>JAPDHH010000193.1:0-600000 GCA_032158285.1 Phytophthora sansomeana
AAAAAAAAAAAAAAAAAAAAAAAAAAAATCAGTGTACTTCGTTCAGTTACGTATTGCTCCTAAACCCTAAACCCTAAACCCTAAACCCTAAACCCTAAACCCTAAACCCTAAACCCTAAACCCTAAACCCTAAACCCTAAACCCTAAACCCTAAACCCTAAACCCTAAACCCTAAACCCTAAACCCTAAACCCTAAACCCTAAACCCTAAACCCTAAACCCTAAAACCCTAAACCCTAAACCCTAAACCCTAAACCCTAAACCCTAAACCCTAAACCCTAAACCCTAAACCCTAAACCCTAAACCCTAAACCCTAAACCCTAAACCCTAAACCCTAAACCCTATTTTCTACTCACACTTTTTTCTACACATATTATTTCCTACACATACACATGTACAACTTTCTACACATACCAACCCCATCTCCTCTTTCCATTTTTCTAACTACCTATTCTCTCCCATTTATTTCCTCCTTTTTCCCACCTACTCCATTTTCACATCTATCATTTACACCTTTTCATTTTCTACACTATCTCTTCATTAACACTCTCAATCCATCCACCAATTTTAATTCATCTTTACTTACACCTCTTACAATTTCTCCAACTACTACATATATCCCTTTCTTAACAATTATCCTCCTTCTTACTCTTATTTTACCTATAACCTACTTTTTTTCATCATTCATACCCATTTCTATCCCAACTCACACATTTTACTATACATATTTATATTACACTTCCACCATTTCCACTCCACAAATATCATTTCTACTTTTTCTACTCTATTCACATATTATTAATTACTACCTTCTCTCCTCTCAAACTCATAATTTAATAAATTCGCATATACACATTTTCTATTCTAAACAATTTACTTCTACAACCACCACAACTTTTTCAACCATCACTATCTTCACTAATCTCCCTTCATCCACTATCAATCCATTTTCCATATATTACATCTACCAATTTTCTACCATCTCTCCAAACTAATTTCACTCCACATTCATTCCACACATAAACATTATCTATTCATCCACCATATCTCCGAACCAACATATTTCCTACCATTAAATCATCCAATCGTCTATTATCTCTCTCCACTTTATATACTACCACATATTCTTCAATATTTTATTAATTCTCCTTTCAGTTCATTTACTTTTAATTTATAACTTCAAATCATTCATCAAACCTCCCATTTACACATCGTCTAAATCCAAACATTATATTCTACACTCAATCAAATATATTAAAATTTCAACATATCCGTACACCTCCATATTTCAGTCTTGAACGAGGAATTCCTAGTATTCTTCCACCAAATCACCTTCCACCAACTTTACATCCACTAATCCTCTTTAACCTTACTTACTACCTAAAAGCGGTTTCGGATTAGCTCAACTAACAGCCTCGGCCGACTACATTTTAGCGGTCTGTCAGCCAGTCAGCGTAGGCACTACTTTGATGATTTTTATGCCAAAACTAACGCCCGTTGACCCTCGAAATGCATCGTATTCCGGCGGAGCCGATATATAGCTTCCGGTGTGTGGTCTTGCTATGAGTGTGTATAAACACCACTTTGACGGTTCGTAGTGGAGTCAATATTGGTTATTAGCGAGCAACTCAGGGTGCAAACCATATCTATGCATCACGGCCTGCCGAGTGACACAGACGGTGCGACCCCTAACCGCATATACAGTCTGTCCGGGCCGTCTCAAGATGGCATACATTTGCGCTGTACTCACGGCATGGAGGGGAGACTGCCGACCCATCAGGTCGTACTTGACATTGGTATAGGTGCGCACTATGTAACTACATATGCACCACATGGTTGTAGCGTTGTCGGACGCGTCAGAGACGGTTCTTCTAGTGATTAAGTGCATTCAAACGGTCGTCTACAGGTGTACTCATGGGTTCTTTCTGTTAACGCTTGTAGCCGCCGTGTGCTGGCTGGAATGTACTTATGTTGACTATACAAAATTATGAGAATGCATATTGGACAATATTCTGTTGATGGGAGTGTCCCCATCGAGTGCGCCGTGTCCGAAAATGTGGCTGGCTGAGTTTTCAGTCAATAACGGGCGAAATTGACGGAGTGTTAAGAAGGGCCTGAATGGCTCGTTTTTAATACGTAAAAGTACCACCATCGGCTTTGGCGTATTCGAAAACGTAGAAGACCACGTTTCCAGGTGGTTATCACCAAAACGGACGAAGCTGTAAAACCCTACGCAGGCTCACCTGTTCCCATTTTTTCAGTTTGGTTTCCTATTTTTTTCAGTAAGGTTCACTATTTTTCGGTGGGGAGGTACCCGGATGAACGGAAAAGGTACCCGGATGAAGGGAAAAATGGGTACTACGGGTACCTAAAGGATCCCCGGATGAACGTTCATCCGGGTCACAATATATATAGCAAATCCAATGTAGATCGCCTCATTTTGAGGTCTCCACCCCAGTTAGCATCGACGAATAATTGGGGCAAACCATAAACGCCCTTCATACACTTGAACTCGCTGTTAACCCTTTCGCGAACACAGGGACTTTGTATACTATACAAATTCAAGATATTAGCAAATGGAATGAGGCAAAACGCCGCCTTTGGGGTGTATCCATCTCAGCCCGCTGCAGTGGGTACAAAAGAAAGGAGGCAAAAGGCCTCCAATGAGTGGGTCAAATACAGGTTGTTGATTGGCCAAAACAAAATATTTTCTGTTAGCGACCTCTCCCGAAAGAGTACCACCCGCACGTGATTGGCCGAAGTCACTGATACAACCGACGCGTGATGGGTTAAAAAAACATGGTGATTTCAAGCGACCCTTCGGACCAAATTTTGGTCGATGGAGGCGTTTCGCCTCCTTTGAGGGGGTCTAAATGCACCGTAATTTGGAAAAGGCCTCAAAGGAAGCGAAATGCCTCCCTTGTCCGCGAAAGGGTTAATACGCGACGGTCCTTTCAAATAGCACAGCGACATTCATGTGAGCCTGAGTCAGCGCGCCAACGAACTGCACCAAGTACCCACATATACACAGATATCTGGCCGCGTACCGTTCGCCACGTATAGTAGCGCCACGATAATCTCCTGAAACTGCAGACTGGCTGTCATCTCAAGGTTGTTGCCGTCACGATCCGAGACGTGTATCCCGGAGAAGAGGTAACTATCTCGTGCGGCGTCAAGCTCTGGTTCGTATGCCGCTGTGGTTGGTGAGCTTGCCAGTACCGCGACCTTCAGAACCTGCCCCTTAAGATGACCGAGTGGCCATCTGGATTGCCTGTGAGACTCTGTGGGCATGCCGAGATTATTCGTTGCGTACGAGTTGTACTTAGCATTTCTTGCATTTGTATATTATGAAATGAAGTAGTTTGCACGATTCCATATATCCTCCCTCTCCTTTTCTTTTATTCCTCTTCAAACGCCGAGCTCCCCAGCCACAACAACCCTCCCCGTGCAAACTTCGTCAATGCGTCGTGTATGTGTAGTGCATTCAGTAAATCCTACGTAGCTCTAACCGCGAGGTGCATGCGCTTTACAGCGAGGCGTCAACCTGGGTATCAAAACTATACTGGGGAAGAGCAGCAACTCTTGGTCGCCGTAGTGGAGAAGTTCAAGCCATTGGGGCGTAATATGTGGGAAGATTTTGCAGAGGACTACAACGCGCGACGGGCGCGGACTTGGATTCGCCGTGACTTTGAGTCTGTAAAGCGGAAGTTCAGGGATCTGTGCATTAAGCCGAATCCTACGGATTACAGCGAAGATCTACCGCCCAAGTTAAAAGTAATCCGGTGTGCTCAGGAGATCCAAGTGGCCTTGATTGAAAATGCGGGCACTGTCACTTCTCACGATGGCTTCGATCGCGATGAAGATGACGAACACCTACAGGAGAAGGTAAATCCGCGCTAGGAACTTAAGGAGAGGCGGCCGAAGGCGTCGGTAGGGTCGAGCAAGCCTCTGGGTTCGGTGGCCCTGAGGCGGCATGTGTAGATGAGAGGCGAGAATCTCAAGGGGATGAAGAGAGCCAATCTGGTGTGGTTGAAAGCGTGGCGACGGATAGCCAGAAACCGTCTGCTCCAGCCCGTGCTGCTAGAGGTACGATCCTAACGAGCTAGGGGTCTTCGACGTATCTCTCACCGACGATATCTGTTCTGATGGGGAAGACGGCGGTGTTTTAGAGGATGGCCAAGAGGGTGAGGACATCGCTGAGGACGTCACGGATGAAGGAGGGGCTTCAGTGCACGTAGTGTGCGAAGCGGCTTCTGCTGCGGGTCCGATTGGTGTGAAATCTATTGTGATCGACGTGGATGCCCCCACCATGTTGCTGGCCGCATCGGCTACACATCCGAGCTCGTCCAAGTCCTCGGGTCTCTCTCGTAGACGTCAAGTTCTGATCGCTCGGTGATACCTACCCTCGCTAGCCCTGACGGCCAACCACTTGCCCGAGACTCTAGCAAGTCTTTGGGAGGCGCTATCGAGATGGACAATTACAAAACGAAGAACACCTCCAGTAACGGTCTTGGTGGTCAGGATTTGCGCGTTCTGCGTGACATCTTGTCTGAGCTGGCTGGTAAATCACCAAGTCCTGGTAGTAAGAGGGGTGCCGGAGAAGTTAGTAGCTTCGGAGCTTCTTACGCAGCAAACAAGCGCTCGAGTTCAAAAACGCGCATGGAAGGCATTAAGAAAGACGTCAGAGAGGTCGGGATTCGCGGTTCAACAGGAGGAGATATTGCAGTGCATCCTCTTTTTTAAGAGGATGCTGATCGCACAGCTGCTATGGAAGATAAGCGCCATCGAGAGGAACTCGAGCAAAGGTTGACCCTCGAGACACTGGAAAGGGAAGGGCGAGAACGAATCCGTTCGGTAGAAGCGGCGGCGTTCGAGGCGAGACGTTGTCATGAGAGGGAGTTGGCCCGAATCCAGAGAGATGAACAGAACCGCAAAGACGCTATGGCGGCAGCGGCAGCTCGTATGCGCCACGAGGAGAGGTTGGAACGAGAGCGCGCAGATGCTCGCGAGATGCATGTTCAGGTGATGCTCCTAATCACTGCGCTGCAGAGATGACATAAAGAAAAAGAGTAAGCTCTAAGCCAGAAAGCGAACGCAACACTGTCATCAATACACTTTTACGTTTACGTTTTTCTCGGTTTCGTATTTCTTTTTCCATGCCACTAGACACGATGTGTTGTTTAGGGTGTTTGAAGCTCGGGTGATGCAGCAACCAGCGGAGAAATGCACATTATAGATTGTCCTCTAGCCCGTGAAAAATGAGTAACTTCAGCTTGATGAAGCAAATTGGTAAATGACGTTGAGCCTGAAGTGCTTGTGCGAGGCCGCTGGAGTTGGTCATGCTGGTGCAATCACAACCGGAAGGTGAATGATGAAATCGCATACTCCTCTGGCCAACTTAAGAATCGACACTTCGGTTTTTGGAGGATTAAAAATTTAGAAAAAAATGTTGGTGGGAGTGCCAGACCTTACATTAAAGCTGAGATTCTGCTCTATCGAGTGATATGATTGGCATTTAAAAATAGCTTAAAACGAAAAAATACGAGTTCATTTCCAATCACCGATTTGGAATGGCCTTAGTTTTTTTGCGAAACGCTAGCAATTTTGAGCTATATTAAGAAAAAAATATTACCGTCATCCGGAGATAATTTGCAACACTGGTATGCACAGCATATTTCTCTGACATCTCGTGGAGCCCTACTAGAGAACCTTAAAAATTGATGGGTTTCGGGCTGATTTTAACACCATCAAAGATTTTGACCAATCACGAGGTCTAAAATGTATTTCAGCCAATCAAATGCTTTCAAAAAAGTGAGGTTAAATTGAAGAGCACCCTTCGCGTCCAGGTATTTCAAAATAGGGAATTTCCATGTTTGACCCAGGTATTTTCCAGTTGTAACTAAAAACAGTTTACTTACCGTCATTTTTCTTTTTTGCTTGTTGGAGGGGGGAGCGTGACACGTGGCCGACGGCCGGCAGCACCTACTGAGGACACTGGAGCGCCCTCGAAAGACCATGGCACGGACACCCAAGACGGCAATGATCAAGGTGCAGATGTTGGAAGAGGTGCGCAAAGAGGAGGAGGCTCGCAGACTCGAGGCAGCCCGGCTTGCCGGCGTGACGGATGCTCGCACCCGCGCGGAGAGATCCCAGGCACACCAGCGTGCTGATGAGATTCGTGGTCAGTTTGGCCCTCACGCTGTAGGTGACGAAGAAGATAGTCTCAGCAAGGAAAAGGATGGGGATTCTGCGGACGCTTTTGAAGGAGGTGAGCAGGGCAAGAAGAAGATGCAGACGAAGGTGTGTCTGAGAAGCGTCCGCGGGAGAGTCGGAGGGGAAATCACCGTGGGGGGAGGAGGGGGAGAGAGTCAGGCATCGGACCAAGAAAACAGGCGGATAGTAAGCAGACAAACCAAGAGCGGCAGACTGGTGCGATCCGGCAAGGCAAAAGAGGTCGGCTTCCAAGGTTGAAGACGAAGGGTTGGTTCGCAGGGCCCCCCATTCCAAAGCAGAGCACGACTCCTGGGTGGACCTCGAAGAAGTAGGTTTGAAGTGTGCAGTACATGAATTCTACGCGTCAGAAGATCATGATTAAAGAGGTGATCCGAGTTTCGCGCCGCAATGCCGATCTTCGTGCACAAGTACGTTTTAATGTCCGCCCTGATTCGGAGATCCCGTTGGTGCCCGTTGAAATGGAGCCATTTCAGCGGAAATTTATCTCCACTCATGGCTGGTCAGAGCGTGAACGATCGTCGGGCAAGAGGACTTTTCACACTTTACGCCGCACCGAGTGTCCGTTCCAGATGATGGCCCAGGTCACGAAGAAGACCGATGGCACGTGAGTGTATCAAGATGAGAAGCGCGAGGTGTACTCTCACAACCATTTCAAAAATGTCTCCGAGGAAATCTACAAAGTATTATCCAGGTATTCGCCAGATTCCTGCTGATTCTCCGCTTATGCCGGGGATAGAGTTACTGGTTGATGCACAAGCTGGGACTTCTGGTGTCTACGACTACATCCGGAGCAACTCCGAATCATTGTGTCACTATGGATGATGTTCGCAACTTGATTTCGCGGATGAAGAAGTCCGGTAAGGTTTGCTCGTGTGTACTTGTGTGCGTACTGACAAAGTGTGAACTGTGTCATATCTAGGTGTTGAACTCTCTGATGACTTCGACGCCGTTGCAGAAATGATCTTGGACTTTTAACCAGGAGTCTCATGCTAACGTGGCAACGGTGAACGAAAGTGCACGCGGTGACACCGGAGTGATTTCCATTCGCAAGTGGACATATGCGTGCGATGCTCGACAGCTTTCCGGGAGGTCCTTCAAATGGACTGCACGCACTAGACGAAGAACAAGTGAGTTTCTTTTGCATATATGTGGTGAACGTATGTTCCAGGTTTTGGTGCAGGTTTTGTCCAGGTATTAACCAGATTTATGAATAGATACAACTACCAGCTCTTTGAGTATTGTTGCGATGGATCAATTCGGCCAAGGTCAGCCAGTGCAGTAATCGCTAATGGGGACGAATTCGGATTGGCACATGGGAAAAGCTTGGATCACTTCAAGCGAGCTAATGAGCATTGGCGTTTTGTGCGTATTGTTATCGTGGATAAGGACATGCAAGAAATTGACGTGATTCGAAAGAAGCTTCCGGAGGCTCGCTCTTCTCTGTCACTTTCACGTGATTAAATGGCTCCATAACGTGATTCGCAACTCTTGAGAAGTTTGACACCTATGAAGAATCAGTTCTCTCGCAGATTAAGCACATTATCACCAACATGATATACGCAAGAACAGTTGAGGACTATTGCCTACATCGCGACGAGTTCAAGGGTTTGGCGTGTAGAAATGATCGCACAGAGCTGTGGGCGTACTTCCAAAAGAACTGGTGTTCCGACGCTTTCATGTGGGTGATGGCGCATCGAGTGGACTTGCCACACTTCAGCAATCACACGAACAATCGAGTGGAGAGTCTCTTCGGAAAACTGAAGCGCAAACTCAAAGGGAATCATACGATGCGTGCTAGCCTGGAGATTTTGCTGGAGTTTCAACGCCACAAGGAGGAAGGTTATCGATCGAAGATTGAGATTCCTGGGACGTTGCGAGATATTTCCTACTCCGAAGAGATGAACGTCGTCCTTGGAATGACGACACGTTGGGTGGCTACTGCGATCAAAACCCAGTACGATCTTGCTATAGACAAAAAGCTTGCTGAACGCTACGCATTTAAAGACAATGGTGCAACGATAACTGTGCAGCGTGGCGACCACGAGTATCTCCTTGAGATGGAAGGCTGGACGTGTGACTGCGAGATTGCCCAGACCATGAAGCTTCCGTGCAGGTATGCCATGATCTACAAGAAGGCATGTGGTCGCCCGTTCATGGTTCCTTTCGCTGCCATTGCACCCAGGTATTATCCAAATTTTATCCAGGTTTTGACCAGGTTTATTCGTTTCTAGTATTAACTAAAGTGTTTTGTTGCTAGATGGTTTGGGCAGAGTCGCCTAGAGTCGCAACAACTGTCCGAGGTAGCGAATCCGTTTGTTGCGAAGATATTCAAGGCGAAGCGAAGCACTGCCACCGGGTCTTCAGGGCTAAGTGAAGCAGAGAAATATCGTCTTTCCCAACAAGCGTTTGTACGGATTGGTGGAGAGCTCGCGCACTTCCCAGATGATCAATTTGAGTCCGCTTTGAAAGCAATGGAGACGTGGTGGTATAATTTGCGCCAAGGTCGCATAACTGATGAGGAGGTAACCCAAGCTGGTCCCCACACCTCGGACCACAGTGATGACGACACGGGTAATGCTTCGGGCAACTGGTGACGCCAGTAACAATCCACCTGATACCACAAACGCGCACAATGGCAGCGAGAATGAGTCAAAGGACGAGGGCAATGATGAATCTGATGATGAGCCTGCTACTCAAATCGCCGAGCATGGTACGCGCCCGGCAACTAGTGGTGGGAATGTAACCATTTCAGCTCCACTTGTGAAACTATCGGGGAATGTCCGACGAGTAGGGCGGCCCAAATTGAACCGTGCGGTGTTGAAGGAGAAGGCGCGGGTTGCTCACAAAGAATACAACCAGGGTATGAAACTGAGAGGCCTTCTTCGTGAAAGCGATGTTTGTGGCGTTGTCGCGAGCCTTCGAGAGATTATGCCAGGAGTACGTGAGGTTGGGTCGTATCTTGCTACTTATCAAGTCAATACGAGCAACAAATCCAAGCTGGTCAAATGGTCTACTGATCCAGAATTCGTGCCAGACAGAGTTCGGTTTAGGCTGGCAGAGTAGGTCATTGACGATGCACTGCATCAGCTAAAACAGGGGCTCGCTAGTGATGAATCTTTTGAATTGGACAGTGACGGGGAAAGATTGGGTGAGGTGGCTTGTTACGTAGTAACTATTGAGAAATTTGGTCGCTTCACTCGAGAGCAGTTGGAAGCTATGAAGTTCTTGTGGAACCTACAAGCAGCATGTAGGGATGTAGTGCTGTGTTGTACGTGGCTTGGCCGGGTCGTGAAAGCTGCTATGGATAACCCTACTGAATCGCAAATTACATTGGTGGACCTACTGGTATGCTGGCCTCATGCTGTTGTGAAAGGATTCGGATTCGACCTGATCTACAACGATTTATTTCGTTTCAGAGATTCCGCTTGGCTAAACGATAACGCTATGCGCGCTTTCACTGTGTTTCTTGGTAGTTACAAGAACAACATGACTGTGGTGCTTCCCCCAACACGTGGAGAAAGTGGGTATAGTGAAAAAACGCTCAGCGCGATTATTAGGGGAGTTGAAGTGCAAGATTTTGTCCTTTTACCTGTAAACTTGGGTGGAGTCTACTGGGATGGTCGTAATTGATCGTGCCGCCAAACAAGTGAAAGTCTACGACAGCATGAATGGCAAGAAGAACCGAAAGACGTTGCAAGCATTAGCACCCGATATCTTAGCGAAGGCGTTAAAG
Organism: Phytophthora sansomeana; assembly: GCA_032158285.1. Classification (NCBI taxonomy): domain Eukaryota; phylum Oomycota; class Peronosporomycetes; order Peronosporales; family Peronosporaceae; genus Phytophthora; species Phytophthora sansomeana. The sequence goes on from JAPDHH010000193.1 coordinate 9,967, forward strand.
GATGCGACTTACTCGCTGCTGGATATAATGAAGCCGATCCAGAAAGACAGCGACAGCTGCAGCATTTACGTGTGTCGCTTCTTTTGGAGTTGTGTCAGTGATGTAGCTCCAAGTGATTTGTCGGCTTCAGTCTTGACAAAGCTGCGCTGGTCGATGCTGCATGCAATTTTGAAGATGAAGCGGAACTAGCAAGCCAGAAGAAGAGCAATATGTGGTATTGAGGCTTGTGAATTCAATACATGGACAATACCTGGAAAATAACTGGTTAATACCTGTGTTCATTTGGTACATTTTGTACCAGAAAGTAGCCAAGCGGTGGGTGCCGACACTGCCCAACTGGATTCACTTCAAATTTTTCACAAGTAGAGCACATATGTATTGTCCAAGTATTATCGCTGGGTAATACCTGGTAATAGGGCACAATATTGATTGGCTGGATTCTGATCAGCGACGTTATACTGCCTTCACTTTGACTTTTGCTCAAGTCTCGCACACATGCTTTCTCCAGGGATCTCCAACTGGAAAATACCTGGTCGAGTAATATATCCGAACGGGATAGATTACACGTGTCTGATTCCACTCTGTATAAGGATATCTGGGGAAAAACGTGGCCGGAACCCTGGAGAATACCTGGAGAATCAGAAATCTGAGTAATTATATAATCTGGGAAACCTGGACGTGAAGGGTGTCCTAAATAGAATTGTCGATTCTTAAGCGGGCCAGAGTAGTATTCAGGTGCTTAGCTGGTCCTAGAAGGGGTATGAAACTTTCCAGCTACAAAAATTTGGTGGCAATCGTCTAGTATTTCTTGCCAGACCACCGATAGCGCTTATAAAACAGGGTTTGATGGAGAAATCACCGTTCACGATTCCGGCCTGCAAATCTTTAGTGTAAAGTTCATGCCTGGTGGGTAGCAAGGTATTGCCTCCATTCAAACTCTGGGACAACTACTAATATACCAGTCAGTGTTAAAGACGAGATTCGATCCGTATCAGTGAAGCGAGCCCGGATTTGACTAATCCCTACTGTACGAACACTGTAATTAGCCATCCCGAATAACTTGTCTAGCCGCCGTCCTCTTTTCGCCTGGTCGTATGGAAGAGAAAGAAGTAGGCGGTGATACACCTTATCAACGGAACCCATTCCCCATTCCGCTGACTGTCCGACAAACGTAATCGCACGAGACTTGACTTGAGCAGCCCTTCGAACAGAAGGCACCATGCACTCTAAGTCTCCTTCTTTTAGCGGCGTCAGGATACGCCCGGTAATGTCCTTGCCACAGGGAAGGCACTGTCCACTAGGACGCCGTACCTTGGGTCCGGAATTAATCTCGGGTCAACGAGCTTGCGTCTGAAGTCAACGCTTGTGTCTCCGTCGTTCCAAAACCCAGGACAGTTGTGCTTTGCCCACACGATCAAACCATCGGCGGAGAAGCACAACGCCCCGGTGACAAAACGCTGTGAAGCCATCCGTTATACTGCGCATTCTGAAGGTCTTGGTCGGAAGGTTGCTGGACCTAAGTAAGTAGCATTACATAACTAGAGGTACTTAGCCACAATGTTACCCATTAGACGCATAGCATCACTGTAACTACCCTGAAGTTTTTCCCGTCCAAAAATCCCCAGGTAAACTGAAGCAAATGTTAGCGGCGAGCAACTAGTCGTGATAGCGCCTTCTGAGGTTGGAGAGGCCACACGATCCTAGTCGGCGAGAATCCGTGTATAGCTTTATAAAGAGCCTCTTTGGCCGCGTTTAAAACGCGAGATAACGTAGCAGGAGGCAATTCGAACTCCTTACACAATGTGCCTTGATGCGTCGAACCAACGTAGTACGCTAGGAGAACCCCCGTGGACTTGGTGATGATTCTTCAGCTTGTGGGGGCGCCTCCCTTTAGGACGATATGCTGGAATGTCGTAGAACTGCTCAAAATGCTCTAGGAGTTCGCAGAAAACGTCACTTGGATCGGTGATCATATTAGTATCTTAGGAAACGACATAAGAAGGCTATACAATTCGTACCGCGACAAACTGGTTGTATGCAAGAAGTTTTTGTCCGTGCCATGCCTCCAAATGGTCATTCACGGCGCCTCCTTCGGATCTCTCAAACAGTCAAGTGTAATGTAGTGCCGCATGCGGACTAGCCGACGCCACTCCAATCGATCCTTTTCCTCTATGGGGCGACGCTTAAGATCGCGAAGAGAGTCCAGTGCCTGTTGACGGGAATGCGTTGCAAGACACAGCACCATCAAGATTCCTCCGGGTTCCATGTTAGCTAGAGCAGTGGCGAATGTGTGCCGGTCGTAGATGCGCACGCGCACCCAGACGTGAATTGCAAGCGTGGGGTCAAAGATCGCGTATCCTGAAGGGTCGCCCTTCTAGATTTTGTCCGGGAATAGAGAATTCGTTTTGGAGTCCTATAGTGAAGACAACATTAACGATCCGACCGAGGCTCTTCAAGCAGGACGGAGGACTTTTTTTAAAAGAGTTGTGGTAGTAGTTTTTCACAACTGCCTTTGGACACACTTTTTATCGAGAGTTTTGCCCGATTAAAGAGGATATTTTTTTATTTATAAAACTTTATTATAGGCGTCCAATGGGCGCCTTCCAAAACCCTTCCCAAATGTCACGGATAAAAATTTAATCAAAATGATTTTTTTATGAGACCACTTTTTGGTCTCATCAAACGATTATACTGAGATAGGAAGCAACAAAGTGCTGAATAGCCAGCCCAAACAGGATTATTGCGTGCATAAGGAGTTTGTTTGCGACCGGTATACCGGTAATATTGTGTACGGGTCGTGTGCGTGTTGACGAGACGGATGCAAAGTGACCTTGGTATAGATTGATTGATTTTCATTACATGTAGGAAAGAAAGATCGCGCAGATGCTGCGGCTGCGAAGCAGGCGCAGGAGATGCCATAGATATTTACAAATTTCCTATCTCAGCCATCGCGTAGCCCTAGTAATGCGACTTTTAACCAGCAACCCGATTAAATACGTGAATGGATTGTACTAGCCAAAAAAGTTGGCACCAGGAGTTCTAACAGCACCTCCTTTTCGGACACCGCTCCTCCAATATTAGACTGATGGGGACAAACCGACCCTTAAAATGAAGCTGAGTATCTCTTCTTTCCGCTAGAGTGGGCTGCACGGCGCGCTTGGCACAGCGAAGAAAGGTAGGGACCTGACGATTTCCGAAGCTCGGCTGCAAATGACTGTGAAGGCCAATAAAAACCTCCGAAACGACCTCGAAGCCGGCCTCTCAAGAGCTGGTTGATGGCGCAGAGAATTGAGTTCGGAAGGATAAAAACATGGTTTCAGCCGCCTGGGAGGCTCACAAGGTCTACAATGGCTCCGAGGCTGTCGGACTCAGCGCTCTCCTGAAACCTTAACGATACGTATGATTTACCTGCCTAACTAAATATCGGCAACATAGACGCTGGAAGCACAGGAATAAATCAACTGATTTGATAGCTCAAGAACCTTAAGGATATAATACTGATACATCACCTTGAATTTGTTGTGTTGCAATCATCAAATCGGCATTTGGCGATGTAAGCATGCATTAACCCTACCACGTACATATGTTTCGGCGTATTTTGGCCTCTTCAGCCAATCGATCTCGTGTATTTTGATAGATGATCGGTTAACCCTACTTGAGCGCTTTTCCCAAACTTTTGAGCGACCGAGAACGGGTTTTCTAGCGGCTATTAGCTCAAAACGACGACCGAATTCGTCAAATCTAACATCAGAATCGGATTCTACTCTCGCATATTACCCTTATATCTAACTACCGTATATGGAAAGTCACCATCTTCCATGTGTAAAATGGCCTCCTTTTCTGGCACCAATTTTATTGGCCAGTACAATACACCTGGAGGTCGCGTCCAGTTTGGTGCGCATTTAAGCGTTTCGTATTGTGCGTTCTACTCCAAATTTCCAATGCGGGCCAACACTATCGCTCCGTTGCGCGATTGGGCCAATCGGCCCACGTGACTTGCTTTAATTATAGAGCGTATAGTCAGTCCATTTTGATTTCGTTTAAGTACGACGCCGATTCCATGTATCACACTTAAAAGAATGGATCGATTTCGATTTTGACTTGGTTTTGTATTGAGCGGTTTGTCAAACCGGCCCACCACGCCAAATATAGGCGAAATTCACAATAATATAAATAAACTAGTATGGCAGCATGCGCTGCCGAGCATCCTCACGGCGACCAATCGCCTCGGTTGCTGGGGGGCAATGCGAAAAAATATATTTTCTAAATATTTTTCGCACCGCCCCCCCCCCCCCCCCCAGCATAATAAATATGCCCAAATATAGGTTGAACTTTGACGCGCCCGTTGAAAATCGAAACAAAAAGCAAAAGAGAACCTCATTAACTGCAAATCCATATTTGCGCGACAACAAGATAACAAGTGTGATGAGTAATTGTTGATCGTCGAAACTTCACGTTTTGACTCCACCTTAAACGACGGGGTACCGTCTGCACTAACACTGGTTCGAATAGAAGATATGCGTTGCAATTGTTTGGGGAATCCAAATCGACACTCATTGATTTTCTTCCTGCATGCATAATTTCCATTGCATACGTGCTGCTGTACGCGTTGTACTAGACGAGATAAGTCACAGTCCCACTCGGAACTTCCAACAGCAGGACGGCGCGACGCAAGAATATCGATTTCGTTATTGCTGTGTGTGCTGCAAGTAATACAGTCACATTTATCGAGTTCTGTTAGTGTTTTGAACAGAACTGATATACGTTTGTCTATATATGCAGCTAGTTCAGTACGGCCTGTATCTGTTTCAGACATCTTCAGTACATCAGGTGCATCTCTAATCCACAGCAAGCAGTGAATCTATGGTGACCCACGCTGCTGAAATTCTACTCTCCAAAAGTAGTCAACAATCTCTTCAAGTGGTTTAGCTTTTCCGCACAAAATTGTATCAAAAAAAGGCTTGGAAGCGTCGATTGAAATGCCGAGCACTTATATCTGGGTTTTCGTTAAGGTATCTTCTTTCGGAGAAACTAAGGTTCCTACATTGTTCCATTGTCAGGGAAGGGTTGCATCCTCTAGCAAAATCAGGCCATATTGTGTCTGCAGCACTAAGCGTAAGGAAGAACGTTGGCCATCTTGTCGGCATGACACGGTTTCCAATCATCGACATTAAATCGTCGCGAGTGTTGGACCAGTAGAGACCACTGCCACGAACTACACGAAAGTATGGTTTCATTGAGTTCAAAACTTGAATTGCGTCATTAAGTTCTTCCTTTTCGTTGTTGCCATTGTCTCGCACAGAAGTTGCCATGTGCTCGCGACCGAATCCCGCAGTATGAATTGCTTCAGTACGGCTTTCTGTTACTGCAACTCTCTTAACCAGGCCGTCAATCTGTCTGCGCTGAATTAAGTTTAAACAGAAAAACTTAAAGTTGTCATGAATGATGAATCGTCTATCGTGCCATTTCATGAGGTGCGCGCAGAATTCTGATAATCCATAGTCATGGAGTCTGTGTTCTCCGTCGTCCAATGCCATAGCCATCAGGGAATAATGTTGGAAAACACATTTGCATCATTTGTTTCGTGCAGTATTCATCGATAGGATCTGTTCGACAACGTATTTCACCGAGTGGAATCTGTGATTGTGGCGCCTGAACACCGGCGTTTATAATATGCTCCAACTCGTTTTCTGACTGTTGTGGTTGCCTTCTAGCTCAAAGGTCTCCGTCAAATTGTCCATTATATCTTCGCTGCTGTCCGCAACAGCTTCATTTCCCGTATCGCGCAATTCACGATTGGAATTGGAAGCGCTCATACTACCAGAAGGATTCGAGCTGTTGGTACATCTATAGCTAGTTTGATCTTGTGGCATATTGGAGCAGCCACTTGGAATGGTAACAGAGTCTGAATTTGCAACGCAATGGGTGCAGTCCAAGTCGCAATTTATTGTTGTATTCACTTGGGCCGTGTTCGACTTGCTTAGATAATGTCATTTTGAAGAGATAATACGTTTCCGGAGCAGAATCTCGACGTCGAACACGAAAAGCTGAGAATCGAATTATCTCTTCAAAATGGGATTTCCAGCTCGATTTCAAAATTCAGGGGGGCTGAATTTGCTCCGCAATTTTGGCGTCGGCAACCGAAAGAGGCATTAAAGCGGGTGGTTTCCCCTCACGCGAATGACATCCAACTTGAAGACTAGTTTCACTTCCAGGTTCGCCCTCGAGAACACAAGCGACTGAGTAGGATGGTTAACGATAGACGCGCTGTCAATGGTGCGGACACTACTGCGAGGGCTTCGTGGAGTGAAATGGAGGAGCACGACCTGCTGGATAAGTTCCTGGATGCCAGGAACGATCGCTCACTGGCAACGGATAAAGGAATCAAGTCGAAGGTCTGGAATGCTCTGGTGCAGGCTCTCAACACGAAGCATAAGCGCACTCTCGACAAAGGTGGCTGACACAGAGTGCGAGAGTTCGAGTACATCCGCACTAACGCTACGTACGTGCCTGTAACTTTTTTGGTTTTGTGTTTGTTTAGGGCAGTACAAGTCCAAGCACGCGCCCCTTATGCAGGATTACGACCTGTATAAGTACATCACTAGTTTGAGTGGGGTCGGCGCTTGTCCTGACACTGGCAAACCGACGATGGATGACGACGCGTGGGAGCAGTTGCTAGCGTCCAAACCAAAACAACGAGCCAAGATTGCAGCAATTCGGCAGAATGGGTTTCCGCACGCGACGATCTGCTCCTTGATCGCAGGTTGGGTTTGCCCTTTGTGTGGCGTACTGTTATTTCTATTCTAATGCTTGTTGTTTTGCATTTAGTTAGGAGACACTCGTGCTACAGGATCACATGCAACCACAGTGGCAGCTTTAGCTGCAGATTTATGCAGCTCTGAATCGGACCCTGCCGACTCCAGCGGTGACGACGACCTCAACTCGACAATTGCGACTAACATGACTGCGGCACGTTTGAACAGACCTTCTAGCGAATGCGAAGCAGCATCAACCAGCAAGACGCCCGCCAGCAACCAGGAACGCGTGAACAGAATCAAACGCATTTGAGGAGGTGCAGGCAAGACCAGCAAAGGCCAGAGAAAGCGAAAACAGGGAAAATCGTGCTTGTTAGCATACTCTGGGCCTATACCATGGGTAAGAAAGCAACTAATCGTTAGGAAGCTAGAGTGGTGTTGACGATGCGTTTCCCCCCTTACACCAGCAAATCAAAACTCTCGTTTACTCCAGTAGATATGCTGTAGCGTGTCGTAGTGGAGATGCACCTGTCTGCATCAAAGAGCCGGCAGTAGCGAGTTATTCGTTGGCGCACGCGCCTAAGCTCATGAGCTTACCTGCAGGAAGAGTTGAAAGTTTTGACGCAGATCTTCGTATGTGAACCACACCATTTACGAGACTGAAATTCAGTTTGATGCTCGAACACGGATGTCTTCGAAGTGAGATTCCAGGTGGGTCCAAAATCTTTTTTTTGTGAGCGAGATCAGCGAAATCGTGATTCTGGAAAATTGGACTAAAGTCGAACACGGCCTTGGTGTTGTTCAGCTGTCATTACTGTAGATGCATTTCGACTGTCATTTACCTGATGAGGGGTTCCTTGGAGCTCCTGTACTTCTTCAGCGGTTATAGTTAAGCTGGTTACGTCGTGCTCAACGTTTATTCCTTCTAGAGCTTGAAGATTTTGCTCCGATATTGACACGCCACTATACAGAGGATTGTTTGAAATGAGCCACTTCAATGCTTCCCGTACTAACTTCGGTCGCACTCGAAAGAAACTGGTTTTACTGTCTGTTATTGCCTTCAGAAAAACTACACCACATGATTTCAAAGGCCTAGGAAGGTCTCTCACGATTTCACCATGTTCATTCCTGTAGTTCATAGCATTTCCACGCGTGAACTCCTGTCCATCACGATAGAGGTTTACGCAAGTTGTAAACGAAATTCCTAGACCAATAAGTCTAGACTCCATTTGATTTAAGACAGCAAGCTCTTCTGGAACGTCACCTATCTTAAGACCACAGAGAACTTTGGTATAGGTTTTGAGCATATTGCTCTGTTGCACCTATCACAAAGCCAAATACGCATCGGTTTTTCAGTGGAGTTGCCAGGAACGAGGCCTTCGGCAATGATATCAACCTTGCCCTCATCATTTTTTAATGGGTCGAAATATTTTTCGTGGGGATCGTATACTTTTACGACAGCATTCACCGAATTTGCGAGCTCGCCACAACTACCACATACCCGAAGCAGCGGCTCGTCAATACGGCGAAAAAATGCTGTAGCAAGTGTTTGTTGGATCAAAGTAGACAATCACAATGTTGGAGGATAAAATGACACACCTAACTTGTCCTGTTGAAGGTTTTCAGACTCCAGTGCTGCAGGTGATGGGTGTGCTTTTTGTAGCGCTTGGAACGGGGAAGCGCTTGTGCGTTGGCATTTCTCTTTTTCGTTTCGCCTCGCCTTGCTTGCCGTCGATTGCTCGTTTCATCCTCTAGTTGATCTAGTGGCGCTCGCCCATGGGATTTCGACACCCGTTCCTGGTTGTTAGATTTTGCTAAAGTTTTCAAGGAGCGCCTCGCCGCTTTAACGTATCGCGGTATCTTCATTGTCTTCGTCTTTGAACGTCCAAACCGTAAATGACTTCAATAGGACCTTTCCAAAATCGCGCATTATTTTCTACCCATACTTCGATTGGCTTCGTTGAAGTAGGTTTTGCAGAGCATCTCTAGCATGCCGGTCTGGAGCAGTGTTGCGCATGCGTGCGTATCACGCAGGTTTTATTAGAAGCGATACATGCAACCTGTTTGCTGTTCTCGTTGCATGTTAGGAGTATTCTTTTGTTTGGAAACATATACATTTTTGCATACGTGTGTTCCTTTTTGCTTTAAAACGCGTGTAGGACGTGCACATAGTACAATAGTGCCACAGCTCCCGGAAAAGGCGATGAGATGCGTTTGTTGTCCTGTTTGAAGGGTGCATTTAGCAGCTGCAGTGAAACCCTGATTTTACAGTGATGATGCCGCTATTTCAAAAACGGCAGAATGCTCTACCGCTCACCTAACAGCGGGCTGGAATGTATTAAACCTAGAGATAAAATCAATCTCAGAAGTAGTTAGCCCTTCCTAGACTCGACACTAAACTCAACAAAGTCGCACGTTTTGCGCAAAGAAGCTCTGAAATTATGTGAAATTAAAAATCGCGAGAATACATCGCATCGAGGCACGAATACTAATTACGTAAATCTACGTAGCGCTAATTGCACACGAGTCGTGGTCGTGTTACACGACCATCGCAGCATCTGCACATGCGTGCCAAACATTAAGTTTTTAAAATACGCACCTAACTTAAATGAATCAGTTCCGACGAGTATTAACTTTCATGAAATCTTCGAACAACATTGCGCAACATCCAATACTAAGTTGGTCGTACTTAACTGTGAGGGCGACGACACAGGCAACATTCGTTTAATTTATAAAAATACGCCAGGTATAGATATATATATAGTTCACTGACTATTATTTTGTAATCAATCCTGTCAAATTTGTTTGAGTGGTCTTATCTAAATCACAGGTGTTTTAATTTCAAGAAAATCAGACCTCACTTGAAACCACTCCTTAGCTCTGAAAAAAAATTCAGAGAACATTTTTGCAGCATTGAATCGCATTGGTCTTTCGTATCTGTCTGTTTAGTTTGCGGTCACGTTTGGTAGAATGCAAGATGACGCAACGTACATCGTGTCCCCGCCCAAGCCAAATCTTTCTGTAAACGATCGTGCGCAAGTCTTCGTTGAGTATCCAACCTAACTTATTCTCGACTACAGTGCGCTAATATCACCACGACAAAACTAACCTCAAAGCACGGCATGGCCACCACCGCATCAATACCGCGAAAAACTGCCGCGCTGTTCACGTGAAATCTTTGCAGGATGGTGCCTTGCAAAGACATTTCACTTTGTCCTAGTACAACCACAAAATTAGTTGTCAAATCTAAGTCAATGGCAGTAGTTACTTACATCCAGTCAGAATAAATTCATTTCCGTAGTCGATAGTGATTTCTTCTCCGGCGAAAAGCTTCTGCTTAGCAAATAAACCACAGCAGGTTTCACCCGCCATTTCCCAGCGCTCTACCAAGCAGTTTGAGCGACAACTGTGGTTGGTAAATCTGGCCATCCATCCAATGTAGCGAGCGTCGATAACCTCAGTGCCCGTCACGGCCATACCATAAGTGTGTTTCGGCTTAGGTTGCTGTTCAACACCAACATTGACATTGTGAACACCTGAATTCTGGTAGTAACTCGGCTTTAAATGCAGTACCTTCACCTCCCGCTCAAGATACATTTCCATTGTCAACACTTCTCCGACGTACTGTGCCACCAGTTCGTCCTTTTCGACAGCCATATCCGCAATCAGCGCGATACCTTTCCCTGGAACCGCTCGCAGAGCTAATGCTATGTGGTCGCTACGCTGCATACGTTGGTTATTGCACTTGTATCTGGTAACAAAATGACCGAGAACGCATTCGTTTGTGGCTACAGTATCCTTTTAGTGCCAATGGCGATTGGCAATTAAATATTTAAAACACACCGCTCGATTTTCACAGCATGACAAACATGTTAGACTCCAATTGGCACGTGGTTCGCATCGACAGAGCGGAAGATCGTCGTCCACCTAATCATCATATATGGTTTCTATTTGTGCGAATAGCGTACATATTTACAGCAAAATGAAAAAGCTCACAATTGCTAGCTTGCGTGGTCGGTAGACGTATACGTCTGAGTTACGTCTTCATATTCACCAAACGCCTGTAACGCAGAACGCTCCGACCGCACCTGCTACTTTTTAGTAAAACAAATGTGCGTGTATAAGCATGCGCTTCCTTCACCGTCATATTGGGGTGCCGAACCACATTAGAGGCGTGGCAAATTGTGCCGTCTCGAACCAAATATTGGTCCAACGTCAGCTGCTTCATGCGATTATTCACACAGATTCGTAGGTTTGCTGCTTTGTGTCGATTTGAAAACTGACACATGCTGCTGTAAAGCTACCGTTCAATTAGCCAAGTTCAACTCGACGGCATCGCTTTGCGCAACGGCTAATGACAAAAATTTCTTGAAAAGTTTGCTTTTCGAGTACTGCTGTGTGTGCGAATCAACAGCATGATACACCACAACCTCGCGTTTACCGCGTCTTAGAATCATAATGATTTTTACGATAAAGCTTACTACATGCACGAACTATCTAGGTAGCTAGCGAGCCCTAAATGAATGCAGAATACCCATGGGTTCTGCTAAACCACTAAAAACAAACACCATGCTGTTAACAGCATGGTGTTTGTTTTAACAGCATGAACATGTATGCTGGCTTCTTCAAGCTCGTGGGTCGATATTCTTGTTGCGCGTGGTCACCGCATCACGAGTCCCGTCGTCTTGGTTCTTCACCGTCATCTCGACGTCATCGCCGGCCGGGTCAGCAGTCATAACGCCCTTGTTCAGCGCCGATGAGTGAATCTTGTTCTTTCCTCCTTTCTTGAGCACCTTGCGAGTTGGCTTGCGCTTTTTTAGAGGCGGTTCTACCTCGAAGACCTTGTCGCCCACACCAAGTTCGAACTGAACCGAGCCCTCAGCGATGTCACCGTAGAAACAACTCCGTCAACATTGCGAAACTTGTATACGGCTCCAGGGCGAAAGTCCATGCAAACGGCCCTTTCTTGGCCTTGGCGTCCCACACAGTTAACGGCATGATGAACGGCTTTCTCTTCAGCGGTGTCAGATCCGCGAGTGCATTCGCAGTTGCCTCAAACTCCGCCCTTTGGCTCGCGTCAATAGCGGTAACGCGCGTTCCGCGATTGCCTATCAGACGTTCCGCACAAAGACAACACGTTTTCAACGTGACAGTCACCTCTGGAGCGGGGCTTGCTGCAGTGATGAATTTGCGGAGATCTGCCACCCGCGAAAACATGTTTTGGGCTTGTTCTTCTTTTTGTTTCAGCACTTCGTCTTGTATTGCGTTGAGGAGATCCATTGCGGCGGCGGGGAGGGAAGTGTTGCGGGTTTGGCAAAAGTTAAAATGGTTGGGAGTGCATTCAGGTTGCACCACGCCCCAGCTTACTCACTATGGCGCCCGAAGATGAGTACGAAGCTTTTGTAGGGCTTCCCACTAGTAGTGTTGGCGCACCCGCTATGACTTTCAGCGAGAATAGCTAAACTCCGATGCAAATTCACGTAATGTACTATCAAATATCTGTAGCATAGTATTTCCAATTTGAAGCTGAAATCATGTCAAACGCACAAACAAGATGCACATTGGTCGATCGGATGTGATACTACTGCTATTATTACGGAAGGTTTTCATCACACTTGATATCTGTCAGCGAGGCTAATTCAATTCTACTATAAACAACCTGCCCATTCGGATTCCAACAACTTCAAACCAGTTTAGTTTAGACTCGTCGAAGATGCTCCGCGAACCCAGCTGATCCATTCAACTCAGTTATGTGGAAGGTCTATCAACACAACTGCGAACAAGCCAACGCTCGGATAGAAGCGCTGTGCATGAAGGTATTTTGTGTATTCGGTGAAAGCATTAGGTCGTGCAGCAATAGCGTACTTAGCGAGTATTTCTTTGCATCTAGTAAAACGCTCACAACATGCTAGGCCGTGCATGATCATCCGCAGTATGTATATTTTGACGGCTCATGGCGGAGAAGTTTCCATCCCTTTTAAAGCGTCTCAACAGAACTTCAACGAAGCATGAGGCGTCTGGCTTGTGGCTACCGCCATGATCGCAGAGAGCTACTCAAAGGCTTACAAGTTTTAGTGTTAATCTCAAGCAGAGCTGCCGGTATAAATGGACATTACAGCAAGAATTGCAAACCAGTGTTTATCAACAGCGTGTTTCCTCAACACCCTCGATCCTCTCTCCGTGGAATTTGGGCTGCGGTGTGGCATCACTCCGGTGAGACCTTACAAATCAAGCACTTCATATCTCCAATTGCGAGCATCTTCAGCTGGCTTGAATGGAGAGAAGTCCATCTCGCAGTCACATGCACGCCAACCCAGTCGACACGCGATCTTCCTTCGTTTTCCAGAAGTTTGCAGCCTACAATCGCGTTCACGGATTCTCGGAAGTCTTTCAAACTGATCTCCTTCCTACACCAGTGCTTGGGGTCGCAATTTTGCAGCCACATCTCAACGAAACCAACACTAATGTGCACAATCGCCACCTTACCCATGGGTAATGCGCCAAGCTTGCTCCACAGTATTGCTTCTCGACTAACAAGTAGTTTTCCTGTGGCGCGCTGTACGAATAAAATCAAACTAGCAGGACAGCTAGTGGTATGGTCAGATGGAATAGTACACATTACAAAAACAATGTTGACGCTCTCGGACTATGTAAGTTGAGCTGCACATGTTGATAGTATCGACCGATAGCTTGAATGCCCGACACCGCTGAAAACTACATGCAGTTCCTTCTTAGCGGTGGAGCAACCTCACGAACCTTGCCAGCATCTCCAGCATCTTCGGACTCGTAATACACAGTTACCTGAGCAATTCCATCGTAAAATCCGATGTACGCCATGCGTCGGAACTCGTACAGCGCGCCGGGAAGAAACTCAATGTTAGGCGTCCGAACTACGTTCTCACTAGTGTCGTCCCAAACCACAACTTGAGCAATGGCCGCTTTAAATTCAGGTAGCTCGATGGTACGCAACGATTCTCGTGCTTGGCCAAACCCAATACAGCACGATCCATCGATGCATGTGACGCGAACGCCGCGGCATCCATTCAATCGTTCCGCTGAATAGCAGTGTAACGAGCTGTACCCTCCGCTCGCCGAGGTTGACCGATTGGTCTTCTGCGTATGTCCGAAGTCCGTCAGGCCGTCGGTTGGCAACACTACCTCCCGCGCCGGTGCGTACCCTGCTGGTAGCGCCACCTATTTTATTTAGTACTTTCAAACTATTAGTCAACTATGCACTAAGTGCCGCTGACAACTGCCGTTCGTCCGTCCAACAGAAGTTCCGAGCCGTCGCTCAGTTCCTCTCGTCAACAACAGCAACAATCTGTGTCCCGCGCAGACTCACTGCCACTCGCTCACCAAAGCTCGGCCGTCCGCCAGTTCGGACCAGATGCCACTCACTCACCGAAGCTAGGGCCGCTTGTCCTTCACCGGGCAAATTCGTATCTGAGCTTGCACTCTCCGCCGCAGATCCAGCTCCAGGGGCGTCTCACTAACAACCCCGAGCCGAAGCTGTCGACTCAACATCATCGTTTGCGTATCCACCGGTCGTCGGCGGTACTTCAACGCCATCCACTTCACTCACTGGGTTCGCTCGCCCAGTCTGACGAATCACCATCGCCAACTGCTCATCGGGACCGCTGCCCGTCACCACATCGTCATCGCGTGCGCCACGTGGGCTCACCCTGTTACAGCAGCACAGCTTCACTGTGGCGATCGCAGTTGGGCCAGGACGCGCAGCTGAGATGAATGCACGGAAGTCAGTCAGGTTAACAGCGTCCTGCTCCATTTTCTCCAGTACTTCGTTCCGAATTCTTGCCAGTAACTCCATCACGTTCTGGGCGGCTCTTCAAAACGAAAGTGCGGAGCTGTACGGCCCACAGACAACAGCGAGGAGCTGTACTTAGAAATATTTTTTTCTAAATCAATACACATGGCGTTACTATCGTTAGTACACTTCTGGTGGTTCTTACGATCCCACTCGGACTTTTTACGACCTTGAGCATCCCTGCTTTATCGCATATTTCGACAAAGTGGCACAGTAATCACAGTCGGTGGGTCGCATCGGCCGACTAACATACCCTAATCACCAATCGCAACTCCTATCTAAACTTTCACCAAATCAGGTAATCTTCCGGAACCTGAAACAAAGCGACCCTTCGTGGGTTTGATAAAAGTTTGTTCGCACTTTAGTGACTGTTAGCTCAATCGTGATGGGAAATTTTCGTGACTTACTGTATGAGCGATCCGTTCGGACAGTAGAGACGTCTTTAAAGAGAGGTAAATTTCGATCGAGCTTTTCCCTAGGCGTTTGATTATAATGTTTACCCCTAACCACTTTCCTGTATAATATCCTGTAAAAACTGTTGTAAAAAGGGTAAATGAAGAAGTAAATCAGGGTAAAAAGTGTGTGTTTCATTATAGGGGGGGCTTTGCCCCAATTACCGGATAAAAATGATAAAACCGTTTTATATAGGTTTTGGAAGGCTCCCAATGAAAAGGCGCTCGATTTGAGCGCAGTCGGTTAAATGACACAAATGCGGCAAACTTGACCAGAATTCACAATACCCTAAAGTGAAAAAGAAAAGAGAACCAGCCAGCACCGCAATCCCAATAGAGCATTTAAAGCCGTTCTTAACCGGTGATCGCGATCCGGAGGACTACCGCCCACATCGAGATGGCTACATTCTGCGATCCCAGCCGTTCTAAACCCCTTAGTTATGTTGTACCGTCGCCGTCGGAATGCTACGGCGCGAAGCGCTGGTGACGAAGGCGCAGGTGGCTCGGAAAAATCTGCAGCAGAGGATGAAGACGCAGGCGACTCGGAGGTAGATGCAGCAGAGGATGAAGACGCCAGTGGCTCGGAAGGGGAAGCAGCAGAGGACGAAGGAGCTGGCGCCGAGCAGGACTGCATTGAAGACTCGGTCGGCGACATAGCGGATAGCGAAGGCTAGGTGCGCCTTTTGTATCCATGCAATCAATTGAAACAGTAATGCAATACATTGAACCTGGTTTGCAACCACTTGAAACGCTCATTTTCATTCGTCTTTGTCCCAAAACAGAGCTGCTGTACGTGTTCAATGCTTCAGAAATGATGCGAACCGATAAAAAGTCCAACGGTTATGTTGGTATTACCATCATAAGTGAGGATAGATAACATGGGGTCAACATATGAAGCTTTCATGTTGGATATGCATGCGCTATTCTCCCCATGATGGTCCTATCCCCTCGCCTACCCCTCCCGCAAAAAACGTACTTAACGGTGACATATACAAATTCCAAGTCTATCTTATCTTGGAGGTCCAACATAAGGGTCAATGTATACGCCTACCCTTTTTCCGGGAATTAAAGGGTTAACGGGATTGCGACCCGTTATCAGTCACGGCATCAAGTTGCCGTATCCAGCCGAAATGCAACATGGCGCGCACCAACAAAAGCAAGGCCGCCACCGCCGCTGCAGCTTCTGCGGGCCCCACGGACGCCACGGTGAGTGCAAACACAGTCGGGGGAAGCTGGCACTTCCTTCAGGGTCTCGCCGAGTGTATTGCGCTTGTTGGCCTTGAGGCAAAATGTAAACTGACTGAACTAGACATACATGCCAACTCACTGCTCTACATGGCCGTCACTAGTGTCCCAGTGACGGCATACTACACGATGACCTAGTAGAAGCTCTCTACCATAACTTGTACCAGCTTGAGCACGCAAGGTTGAATATCGTGCTTGTCGATCCACTAGTTCGTAGCTGCAACAGCCAGCTGCAGCTCAGACCCTCACGACAGCATTTTACCGTAACCACCCTGCTAGGATCGGCTGCGTGGTCGTGATTGGGCTTTCATGCCGCCACCCACTACAGTCCACTTCCAAGCCCAATCTGACCACTCGGCAAATTAATGCTTGTACTATATGTATTACCAATAGTCACCACTCAGTGACGCATCGTCTCATGATGACTAACCACATGTGTCATGATGAGTTGACGATCGGTCCACTCTATGTGGCCCAACGTCAACTAGTTGCAGTTGAAGTGACCTTGACCATGCAAATCCAACAGATAGTGACCAAAACAACCACAGCATCAAGGAAAATATTTAATTTAGTGACTGAATAGTCATTATACTGAGGGTATACAAGTATACACTGAATGCACTAGCGCCGCTTTGCTGGCGCTTCTAGCATATTAAGATATCGCTCAAGCTTTGAGTCTTTGGCTGCAGCAACGTACCCTTGCACCAACGTACTCACGTCTTTGTGCAGCGCTGCTAGAGGCTCCCGCGAGTCCTCTATTGCCTCCAAACCATGCCATCCAACAAGGATCTCGTAGGACCGGCTGTGGTTGTTCCAGCGGTGTCGGAGTAGCTCACGCACCGGAAGGATGATCCCCTCAGCAGCCACGTGCTCCAGGAGCTCCTCGGTAACCTCGAGGTCCTTGTCGGCGAAGAACTTGAGCCGCGAGGCGTGCATGTCAACTTTTGTACCGGTTACGAGATGCTTCACCTTGAACACGTTATAGGGTTGGGCTGCGGTGACTGCGTAGGGACCGATCCACGTGACCAGTAGCTTGTTCTTCCCTTTCTCGTCTACACGAGACCGCAGCACATAGTCGCCCACGTTGAAGTTGACAATGTTGTCTCCTCGTTCTTTCTTTTTGTTGAGCAGGGTTTGCCTGAGCCGGGCGTCTGCAACCGCACTATGCATCTCGCGAATACTAGCCCGTAGTTGAACCAACCTCGACTCGATCTCTTCTGAGGTTCGAGTCGGCTGTACACTGGGAGCCACCTCTGGCCCCAAGTAAACAGCCTGCAGTGGTGACGGGGGCTCAAGCCTGTGAACAGCTCGCCAGGCGTCTTTCCTGCCAATGACGGCACGGCAGTGTGGTTGAGACTAGCTTGCACGATAGGTATCAATCTGGGCCAGTCCCGGTGGTTGAGCCTGTATTGTACCAGTCATTGATTGCTTCGGCTGCAACCGTACTCGTAGGCGTTTCACACTTCACCAACTCACAGTAGTGGCTAGCGTCGTCTTTTAATACCAGCAGGTACTGCATGTCACCATAAGCCTCGCCTAAGTACAAAAAGTCCCAGTGCAAGGCTCCTTTCGTTGCAGCGGTATGTTTCGCTCCAGGACCTTGGCACTACCCCCCCTTTTTTTACGTGATGGCAGAGGAGGCAGCTTGCCAGGAATTTGTCAACACATTGACGAAGATGTGGCAGGTGAAAAAGGCGGCCGATGTGTGCCATCATCGCATCTCGACCTCTGTGCCCCTGTGGACCACAATGTGCTATGATGCACAGGCGGCGGCGCAAGTCGGTGGCGGTGACTGGTATCCATGGTCGCTCGCCCTTGCACCAGATGCCATCGTCACCGTCGTCGAGATCGTCACGCTCAGACGTTGTGCCAAATTGTCGTTGTGCACTTTCAATCGTATCCAGCGTAGGCCTATCCAGGGTAGGCCACACAAAGCCGGTATCATCAAGGGGACGGAGGACTAAACGCCCTTGTTGTTGCTGTCGACGAGTACTCACTCTTTTAGCACAAACTGTAGGCGGCATTCGAGCCCACCGCGAGACCATATCGGCCCACACATTATCCTCCCCAGCGATGTGATGAATTTCGTATCGGAACTCTCCGAGTTTCATCGCCCACTGTAGTAATTTCCCACGAATATGTTTCTTTACGGTGACATCGGGGGCGAATACGTGAATCAAATTTTTGTGGTCGCAGTACAGCCGAAACCGCGTGGGACGGAGAAGGAGGTATGGCAACTTGTCACAAGCTGCCACAATTGCAAATGCCTCCTTCTCGATCACACTCCAATTTGCTTGTGAGCCAGAGAAGGAGCCGCTCCGGCAGTGTAGTAGGCGGTGACGTTGCTCATGAACAGGTTTCCCGAGCTCTCTGTTGTCCACGTCAGTCACTATCACGCTCCAGGCGTCGTCAGAGGCGTCCGTGAACACCGAAAGTTCACCGTTGTGGCTGGGATGTGCTAACTTTGCTGCAGAGGCCGGGCAATCCTTCACCTGATCGAAAGCTGCACGTTCCTCATCGTTGAACGTCACCTGTAGCTGGGCTGCTGCTCGTTTCGTCCGTTTTCCTCCGCTCAGAGTGTTGTCAAGCCGCTTCTGGAAAGATTTCACATAGCCCGCATAACTCACTAGACTATCTCGCATCCAGTTGCAGGCACAGAGAAATTGCTGCAATTCTCCAGCCGTCGTTGGCAGTGGCATCTCGTGTAGTGCAGCTATACGTTCCGGGTCGTGTCGCACACCCCCGCCGTCAATAATCTTCCCACACCACTTTACAGAGCGCTGAAAGAAGCTCGACTTAGCTGCACTGAGTTTCAAGCCAAATTCATTCATCAAACTGAAGAGCTCCTCCAATTTGTCTAGGCACGTATCCACGTCATGGGCGTAAAGCAACAGATCATCTATCCAGATAAGCAAGTGCTTGTGGAGTAATATCGAGAAACATTTTTCCATCGTCATCTGAAAATGTAGTGCTGCATCACTACATCCTTGAGGAACTCTGGTCGGCGTGAATACTTTTGCGTCCGTCATGTAGCTCAGGATTTCGTGACTCGCCTTGGCCAAAGGCAGCTGCCCAAGGCCTTTTATAAAGTCAAAAAGACCAAAGAACACCATGTCGCGAACATGCTCAGTGATAACTGCATGACACCTGCGATTGGCTCCGTTTTAGCATTGGCGGGCCTGTAATCGCTGGTCTGACGATACTCATCCTTGCCTAGCTTCTTCACAGGTAGAGCCGGGCATGCCCAGCGGCTTGAGGCATTCTCGTATACCCACTAGCTCGTCGTTGAACTCTTGCAAAAAATTGCGAAGATGCGGCGGATATTGCCGAGGCTTGCATCGAAAAGGCTTTGCTCCCTTCCGTAGACGCAGCTCAAGCGGAGGGACCTTGGCAGGGGGTCTGGACCAAGTTTCAACCTTCAAATGTCGTACATGTACACGATCGTC
Organism: Phytophthora sansomeana; assembly: GCA_032158285.1. Lineage (NCBI taxonomy): Eukaryota > Oomycota > Peronosporomycetes > Peronosporales > Peronosporaceae > Phytophthora > Phytophthora sansomeana. Next base: position 29,690 of record JAPDHH010000193.1, read on the forward strand.
CGCAATCTATCCTCTCTCTCCAATGGAAATCCGTTCTCGATGGCCTTCACGACCATTTCCTCCACAGCTTGTCGAACGTCGTCATCTGGTGCTACTCCAAACGAAAAACCATCATCGAAATAAATAGGGTCGTTATTGTCCGTCACACTCCTCTGTGCCAACTGCTCTAGCTGCCTGTCGATGTTGATGCCGAGATCATTCAAAATATCCTCCCCAAGGATGAACTCATCTTCTTCGGACTCGATCACCAACACATCGTAGGGTTTTACAGGTCTCACTGGCCAGCATCAGTACAAAGCATGACATGCAATAGTACAGAGTTCCTCGCCACGATCTTGAATTTGCCCACAGTCTCGCAGACAACAGGCCGATCCAACGTGGTCGTTCTCACAGCACCACCCAATGCCGTCAGCCCCTTGAGTTTTCGAGCACTGATGATACTCCTTTCCGCCCCGGTATCATCGCAGTAGGGCATGGACAGCCTTTCGATCACGATAGTTTTGTCGTGTCCAGAAAGGCAGTCCTTGATGCGCCTTAACCTTCACGCATCGCGGTCAGCCCTTTTTGGGGTCTTGTTGCGATCGCGACGGTCATGCATTTTCTTCAGCAGCTCCTTCTTCAGATCATGAGAGGCAGTCGGGCAGTGTACCAACCCGTGGTCACCTTTACAGTGCAGGCAACCTCCAGTCGGTGGGCTAGGACTCGCGCCTTTGCCGCTTTTTTGCTGTCCCTGCTTGAAGTTGCCGCTACTCGCCTTCGGGACGTGCGCACCGCTCCGCTCAATTTTACGATACTTTGTCCTCGGCTCGGATGGTTCCTTCTCTCCGTTGGTTTTCCTACTGCGCTTAGCCTGACTCGATGAACGAGAGCGCTTCCGACGCTGAAAGTCACGGTCTTGTTCAAGAGCCTTGTCAAGGATGAGCTTAAACAGCTCTTTTTCGCTCTCCTTGGCGGCCCTCGCTAGGTACTTGCCGGTAGTTGCAATTTCCTCACGAAGGCTACGTGGCTCAAGAGATTCGACGAGCAACTTGCACTTCAATCGCCTTCCTTCATTGCCCGTGAAGAACTCTTGCCATCCTTGCTCCTCGACGAACTCGCGGCTCTTCGCGAAAAACTGCATCACCCGCTCCCTGACATCGCTCTCTGACAAATCCATCTTTACGTTTTCTTTGAACGGAGCAGCAACATCTGGTACCGCGTTGTTCTTGACTGATGTGATGATCTCGTCCGCCTTGGTGATGATGAACTCGTCGGTGACCGTGTCAATGTCTACCTCCCAGTCGAATTCGCACCAAACTTTAAGGAGCCGGCCATTTTGTCAGCGTCGTTCTTGCATCGCATCGCTACTTCATCCTCGTAGTCTCGCCGTAGCTTCCGCCACTGCACGGGGGCAGCATGCGACGTGCTCTTCAGTTGAGGTGCAGCAAGCGGCATAAACAGTGCCCCCGGCACCGTAGACGAGTCGCTACTCGATGGACTTGGCGCCATAGTTGAAGTCCCTGTTGTAGTCGAGTTGCTCCGCGTCGATATCGTCATCTTGATTGACCTTAGCACAGCTAAAGAATTCTTTGTACTAGGTCACACTTGAAAGCAAACACAGTCGGGGAAGCTGGCACTTCCTTCAGGGTCTCGCCGAGTGTATTGCGCTTGTTGGCCTTGAGGCAAAATGTAAACTGACTGAACTAGACATACATGCCAACTCACTGCTCTGCATGGCCGTCACTGGCGTCCCAGTGACGGCATACTACACGATGACCTAGTAGAAGCTCTCTATCATAACTTGTACCCAGGGATTGATAGTCAAAGCATATATTAATACTTTTGAATACTTTTCAAATATTCGTTTTGATATTAATTTTTGCATTTCCTTTGGTTCGGCCATATTAATACAATAACTTGATCCGCCCCATCAGTACAAGTCGTATTAATAACTGTGAATACTGATATTTGCTGTACGACACACTAAAACCAATTGCCGGACGATCGTGAGTGACACTCAAGTTTCCTTTCCGCTTTCGCTTTCCTCGAGGTCTCGGCAACCTCCGAGACGAAAGCTCTTCAATGAAGCGCGCAGCAGAAGTTTGCACGAACCCAGAGCTCGATGCAGTTTACGAGTGTAGTGTCTGTACTAGCAAGGTGCATCGTTTGTGCAGCAACGGTATTCGTGACGACGCACCACTTTCTGCAAGGTAAGCGTAAGTTAATGCTTAGTATATCGTGGATGTCAATGTCATTAGCATCTGTTGTAAACAGGTTCTGCAGTGAGACGTGCGCCGACCAGTTCCTGACCTCCGAATCGAGAAGCCACCAGGGTAAGGACGTAAGTGGAGCTGTCATAGTTCCAACCCCATACTATACACCACAAGCACCTGCAGACACAAATGATACTAGCACCAAGGTTATGGCAGTTCGTGGTGTAGCAAAAGTGCTACCAATCACCCGTACTAAAGCTGAGCGGCTTGCGGTCGACCAGTACAGTATCCCAGAGAACATTGGTCATGGTCCACCGTCCTCAAACGCTCGCAGCAGCATGTGGGGTGTGATTCACTTCTTGGATACCGCTGTGACGTCCGTCGTCAACGGCAGTGAGTGGATATCCGCAACCATTTGTCTCGTGTGCGCAAAGGAGCTGTGGGACCAGGATCCATCAGATATGTCATGGTTGGGAGCCCTTTGCCACTGCATGAACACATCTAATGCCCTTAACCACATGAAAAGGAATCATCCTGAGAATAAGCTAGTTAAGGCAGCAAACTCTCAATCCATCCGACGTGGTAAAAAGCGTCTGCTGGATGCCAAGAAAGCCGCTACCGTACAGTTGATCAATACTTCAAAGCGTCAAAAAGAAGCCACACCGCGAAGCACCAAGGACCACCGCCTAGCTGAAACAGGAAAGAAATCATCTCGCATAAAATCATCAACGCTTAAAAAGTATTGGTGTTCGAGCGACAAAGAAATAAACGCATCCATGGCGTTATGGATACTCAAGGACGGTAAGTATTCGTGGTTTAAAGTGTCTATTTTGCTGACCACTAACTATACAAACCCTCAATGGCATAGGGCTCCCCTACAACATGGTGCAGTCCCCCAATTTCAAGACGTTCATGAGAGTCGCAACAGGCGAGCCGAATTTTTCTGTCTTGGCAAATTCAACGTACAACGATCTTCTCGATGCAGAGTTTGACACTTTCTTGGAGCTTGTGACTACGCTGCTGAAATCAGAGCACGAGTCCGTTCTATTCCGGAAATTTCTGAACGTGATGCATGACCTGTGGACAAATGTGTCCAAGGACAGTATTGTAGGCGTGTCGATTTCATTTTTGGACCACCTTTGGCGTCATCGCCACATTGCTCTACTTGCAACAGTGAAAATAGATGGACACACGTCCTCAAAGGTAAAGCAACTAATTGAGTCACGCTGCAGAGAGCGATTTGGCCTCGATGTTGAGTCTATGATGAATTTCACGATTTCGGACACTGCACCAGCCGCAAAAAAAGTATCAAAAAAATTGATACGACACTGGCGACGGATTGTGCCATGCATGTGCTGAACTTGTGTATTCTCTATGGGCTTGGACTGCGTGAGAGCATGCGAACGAAGTATGTGGTGTATAAGAAGACGAAGAAGGTCGAGAAGAAGAGAGTTGTTGTGACAGTCGGAGGAGCTTTTCCTGAAGGAGGTAAGCTCGTTAAAAAGGTCCACAAGCTGAACAACTATTTTGGCACTACTGCTCGCATTAACAGACTCGAAGAGGTGCAGAAGCTTTATCACTACCCAGTGCTAAAGGCATTTCTTGACGTAGAAGTTCGTGTGGCCTCCACGATATCGCTATTTCAGCGTACAATCGTCAACTACAAAGCATTTCAAAAGTAATTCAGCAGCGATCACCCCGATGATGACCCTAGTGTGTTTAAGTCACTGAAAAACGATGACTGGCAATTGATTGTGGAACTGGAGGCAATTATGAGTTCTGTAGCCCATTTGGCGTCGGTTGGAGTGCAGCGAGAGACGTTGCTTGCCTCTGTAACACTGGTGCTGTCCCACGCTTCACAAGAGAAACTCATTTCTACCGAGTTTTCGTGTTACGATCTGCATGCCAATCGACACTCAAAAATGAACGAATCAAGTCTCCCCCAAAAAAATCAAGTCCCTGAGAGAGCTGTCAGAGAATGCAAGAACTTGTATCGCCCGCACACTTGGTCAACTTCGGCAGCGCAAGCCAAAAGCCACGAAAGAGTCCATGATGCCACTTTTGCTCGACCCGCGAACGAAGGGATCCGCTCGAGTTCAATTCAACGATAATTGCAACGGCGACGCTGGTGATGATGCTTTGTCAGAAGCAGAACTTGACATAATTGCTGCTGAAGCTGACGAATTTCTGAAGGAGGAGCACCGCGTGATTTTCAAACTCATGCAGGCTGCCAAGAATGTGGGGAATTGTCAGTATGGTGTGTCGCCTGACACCGCATTGCCCGCTGAAGAGGATTCATATGTTGCTGATGCTACTTTAGTGGCAAGCAACTTGGTCCCCATCGATAGGAGCTGTGATGGATTTGGTGGAGCAAGTGGAGGTGATCACGAAGCCGATGAGGTGCTCCGACGATGGCGGGCGTTCACACCCAATTGGCTATCGGTTGCTTCTAAACAAAACATTCATGACCTTGCAAACCCGCAACAGGTTCTTTCTCAGCAGCTCATGGTACAGGTCAATGGACGCAGCTTCTGGAAATTGCATGAAATTATTAAGAACATGGATATTTGTCAATGGTTCCGTGCTGAAGGTGAGACACAGTTTCCTTCGATCGCAATTCTTGCGAGGATTTGGTTAGGCCGAAGTTCCACAACCGCATTTCAAGAACGTGTTTTTTCTTCGGGTGGCATTGTCATGAGCAGGTTGAGTTCACGCACGGATAATGATCGCGCAGATAAGCACCTGTTGCTCAAGCACAACAGCAAAGAGATTGACAGGATGGAGATGGAGAGCGGCAAAAAATCGAGCAGTGGATTCTAGAATGAGTGGTCTTGGGGCAGAAAGATACGTAGCTATGGCGCCGTGCGTACGTGCCTGCCGGTGCTGAGGTTGCCGGGGCATACCTCAAACAGGGAGTAGCTGGGTAGTGGCTCACCACTAATCTAAAGCTTTCCAATAAATGTTTCGCGTTGTACGGGTCTAATTGAAGTGTTTGCTCATCCTGCTTTGAATACGCGTATTGTTATTATCAAGTATTCGTATCGATTTCGGTGATATGTAAACGAATAACTACGAAAATGCACATTTAAACCCAATGCGTGAAGCAATGAAATATTCAACTACCCAAAATCAAGTGACTATCAATCCCTGCTTGTACCAGCTTGAGCACGCAAGGTTGAATATCGTGCTTGTCGATCCACTAGTTCGTAGCTGCAACAACCAGCTGCAGCTCAGACCCTCACGACAGCATCTTATCGTAACCACCCTGCTACGCTCGGCTGCGTGGTCGTGGTTGGGCTTTCATGCCGCCACCCACTACACTGACACCGGCGAATACAACACTTTGATCTCCAACGACGCTATGTTTGAGGACGTCAACGCGTCGTTTAAGATGGTTCATTCGGCTGCGAAGCTGAAGAGGATGTGGAAGGAGGTAAGCATCAACTTCGCCAAGGCAGAAGCCAAGTCGAAGGTATCCGGCCAAGGTAGTCACGAGTTTTTTTGGGGACTTCTGTGGAGGACGTGCAGAAGTTTACTTCCTGGACCAATGGTGTGAGCACCGGCAGGGTGGGCGAGGGTTTTGTTCTGCAAATCTTTACTCGGAGGACGAGGACGACTCAACGAAGGAAGGCCAGGGTGTGACGAAGCAGCACGTGAACCGAAAGCGGCGAAAGAGCTCCCAGTTAGCAGATATTCTTGAGCACGTGAATGAGCTGCTTGATAGTGAGATAAACGAGATTGCTGCAATTCAGGAAGACACGTGGGATGAGCAGAAGCTGTTCATTAAAGAGCAGCGGTCGTCCCAGAAACTAACTACGCTGTACTCCATGCTCGACCGCAATAACACCTTCACGCAGGATCTCATGGCGAAGCGTCAGGAATTCATCGCAAAGGGGATCGATGCTTCAGAAATCGAGGAAGTCCTTTCCAGTCAACACGCAAATAAACAAACACTGGAACGCCACATCAACAAAATTGAGTGCGAAATCATTCACGGAATCCAGTAGCAGCACTCACGACAACCTTGGCTACTAACGGGCTCGGGGACGGCGGAGATCAAAGTTTTGAATGTGATGCATGACGACACCACGAAGGATACGTCCCAGCGCATCATGCCGCAAGGCGTCAGACTCGGCGGTGTTGTCTGTGGGCCGGTACCAGCTTTCTGGTAAGCTGTGATACTCGATAGTAACTGCATGTAGGGACGTAGCTGCGCTGGTACTTGGTGCCTTATCAATACAGAAATTGTGCAGCTTCATGCACGTCTTAATCACCTTTTTCACGTTGACAAAGTCGACCACGAGTGGCCGCATGAAGATCTGCCACTTGTTGACCAACAAGCCGAACGCCATTTCAATCCGAATGCGTAGCTGGCTTAAATAAAAGTTGTAGTCCGAGTGTGCCTTGCTCTTGATCTCTAGTTTGTTGAACGGCACTAACAACGAGTCCGAGAGCGGGTACGCGTTGTCCCTGATGATGCAGAACCCTGCTGGCATCTCCATGATTGCTCTGCTTAACTCCCACTTGCTGAAAGCAATAGATTTTCCTACTTTTCCCGGTGAATTGAAGCAGTAGGCCGTGAAACGTGACAGCGAGTCGCAGATGGCTTGGACATTTACGCCATACTTCTGGTAGTGGCCCGAGAAAAACGACGAGACGTCAGGAACCTCGTTCGTGCTTGGGGCGCGAATATCGCACAGCCACCCGTCGATACAGCCAACGCAACCAGTCAAAATGATGTCGTTGCTAATGGCTGCGAATCCGTCGGCCAACTCCAACATGCGCTGCCGTGATTTATTCAAAGCCTTTTTAGGCCGATACCCGAATCGGTATTACCGGTGCTACCGGACCACACGAATAAGCCTCCTGGGGAGGCAGATAGGCACATTGGTATACCGGACCACGGAATTCATCTGTGTTGGGCTGTGCTATACAGCAACATCGTTGCTTCCTGTCTCAGTAAAAAGTGTATTGAAAAACATTGTAACGACAGAATACAAACTAAAAGGTGCAGGTTGCTCTTAACACACTTTGCATTTTGCAGTGCTGCTTGGTGCGAAACTTGGGAAAATGTTGGTAACGAGACTGAAACCTCCGATTCCTAAGTGCGCTGCAAACTTCGCAAGGTACAAAGTGCTCTTAAGTCCCCTAATGCATCCCCATTGCTGTATTAGGGTTTAGATGCTTGGTCCTCGTTACTGTGTGGTGTGATCACATGCACGTCGTATCCAGCGCATGACATGCGAAATGGGATTTCCTATATGGCAACGAGAATGTTCGGCTCGAGACGCCCCTCGGTAGGCGTCTTGTATAAGTGGTTCAGTCGCGGCAAGCCCATCATCTACCACATTGCTTACCTTTTGGTGCACCTTCAGCCATTCCGCGACTTCCACGTGGTTGTGTGTCTCTGCGATCTCAAGAGCTGCTTGGCTGTCCATATCGTCGCGTTGCTCCTTGCCTCTTGCCGCGTGCAGCCATTGCACAACTTCCAGGTGGCCACTACTGGCAGCAGCTCGGAGGGCCCGACCCGCGTCTCCCTCGATACGGTTGTCGTGCAACCATTGAACAACTTCCAGGTGCCCCGCTGCAGCAGCCCAGTCCATTGCTCGTGTGCTGCATCCTTCGCTTCGATGCGTATGGAGCCACTGTACCAACGGTAAATTTCCAGCCGCGGCGGCCCAGTCCATCGCTCCTCTGGAGCACCCTTCGCTTCGATGCGCGTGGAGCCACTCCATCATGGGAAAATCGCTGTTTCTGACGGCGCTGTCCATTGCATGCACCGTGCAGCCTTCTTGGCGGTTCTGGTGCAGCCATCGCACCACATCCAAGTGACCGCACAGCGCCGCGCCATTCATGACCGCTGGCCCCCACTCGCAACGGTCCGAGTGCAGGTCCGACAGCCAGCGCAGTACGTGTACATGGCCGCAGGTTGCAGCAAACGACGCGGCTTCCTTCCAATGGGACTCGGTGTCTCGAGCTGCCAAGTAAGTGAGTTTCCGGACAGAAGCCCCCTGTTTGCACGCTCTGGTTACGGCTCCCGGGCCCGAAAAGGAGTCCATGAAGCCGTCGATGCGGCGCACTACATGATCCAGCACGCGGACGCCACGCAATCCGAGGCACTCGCGACAAACCACGTACGCTGCGGTGAGCACACTATGGGGCTCGCTGACTGGTCTTGTAGGCGAGCTCATGGCTTCTCGATGTGTGACACACTGCATTCAAAGGATATAGGCATAGTTCTCAATGAAAGCGGCTCTAGATTTACCTCGTCTATCGTTGCTGTATTGCTTACACCGGCGAGAACGCTGAAATCTCCTTGGACAGATCCGCCACGATGATCAGGTTTTGCTGGGTCGTTGTGGCGATAGCGTTGGGGCTGTCGTCCAGCGCAAACTCGGTCACGACGAATGGGTTGGGCACTGTTGGGTCGTCGTCATCGTTTCCGCCGTTGGGCGCGTCGAGGGACAGTGAGGCTTGGTAATCCCACACGCACACCTTTGCATCGTTTGCAGTGGACACTAGTCTGTCCTGGGGGCGAAATGCAGGGAAATGAACCTGCGAGACCATCGCACCGTGGCGCTTCAGGCGGCGCACGATCTGCTTGGAGCCAAAGTCGACAACTGCGATGCTGGCATCTCCCAGACCGGCCGCGAACGACTTGCCGTTTGGCGCGAACGCTAGCGAGTGTACCAGTGGTGGATTGAACATTTGCTGGACACCGGACCCTTCTCCTTCATTTGCCGCACTCAGCGCATTCACGCCGCTGTTGAGATCAATACTAAATTTTACACGCCCTCGGGAGAAGTCCCAGAAGAGGAGCAGACCATCCATGCCGCCGGAGACGAGATCCCAAGGAGCATTAGGGCGGAAGGGCGCGACGCTGCAAATGTTGGTGTGTTGGCCGCGTAGCGTCTTGAACAGGCGGCGGCTCTCCAGGTCGTAGACGCAGATATCTCCGGTGTCGTCCGGTGCCGACAGATACTTGCCGTGCTTGCCCGGGTGCCGCGAGAGCACATTGATCTCGTCCTCATTCTGCTGGAACACCTCTCGGTCTGCGCAGTCCACGATCAGTGCCGGCTGCCGAACGTCAAAAGTGAGCACCTTGTTGCCCGCTGCCACATAGATATAAGCGCGTTCTGATCCTGCTGCGGCGCTGCCGAATGCCAGCGAGTTGACCGCGCTCTCGTCTTCGTCCGTGGTGCCCAGCGCCTTCTTGATATTCAGGCACTTGGTCACTCGCGTGGTGCGTATGTCCCACAAACGGCAAGTGCCGTCATCGCTGCCGGATGCGAGCACATTTGGGTGCACGTCCTCCTCGCACAGCAGTGTGTTCACCGACTCGCGATGGCCCTTAAACGTGAGCAGTCGAGATGGCACTGCCATGGTCGTCTTGCGAGCGTTGTCAACCTGCCGTTGCAAGATGCCCTGTACCGTAAATATGGTACAGATTGACCAGAGACCACTTCAACCAGCATTGGCGACCGCATTGCAGAGCCTGCAGTAGCACCGTGTTTTGCGCTAGCGTTGGTCTCCAGTGGAGACTCTCCACGAGAGTGGTGCAGGGCTCCTCAAAATGCAATTACATATTCATTGCCAGCCCAAGAACCCGCCAATAAATAATGGCGTTATTTTTCAAATTGTTCCAATATGGATAACCAGCGTAACGGCCATACTTTAGGACATCCTGCCATACATTCAGCGACTCTGTGTAGTGTTTTCTTTCATCTCTAACGACTTGGACGACTGCGCTTTTAGTTTGAACAAACTGTGATTGTATTGGATAGGTGTCATGACGGCCGTGGTAGGGTCAAGGCTTCGATGGGGGTTCTGTACTATAATATAGTAAGAGCTATATATTTCTTATTGCTAGAAATTGACCAATTAATTATTTCCGTAAGTTACGGAAAATTATTATTACGGATATCAGATGCCCTGGAGCGGTGTAGCCAGTCGGTGGCGCGCCAGCAGGACCCCCCCCCCCCCCCAGAGCCACCATTTGGTTTTCCCTACTCCGTCGGCGCCAAGGCACTGAAGTCGAACATTGCGTTTTAGTGATGACGAGCTTCCGGTTGCCGGCAGCCCAATAACAACAACATCTGGGCGTTGGCGCTCCGCGCCCGACACAGCGCAAACCAGCTGCATCGACACTAGAGGCACGTGACGAACTCGACCGGAGCGGTAGCGAAGACTGCTGGAGTGGGCGACGCGCCGACTTCTTGTAAGAAATCGATGTCGGTGCCGCGCTACATGAAACGTAGACGGAAGCTTCAAGTGCTGGCCGAAGCTCTTTGCCAAGTCGGTCCGATGGCGGCAGGCGATTGCTCCGCGGATTGCGCGCGCGGAGTCCGCGTACCGACACGGAGCAACACACGTACGATTTGCTGGTGCATGCTGTGGTGGTTGACGCACTCATCCGCGGGTGACGAATTGCCTCGGCTCTGCGTGACATAGAGTTAAACGATTGTGTGACGGCAACTGTTGTCACGTGCACAGCAGCGGCCTCGGACTCCGAGTCGGAGTCGGAGCAGCTTGCAAAGACGCCTTGGTGCCGAGCGAGAGCGGTGCCGGAGATGCATGAAGCTCCGCAGTGCAGCGAGCTGCATGGTGTCGCGAACACCACCACAGCGGAAAGGCCAATGTCACGATCTCCGCTAAGAGCTTTCCCGAGATGGCTTCGAGCGCTCTTATCCGCGTGTTTGCCAACCGTCTGCTTTTTCAGATAACGCAACGCCGGCAAGCCAAGCGATCGCCTTGCCTCGGGAAAGCGTCTAGAGGTGAGCCACGGAAGGCGGATATGGCAAAGCCCGTTTGGTCTCTGCTGTCCGTCCAGCTCACCAACTCGAGCCACACACTCGCGGCCCTGCTGCTTTCAGGCAACGCGTTTCCACAGCACGCTCGATCTTCCGCACCGTTCGAAAGCCTTGGCGCCTGCCAGCTCAGCGAGCCGGGGCGCAGAGGCACAAGATCAAGACCCGCACCGGCCGGCGAAGTGGCGAAGAAGCTGGCGCAATTGGCGCTTCAACGAGTGCTTCCCGGTCGCAACCTCGCGGTGCTTGTAACTTCGACGCACTACAGTACATGTACAGCGCACCGAAGTGCTTTTCATGGCATCGTACGAGCACTGGCGGAGGAGCTGCATGTAAGACTGTTTCTGCCAGCGCCTGCCATGCGCAAAAGCGCTGTCCGTCTGCCCTCAATCATCTTGAAAGTGACCAAGGCTGACCGACGTGACCGTTACGGCCTGTAGAGTGGTGTACTCAATGCGCGGCACAACGTGGCAAACATCAACAAACGCAAATGCGACTCGCGACGACGTGCCACAGCAGGCATATCCTAGAGCCGACGGCTATGACCAGAGCTTCAATCACCACCGCCGCCGTGCTTCGAGCCGCCGCTGGGCATGTGCATGTAGAGCCGCCCGCGTTGCCATGCCGCGGTGCCGATCCTGAAGATCGCTGCCAGTCCCTTTCGACGGGACAATGCTTAGCTGACCTCGTTCTCGCGCCGCCATTGCCGAGTGCGGCGAGCGGCGAGCGCCTTTCGGTGACGTGCGCGTCCAATATGGCGAAATCGCCTCGTTTCTGGGGAACGAGAGTCACAAGAGTTGGCTGCCAGCCGCGGAGAAGAGCAGTCACTTGCAAGCGCCATCAGGATGGCCGACGGCCAGCTCTATCAGGATCCGCCCCACTGAGCTGGAGCTGGGGCTTGCCAGCGAGGTCAGGCGCCGCCTGCTGGTCCTGCAAACCAGGTCCTCCCCATCCGGCGCGGTGCATCGGCCGTCAGCGTCTCGTGGCGGAGACCGCCATGCGGGTGCCCTTGACAAGTGGCCCCGGCGCCATCACGAACGAGTGAGCAGGCAGATGCTGGCTGGAGGCGCCGCAACGCTGGGAGATTCCTGCTGCCTGCTGCTGCAGCCTGTTCTGCCTTCTTGGCTAGTGCTACAAGTACCGATCAGATGCAGCCGAAAAAGATCGACGCGCAGGGCCCTGCAGCGGTGGCGGCGTTTCTCAGCCTGGATTCCAATTGAAGCGCACGAAGAGCAGAACGGTCCCCGCCCATCGTGGCGGAGCTGGCGGCGGCGACCCGCTTGCCATGTCTCGAGCTGAGCCGATGCCCGATGTGGTTGCAGTCGGTGGCGGAAATTAACGGCCGCGCATGGCTCTGCTGCCACCGTCTGTACAGATGTTCCAATAAGTGTACCTCGACCTTCGCATACCCTGTTATATCTGTTTGATTTTTATTTTCCTTGTGGGCAAATGGAGCACATAATCTCTATGGACCTGTCAAATAACATTAGACATCCCCATACGCTTATTGAGGGGATCGTCTGTACTGTATTCGTAACCGCTCGGTTCCGCATAATCCGGCCGGGTTCATTCAGAGAGTGCAGAGGAGCGACTGGCCGCCGCTGCTCGTGCAATCTTCACTTTCGGATTCCCCACGCGCTGAGCAGAACCCACAACCGACAGACAGAAAGAGCCATGCAGATGAAGGTGGCCATGGACAAGCAGACGTCGCGCCGCCTCGTCAAGGTGACCAACTACGCGCTCGTGCAGGTGCTCAAGGCCACGGTGGCGCGCCTGCGCAAGGTCGAGATGGAGCTGGGCGACCTGGAGCTCGCGCTCGAGGACGAGCAGGAGGAGGTCGAGTCGTACAGCGACGACATCGACGACTGCCACGACCGCATCGAGGACATCGACGAGTTCGTGCGCGAGCTCGAGGCCGGCAACGTCAACACCGTGAGCGACGTGGCGGCCGCGCTGGCCGAGATGACCGAGGAGCGCGCCGAGGAGCACAAGCTGCTCAAGGTGCTGAGTGACGCGCGCGAGAGCCACGAGCAGCAGTTCCAGCAGTTGCAGACCCAGTCCACCGCGCTCAAGCAGGAGCGTCTCCTCCTCGTCAAGACGCGCTTCCAGATCTGCTGCCTCTTCCGCCGCAACGGCGTCTTCGATCTCGTGCGACGGAGACTCGCCGTCTTCAACCCCAAGCTGCTGTAAACACCACCACGTCGTCGTGGCTCACTATTTATTAGCAACAGTACTATGCAAATACAACCCGATACCATATTCGCCATCGCACTCCTTCTCTTCCCTTTCCGTCCTGCAGGGAGCTGATTCCCGCTCCAGCGCAGCCAAGATATAAAGCCGTGCGTCCGGAGGTGGCTCCTCGGACTCGGTGCGCCATCACCTGCTTGCGTCTCCAAATCGCGAGATCCTCCGCAGGATCGTGCTTGCCGTCGTCGAGACAAGGCGGACGGCATCTTTCGATGCGTTACCCCTGGAGACTTCGCTTTGCAGGCTCGCGGCTCGAGCTGCAACGTGCGCAGGCCAATGGCGAGTCGCGTCGCCCGCTCGACTGGTGCCTTCACATCGCTTGATACTTCGATCCAGACTCGGGATGGCCGCGCGGATTGGGCTGCGCGCAGAGACTGCCGGATCATCACTTGGTCGTGTATTTCCGCCGCAGCTGTGGCGCTCGCCGGCGAGATAGGCAACAGAGAGAGAGGAAGTCTGACATGGCAGGCCGATTTGCACAATGTTCTGCTGACTCACGCTCACACAGCAGAATCAGAGGGTGCATCCCTGACTGGCCCACTGCTCACCAAGCAGGCCACGCTGCAGCAGCCCCGCCGAAGTCGCTTCGGCGGCAGTCAGCTTCAGCGTGCCGTGTCGGATACCGCGAGGCGTGCCCAGCGTCCAAGCGAGCAGGAATGGGTAAAAAATAATAACTCATAAAATATATTATAATATTTTAACGGAATTATTAATGCTTGCGCTAGAATTCATTTTTGAATTAATTGGCACTCTTCTGGCCACCTTAAAATGCAAGTTTATGGACGCCATCATTGCAAGAGCGACGCCAAACGTCAAACGTGTGCGAAAGGTTCTTGCCATCAGCGAAGTTACTGCTGGAGGGACTAAAACTCAAGATAAACATCGAAGTGAAGTTCCCGTTTAATTTCAGTACGCCATAGTCATTTGTAAAAGATCCGTAAGTTGCATCTCGCTATGAAGGTCGAGTAAAATAATACTGCAATACACGGAATCACGGATTTTATTGTTTTGCCAGAAAATATTAATTTGAGTATTGCATTTTACCCAAGCCTGCAAGCGAGAGCTTCCAGGCGTGCCAACCAGCATGTAGAGTCGCCGCGAGCATGAAACCACAAGCGCCGCTGTAGCCATTTACTGGGCCTCCAACCCTTTGGAGCGACGGACTAGAAACCCACACGACTCGCACTCAAAGTGGAGGAGTCTCCATGACGACAGTCAATCTCATTCCGCGGTGCGTAGCTTTGCTTGGTCACGCCGCCGAGCCTGGCGCAACTTGTACTCACCCTCTGCTTTCACTACAGCCACATCTTCGGTCTCAAGACGGATGTCCACTCGAATGTGGCGTTCGTCGATGATCAGACCGTTGCGTACCCTGCCGGACACCACGTCGTGGTGTGCTCACTCGACGACAAGCGCCAGAAGTTTATCGCCGGCACCGAGGCCTCCGAGGGTGTCACTGCCACGGCCCTGGCTCCGAGTCGACGCTTTTTGGCCGTTGCCGAGCGCAGCGAGCGAGCTCTGGTGAGCATTTTCGACCTCAAGACGCTCAAGAAGCGCAAGGTGCTGAGCTCAGCCGATGCGCAGGCCCGGAGCTACGTCAGTATGGCCTTCAGCGCCGATAACCAACTGCTGCTCACACAAGGAGGAGCTCCTGACTGGATGCTGACATGCTGGAATTGGTCCAAAGGTAAACCCGTCGCCAGCGTCAAGGCTCCACTCCATGTCATGGCACCCCACGCCTCTCCAAGTTCGGCCATGCTGGCGCTAGCTGGGAAGTCAACCCTGCATACGATCAGTGGCAGTATGGCTCACTTGAGCTCGTCGCCTTCGGATGCCAACCTGATGGCGTCTGGAGGAAACAATTCCAGTGTTGCAGCGGCCACGGCTGCCCCACCACAAGTGTCTGCGTGCTCATTCAGCGATGTCGACGCCGGATTGGTGTGCGTCACCGGTGCAGGGCTTGTTCGGTTCTTCCGCGTGCTGGAAACAGCTTTTCGCCCATTGCCCAGTCCTCGCATGGAAGCGCACGTCTTCCTAGCTCACGCGTGGCTGAAACAGCGTGACGACTACTTAATTGCTGGCTCTGCTGCTGGAGATCTCATGCTGTTTCATGGAGGTGAATTTGTCACGCGCCTTAGTGCGTCTCCTGGACCTGGAAAAGCAGTGCACAGCTTAACTGCGACCACGAAAGGACTGCTATGTGGGCTTAGTGACTACACGGTTGCCATGTTTGGTGTCGTTTTAGGTGACACCGGAGACCATGCCGAGGCTGCAACTCCTAACACGGGATCTACGGAGGAGGATGCTAACCATACGCCAACACAAGAAGACCATTTTCTGGAAGATGCTGCCGATATTTTGACTTTGCATCGGCTCGTTCGAGTGGATACTGGTGCAGGCCATGTTGCAACGATTGCTGTGAGCCCTAACGAAGACAGTATTGTTGTCACCACCTCCAACGCTCAGCTCCTTACATTTCCGTACCACATTCACACGTCAGCAGTCCATTCTGGTGCACCAGGCACGGCTCCTGTAGTCGATGAGTCAGCTGCGATCGGCGCCTCTAGTGCTACCGTTGGCAGTGCTCTCAGTGTCACCGTGGTGGACGCTACGGTAGCTCAAAACGACGATGTTGAGTACGTTGTAACCAGCTTTCACCAGTCAAGCGACCCTAGCAGCAGCAATGGGCCACCCGGACCAGCTAATGGAGTCGGCAGCGGCGGTGGTTTGTTGCATGTGACCGGTATGGATGTGTGCGTACGCAAACCTCTGCTGGTGACCTGCGGCTTGGATCGAACAGTGCGCGTCTGGAATTACATCGATCGCACTTGCGAGGTGGCCAAGCGTTTCAATGAGGAGGCTTTCAGTGTTGCTTGCCACCCTTCCGGACTGCACCTACTTGTTGGTTTTGCTGACAAACTGCGCTTGCTCAATATCCTTATGGACGACATCCGATCTTTCAAGGAGCTTCCCGTGAAAGCTTGCCGTGAGTGTCAATTTAGCACAGGAGGTCATCTCTTTGCCGCAGTCAACGGTAACACCATTCAAGTCTTCTCTCTCTTCACTGGGGAGTTAGTTGCAACACTCCGAGGGCATAATGGCAAGGTGCGAAGTCTCTTTTGGAACGCGGACGATTCCAGCATCGTATCTGCAGGTCTCGATGGTGCCATATATCACTGGGACCTTGACGAAGCGAAACGTGAAGCCGAGTTTGTGCAAAAAGGTGTGTCGTATTACTCTGCGCTTTGCAATCGTGAAGGTACTGCAATTTATGCTGTCGGAGGCGATCGCTTACTCAAGGAAATTGAGATACCGTCGTCCCAGCTCACTAAGGAATTTCTGTGCGACGCTACATTGGGCCAACTGGTACTTTCGGGTTCGCAGCGTCTTCTCTTTGGTGCTGGGGCTGAGCCAGATCGTCCCGGTGCAATTCGAGCGTTCAAATTTCCACTCACGGGCGAGTCGACCGAATTTCAGTGTCTGAGTGCTCCTGTCACACGTCTTCGGGTATCCTTCGATGACCAATTCCTGTTTGCAGCAGGCGAGGATGGAGCAGTGTGTATCTTTGAGGTTAGAGATAAGGAAGGACGCCCCACTCGAACTACTGGAAAGGAAGGTGATATCTCGCTATCTGCCTCATCAGTTGCGTCAGCTGCGATCGGTGGTTTTGCTGGCGGTTCGACCTATCATCATGAAGGCCTTGGAGGGCATGGAGGAAGCATGGCTGCATTTTCAGAGGAGATTTTGGTGACCAAGTCTGATCTAGAAGAGAAGAATACGTTGATGCTCGAGTTGAAAAACAAGGTTGATGAACTCATGCTGCACAACGAGTACCAGCTACGGCTCAAGGACATGACGTACAACGAAAATTTGAAAGACCTAACAGAAAAGTTTACCCACGAAATCGAGCTGGAAAAGAACAAATACGAGCTATTGCGAGAAGACAAGAACGACATCGAAATGGAGTATGAAGAGAAAATTAAGCAGCTGGAGGAGCATCATTTGCAGCAGATGCAGGAAACCGAGGCTGCGTACCAGCAAAAAATCATGAAAGAAGTCGAACGGTACCAGGAGGTGCTCACACAGCGTGAAGCGCAATGCCTGCACTGGAAGAGCGAGCAACAGCGTCTCGTGACCACACACGATAAATATGTGGCCGATGTGGCCGAAGACTTTGAACAACGACTGAACGAGGATCGCCAGCTACGTATGCAAATGGAAGAGGAAAAGGACGAGTTGGGCCGAGAGTATCGAGAGACGGTGTCACAGGTTGAAGCAGACGTAGATGAAGAGATCGAGGCTCTCAAGAAGAAGTACGAAGATAAGTTGCAGGCTGAGCGTGAGGCCACACTAAGGTTCAAGGGAGAAAATGGTATCATGAAGAAAAAGTTTTCGGCACTGCAGAAGGATATCGAAGATCAACGTGACCAGATCAAGCTACTACTAGAGAAGGAGAAGGAACTGATCGAAGCCATTAAGCAACTCGAAAAAGAGATCCAAGCGCTCAAACGAGAGATCCGCGCACGTGACGAGACCATTGGGGAAAAGGAGAAACGAATTTACGATCTCAAGAAGAAGAACCAGGAGTTGGAGAAATTCAAGTTCGTGCTCGACTACAAGATTAAGGAGTTAAAGCGCGCAATCGAGCCACGTGAAAACGAGATCGCCGATATGAAAGCTCAGATTAAAGAGATGGACCTGGAACTGGAGCTTTTCCACAAGAGCAATGCACAGTTGGATGTTCTCATTGGTGAACAACGCCAGCGTATCAACGCGCTTCAGAAAGCCATTGCCGGGCATCGTCAAGTTCTAAGCGACCAGCAGACGTCAATGCGACGCTTTCGCTGCGACCTGCACGAGTGTGTGCGTCATCTTCAATCTCCCAAGGAGCTTGCTCTTCAAGTGGCACAGCTCTACAACAAGTATGTCACCACCGACGATGGCCCTGGAGGGTTTGGCTCTACCAGTGCGGGCTCTGCAGGCGACGTTGAAACTGAGATTCAGCTTGAGTACACCCGACAGAAACAATACCTAGAGAAGTCTGTTCACGTTCTCAAGCGCAAGTATGCGGCGGATGCACAGGAGCACCAGCGCGAAAATTTACGAGCCACTTCCGACAACATGCTTCTCATTCGAGAGATTAACGACCTTCGTAGTGCTCTGACCGCTTCTAAGAACAACCTTCAAATGGAGCGAGCCACGCTAGCTACTGCTGGGCTGGGAGCCTCGTCGATGAATCAGGAGAGGTCCAGCGGTAGCAATTCGTTGGCGGCGGCACTAGAAGCAGCCGGAGGAGATCCCGACGTGCTCATCGCCCGACAACGGACAGAAATCGAAGATTTACGCAAGGCAGTGAAGGCTCTAGAAGACAAACTCGTGAGTGGCGGCAGCAGATCCGGCGAGGCCTTCCCACCCATCGGCCGTGCCGTGGATGGCTAGATTACTTCTTGTAGCGTACATATTGGAAGACGTAGCTTCTCTCAGACCAATATTCGATCCGTATTCTTTGCTCTTTCGATACCATGTCCTGCAGATCCACGGGTAAGTTCATTCTGTGCTGCCCATGGGCATTGCCCATGCCCAAAAATATTTACTGTGCTTCGAAGTACTACACGTAACTTCCTACTGGATGCTGTAGCGCAGAATGGGCACCTTGCTGTAGTCCAGTGGTTGTATGCACACTGCGACGACCGATACCATGATCTTGCGGCCAAGGATGCCAAGGAAGCCGGCCATTTGGACGTTGTGGAATGGTTGCAACAGCAAGCACAACGAGAAAACGGAGTGCACAGGCTGATGAATTTGCTTCCGCGCTCATTTCAGACCTTTACCACCAAGATCGAAGACAGGGAAATGAACACAGGCACAGAACTTTGTATTTTTTCAAAGTGGTTCCCGAAACCTTCGCGGTTGGAGTCGAACTACATGTAGCGAGCATTATTCAGCTCCTAATCTTTGTTTAGAACAATGGAAACGGGGTAGTGGTCGCTGTTGTAGCCGCTGCACGACGTGGTGTACAAGTCGTGGTTGAAGGAGACACTCGAAATTCCCGAAGACAGCGACTTGGAAACCAAGACGTGGTCCAGGCTGCTCACCTCGGTCGTTTCGTAGACGCAGTCGTTGTCTTCGTCGTACCACTGCGAGTAGCGGTCGGCTTGTGAAACTTTGCTGGCCACCTGCATAAAGTTACTGCCGGTGAGGATGTCGAGGACAGCACTGATGGGTTTGTTGTTGTTTTTGTCGAGAACGGTGGAAGACCAATCGTTCAAGTCCCCCGAGACGATAACGTGGTTGCCTTGGCTGATGGCAGCGCTAGCCAGATCAGCGAGCACAGTGGCCTGCGCTTCACGTTCGAAGCAGCGAGGTTTGCTTTCTGGGTTGGCGAGCAGATGCGCGCCCACCAACGTGATCGGCTTTGAAAACCCCGTGACATTGAACGTCGTGTAGAAGTGTTTCGACACTCCCTTCGTACTCGAGTAGCCGCTGGAACTTGGGCACTTGGAATTCGACACCGGAATGGTAGCCGTGGCAGTCGATCGCTTCAAGTCAACGACGGGATCCACACGGGTGAGGAGAGCCGCATTTTGACCGGTTGAGGTATCGGTGCCACGAACAAGGTACGGCTTGTACGTGAAATCGCCCAGCGCTTCGAGTTGCGTGATGACCGCTTCTAGCACCGTGCAGTCCTCCACCTCGTTCAGATGAAGGATGTCGGCGTTCAGAGCCTTGACGACAGTGGCGATCTGGTTCACATGACTTTGAGCTTGGGCAGCCGTGGTCCAAGTGCAATCCGCTCCGGGGCATACCAACGTGTGGGTTTCAGTTCCAAGAAACAAGAACTCGGCATTGAAAGTGGCAACCTTGAGCTGCGCCTTGTTCGTGCGCCGATCGCCAGGGGTCTTGGGGGCTGTCGCGCAAGCTGCGAAGGCCGCATCAGCCGAAGTGGAGAGGTAGCTGGTAGCTGCAAAGGCAGCAGCAGCGGTCAGGAATGAGGTCATGCAGACCATGGTGACACTTGGCGGGGTGCGTACGAGAGCTCAAATTCGGGAATGAGAAGGATGTGAACGCTCCATCATGTGCTATTGAGAACCACTGCCGTCTGGATCTGCTAAAAGGAATCTTAGATGGCAAGCGGTTTACTATGCGTCTGCCGATTCAATGCAAAGACGAAGCGCATGGATAATAGCGGACGCGTCTGGAGTGAGTGCCATCTTTCTTTGGCGAAGGAAAGTGGTGAATGCAAGCGGTGAATCTATGATGGCGAGCGCGTCGCCAACAGGAGTACGAACAGCAAACCCAGACCAGATTGTACTGTACAACTTGTGTAGCATTCAGGTAAGTCTTGTAGCGATTGCTGTCATGCATGTATGCGTGCAGGAAAAACAAATCCATAATCAGGTTGTTGATGTGCAACTTCAAACATTGCTTGGCAAACAACAAAAAGGCGAGCAGGATGTGCTGAGCAAGTGCACTGGGGTTTGTCTGTTCAACATGCTGCTTTTTGCTACTCAAATCATGCAGTGAGCTACATATGCAATGTATTGACATGTGAGATCGTTGCTTCTTGAAACTCCCAGCCTTGAACCGACGCTAGCGCGTACTTCATTGCGATTTAGTCGTGTGTCCATGGGGGACGATCCGTACGATTTCGAGATCGCACTTCCAGCAGCTCCGACAAATGTCGGCAAGTCCACAAGAAGCCACCGTGATAGCAGCGACAGTGATGAAGATGTCAGCGATGCGAGCGGGAGCCTCAGCAACATGAGCGGTATCAGCAGTGACGACAACAGTGGGCAAGAAAGTGATCACAAGCCGCAGAAACGAACAGAACCAAGTTTCAAGAAAGTTACTAAAAGCGCGATTGAGCCGAAGACTGGGGCTTCATCAAGTGCATTGGACAGGGCAAAAATTTCTTGTCCAAGTACTCCAGCGCAGCAAGCGTTGAATCTATCAGATCGAAAGCACCAGCCAGGTGAGTTGTATTGTCATCATTGCAATCACTGCAGCAGACTAACTTGAAAAAATGTGTTCCGGATAGCTCCCGTAGTCGACGGATTAGTTTGGATTTGGACGATGACGATGAGTTCTCCTTGGAGTCTTCGTCGGGTGATGATGAGAAAGAAGACTTTGACGGCAAGAAAGCGAACCCCGCGATAACGAACAATACTCAAGATAGCGAATCGTCTCAAGGCTTTCAGCAGCAAATTCTGACTACGGAGACTATTGAAAGACATGAAGATAGTTTTGCCCAAAGCGACCAAGAAGATGAAAGCCAGAGCAGCGACCCCCTCCCACCTTACACTGCAACCAAAGTCGTAGCAGCACCACTTCCAGTGTCGACAACTCAACTCGATGAACACAGTATCGAGGCGGGGGATAGCATTGATTCTTTTCACAGCGGAGAATCAAATGAACGATCAAGGGTGGAACTCCCTCGGCCAGCATTGCGAAAACCAGACTATCGCGATCAGCATGAAGAAAGTGTTGGAGATTACGGCGAGTCATTCCAGGAGGAGAGCCTGAGTCAAGAACTTCATACCAAACAGACCCGGAGTGCTTCTGCCTTTTCCTCTATTAAACCGCATCAGTCGGTTGCTTCTGAAAGCGGGGCCTACGAAGAGGACGCTTTTGAAGAAGATTCGGTGGCGGTGGCTCCTGCTCTTGCGCAAAATTTGCCGACAATTCAACCGGTGGTGAACAGCGAGAAGAACTTCGATTACTCCATGGACTTCTCCGACGACGAAAATGAGGAACAAACAGAGCTGGAGGTGCAGATATCTCAAGTTGCGATAAATGAACCAGTTCAAGAGGAATCAGCACACTCCGCGCACGAAAGTCCTGAGTCCCCGTTAAAATCAAGTCAAGGCGACAGTCCTCAAAACACCGAAGAGCAAAGTGCTTTCCTCGAATCTAATTGCATTTGTGAAGTTGGTCGTGATGAACAAGAGCTTGATCGGGATGCTTCGGAGCCTTCAATTGTAGCAACGCATGCAGTAGAATCACGGACGAATGTTAGCAACAACGCGGCACAGTCAACACCATTTTCAGACACGGCCATTCATGACAACAAAGTACAGCCTACTTCAGCAGCTCACGACGGCTCGAGGAGCCTAACAGACAATTCAAAAGAGCGACTATCCTCGAACACCTCGTCAACACCTGCAGGGCCACCACAAAGTGTATATTTCCAGCAAAGCAAAAATACTGGAGAAGAAATGGCCACTGCTAATCGACGGCATGTGGAGATAGTAAGAGCTTACCGGCTCGAAGAAGACAAATGCGTGGAGATGAAGGACGCAAGCACTCAATTTACGGGGAATCACGCCGCTATTCAAACGGACTTGGTACCCGATGGTATGCACAACATTTTCACGCCGTCGGCACCTACTCCTCCAACATTGCATCGCAACGATGCCCAAGAGAGAGAAGCACCTCCGCAGCAGCAGCAACAGCAGCCGCCTCCACCTCCTCCTTTATCGTCAGTTGTCGGAACATCCATGTACAGTTTGGATGCGCTGAAGCTACCAATGGCAACCTCTACTTCGCTGTACAGGCAGCAACTGCTCGCTTTGCAAGAGCAGATATTGGAGAAGAAGCGCGAGACGGAGCGGATTGTTAAAGATCGGATAGCATTCCAGTATTCCTCGTTACGAGACACGGAGCGGATTGTTAAAGATCGGATAGCATTCCAGTATTCCTCGTTACGAGGCACGGAACAGGTACGTTGAGCTCCACATCACTCGATCTTGAATAGCCCGAATAACATACTTTGGTTGTTCTATGCAACAGTTCATAGCAGCTCGACGAGCGCAGAAACTCGAACTTTGGGAAGCTCTTATGCGAGTGGATCCAACACTTGACGAGCGGAAAGCTCGAGAAGCAGCTCGCCTCGCCCAAGCTGCGTCGACGTAAATCACTGGTGTCAATAAAATACTAAAGGCGAGTAACTACAGTGTTGACAGTGTTTGAGTGGTAAAACAAACTATTGTCTGTGAGTCGAAAAATATATCCATAGCAACGTTAGTTTGTATTTCACTTAATCAAAGCTTGTGAAAAAAGCGTCCTCGAGGGGACTCGAACCCCCAATCCCCGCCTTCGGAGGGCGATGCCTTATCCATTAGGCCACGCGGACATGTTAAGTACAGGCTACGCTAGAAGATCAGTTTACAATGAATGGGGACCAACCATTGCTGGTTACCCTGTCTCACCGCCGTTTCGAAAACGCTTCAACTTGCCATCTCGCTGTCCTCCTGGAGGATGATATCCTTCGCTAGAAAAGAGCACGTTGTAAAGTTAGTATATGCTGCAACAATACCTGTTAGATCTGCGTGCCAGCACCAAGCTTGAGTTTGTTTTTTGGCGTTATAGTGTTCGCACATTTTCCTTTGAGCCTCTAGTTGAATGCATTTCAACCAGCCCAGATACCTCACAACATGTAATCAATTGCGATGAAGACGTTAAGTTGATCGCCTCGGAGTCGCTTTACGTTCACGACAAACACTGAAGCACTTGTTCACTCATTTTGTTCTGCTGGGTTTATTGGTTCATTAAAAGCTAACGGGGGAGTAGCGCGGCGCGACGGCCACGCGTCTACGAGCAAAAAAGGAATGTACAAGGCACGCCGGCGCAGCCCCGCCTTCTCCGCCGCCGCGCCGCCTGCTCCCCCAAGAGTAGTCTGCTAGCAAGCGTCCCCTACAACGTCACGCCCGGCACGGAGGCGCCCGGCATCGGGTGCGAAGGATCATACGACTGACCGGGCTCGAACGAGGAGTCCAGCTCGAAGGACTGGCCGACGGGGCTCGTCATCGCCTGGGGAGAGCGCGGCACGCCCGCCACGCGCATCGAATGCTGCGACTGCTCTAGCTCCACTTGCTGCTGCAGGGTGAAGCGCGGCTCGGCCAGAATGGGCACCGAGTCCTGACGGTTGCGCGTCTGCGGCGCCGCGCCAGTCACCGAGTCGCTGCGCATCTTGGACGACACGGACGGCACGGCTGCGGGTGCTGCCTGCACCGCCGACTCCTTGCGCATAGCCATGACGACCTCCTTCTGAGCGCGCTCCTCGGCTGACACGCCGCCGACCATGCCGTTGTTGCCGCCCGTTCCGGCGGCGTTGGCGTAGTTGTTGGTGTTCGAGCGCGGGGCCTCGAAGAAGATGTCGCTATGTCGGTCCAGGTCGTCCTGGTCGTCGCGCTTGCGCGTGCGCACGTAGAAGGTGATGACGAGCAGCGCCAACACCACGACAGCGGCCACCACGACGGGGACGATCCAGCTCGACGTGGACGAGGACGAGGAGCCCTCCGTGTTGGCGCCCATTGAGCTGCCGGAGCTGCTCGGCGCCGCCGTGCCGTACACGGACGTGTTGGACGACGAGTCCAGTGCGTCGGACGTCGTAGTGTCACTCGAAGCGGACGTCGCGGCCGCAACGGTGGCGGTGGGCGTAGCCGTTGTAGCAGCAGGAGCCGCTGTCGTGGCAGCCGGAGCGGCCGTCGTGGTGGCTGGAGCTGCAGTTGTGGCGGTGGGCGTTGCGGTTGTTGCCGTCGGCGCCTCCGTCGTCGTAGTGGGCGTCTTGGTGGTCGTCGCGGGCGTCTTGGTCGTAGTAGCCGGCGTGGCCGTCGTCGTAGCGGGCGCCGTGGTGGCCGTCGAGGTCGTCTCCGTGTCCGACGACGAGGTGTCTGTAGCGTCCGAAGACGTGGCCGTCGCGGTGGTGCCGGTCGTGGTGGTGCCTGTGGTGGTGCCTGTGGTGGTGGAGTTGGAGGTCGTCTGCCCCGAGACGATCGCCAGCGCGCACAGCGCCAGCAGCAGCAGCGCGCAGAGTCTTCTGGCGCCCATGTCCGGCAGTGTGTGTGTCTGAGTCTGAGTCTGTTTCTACCTGTGCAGCGAGGCGAGAGCGGGGTCTACCTTCCGACCCTTCCGACCGGGTCCGGCGAGGAAGCGAAGGCTGGTGAATACTCCTGGTGAGCGGAGTGAGAGCTTGTGCGAGCGCCTCGGCCAGAGCGAAAGTCCAGCGCCGGCTGCGGGGGAGGAATGAACGGAGGAGGGCCTCAGGGAGGGGGGTCGAGAGAGTCGGTGAGGTAAAAGCCATTCCCCTCGAGACCGAAAGCGCAACCACACGACGCCAGATGGCGGACAATCAATCGACGAGAGCGGCACATGAAACGGCGCACACCGGAGCCAAGTCTCGCCATGCTCAGCGTGTCCTTGCCTCCCCAGAGCTGAGCTGCAACTTGCACAGCAATGGAGAGCAGCACGACGACGTTTTAATCCTTTAAGCATGAGGTTAGTGCGCACGAGTCTGCATTATTGCGGTGCATACGTGTGAACTTCCGGCCGATAAATTCGTCGCCGTCCAAGTTTCGTTCGAGTCCGAGGGCTCGGCGCTGAGGCGGATCGTCCACGGCAAGCACGCCACGCATCAGTCGCCTCCACGTTGGAGCTTTACTCCACGCGAGTCCAACGACCGCTGTGCTACAGGCTGTACGCATTCCGGAGGCAAATCGCTTCTTTCGGGCTCCCCGCTGTTAGGGCCACGAACAGGGCACGGGCAGCGTAGCAGCGCACACACCTTGAAGCAGCTTGCGCACCGGGAGCTGCTATCCATGGAGCTTCCGCCAGCCGATGTCATGAGGATGTCTCGCCAGCGACTAATGGAGATGGCCACTTGGCCATTGTTGCTGGGCTCCTCATCCGTCTCAAAGGATAGTTGAGCTCCACAGCGGTAGGTACATGTAGTGGTGATAGCGGGTCGGACCAACACGTAGCGGTCACTTCCGTGGCGAGACTTTACACAATGGACACTGACGCCGATCACCGCATCGATTAAGGTGCGAGGCATGTCAAGCTCGGATTTATCCTGGCATGCTGTTTGCTCTGTCGTGGGGTGCGTTATGCTCGCTACACGGCAGACAGTAGATCGCTGTTCGAAAAGACTGAAGTGGACAACCTCGCGAAGTGGGATGGCCATGTCACGGTCTTCAGATACTGCCGCGTGCTAATGGTCCAGGGCACAAATTAGGCAGTAACGGCCAGCGTGTATCGGCACTTCCTCACCCTAGCTGCCCAATATGCTGCATCGGAAATCCGCAACCAGCACTCGCGGCCGCGGCAATGCGCGTCCGGCACCGGTCGTGACGACGGCGGGCAAAGGCTTCGTGGAGTTCCACCCGTCCATGTCGTTGGAGAACGCGCCAACACTGGCGGATTGTCTAGCAGCGCCAACTTCAGTCAGCAACTCCAAGTTGCTACCTGTGGCTGACGCTAGTGAAGTGACACTGGAAGGCGTCCTCGCTGATCGATTTCAAGTTTGGACCAAGGTGGCTGAGGTAGGGAGCAACCAGTATGACGAATATCAGTAGTTGGACTGAAGTGGTTCATTTGCCACAGGTGATCGAAAAGTTGGCGCCTGTGGACGCTTATCAAGGAGATGTCCAAGCCCTCCGCAAGCTGCAACATCTCCACCTCCTGTGCAATATCCTTTCAGCCATCTATGTCGTTGCAACTTGTGTATCACCTCCAGTAGTTAGTTTCTGTAACCAGTCTTACAGCAGCGTGAGACGCACCTTCGTACTCTCCAGCTCACTTTACTACAGGAAGGAAGATCTGTCCCGCGTGTTAAAGTCATTCAACCTACCGCTGCCACCGAGACGTACGTGTCAATCGCTGCAATGAACAGCATCACCACAATTGCTCGTTCTTGACCCTGACATTTCGATATCCGAACTGCGAGCAGCGACAATGAAGACGACAATGACATTGATGGGCCCAAAGAAACCCAAGCCGAATGGCAGCGAGAGCAAGAACGGCACCTGGACTTTGTCGATTACGACGCCATGGACTTGATCGAACTATCAGAGCGCTTCTCGTAGCAAGAGAAGTATTATTTTGCACAGCGATAATAACAGGACGTGCGAACAAGCCCTGTCACCCTAAATGGGCTCTCCATCCAAATCTTCTTCATCCATTGGAGCCCCATCCAGGCCATCGTCATCCATTGGAGCCCCATCCAGGCCATCGTCATCCAGCGGCTCTCCATCGAGCTCGTTCCCAGCCGCATCGCCATCGAGTGGCTCACCATCCAATGCTTCTTCATCCATCGGCTCACCGTCAACATCCTGTTCACCTTCTATCGCCTCTCCTTCAATGGGGTCTCCATCTAAATCCTCTTCATCGATCGGTTCCCCATCCAGACCATTCCCGTCTTGTTCATCAACTTGTTTCGAACTAGTTTCTGTCGAAACATTTGCATTACCCTTCGGTTCACCTGCAGCGATAGTTGTGCTATTTGATTGTACTCTCGGCTTGATGACGCTCGCCAATTGCTCTGGTGCGGCTGTGGTGGTCGGAGACGTGAACTCCTTAAGCCAATGCAGCCGAGCTACCAAATGTTTTGCGTCCCCGGTCGCAATGACCCCTGACTGCCGGCATGTTTTCCGTAGTCGCTCCAGATCTGTATCGCCAATGCCTTCAAATGTTAATCTGCGTGCGGCTATGTATTCTTCCTCCTCCACCTTTCTCAGAAATGTAGCGTGGAGTCCAACGAGCACAGCAGGCGGAAATAAACTCCAACTTTCCCACGCGGTTAGCACATTCATGACCTTTTCTTTCATGGCATTCGCAGACATTCGACCCCCGATACTCTTGTGTGCAATACGAAGCGTATCCATGATTTCTGGCAAGCACTCTTGAAATGTCGTACGGAAAAGAGAAGCGTTCTTCACAGCAGCCGAGCTGTTGTGTAAAATGTCGGACGTCACGTACAGCAAACCAATAAGTGTCACGCCAGATGATGCTGACCTTTTAAACGACTCCAAAATAATGCCGACCAGATCCACTGCCGCCTCTGAATTATCCAACGCGAAGCCCATCGTCTTTTTTACAGACTCTCTCTCCAATGTCAGGCCGTCCAGTAAGTCCTTAAAATCGTCATAATCATCACTTGACAATCGATTACGCTCCCGTCCGCGTTCCATGTCACGAGCACGAGCAATTTGCTGACCAGTTAGCAGTTTTTCATTCTTGTCAGCAAAGCCTTGGCCACGGGTAGTTCGGTCATCAACGCGCCTGGTATCTCGACTTTGATCATGCTGTCTGTCATCATACCGACCATCCCTAGTATCTCTACGTGACCTTGATCGCGAACGTGAGCGACGACTACGCTTTCGTGAGCTTGTGTCGTCAGACGACCACGACCGACTTCGGCGACCACGGCTGCGACTTCGACTGCGGCGCTTACGCTGGTGGTCTCTCCAATTGCCATGATCATCACCGGAGCTGTCGGAGCTGCTACTACGAGAGCGATGGCGACTTCTACTTCGGCCTCGCCTATATCTCCTTGGACTTGCACTCAAGCTTCGTGACCTGCTGCGGCTATAGCTTCTGCTTCTGTGCTTTCGTCGGGGTAATGCAGGAATGTTGCCATGGCGACTACGTCGACCAGAAAATCGAGAAGCAGAGCCCCCTCTCCTTCTTTCATCTGACTGAGGCATCTTAGGCGGAGTCCACATCAGCCCATCCGCCGTCATCTTAAACGATTGTTCCCGCCACGAGTACTCGTCATCCCCCATCGCGAACGAGTAAACTCGCCAACGATAATATAACCCGACAAGTGACTGGGGCTCGAAAAGAAAGCCATACTCGGCCTTGTTGTTCGCTTCGCGCATTCGCACGGCATTTTCAAACTGCAGTCCATCTGCTGCTACATAGCGAGCAAGATGATCCACACGTCGCCTCATTTCTCCGTCAGTGGGTACCTCAACCGTGACAGTCTGTTTTTCAGGTACATTCACAGTAGCAGTAGAAGCAATAGGCGCAACAGCAACTGGTGGAGGTGTCACCGCTGACGGAAGTAATAGCCCAGGAACACGTGCCCGAGGTTGAATCTTGACAGCCTTGCCCCATCCTACAATCATTGGCTGACCTTCCAACTGCGGCAGCGTGGTTACCATCATGTCAGACGATAGCACATGACCCATAAGGCAAATTTGCACGCACCTCCTTGTTATCCAGATTGACGCGGGCGTCGTCAGCATCGCGGCGCTCGTAGAAACTGACAAAGCCGCAATTGCGTCTACGCGCACGTTCTTCCTCTGAGCGAGGCCACATGATCTTCACTGAGTACACGTCTCCAAAGCGTCCAAACTCGGCCTGCCACAAAGTCACCAAGTCAGCAGCTGATCACGAATTGCATACACCACAGCAACCAGAAGCTCCTTGTAATGCATCGCACCTGCAGAACTTCCTCCGTGACGGTAGGCGCGAGATTCCCCACATACAAGTTGGTGGTTTCCGGGTCTCCATTGTCAAACGATCCTTTCGCCATGCCGACACCTTCCACTGGCAGTGGCGCAGGTCCTCGCTCCTTCATTTCCTCCAAGAACTCGTCAATCGCCCGTCGTTTCTTAGGTTTCTGACTCTGTTGCACGTGCTCGGCGTCCTTCTGTTTAATCTCCTGCAGCATTTTGTCCATCTCCGACACTTTCTTCCCTGCTCCAATTGTCGGTTCCGTTGCCTTGAGTCTGTACACATCTCCACTCTCTCTGGATGACTGGCGATTGCCCTGTGACGCGCCTCCTCGCACGAACGCCTTGCCCTTCGTCTCATCCCCATTGTCGAAGGACGCCACGAACGTCGCGTAGATCTTGGCGGCCTCCTCATCGGCCTGTCTCTTCTTGGCTTCGCGATCTTCTCTCTCCTGCAAGTTTTAGCCGCTCTATGAGTCGAATTAAGCTACGAATTAGCGCCGTCTAGCTCCAAACCTTCTGGAACTTGGTCTTCTTCTGGTGGCCCAGCACGAACCGCGCCAGTTTGTCGTCCGTCAGCGCAGTGAGCGAGCTCTCCTGCATCTCCTTCTTCTCCATGCCCCACGGCAGCTGCGGCGGGGGCGCCGCGTCGCCTTCTTCCTCTGCGCGACTCGAGCGTCTGCGTCTCATCCGTCCTTTGTCAAAATGGTACTTGGGTTATGTGTGCAAATACTTATGTCAAATGGGACTACATATGCAATACTCATTTCATCTGAAACTCTTATAGTATCAAGGTTATGTAAGTAATATATCCATTGAAACGACATATGGGGCTAGATTTGGAAAATTCTTTGCACAGATCTATCCCCCTCCTCCAAACAGGAAGAGAAATCTTACGGAAGAAGTTGTCCAAGGCGTCATGGTGCGTGGCCGTCTGCGTCTCCTGTAGCTCCATCCGTTGGTCTGTATCAATACTCACATGTGTCTCTATTGCGTGTGCTGCTTACTGCTGCCTACAGTCAATCCTGTCGTACAACGGAGCGGCGATTATCGCCATGGCTGGCAAAGATTGCGTCGGTATCGCTTGGTACGCTACACGCTGTACGCTGCAGCTACAGTCCATTACAGGCTTCATACGGCTAAGTACTGCTACTAACCACTACTCTATTGAAATCTGCAGTGATACCAGACTAGGAATGCAGGCGCAGACCGTGGCCATGGACTTCCAGAAGGTGTTCCGTGTGACGGACAAGACGTTCCTGGGTCTGGCAGGCCTCGCCACGGACGTGCAGTCCGTTTCGCAGCTGCTCAAGTTCAAGATCAACATGTACAAGATGAACGAGGAGCGCGACATCAAGCCCAAGACGCTGAGTGCGCTGCTGTCCTCCATGATGTACGAGAAACGGTTCGGCCCGTGGTTCGTAGAGCCCGTCATCGCCGGCCTCACAGAGGACAACAAGCCCTTCCTGTCCAGCATGGACTGCCTGGGCTGCGAGATGATGACCAAGGACTTTGTGGTGGCTGGCACGATGGAGGAGGCGCTGTACGGCATGTGCGAGTCCATGTACAAGCCCGACATGGAGGAGGAGGACCTGTTCGAGACGCTCTCGCAGTGTCTGCTGTCCGCGTGCAACCGTGACGCGCTCTCCGGTTGGGGCGCCGTCGTGCACATCATCACACCTAAGGGCATCACCTCGAAGAAGCTGCAGTCGCGCCAGGATTAGGCGTCGCAGTCAATGGTCATGCCGCTGCGTTCTGGATGCGGGCGTGCACTCTGCCGGACTGAGCGAGACACTGGAGACTTAGCGCAGAGGCAGCACTAACGTGACAATATAGGGCAGCGGCATACCTGAAAGACTAGAATTCCGACGACGAGTTGTTTGATGTGTGGTAGCAGATTGCAGACTCTAAATTTCATGGGGCTGCAAATGTTCACCAGCAGCACCTTGTCCAGTTTTGCTGGTGATGGTGAAGTTGCTGTCTGCCAGCGTCATGGAGCTTTGTGTTTACGTCTCGCCTAGCAAACGCCGGTCTGGCAGTCGCTGGTCACCTCCATCAAAGCTCACAACGCCACAATGCGCACTACCTACGCAATAGTCCACGGGCTCTCCATGCTCGCATTGCAGCATAGCACAGCACAACTTCTTGATGGCCCATCAAGGTCCCCACTCACAGGCTATTACGTTAGGTACGTAAGTACGTGCCATGCGTCCCCTCTCTACTCGCATTCTACCGGGACTCCGAAGACGCCGCCGCCGCAGCAGCTCGGCGTCCGACGCGACTCCCCCGCTCTCGTGGCCTCGTCCGACTCGGACAGCAGCAGCGACTCCCTCCCTCGACGCTTGCTGCCCGCCTCTCTTCTGTCCTCTCGACGCCTTCGCCACCGTCGCCCACGCAGTCTCAGCCCCACGTCCGTGAGCTCCGTCAGCTCCTTCCACTGCGGCGTCTCCATGGCCACTACGATGGTCCCTACGCCTCCCTACATGCTAGGGGAGCGCCCCACGCCAGCGCACGGTGGATCGGGCGCCCCCTCCTTCCGTCAAGTGCCGTTTGTACGCGCCAGTGAGCGCGTGGAGAGCGGCGTCAAGGTCCGCAAGCAGCTCCGCAAGTACCTCAAGGCGGCGTCGGCAACGCAGCACATGGTGGCGCAAACGCACTTAAGCGACGCGTGTCTGCCGGCGCTGCAGCCGCAGGAGGTGTCGCAGTCGTGCTTCCAGGACTTCTTCACGCAGATGCGGACGTACAACCAGGTGCTGGGCAACAAGCACCTCGCAGCGAGTAAAGCCTATCAGGATATGACCAAGCCACTCGAGAACTCGGGCAAGTCGAGGCGGTGGGCGAGGGATGTGTACAATTTAGTGCAACGTTGTGTCACGGACGTGCAGGTGGCCGAGAAGAAGATGGAGAAGGCGAGGAC
Organism: Phytophthora sansomeana; assembly: GCA_032158285.1. NCBI lineage: Eukaryota > Oomycota > Peronosporomycetes > Peronosporales > Peronosporaceae > Phytophthora > Phytophthora sansomeana. Next base: position 62,088 of record JAPDHH010000193.1, read on the forward strand.
GCGCGTCTCTCGGGCTGCTGACGAGCTTGCACATTGGAAAAATGTGTTGGCTGCTAACGAAGCTACGTATCAAGTGCAGCCGAACAACCCGGAGGTGAAGCGGGCTTTCCAGCTAGCGCAATACCGGTTTTCGAATGCTTTTGGAGAGGATGAGGCTGCTGGTGCTGAATACGACGACGCGAGGACGATGCTGCTCAGCGCAATAGCAAGACGAGACGAAGTGGTGGAGGAAGCTTCGGAGTTATCGCAGAGTGTAGAAGAGGATCGGCTGGATACGTTGCTTATTGTCATCGGGCAGTTCGTGGAGACCAAAGTGGCGATTTTACAGGCAGAGATCGAGGCAATGGCAGATTTGCAGCGAACGCTCAAGGCCATGGACCGCGACTCCGTCGTGCAGCAGTATATCGTGGATAGCATGGCACCAGAACTGACGCATCGACATGCCAAAGCGCTATGCTTGATGGAGTGGCATCGTGTTTCTTGGCGATATGAGCAACAATCGCGTCAATCAGCGGAGCCAGCTAGCTACTTGGCTGTTTCCGGTTCTCAAGAAGATATTGCCAAGTTGAAAGCCTCCGGTGTATCTGAGAAGGACGTTGAAGTTATTAAGGACTTCGTATCGAGTTGCTTCGTAGAGCCCGAAGCTGCTCTTCTACCTTCGGCTGCATTGGCCTCCCCAGGTACGACTGGTCCTTCTTCGAAACACCGCGGCAAGTTTACGGATGCCTCAGCTTCGGCCACACAGTCCATGTATCGACTAGCGGTTGTGCGGCGTGTGATACTGGATTGCCTGACGCATCAGCGATCTCATGATCGTGAGCTTTCACGCGAAGGATATTCACGGCTTTCGACTGCGCTGCGCTTACTGCTGGATGCATGTCTTGCTCAACATGACACGCGCACCACGAAACAGCTCATGAATATGTTGCAGACGTTTTACCGAAAAACCAACAAGGAGGGCCAGGAGTATCTTCATGCTGCACTAAAAGATCATGCGGCATGGCGTGTGGCGGTGTTCTGGGGGACGCTTTATTAGAAAGTGTGGCTGAAGAGCTGAGCAAGACGTCCATGGACACGCCGTGGTATTTCCTAGCCGATGCTGAACGTGCCCAAAAAGTGCTGGAGGTGCACAACCTCGTGTTCGGCCAAGCGTTGGCTTACTTGTATCACCTTTCCAGCTTCGGCTTTACTCGGCAGCAGCTACTTCAATACGCCCGCAATGTATGTTTTGCCTACGAATTGGGTGAAGAGCAGCGCATCAGCCTGCTATCGTCGGTTCAAGGCATGGCGCTGGAGCGGTCACAGGAAGACGATTACGAAGAGAAGCGAGAGGAGCCTATGGGTCTGGAAGATGACGATTGGCAGCGTCCGTCTGAGCGTGACAGCGAGATGTCTGACCGCGGCAGCAGCAGAGTTCCTACCGCACGAACTGCTGATGTTCAGTTTACTTCCTTCACGCTGCCTGACTGGTCGTCATTCTCAAGCGGTGGTGGCATTAGTGGCGCTGGGACCGATGGTAGTGTGTCAAAGTTTGGAAGGGGGCGTGGTGAATCGACTGCCTCGAATGCAACAACTGTGATTGAGGGCTCGACCACGGCGTCTTACGTCGGCAGTGTACGCGATTTTGAGGAGATGAAAATGATTGCATCCACCGTAGTGGGCGAGGAAGGCGAGGAATCCTGGGAAAACCTATTTGGTGCATCGGCTGCTTCCACCTCCACTGGAGACGACGAGCCTACGCCTTCGATACTTGGCATCGACGACGAGACCAGCGACAAGCACAACAAGGATAAACTGATGAAGCGCCGCAAGAACTCGCGTAAGTTTAACGACCAACTGCGCCTAGCGCGAAGTATTCCTTTGAGTCTCCGTATTCACGAAGAGGAAGCGACTGAGGAAACATCAACTGCGACAACAGCAGTACAGGCAAGATCAGAGCAGAAGCAGCCTCCATTACCACCAGGCCCCCCGCCGCCGTCATCGGTGCCAATTCTGCTACGACCTCGCTCAACGGATAACGTTTTCGTTGCTGCTCGTGAGGAGACCAGCGAGCTGCCACCTACACACGGGAGCTCTCATTTTTCACGGAATGACCACGGAATAGCCATCGATGAGAGCGGTAATGCAAGGTCCGAGAGGAGGCGACACAGGAAGCTTCACAAGGCGCGGTCCGTAGCCAGCATCGACACATCAGTGCTGAGGCCTGACAACGAGCAGGTGTTCAACGGAAATCACGCGGCTGCCAGCGCTGCATCCGGGATGGACCAGATTAAAACCATCGCTGCACGGATGAAGCAGCGACGCAAAGAGAACTCCGGTGGCAGCATCGATTTTGTATCTCTGACCCGTGCGCAGAGCGATGCAACTGGGTCAACCTCTCCGTCCGCCGTTGCGTCGAACGAGCCCCCCACCCCAGAGAAGAAGAAGAAGGAGACGACACTCTCCGGTGTAGCAGCTCTGCGCGCCCGCTTCGAAAACAAATGACACAGTAAGTATGAAGAGTGAGTGTGCTTGGTAAGCTCGTCCCTCGACCACCCACCACTAGACAACCACACACAGACACGAGATGAAATGAAGAGCGTTTTGTGACTGCCGTCTAGAAAAAAGAGTCCCCGCTGTGCTCCTCGCGATCCCTTGTCTCTAGAAGCGGCCGCCAGCCTTGGGCGCCTTGCCCTGATACTTGTCCGGCAGCACAAAGTTGGTCTTGGTGTCGCTCGAGTGCACGAAGAGGCGGCCGCACACGGGCATGACGTCCCACTCGAGACGGAGCGTCACGTTGGCGCCGCGCAGCTCGTCGTGTTGGTCGGCCAGGAAGTATTTGACACCCTCGTCCTGGAACTGCAGCCCACTGGCGGCCTCCTTGGTCTGCACGATCTTGTCCCAGATAACCACCTGGTTGCGGGCGTTGCTGCTGCTCTCGAACTCGGCCAGCACGTACACGAAGAGCTGCTTGACGTTCCAGTTGAAGACGGAGCTCAGATCTGCCACACAGGTGTCAGCACACAACTATAGAGCATTTACATCTAACCAGCATTTATCCTACCGGCGTCCAAGTCGAACGAGAGCGTGGCGCGGTCCGCCTTGTCCCGATAGTTCCGCAGCGAGTGGATCCTGGTGAGCTCCAGACGCCGCACGACCGGCGCTGGCTCGTGCAGGAACGTGCTGATGGCCGTGAGCGTGCACATGACGGCCAGCGCCATGAGCGACGTGAAGAAGACCGAGTTGGCGCGCGTCCAGACCGAGTGCATGGTGCCACGCGGACGAAATTCACTTTATGAGCAGAAGTATGCGGTAACGAAGGTTGTTTATGACGTAGGAGAGGTTCAACCAGGTCAACAATGGATTAATGTGGGGTTGTATTAGTACAGACACTCACTCGTACCAGAAGCTACGAAACTTGTTTCAGCCTGGTATACCTTGTCAAAGTCGCTTTTAAACGGCCGACGTGGGGTTGGAGGTTGCGAGCATCACGACGGGCGCTGGCCGACGGTCGATTCCAGCGGAGACGAGCTCCGAGACCAGCAATTGGGCCGTACGCAGACAACGCAGATGCATGAGCGTGTTCGCCGCTACCAGCAACCCGACGAAGAGTCCGGCGCTGCTGGAATAGTAATACGTCGACTCCATGTACTCCCTCTCGTCGCTGCTGGCGCTGTCATTGGCGTCGTCGTCGCTGCCGTCCGAGTAGTGGAATGCACTCCCTGAGAAGAGGAGCGTCACGACAAGCAGCCACATGTTGAGGATCAGCATGACGTAGTTGCCCCAAATGTACCAGCGCAGCCATTTGAGTCGGACCGGGTCCACGGGCGGTCGAGAGCCGTAGTAACCCATGAAGGCCGTGAGCAGCCCCAACGTGCCCAGGATGAACGGCTGCAGGAACAAAAAGGTGGCGACGTAGTAGGCCATGAGACAGCCTGCCATCCACCGACACTTTTGCAGGAATGCAAAGCGCATGTTGTCGGCTTCGGCGTCTCCCGAGACTCCTCCTGGGGCCATGGCCATCACCGTCACGTACGGGAGGTTCTGGTCTGCTGTGCCGGGTCCGCTGTGGTAAATACCCTGCGGGGCGTTGGGGTTCACGGGAATGTTGCTGCCCCCAGTCAGGTGCGACTGAATCTGACTGATGTTGCCAAGCGGCTGGGCAACAGCGATCGGTGGCAGCGTCGTCGGCATTTTCATGGCTGCGTCGGGCGTCGGCTGAGCTGCGATGTACGGCACATTGGACGTCTGGACTTCCTCCTGCGTATTGGTGGTCGTAGCTGCTGCGGTGGGAGGCGCTGGGGCCTGTTGCTGGCTCGAGTTGCCTGTCGAATTCATCTCCGCCGCCTTAGAACACGTAGGAATTGGCGTCTACTGGTGCAATGGCGACGTCGGAAGAGAGAGAGGAACTGCCGGTTCAAAAGTGCAAGAAGTCAGCGCGAATATCCGGTTTGGAACGTTCCGCCCAATCAGCGGTGCCGTAACCGCCGTAGCCCAGTTACACAAACGGTTACTCTGACGTACTCCGCTAAAACGCTAAAATGCCGTTGCAGACATCCTGGACTCGGTGCCACGCCGGAGGACGCGTGCAGTCGTCGCTGCTCCGTCGCTTCTCGCTCGCGGCGCCTGGCCAACCTCCGTACCGCGTCCTGTTCTTCGGCACCGACGACGTGTCGCTGGCCACGCTCAAGTCGCTGCACGCCCACAGGTCGGAGCATTTCTTGAATCGTGTGGCTCTCCTTGCAGTATATTTATTAAAGCGATTGTTTGTGCCCTGTAGCAATGAAGATAAGAACAGCCAGCGCCTTATCGAGCACATCGAGGTGGTGTGTCCGTCTGACCGCCCCATGAACGGCCGCAAGAAGGACGAACCGGTGCCAGTCAAGAAGTTCGCGCAACGCTGCGGCCTTAAAGTGTTTGACACGCCGTCGCACCTCAAGTCGCTCAAGACGTGGGACTTTCCTGCGACGGACAGTTTTGATGTGGGCGTGGTTGTGTCGTTCGGATACTTTCTGGTGCGTTGCGGTGGACTGGGGAAGGATTCAAGAGTCGAACACTAAGTTTCGTTGGTTGTGGTGCTTTGTTTGCAGCACCCACAGATGCTGAAGAACTTACATCATGGAGCGATTAATATGCATCCGTCACTGCTACCGAAGGTATGACAGTAGCTGCTACAACGGGCCTGCATTGTTTCTTTTGCGGGGCTGATCAAGTTGTTGTGGTTGTGCTTCGATTAGTACCGTGGTCCTGCGCCGATCCACCACGCACTTCTAAACGGCGACAAAACTACGGGCGTATCGGTGATTGAGATTGACCCAAAGGCTTTCGATGTGGGACGCATTCTGCTTCAAGAACCATTCGACATTAAGGAGGGTATCCAGTGCCAAGAGTACGTCATTTTACCCATGTTGCTAGTATGTTTAGCCTGGTTGCTGTATGTTAACTCATCCTTGTGTGCCTGGCAGACTTTCCAAGGAGCTTGCTACCTTTGGTGCGGACTGCATTGTGAAGACTCTGTCCGAGTTGTCAATGCGCAAGAAGACGGCGATAGTCCAAGACGACGCCACAGCCTGCAAAGCACCCAAGCTTACCCTCAAGGACGGATTTTTGACACTTGGCGAGTCCGCTCGCGATATTTTTCATGTAAGTTCACAGAGATTCAAACCCGCTATCAGGTGCAAATTACTGACCGAATTCGTGCTGGTAACTCCGCATTTTGCAAACTAGCGGTGGCAGGCGCTGAGCAACTCGGTGGGCGTGAGTGTACAATATAAAGGCAAAGTGGTCAAGCTGATTGAGGTACACCTTCCGTCAGCTGAGGAGCTACAATCAGGTGAGTTACTTGAATTGACTTCTGGTAATTTGTAAGGTGTACGTTTTCACTTAGACTCGTGATGCACCTTGCATTGCAGTTGAAGCTGATGAGGCGCGCAATGGGCCAGCATCACGTGGAACATTTTTCTTTGAAAAGAAGCGCCAGGCGCTCTGGCTGCGATGCGAAAACAATTCATGGCTGTTGATTTCGAAGCTGCAGCAAGCGGACCGCAAGGTCGGCGCCGCCCTCGATTTCTGCAACGGCTACCGCCTGAAGAACATGCAGCGAGAGCGCTTTGGCAGGGTAACTACTGGACCCGTCAACAGCAAGCTGTAACTTGCCTGCACCCACAGCAGGCGGATTATAATCAACCAAGTGCACAGAGGCTTCGTTTCGATTTTCGTGGCCATCGTTGGCTACGAGCTGATAGCAGGGCAGCATTCGCCACTTCCTAGAATTCCTCTTAACCTTTAGAGGAGAGAGATTATGGTAGTCGTGGGTGAGGTGCTTTGCTTTGCCAGGTAGTGAGTGAGGTAATGAAATCGATATCTGAAGATAATATGTTCGCAAATTTTGGGAGGAATTTCCATAATGCAGTAGAAAAGTACTGAGTTCGCCCAGGACACAGTCAATAATTGGAAGTACTGAGTAAGCTGCTACCTGCTGTTGTTAGGTTCGCAAAACCGAACTTAGCTACACCAGGTGGACCTAAGCCATTACATGTAGCTTCGCCTTGTAGCTTGTGTTCGTGGACGTCTGAGACCACACCCCATTGATTAATACACCTACGCGAACACAGCCGACCCGTGCGCAAAAGACATTTTAAACCGTGCTGGTATGTTTTGAGAGGGATGTCATTAACACCTTAGTAGAACACTACATGCAGAGAATTGACCCAGCGCTTCGCGTAGAGCTGGTTGTCAGTGCCACGTCGAGATTGTCCGTTGTTACCAAAGAGGCCACCAAGAAGGTGCTCTGTCGGTTGTGTTCATGTTGTATGTGATAGTGTTCGCCGTTATGCTGGGCCTTAGCGATGGCCGACATTTTCCTGTAGCGCTTGCCCGAAGTCGCTGTGCTTCAGCTATCTGTGCAACCTCGTCGTGGATGTGATCAGTTCTACCACGTACGCGTACGTGTTGCTGCTAACGATCTAGAAAGGTATTTGCCCAATCTGGTGTATGAGAGCATTTGGGTAGGAGATTCATTTCGAATACGACTCGTTTTGGGAGACGTAAGGGCAGTACAGGCTGTAAGTGTAATACATGTATAACAGAGGTCGAATGCATTGAGCGTCTACATTTGAGATAGGGGGCAAGTTGCTGATAAACAAACAGAAGCAAGCGGGTCCGATAGCTGTAAACATGCGAGTGAAGCCCAAAAGTAAACTCACTTGAATCGACCAACCTGCCGCGTCAATGCAAATTTGGTGTCTGACTTCCAATTGCAGTCGAAAGTTCTGGGTAGTAGGTACGTGCAGAACCCCGATGCGAACTTAAGAAAAAACTACTGAATTGTGGAAATTAAAATACGGCACCGGGCCGAGCTCAATACTTTTCTACTGCATTATGGAAATTCCTCCAAATTTTGGCAAGCACTGTTCCTCGACTACATGTACAGTTGCTTGTGCGCAGCGGGTTCGCCGCAGCTGTGGTGCTTGTCATCACACTTTTCGTGCACCACACTAGCAAAATACAAGTACGGACTCCGCAAAGAGTGTTGACTCCGTTGACATCACGGAAAACGAAAACTGAGGAACTTGGCTCGTAGCTTTGCATGTAGAAAACGAGGAGCCTAAAAGGCAACTGGTATTGAGTCAAAACCTGACTCATACATGTATATTGTGTATTTCCTTAAAAACCTTAAAACGATAGCGGGGAAAGTGCGGTGCCATAATTCAAGAGTGTCTTGCCCTCCGCCAATATTACGTCGGACTTGCACGAGTGCCGATGCAAACAGTAACTTCTGGGCCACCTGGGCTTCAAGTTATTTAAATAATAATAATTGAGCTTGCCAACAGGAGATTGAGGCTGAATCCACCAGAAGCTTTGACTGCAAAACAATGTGATCAAATGGTAAGTGCTTAGCACGTTGCATCTGTATCTCCGGCCAGTGTACTGCCAGCCAAGAAAAACCAAAGCATGTGGACACAATCGGTTTGCGGATACTTTTTACTCGAAGGTGTTTCTTGATCAGATCTCGTTGCGCCATCTTGCTGCCATGACGCTAGTAAAGGCGAAGAATAACACATCCCGCACGTTGGTGGCCAACTAACTTACAGAAACGAGTTCGGTTGTGATTAGGAAAGCGTTCGGACGGCAGGAAAGCCGCAACGCTATCAAAACTATCCTTTATACTGCAAGACGGCAAAGCAAGCTGAGGTAGAGCTAGCTTAGTCCACATCATGAAGATGAGTACCGATACTGAGTTCACCTCAGCAAAGCAAATGCCCCTGTTTCTCTCGATCTGTCGACGGTGAGCGATCAAAAGGCACGCGCATGTTCCACCGTTCTCTATTGAACTGCAGAGAAGTGAAGAGCTCACCGGAAAACTTTTCTGGCGGTGGTGGCGCGACCACCAACACTGCTTTTTGTGATCAATTAGTTAGTCTAACCATGAGGTGGACGACTGGGTAACATGGCCGTCCATCTGCAAATTCAGAACAAGGCAAAGTATTGTAGGAACCTCTCAGGGACTGCAAATCTCGCCATTTGACTGTTCGTCGCTTAGGATTTTACATAGGTGGTAGTTCGCCATTACGGACGGAGGCGCCCGGCACCAGCAAATCGCAGGCTGAGATGAGACTCGGGGCTCGTTGTCATCCCGACGATCATCGAGTCGATTAGTTCAGGCCACTTTCCATTTTGCCGTCAGGTCGACTCGAGTTCTCCAACCCACCTACAAACCATGCTGACTGCTGCAGCTTTCGCGTCGGCTGCCGTTCTCCTGGCGTCATCAATTCCAAGCGCTGATGCTCACGGTTACATGCTGATCCCCGAGTCGCAGTTCAAGGGCTCTGCTAACTCAGCCTGGATCGTGCAGATTGACCCCGTGTGGAAGAGTGACGACTGGGGTGGCAACAAGGCCAAAAGTGTCGACACGTTCAAGTCGCTCAAGACGGCCAACAACTTCAAGGACTTGAAGACGCTCATGGCCGACACGTCGGTGTACGGCGCTGACTGCGGATTCACTAACCCGGACGGCACCCCGCAGCCCATTCCGACGGACGGCAAAGCCACTTTCTCCCGTGCCCTGGTGCACGTTGGTCCGTGCGAGATTTGGCTCGACGACACCAAGGTGCTGTACGAAGACGACTGCTTCAGCAAGTACGGTAACAAGGACCAGGACATCAAGTCCGTCTTCCCTGTGGACTACTCGTCTTGCAACAGCGGCGGATGCAAGCAGATGCACTTCTACTGGTTGGCGTTCCAGGGTCTGGACGACAAGACTGTGTGGCAGTCTTACAGTACGTTCGTTGATATTTTTTTCATTGCTATTCATTTCATCAACTAACCATTCTATGGTGCTGTTACAGAGGACTGCATTCCCCTCAAGGGCTCCGGAGGCGGTGGTTCGTCAACTTCGCAGACTGAATCCTCGCAGACTTCGCAGACTGCGTCCAGCGGAGACTCGAACAGTCCGTCAAGCGGAGACTCCAACAGTCCGTCGAGTGGAGACTCCAACAGCCCGTCGAGCGGTGATTCTGCCACCCCAGCTCCGGGAAGTAATGAGAGTCAGGTGTTCACTTCTGCTCCCGAAACGCCGGAGATGACCCCGGCCCCGTCGTCCAAGTGCAATGGCCGTAAGCGCCGCTACTAACCACCATGTGTGCTATGTCAGTGTTGTTTGAAGATGCAAACTGTGTAGCTTCGCGGTCAAGTGCATCTCGGCTCTACATGTAGATGGCAATGGTATATGCTATACAAATTCAATGGAAAGTGGGTATTCGTGTACCGCCGGTCTGCATGCGTTCTCAATTGCATGGCAAATGATGTCAGTCGACATTTGACTCCACGATCTGCGCAATGCAACCGCGTCAAGGTGTTCGACCATTATTTTATCAACGAGGACGATCAACTTGTGAATCGCGATTTAATTAATGAAGCCCAGTTGTCACTCCAGGTGCATGCCGCGTGAGTACCACTAAACCATCAGCAAGTGCAATGCTATGCCATACCGGTCCTGGTACGGACGTAGCGTTCAATGCATTAACAGTTTTGAGTTCTTCTGGTACCCACCGACTAACCCGACCACACACTCCATCGATGCCGTCGGGTACACATTTGCCCCACTGGAAAACTTGCCCACTGGTGGTGACAATTGCTGTTGTCTGTGGGCCTGCAGCGATCAAATAAGCGCGATTGCTTTCCATGGTATCAGCGTCTGAAGGAAGGTTCACATGTAAAGGCTCATAAACGCATCCCGTGGCTGCAACATCGGTACTCTTGACGTTGACTTGAGATTCATCGAGACCGAGCTGGCCATCCCAGTTGCAACCAAACGTGAAAATCTGACCCCCTACAGACAACACTACCGAGTGTGTGTCTCCACAAGCGACGTCTAGTGCAGGCATGCAGTCGGTAGGAAGACATACAGGTGCGGGCTCTAGTGTATGCGGGTCTGCAGGGGAGCAGTGACTTCCCAGTCCAAGCTGACCACAGATATTCGATCCCCAGGAGTAAACTCCGCAGCTACTAAGCACCAAGGCGTGATGAATTCCACAAGCCACACGGAAAACCTTTTCTGGCGGAGAGAACCATGGAACTTGTTCAGGATTGGTACAGCCTCCACCAAGCGGGGGTGCCGTTGACGACGAGCAAGACGCAGCACTCGGACGGCTCTCCCAGCTGTAAAGACTACCCGAAGATGAAATTGCCATATAAAAGTGTTCACCCGCAGCAAGTTGTCGAAGATCTCCTACATCGGCAATAGTTTTGGTGCGTGCAACAAGCGGTTTTCCACCTAGCAAGCCGAAGCAATCACCCGTCGGATCTGTATCGAGCAATCTCACTCCAGCCGTGGCGCTGAACTTTGACTGGTTGTCGCCTTCGTCGTTCATTGTATCATCAGCACATGCTCGCTGAGGTGGCAAGTAGTTTAATTCATCTGTGTTACCAGCATCCAGGACGCAATATGGCTCCAATGCTCTCCACTGGTGCAGTTTTCGCCCTGTACTCGCTGCGAAGGATGCTCGATTAGAAGCTGCAGCAACAATATTCCTCAACCCCACTCTGTGTTATCAATAAACGAAAGAGCCTTCCATCAGATAAAGCACCGCAAGCGAAGGAGATCAGTGATGCAAGCGTACTCTTCCATACGGAGCATCAGTAAACCTTGTTCATCCCTGTCGGCCCACGAGATGGAACGATAGAGTGAGGACCCAGCCAGCAGATCGCTCTCCGCCTCTGTGGCAATAGCGTATTCATCTTTCTCGCTCTGATGGTTACGCCGCGCATTCTCTCCAAAGTAAGTGCAGCCCAGCACGAAGTTGCCAGCGTCTTTCGTGAATAGCAAACAATAAAGTTGAGAGCAATTGCGAACTTCAGCACTGCGTGCTCGAGATAGCAGTGTGCGTGACCGCATCTGCAGTGAATCGGGATCAAAAATGCAAGCAACAACATCGTAGTACGGCGAGTGGCGCCGACGTAATGCCACAATTGACTCAAACGCGCCATCCTTGTCGGTGGCTTGGTGGATCCGTTGTTGTTGGGGAGATAAACAGGATTGCGCCGGTGAGCTCTTGGGTGATACACCGCGTTCCTTTCCTGCGACTGCCTCCTTTGGTGGCGACGTTAAATGATCTGCTCCGGAGATGCCACGACTTGCGTAGTAGCTGGCGAATTGCCGTAGCTGCTGACGTCGCTTGACGGACACGATAACATGAGCGAGCGACACGTTGATGGGCTTGGATTGCCCTGTTGCGCCGCCTTTTGTGGCATCCATCGCACTTGTGAGATACAGTTTACGCCACATGACGCGCAGGAACTCGGCCTCGTCCAGACTTTGGCGCTTGGTCCGGCGGAGCTCAGTCAGCAGCTCCAACAAGTCCCGCTTGGCGTCTCCAGCTGTGAACGGGACCAGCGACCGCTGCAACTCTGCTGCACTCACTTGGCCATTGCTCTCCAACTCGTGGAACAATTCTCGCAGCTCCACTTGCGCCTGGGCGTAGCAGGCGACGTGATCCGGGTCCATTGCTACAATGTAGCCATGTTGGCTCGCGTCGTTTTGCGTCCTTCGTTCTGATTGGTCAAAAATATGCACCAAGTCACTGGTTCAGACAGGAGACCAAAAAGTCAAGACAGACGCGGACTATCATGGCGACTGCTGGAGGTGCGTTCCTCGCTCTATGAAGCTCCGTTGCTCGATGCAATCGGGCGACTAGCGTTGCCTGCTTTTTACAATGTTTTGGTCGAAATTCTGAGTCGTTTACGTGCATTTTGGCGATGGTACGGAGCAGAGAAGCACCCGATGGACCGACTGAAGGACGATGTGACCCAAGTTCGTGGCAAAGTGACCGAAATCGCTGCGGCCATTGAGGTGCGTTGGAATATAATGTTATATTGAGTAATTGTTGTTAGGTTGCTAATGGGTATTGGGATTCTGTGCAGAACGAGCTGTCTACGGAGTCCGGCATGACGTACCTGCAGGTGAAGAACCACGCGCTGCTGACGTACACCAAGATGGAGCTCTTCTTCGCGATTCTCAAGGTACGACGCGAGTTAATGCGTGCGCTGCATGAAAGAGGTTTCACTCATTTTTGTGTTGCTGTTGCAGCTCGAGAAGCCGGAAAAGGTGAAGGACCACCCCGTATTTAAAGAGCTGGTGCGGTACCGTACGCTGCTGGAGCGCATCCGTCCGCTCGATCGCAAGATGAAGTACCAGGTGGACAAGATGCTTAAGGTGGCTCTATCGGGAGGCAAGGGTCTGGACGAGTCGTTGAACTACGCTCCCAACCCAGACCAGCTCGCTGCCGAGGATGGAGAGGGCGACGAAGAAGACGGCGAGGAGGGCAGCTCTGGCACCAATGACGGCATTTACCGCGCGCCGCGCTTGGCGGCTGTGCCGTATGAAGAGGAGGAGCGTGCGCAGGTTAAGCAGGCGAAGAAGGACGAACGCAACCGCAAGCGGCTGCAGAAGAGCACGATTTTGGCAGAGCTGCGGGAAGAGTTTAGCGAGCGCCCAACGGAGATTTTGGCCAGCGGAACGAGCGTTGTGGACAAGGAAATCGCTCGCGAAGAGGCCGAGAAGAAGGATTTCGAGGAGTCGCGCTTTGTACGTGTGGTCACCTCGCGCAAGGACAAGATCCGCAAGCGCCAGCGCGAGATGGAGGCGAACCGCGCCGACAACGTCGGCTCGATAGATAATTTTGCCGCCGTTCAGGATATTCTGTCGCTGGACAAGACCAAACACCGCATCCCGACACACCGCGAGCCGAAGAAGGTTGGCGGCAAGACGGGTGGTATCTTCTCGCATGTCGACGCTCCAGTACGTCTTTTTGTCGTGTGTTGCTGTTGGCTTTGAGTATCGTTATATAGGATGAGAATGCTAACTGTCGAAATCATGTCTTGCAGACCGAAAAGAAGCGGAAGGTTGCGCGCAGTGGCTTCGCTGCTGGTGGGGCTGCAGCAGCACCGTCAACCTCTACGTCGGGATCTGCTACGTCGGCGCCGAAGTCCTCGGGCAAGAAGAAGAAAGTTGTGTTCTCCAACTTGTTTTCGTGATTCCATCGTTGCCATGCACGTAATTCTGCCGAATAGATTTACATTCATACCGTTCGCAACCGAGTTCGTTACAAACATTAAAGTGCATCGGGCAGCAGAGGAAGTTGAGGAATCAAGGGCTCAGCCAGATGACTGAAAGCGAAAGATATCAAGCAACATTGCAAAGTTAACTTCATGAGTACCGGCAGACATCACTCTCGCTCGCCATCGGCGTTGCGTACGTCACTTGAGACCGTCGAAGTCATCAACCTTTTGGTCATGTTCACCCGCAAACCTGCAAACTCTGCGTCAGGCCAACGACGCGGTCGTCGATGCATTACACCTGCCAAGCCCAGCCACACGAATATCCTGCAGCGCTCGCTTGCACGCTCAAGTGCACGATCCCATCCAGCGTGTGACCAGCATGTCCCAGAAAAACGCAGGATTAGTTGCTGTAGAAATTTACCCCACTAAATTGACGAAGTATCCACGACATTTTAGTAGGTAGCGCGAGAACTGTGAAGTCATTGCGATCTTTACAGGCTTTTGCTCTCCTGTCGAGTGAGCGCTTGGGGCCCGAGATCGTGTGGTTGCTTCAAGCATTGTTCATGTAATTCACGAAAGCAAAGTGTATTAGCAAATACTAGCGGGGGAGTTTGTGAAAGTCAATTTTGGCGCTTGGAAAACAACCCCACAGCGCTCGCATTCAGTGCGACTAAAACTCACTCCAGCAACGACAGCTATTGCAGTTTTTGAAAGACACAAGCTTCTCATAGCAGGACTGGCAATTGCATTTTCCACAGCACCCGATAGGATTAAACATGTACGAGCACACGTAGTTGGCGGCAACACTGGTTTTGTCGACGCTACTTCCGCGCCTGCATGGATACTTCGTCAACTTACCGGCGCAGGTTTCAGCCATGCATTTCTATGGGACATGTCCACCCGCGGGAGGATGGGGAGATTGAATTACGAGATGCGCTAAACTGCAGGTTTTAGAGCCAAAAGGTAAAGTTTAGCGTCCCCAACCACGAATACATGTAGAACATCAGCGAAGCTTTTCACTGACCGCTTGTTACGCTATCGGACGTCTGTTCTCGGACCCGCAGCTGGGCGCTTCACGCGCGAAAACGAGCTCGAGGTGCAGCCCCGATTGGATGGTAGCGCACACACAGCGAGCAGTTCCGGCGGCGGGGAGTGCTGGCCACGCGGCACGCCGCGTTGTCTCTCGTCGACAGCCTGGAAGACAGCGGACTCTCGTATCTGCAGCGAATTGCCAATTCCGGGTGGCGGTGCACTCCAAGTGTTTGGATGCCATTGCGATGCATCAGCACTTTCGACAGTGTGTGCAGGTAAATAGGTATTGCAATGTAAGCAAATGCGCTATACTATACATGTGTTGTAAACTACGCGTGCGAGAGGAGTATGGCGCCACTGCGCCGATCTGTCTGCAGTTGCGATGATCACCCCCGCGGCGGTGCCAATTCACTGCCAAAAGCAAAGTGGCCCCTACTCGCGAAGCTGCCATGTGTCAAGTGACGCACAGCAGCAGCGGCAAAGGGTTTACCAGCGCGCCACCAGCATCGCCTAATGCAGAGCGTCGGACGGCTCGGTAGGACCCCGCCCTGGTTCTCCTCACCGAAATTTCGGCTCGAGTCGAGATTGCTCGGCAAGTTGCTGTGCTGGCGGAATCGTATGGCGTGGCAAAGCCTGCTTGAAAAAGATCCGCACCGCCCTGCGTGACACAAACGTAAACTCTGTTCGCATTGACGGCGTGTCGATCGCAGCTCGCGTGAACGGCAAAACAGCGGCACGAGATGGAGTCGCTCGCGTGTGTACAGGAGCATGAAGCGCAGTCCCAGTCGATTAAGAACTGCGACCGTGCGGGCTGGTACTCGGTGCCGGTGCAATGGGGAAAGCACTGGAGCAGCGCCAGCACGGTTGATGCCGTCCTACACGTGCAATTGTCGGCCGTGCTGAGCCCGTGTCTATGCCGGACGGGCCGACTCCGCCTAAGTACCCGTTGTAGCGCGCTACTTAGTCCAGCTAATCAGCTCGTTGCTTTTCGCGCCTATCCATTGGCTCTTTATCCGCTCGACCAATCCTGTCCCACTCTCTGGAGACATAAAACAGGTGGTATACAAAAATATTTCTGGTCCCAAAACGCCTTTTGGAGACCGCACACTCATTTCCGCTTTTCCATCGCAAGTTGAACGAGGCTCTGCGCGAGAAAAAAGAAGGAAGTTCCCATACTCAAGTCAAGTGAAACCATGGGCGACAACAAGATGCGGAAGCGACCGGCGGGCGCGGGCCCCGACGCCCGCGGCGGAGCGGCCGCGCCCGTGTTCCTGCAGAAGACGTACGACATGATCGAGAGCTCGCCCGCCGCCGTGGCCTGCTGGAGCGACGCCGGCACGTCGTTCATCATCAAGCTGCCGCGGGAGTTCGCCAAGACGATGCTGCCGCGCTACTTCAAGCACAACAACTTCAGCAGCTTCGTGCGCCAGCTCAACTTCTACGGCTTCCGTAAACACAAGAAGGACGAGATCGTCATCTCCACGGAGGAGGACGAGAGCAAGAACTGGTGGGAGTTCTACCACGACAAGTTCGTGCGCGGCCGCCAGGAGCTCATGGCGCAGATCCGCCGCAAGACGTACTCGGAGCCGGCCTCCCCCGACCACGAAGAGGTCGAGACGCTCAAGCACTCGGTGCAGAGTCTGCAGGGACAAGTCTCGGAGCTCATGGGCCAGCTTTCGGACCTCACGGGACTCGTCAAGAGCCTCCTGCAGGACAAGCAGGCGCCCATGCCGATGCCTCCCCAACGCGCTCCTAAGCGCATGAAGATTAGTGACGGCTCCGTGTCAATGCCTAGGATGTCAGTGTCCCCCTCGGGCGCTGTCATGCAGGACACCTACGTGCCGCAGATGGAGCAGATGCCCGTGCCGCAGTCTCGACAGCCGCAGCCCAACGTGATGCTGGACCAAGTGTCCAAGATCCAGAACCAGCGGACACGAGAGATGTCGCTCATGGAGTGGACCGAGTCCTATGGCATGGACTACCTTCTGAACAACTCTGGACGGCAGCTCCCGCTGTTCAGTGAGGAGATGCTCAACTACGACTGAGCGACCAAGTCTTCTGGGCCTCTTGAGTTTTTCAGCCTCCAAAACTCCTGGGCATCGGCAGAAGAAGATCGCGGCTTCCAGGACAAGTCAAGAGGGTCGCGTCAAGAAAGGAGGCAACGGAAGACATATATATATATATATATATATATCGCGAGTCGGCTGCCGTTGCTCAAGGCAACGAGGAAACGCGGTAGTGCAGACCAAGAGGGTTTCTCTACTGCGGGGCAAGACAAGACAAGCTACTACCTGGTTGGTTGGGGATCTTCGAGAGAGCATTGCTCTATTCGAGGAAGGAAGGCAAGGTAGCAGGCAGGACTAGGAAGTGAAGTAGTTAAGTAGTTGTACATGCGGAAACAACGCTATTGCATCGGAGAAAGTGTTATCATTACTGAGTATACTACTAAAATGATGTTATTCCAACTGTATTCGATTGGTGTCGTCGTGAGTGTGTTGTAGTGCCATCCGTGTCGAATGTGCAAATTGAGCAGGCGAAGAGATGCGACGAAAGAGTTCGCCGCCAAGGGATTCGACGGTAGATAGATGTCAAGAACGACCTTCCACTGGAAGTAGCAATCGCTTCCTCGCTTTAGTGACAACTCATCACTGCACACGATCACGATGAGCATGCGCTTCCACCAGAAGCGTTTCTTCGCGTACCCGAACGGGGCCCCCAGTCTGCATACGCTCAGCTCCGTGTCTTCTCATAGGTATGTGATCATCTACTGCCCTTCATCACGCAGATGCCGGTCCTGTATTCTCACTATCTGCCATGTTATATGCCGTTGAAAACAGCCAAACACTCGTGACAACGGACCGATCCGTGTCGATTCTGAGTTACGGAGAGGCCGGCTACAGTCTGCACAAGTTTGAGGTGGACGCTCTTCATGCTGGGAAAGCGGACGTGGTGGCCAGTGCTGCCATTGAGCGGCCAGGGAGTCACCAGGCGCAAGTGGCAGTGGCGTATGCAGTTGGAGAGGCTCTGTTCCTGCAGGTTTTGGCTCCTCATGACGAGTCTGGAGAAGTTCTACCAGTTGGTGGGAAGTTTGAACTGGAGGCAGCTGCCACCTGCATGTTTAGTGTACAAACATCAGGAACCAATGGAGACGTCTTTTATGGCGTCGTGGTGTGCTGCACGGACGTCATGATGGCGTTCGGGTGTATTGACAGCGAGAAGGAAAAGTTCTCGACAGGGTTTGCAACTGTTTGCGCTCGCTTGGACAATGAGCAGTTTGCTGCCTTTTTCCCCGAGTTTGCAACGTTCTCCCACACGATTTTGGCGGTGGATGTCTTCACGACTCCTGAGAAGGATCAGGGCTGGCTTGTGTTTGGCTGCACGAACGGGTAAGTTTTTTTGTGGAGTGGTTGTTGGAGTTTTTGCAGCGAATCTAATCGATATGCTGTTTGTGTCTGTGCTAGGTTGGTACGTGTGTTTCATAGTCAAATGTACAACGGTCGCCTTGGTGGCCCATTCAAAACGAAAGATCTGCAGCTGAATGGGCCTGTGACGTCTGTCGCACTGTTCCCCAAACGCACTGCAGCAACTGAAGAAAATACCGCGTCATGGTGCTGCAACTTACTGGTGACGTGTGCGATCGGTCAAGCTGTGGTCTACGAGGACGTGTTTAACGGTACTAACGCAGAAGACGGCGAAGTCTTGGTGGATTCAGATACGTTTGACTCCATTTTTGCCGGTATCACCGCCGACATCGACCTGGTAAGCCGAAGCTGGATATTCTTGCGTGGCCTTCATTGTATTAACCTCTGTGTCTGTTCAGGACGGAGACCTGGAGATTTTGCTGGGCACAGACAGTCAAGTCACGTTGGCATACAAGGAGCAAAGCAGCAACGTCGAAGAGGATGCAACGAAAGCTGTGGAAGTGGACAAGTCATCCGATGCAAATGGAAATGTATCACCTTCATCGCCCGGAAGTCCGCACAACATTTGGAGCGACACGGAGCCGACTTTAACCACTGGTGCAGAAATTCCCAGTCCCTCTCCAACACGAAGACGGAAATGGCAGCGACAATCGAGGAACCTCTGGGACTTGGAGACGTTTGGAGCCATCTACAGTCTCTTATGGCGTGACATCAACCACGACGGAGTTCCCGAATTGATCATCGCTAGTTCCACTGGCATTTACGTGTACGAAGCGGACCCAGTGGTCGTCATCCAGAAGCTCGAGCGAGTACTGTCCGCATTGACTTCAACTACTGAGCCCGTCTTGTGATTCGTCAAAAACTCACGCCAGCTACTTTCTGATTGGTCATCCTACAATCGAACATAGATATGCCATAGGATAGTACCTCACCATCCGAGAGGCTAATTGCGTCTTCACTCAGGAATTGACACTCAAAGACACAAGGAGACCATGCTGCCACTTGGGTCTGTGACTTTACGGCGCTCCCTCGCTCGCCACGTGCGTTTGCTGTCTGTAGCTGGAACGCCAGGTCGTCCCGAAGGAATCTCTGCAGCTGCGAGTGTCAGCTCCAACCCTGACGCCAAGTCCGGACTCTTCCAGCTGCCGGACCTCCACACGCCCTCCGACTTCCCGAGACTCACGCGGGACGTCAAGCTGCAATGTCATCAGCTGCGGCAAGAGGTACGTTAGTATTGAGGTAATATATATATAGTACTGGTGGTAGTATACTAATGTTCAATTGCTGGTGCAGCTGGCAGCGACGCCGCCTGGACTGCAGACGCTGCGCACTTTGGACGACATCTCCAACGCCATTTGCTCCGTGATCGACGCGGCAGAGCTTTGTCGTAACGTGCACCCCAATGAGTACGAAGACTTGGGTAATTTATTAGTTGTAGGGGTGCTAATGTTTTGTGGGTGGGTGATAGGAACTTCCGACGGGCAGCGAGCGAGTGCTTCACGGAGCTTTCGGACTTTATCCAGAACTTGAATGCGGATGTGGAGCTGTATCGAGCATTGAAGACGGTGACGGAGGATAAGATCGGCATGCAGAGCTTTACGCCAGAGCAGAGAAGGATGGGGGTCCTGCTACGCAACGAGTTCGAGCGGGATGGCATCCATTTGCCGCGCGCAGACCGCCAACGAGTCATCTCACTGCAGAACGAGATCACACAACTCAGTATGAAGTTTCAGACGACGATGTACAGTGCTCGGGAGTACGTGGAAGTGCCGGCCAAGCTCATTCGTGGAATGCCGCACAGCATCACGTCGGTCTGCGAGCGCAAATGGATGAGTCGGGATACGTGGCGTGTCCCCACAGACATGCACGTTATGAACACGATTCTGAAGTGGGTCGGTGCTTCAGAAGTTCGACGGAAGATGTATATTGCTGCAAACTCATGTGCGAAAGACAACCTCCCAATATTGGATGAGCTTCGAGCGAAGCGGCACGAGTTGGCTCAGCTCCTTGGCTTTCCCACGTATGCGCACCTGGCCACAAGGTAAGGAACGTAAGCTATTCAACTTAAGAGGCACATTGACTAATTGTTATGACATTGCAGTGACCGCATGATCGGATCTCCGGAGGCTGTGGAAGAATTTATTGAGGATATTGCGAAACAGCTCATGGCGAAGGTTCGTCATATGCCCTTGCATCACGTAAAACACTGCAACTAACCTCGCTTCCCACTCTTTACAGGCCAAAATGGAGCAGCAAATATTGCTGGATGCTAAAAGGAGGCATGAAGGCCGCTCTGTCGATCACGTGTACATGTGGGATTTGCCATATTACATGGGCATGCTAAAGGCCCAGGAGCACCACATCGATTCGCGTGTGATTTCCGCATACTTTCCCCTCGAGAACTGCTTGAAGGGGCTGCATTTGCTTTGCTCGGCACTGTTTGGTCTGGAATTGAAGCAGGTGCCGATGCTCAATGCAAGCGAGCGCTGGCACGACGATGTGGTCAAACTCGCACTCACTCGAAATGGCGAGACGCTGGGCTACATCTACTTCGACCTGTATCCACGACCGAGCAAGTACAACCACGCGGCACACTTCACCATTCGCTGTGGCAAGTGTTTGAGTGACACGTCGTATCAAAAACCTATCGTGGCGTTGGTCTGCAATTTCAACAAGCCGGCACCGGACAGCCCCTCCTTGCTAACGCACGCTGAAGTGGAAACTCTTTTCCACGAGTTCGGCCACGCGATGCACTCACTGCTTTCTCACACTGAGTTCCAGCACCTGTCTGGTACGCGTGCTGCGCTGGACTTCGTGGAGACCCCATCACACCTGTTTGAGTACTTCGCGTGGGATTATCGCGTCGTTAGCGAGTTTGCGCACCACTACCGGACAGGTGCGCCGCTGCCTCCTGCCATGATGCACGGCCTGCGAGCTTCGAAGACGATGTTCGCCGCGATGGACACGCAGACTCAGTGCTTGTACTCCATGCTAGATCTCCAACTGTTCGGTGAGCAGCCTTTGCCCTGCACACCTCCCACGACCACGCAGATGCTGCACGAGCTGCAGAATTCAAGCACTCTTGTGCCTCACGTCGACGGAACGTATTGGCACACACGCTTCGGGCATCTCATCGGCTACGGCGCCGGATATTACAGCTACCTGTACGCGCGCGTGTTCGCGGCTGATATCTGGCACACTAACTTTGTCGGAGCAAAGGGTCCTCTGAACCGCGAAGCAGGGGAGAAGCTGTTCCAGAAGCTGATGGTGCACGGCGGTGCCAAGGATCCGAACGCTTTGCTGGTCGAAATGCTTGGTCGCGAGCCTTCTCCAGCGAGCTACTTGCACGAGCTGGGTGTGTAGATATATCGACCTAGCGACAAGAAACGTCAGACGCGTGTGGCAGCCCTGGTGCTTCATCAAATTACCAGCGTGGGTTAGCATGGATAGATTGCAATTTCTCGTGCGTTAGCTCCTTTCGGAGGCTGGTATAATAGCTGGTGCGATGAAAGCTCTCGAACAGTGTGGTCTGCATCACCAGCAGCAAATGGGAGGGGGTCAACAGGAAGCACAGGAAAATAAATGGCAGCCTTGCACTCAGTTGGTCTTGGTCTATTGCACGACACAGCAGGCGGCACAGGGAGCTCCGTTCTTGACGTCGTCCGGGTCGGCTGTCTTGACGTCCACATGCTGCTTGCTGGCCATCTCCACGTGCATGGAGCTCGTCGTAGAGGTCGCGGCTGAGCTGTGGACACTATCTAATTGGTCAGCGGGCACAGCCGAGAGGTTTCCGACTTTCTGCTTGGTCACATCCGGAGACTTTTGCGTCACGACGCCGCCCGCCTGACGCCACAGTAACGCGTCCACCCAGAACGCAGCTTCGTCATGGGACCGCGCCTTGATGGTGTACACGCGCTCGTTGAGCTCAATGGTGAAGAGACCTGGGCCGTCTGGATAAAAGCACCGAAACGCGTCAGTCCTGGAAATGTTTAAACGACTAAAAGTCGAGCTGGATCCCTACCGACGTGGTCTTCCTTCAGCAGCGTGATGGCGCCCACTTGGGGCAGATTGAGCGCCGCCAGCAGCTTCTGTCCTTGTTTCTACGGTACGAACTCGTCAGTCGAGAGTGCTGTATGGCCGTCGTAAAAGCAAAAGTACCTTGTAGTACGTGAGGAAACAGCCATTGGTTTCAAACCACCGCTTTTGCCATTTGCCTTCGCGGGTCTTCTTGAACAAATAACCTGCGTGCGGAATTGGTTTAAACCGATGTTTAAACGCGCAAAAACCACAGTAAAAGCAGTTGCGCCACCTACCGCGGATCTCCTCGGTACGGAAGTTAGCGGTGCCTGCGCTGCTGGGCTTGTTGGACGGCGACGAGGCCACGAGCTTAACGTCCATGCGGTCGGCCATCTTCTGGTTCTTCCTGTGCGGCCGCGATTGGTATATTGAGACCAGGGACGGTGGGCGGGACCGTGGCTTTAGAGGCGACACCCCCTCTGAAAAATATCAGGAATCCACTGTAGTCGCAGTTAAAACGGGACGGAGGACGCTGTTGAAGAGGTGGGGACGAGGAACCGACTGGCGTGTTGGATAGTCGTATCAGAAATTGTCGTAGGGTTTGTATCGAAATGTACCCATCCAAGTCTACGTCTGTATCACCGATAGTGGCGGTCGTTCTGGATGAGCGTCTCGAGCTCTTCCAGCCGCGATCGATCAATGTGAGGCTGCATCTGCCATGACGCCAAGTAAACAGTCACAGTCTCGTGTTTGAAGCACTCGAAGATGTCGGCGGCGATGAGCGACTTGGCCACCAGTTCGTGTTCGTACATGGCCAACACTTCGAGTAAAATCATCTCTGACAACCAAAACACAGTCAGCCACAGAATACAATCCAGTCACTTATATTACCATCGTACCGTATCGCTGTCTGCGTTGCTCATCCAGAGAATTCGCCTGCTCGTCCCTGAGCAAGCGCCTCATCCGCGCGTAAACGTCGGCCTGCATCGAACGCAACCATCAGCAACATTGCACCAACGCCAATAACATCCAACTGTACTTCACGCACCAAGACATCGACCTCATTCTGCAGCCGTTTACTGCACCGATGAGCCAAGTCCCACAACTACAAGAGCAATCACTGGTTAGAGCTGTATTTTACGCCTGCAATTGCAGCTGCAGAACGCACCCGCGACGACGCGCGGTCCTGCAATTGTCCGCAGTCGGATAGCGAGCCCCAGTGTTCCCCTGCGAGATATCTGGCAGCACCGACGTTAGAAGGACAGTCTCCGATGTCATGCAAGTCAATGGACTGTCACTCACGAGGTCTTTTGCACACTGTCCGCCACCTTGGCCAGATGTTGCTGACCTCGAGCGCAGCTTGCCTGCCACTCCTGGTCGAGCGTCTTCCACGGACTCAGCCACCAGCAGCCATCGCGAGCCGCCACCATTGCTTGCCGGTCGCGCAGCGAAATTGAAACTGCACTGACGCATGTATATGCTGATTCGTAGGTACATGTTGAAGTGCTGCTCAGATACTTGGCAATTGCAGCGGTCCAACTGCTGTAGCGTCCAGCCCTACGCGAATTCTATCCATGTGATATCACAAATGGTTTTCATATGCATATGAATACACCACCGATGGCAGTTCGCTGTCATAGAGCGCAGTTTACTTTTTTCTTGGAGGAGTACCCAAGAGTGTAAGACTGCAAAGACCCCATCATCAAGATTGAATTCCATGCTCGGATTGAATTCCTGTGTTGATATCCTACTCGAAGTGTTTTCCAACTGGGTGCGCAGCTGGTTAAGCCTCAGCCAACGTAGTTACACGTCTAGCATGGCGACGCTGTCGTCATTGGTAAAGCGGTAGAGCCATTTTGGCACCAATGCACAACTCGAGCGTAGCGTGCAGATGAATGATGCGGTTGCCTCCAAACAGTTTAACATGTTGCCAGACCGATGGATTCATTGTTTGTGCGATTGCGCTACCCACTCGACGGACGGTTATTTCGGGCCGAATACGTTCAGGTAAGATAGTTTTTCTGCCATGTTCACGTTGAGAAACAACAGATCTGGTCATCAGCTGCGGCACCACCGGCCACAACAGGTGCTGAGCGGGTACAAGTGCTTCCAAGTTGGGAGAAAACTGCTGCTGGTCCCCACTGGCGCTCCGCAAGCCCGCATTTCATTCCTCAATTTGCAGTCTGGAGCTCGACCGGATCACTTTCTCCAATTCTGCAATCGCCATGCAGACTCCGACCAACGAGACGAGCTACGTTATCCCCGTCATGACACCCCAAGCGAGCGTCCCGGTGGCCTCCAGTGCCGCCGACTCGAAGGAGCGAAAGATGCGAGACCAAGACAAACCAACGGGGGCCACGCACGTAGCTGACATCGACTCGGGGAAGGACTGGGACGTCCCGTTCTTCGGGTGCTTCGCGAACATCCTACCGAATTGCTGCATGGCCACACTCTGCCCGTGTGTGTCCATCGCACAGATTCAGGCACGTCTGGGCAATAGCTACCACAACGCACTGTACAGCTTTGGGGTCGCCATCTTCGGTTTAGCAGCTTGCATCGTGCTCTTCATCTCACACAGCGTCACCAAGGGCGAGGTCAAGACGAGACGTGGCCAGAATCCAGGCATGGAGCGCTCGACGACCGGCCAGCAGATCATCTTCGCGTGTGGCGCGATGTTCTTCGTGCTCTTCTACGCATTCTCACTGTGCCTTGTGCGGATGCGCGTACGAAAGCAGTACGAGATTAAGGGAAGCTGTGCCGAAGACTGCTTCGTGTCAACTTGCTGTGCTCCGTGCACTGTGGCCCAAATGGCGTCGGCGACGCAGAGCTACACGCCCGGTGTCTGCAGCTTCCAGCAACCTCGCATTGATACCCTTCCGGGATATCCAGGATACCCGATCCCGGTCGCCCCCGTGACGATGTTTATTTGAAACTTATCAATCAATATTAATGATCTCTGGTCTGACAAACGCGTTTGTATCTCAATCAAGGCCACGTAACCTCGACGTTATTGCCACTTTCGTAGCCAAGCGATGCATCGAAACGAAACAACAAACCGCTTGATGTATCGGACTCTTAACGCGTTCGGTCCATGTTGAAGCTGCAGCTTTACAGAGCAAGGTGTGCATTGTCTCGGACCGAGGACGTGGCTAGTTTACCGAGGCTGCATTGAGCAGCGCCGTTATTACTGCTGCCACTTGGTTGGGACCACCTGCTCCCCCTTCGTAGTATTATCTCGGTTCTCTGTCGGGCTCGCTTCGGCTGGTGCGTGTTACGCTGGTTTGAGGCACTGGACGCTTGAGCTTCAGAATGTCACAATCTGCCTTCGCGCTCTCGATTTGCCTTTGGATGGCATTCCCATTTCCACCACTGGAACGCCCAGTACAAGTGCACAACGGAGGCTCTCCGTAAGGCATATTCAAACATGAGTTTGCAGTCGACGTTGGCGATGCAGGCACAGCAGACCGAGCTACTCCCGAAACTACCCGTGATCACTGTCGTCCCCGATGCCAACCCTGTTCTCAGACGTGGACCTGCTGCCGTTGTGGCTCAGCAACGTGCGTTCAACTCGACATGGAACGCCACCTTCTCCGGCTGCTGCTGCTCGGTAGCGCCGACCTATTGCTGCGTTGTTACGTGCTGTCCGTGTACTACCATCGCGTCCGTGAAGGAAAGCTTGGGCGGGGGCTACGAACGGACATTGATGTACTTTGGCGGCCTAGCGTTTGGGATATTGATCTGCATTGGCTTCGCGGCTTCGAACAACAATGACGACCACACGGCTGACCCGGTTGATGACCCAGCACCGCCTCACCACAGCGGTGGCCACAAGACTTTCCTATGGGAAGCTGCAGCTCTCGCTCTGCTGGTGACATTCCTGCTTGGCGTTTTGAGGCTCCGTATGCAGACACGGCAACTGCTTCGTATCGAGGGCTCGTGGGCCATCGACTGTCTTTCGAGCTTCTTTTGCTGCTTTTGCGTCATTTCGCAGCTTCACTTGGAGCTCAAGGGCCATCACGAGGAGCCAGCAGCAACTCGACGGACACAGTACTGCCGCCGTCAAGGGAACGGCAACTTCGCTACGACCTGCCCGGTGGACACTTTAGCACCGTACGCAGTCATGTAGTGGCTTTTGTTTAATGGAATGAAAGTCAAGTTCACCAAGACGCGTTTGCTTTTACTTCGTCCTCGCAAGCATTCAGTTCGCCTCCACAACGCAAACCATGTTGAAGATTTCTGCGTCGTTGAATCAAATGTACGAAAGTCTGACGTCGCTTCCACCTTTCAGCCGGCAAAGCAAGCGCTACGTTTGCAGTTCCTGTCTGGTCCAAGCAAGTTGGTGTCACGATACAAGATAGGTCGAGAAGAGAAATGACCATCTTCGTAATGTACTCGAGTCAAGTCTTGGCGGCTTCTGCGCAGTACCACGGGATCGGAGCAGACCAGCTAGGAAAAGCTCAATTGCATTGAAGGTTGCAGTCCGCGAACATTTTCTGGCAGGAACTTCCTGTCACGAGTTCTAACTCAGAGCAGCAACTTTGCCAGTCGGACCAGATCACACATCGAACTGCAGGAGCACCGAAGTCATGCCGGTGTTGGTGTCGTCGGCTACGATCCCCCATTCCCCCATTTGCCTCGTGCACCACAAGTCAACTCAACACCCTCACCAACCTCAAAATGAAGACCGGAGCTTTCGTCGCTGCTGCTGCTACGGCCCTCGCCGCTACCATTGCTGTCACGCTGGTCGCCGCTGACGAATGCTCCACGCTCACACTCGTGGTGGCATTTCTCCCCTGCTGACCGATGCAAACACGTGTGCTACCAACACGGGATACACGTTATACCCGTTTACTGGACTACCGGTACCCACGGCGGCCGAGCTCAGCCTCATCTGCGCTGACACCACCTGCACCAAGGTGCTAGCGGAGGCCGCCGCGCTAGACTTGCCGGACTGCACCGTCACGTACAATGGCGTTGCGTACAATATCAAGGACGAGATCACGCTCTACGCGACTACCTGCGGTGTGGCGCGGAAGTAATTTACAGCACCACAAGGACTCGAAGTACAGCCGTCAATGCGTGTGAAAAGCAAGCAAGTGTTAGGTTCATCTCATTGTGCCTCTTGGAAATTCCATGCGATGACATAGAGAGAGAAACTGCAGTCTTGATCCGCCGATGTGAGACCCTAACAGACATCAATATATTTTTGAATCTCGATTGGCTTCAGAAGCAAAAGGTCTCAGTACTTCCAGGATGATGTACTGGTTTCCAATACAGATTCAGTTCGCTGCAACCATTTGGTTTATCCTTGGATGGGGTCGTGTTCACTTGCAACGATTAACCACTTGAGGACGAGTTTCCATTTGAGAGTTGTCGCCGAAAACCCACACACCGACGCCCTGAAATGAAGACTGCCGCAGTTGTCACCGCCCTTGCTTCCGTGCTCGCTTTCGTCACCGCAGAGGAGTGCGCGTCCACCACGCTGAGCTTTGCGCTCCTCCCGCTGCAATCACAGTCGGGTTTGTGTGCCGCCGACTCGGGCTACAAGCTGTACCCGTTCACTGGCATGCCGTCAATCGGCCAAGTCAAGCTCATGTGCAAGAGTGATGCCTGCAACAAGCTACTGGTCGAGGCCAGAGACTCCGAGATGCCAGACTGCGGCTTGACTGTAAATGGCTCGGCGTACAATATCCACGAGAGTATTGAACTCATGTTCGCTGGGTGTGAGGTTATTGATGTCAACGAACTATCGGCTTAACATGGATTTAATCGCAGTATAGCGATGGCCGCGTGTTGAGTTGTAATTTACAGAGGAATTACTTTGGTCATGAGGTTGAGTATCAGTCTATTGAATTTCAATACAGAAGTTACGCATAACATACTTCTAGGAAGCACTGAGCTTCACTTCGGTGGACAAGCCGCTAATGCTATCTACTTGCTCGACTCGTACGCATGGCGTAGTCCGTCAACTCGGTGCGAACGTTCAACTGCGTCGCCTCGTGGTCGATCATGCAGTCCGGCAGGTCGCTGTCGAGGGCACCCTGTAGCACGTCAGTGCACGTGGGGTTGGCACAGATGCTGACCATTTGCTTGTCCGTGGGCTTGCCGGTGAAGGGGTAGATGGTGTATCCCGTTTCGTCTGCGCAGGTTTTGGCATTCGAGAGCAGCGGGAGCAGCTTGAAGACGAGGGTGACATGGTGGAGCAGGTCTCAGCAGCAACGGGTGCGGGTGCAGAGATGGCGACGAAGGCGGCGGCAGCGACGATGGCAACGGTGGTGGTCTTCATGTTTAATGAAGAGTCGGAGGTTGTCTTTGTTGGCGGTGGTGCGAAGCAAATTGGAAAATGAGTTACTGTTAGTGCAAGTTCGAACGTGGTAAGCCTGTGGTCACCAGGTTGATAAGTTTTCCAGCAGTACTCGTCCAGCCGAAGTACATGTACTTGACTAGCCCGTGGGGTGCCGATCTAATGAAAATAATTGAGCTTGGTTTTGCTTGTTGATGTGACGGTGGACTCGTCTGAAAGCAAAATTTGGTAGCTTCACGATGGGAACATGGCGATTTAGTGGTCGAGCAACGTGAATGTTGAAGCCCTCTTCTCACTGATTCAAGAAACACGTGCTTAAGGTGCCGGGAGGTACCGGTACATGTAGACAATGACATCATACCATGTAGAAAAGTTGGCCGACAGAGTACGTTGATCCTTTGTCGTACTAGTAGTTGCTTTCATGCCGTTTAAACTCGACGTCTGGTTGTGCTGCTTCGACATATGCAAAACTCTTCTAGCGAAAAATGGTGACGGATCATTGCAGAAATTGACTGTTCAAAGACCCCCTCCTGTCATCTTGTTGCAGAATGAGTGGGGCTGGGAGTGAGGTCTCACAACTAAGCCTGCAGGCCTTCAAAAACTACTGCTCAGTAATGGATGGCCACTCCGGTGAAGCTTGTAAAAGAATTCCAGAAGCTTGATCGACGTTGGTACGAAGACAACCTCGGACTTCGTTGTTCGAAGGCAAATCCTCAACCGGTTCGAAGCCCTATGTTTCCGTGGTGCTTTCAATTATTTCGTGTCCATCTGGTTGTTCGGCTAGAGAAAAAAACTTGATTCAACTTTGTAATACAGTAGCATGTCGTCGTTGCGAATCCAAGCAGGTATCTCGAAGTTGTGAAAACTCAAATTTCAGGTGCTGTCGGTTTGTGTTTCCATGCCTGGAACACCACCCTCGTCCCCAGGACGGTCCCGGGGTTGTGCTTTCACGGCGGAGCAACCCAAATTTTAATCAGGAGCTTGGTATCCCCAGATCTGTACGCAGCAAACACTATGACCAACTTGCCTCTTTTGCCTCGAGCACAAGAACGCTGTGCTACGCCGCCTTCATCGAGAACTCTCCACGCACCCGATTCGTGAGCTTATTCGCCTCGTTCATTCTCCAACAACAACTACAACCTCCACCCACTCCTCATTAAACATGAAGACCACCACCGTCGCCATCGCCGCTGCCGCCGCCATTGCCGCCATCATCTCTGCACCCGCCCTCGTTGCCGCTGAGACCTGCTCCACCATGACCCTCGTCTTCAAGCTGCTCCTGCTGCTCTCCGATGCCAAAACCTGCGCCGACGAAACGGGATACACCATCTACCCCTTCACCGGCAAGCCCACGGACGAGCAAATGGTCAGCATCTGTGCCAACCCCACGTGCGCTAATGTGCTACAGGGTGCCATCGACAGCGACCTGCCGGACTGCACGATCGACCACGAGGCGACGCAGTTGAACGTTCGCACCGAGTTGACGGACTACGCTATGTGTACGAGTCGCGCAAGTAGATAGCATTAGCGGCTTGCACACCGAAGTGTAGTATGTAGACGTCTTCTTTTTGTGAGTTCTTGATAATAGAATCAACTTTACCAACTCAAAGTTGTCCATTCATGCCAATCGGGAAAATTTGGTTGTCAAGCTAAGGTCAGGCTTACTTTGATACACTTTGCTTAGCCCAAATCAACTAGATCAACTGTGAATGCTGTGCAAGTTCCAACTTCAATACGTTAGCTTTGATTTTGCGTTGATAATAATATGGTACTTTGCTGTCTAACCTAGGGCCTAGAGGTTATGCCTTTCGCCCCGGTACCGCGGAAGCAGGAGCTCCAGTTGTGTTGGGGTTAAAGCGAACTGACGGCGACGATGCCAACCGGTATCCAGTGACTGGGGTCCCATTCATCATCGGAGCTGCAGCGGTCGGTGGGGTGTACGCCTCCACAATGTACACAGAGCTTGGTTGCGTTGGCGTGTGCAGCAGGTTTCGGTCAAGGTGGTCGTTCGAGTACAGATTGCGCTGCACTTGAGGTTGATTTTGGTTCTGTAGTGCCTCAAGCTGGCGCATCAGTTTGTGTCGCTTCCACGTGAAATATCCGTACGCCACACCCATCAGGATAATAATGACGATGGCCACGATGACCACGTACATCCACCACTGCCAGAAGAAGCAGGGCTTGCCCGAAAATGGCACGTACCTGCTGAGTAGACTGCTCTTGCGGTCCGAAGAACCGACGCAGTCGCAGAAGGAATCCTCGGCGGTCATCGTCTCGACCGTGATGTTCTTGCTAGAGGTGACGCCGTTCGGGCAGTTGTCGGCCACTGCAAGTCCCACCCGATCGTTCGCGCGGTCGTGCACTGTGAGCAAACCGTCCATGAAGACGTCGCCTAGCAACGTGAAGTCTCCCTCCGAGATTCCAAATACGCGGCATGCAGCTTCACCTTGACCTGTCGAGACCACAAGCGGCCGCCAAATGTACTCGGCCGGAATGGTGATCGTCATCTGCTGAGATTTCTCGTCATCGACAGCCAACGAGATGGTTAGTCCTGGTAACGAGTAGATGATGGAATTTGCATTTGTCGGGTCACATTCACTGGAGCAGCAGGTTGAGGCGTCGTCGAAGAAGCTGTCGCTCACATCCGTCGCCACCTTCTCCACCTGCGTCTTAAGCTCCGCAATCACGGCACTGTATACACTGGACGGGAAGGCCAAGTTACTCGTGCCCGAGTCGATGATCGCTCTGGGCGAGTTGATCGCCTCGCAGTCCAGTCCGAGACTCTCTCCAGCCACGCCAATGTCCGTAATAATGACATTGTAGTACTTCTCGTGCACTAAAGGTGTGTAGACGATATCTCCCGTGTGGTAACTCTCTCCGTTCGGTCCTTCCGTTCCTCCGAGCAGGAGCTTACCAGCATACAAATACGAATCGTCCTCCATAGACACGTTGCTCAGACTCAGCGCCTGCAACGCCCCGCACATCTGCAGACTGAAGACGTCCTCCAGTCCGTCTGTACTCTGGACCGTGTCGAAATAGGGCGTCGGAGGGTCACTGGAAGGCGACGCGATGGTTTTGTATCCGAGTCCAATGATCCCGTCGTACCCCGTGGAAATGAAGCTGTCTTCAGACGTGATCTCTGCAAATGGCATGCTCTCAACGGTGCCCAGTCCCTGTCCGGAGAACGTGTCCTCCACGACTTGTCCACTCCACGACCCGCTCACGTACGTGACGCTGACGCTTGTGCCTTGGTCCACGCATGTACTGGAGTCCGAGCACGAGTAGAGATTCTCATTGGTGAGCGAGCAGCAGTCGGCTGTGACCACCGCCGTATTGGCCGAGCCCGTGTCGATGAGCAGGTTGAACGCATTGCTGGAGCTTGAGCTGCCGGAGCTGGACGAGTACACGTCCGAGCCGATGTTCACTTGCACGTAGTAGGCGAGGCCCGACGAGAGCCCCCAGAGCTTCTGCTGCAGGACATCGCTGGCCTGTGCGGTCTGCAGACTTAGCAGCGCTATCGCTGCTGCCACCCGCATGCCTGGAAAATCTAGCAATGCAATGCCCGCGGTAGTGTGGGCATGGCAGTTGTGCACGACACTTCCTGCCGACGAAACCTGCGAGACACGATACGACGTGTCAAGCGTGGCGCCGGTTTGGGCACAACGGATGTGTGAACGACCTGCGGGATGACATGATCTGCGGGAACGCATGCGTTGGACTGCTGGCTCACGCACTATCACTTGAGTATTCGTTGTGACAGGTACTGTAGTGGGATGTCCCAACCGATCCTGGCCACTTTTCGCCTGAGATCTGCTTTGCACCAGTTGTATGTGGCATTTGCCACAGTGGAAACCAATATTATGGCGAATAGTGCAGGAAAAAGCTATATATGGCAGTGTGTGGTGCACACAATGCGGCAACCACGCCACAAGCCAGCGCTCACAACGACTGCCGTAAACAGACTGACAGTCAAACGCTCTTCATGTGGTCGCTCCATTCCTCGCTCCGTGGACATCGAGGGCCTTAATTCCAGACATGGTGCGCTCACTCCACTGGAGACTCCAGTGCGATCGTCAAGAATTGGGGAAATTGGCGCCGAACTGGATGAGAAAGAAAGGAGCTCGCAAGGATGGATCGGATTCCGATGCCCAGCAAGTTGCGGCCCGAGGGCATGTGGGACATCCGCAGTTGATGACACCACTCCGATGATGATGGATCCCCGCCCACAAACTGAGCAAGCAATTCGCAAGCTCCACTCGCTGCCAAATCCAAATGCGGGCATGTTGCCTTTGTCCGCAACTGTAACCGCTTCAACTTTCACCTGTAGCCATTATTCCAGTCCACCTCATGTGCTCCACACCAATTACAGTACCGTTCCTCTCCTCTTCCCTCCGATCCGCTAAGTGCGCACCCACTCCTAAGTTCGCGTCCATTTATTAGCTCTCGACACCCGACACCATCCACTGTTCCGGCCCCGTCGTCGCCGTCATGATGAAGAAGAGCGCCGTCAAGAACCGCGCACCCGCGCCCATCCAGATCACGGCGGAGCAGATCCTGCTCGAGGCCAACCAGCGCAAGGAGGAGCTCGCGCAGCCGCCGCGCCGCCGCATCGCCGATGCCGCCGAGCTGGCCGAGTACCGCATGGGCAAGCGCAAGGCGTTCGAGGATGAGCTGCGGCGCCAGCGACACCACGTGGGCACGTGGATGAAGTACGCGACGTGGGAGGAGAGTCAGGAGGAGTTTGCGCGCGCCCGCAGCGTCTTCGAGCGCGCCCTGGACGTGGACTACAAGGCCACGACTATCTGGCTCAAGTACGCCGAGATGGAGATGCGCCACAAGTTCGTCAACCACGCGCGCAACGTCTGGGACCGCGCCGTGACGCTGCTGCCCCGCGTGGCCCAGTTCTGGTACAAATACGCCTTCATGGAGGAGATGCTGGGCAATTTACACGGCGCCAGGCGCGTCTTCGAGCGCTGGATGGAGTGGCAGCCGGACGACCAGGCCTGGTACTCGTACATCAAGCTGGAGATGCGCGCCAAGGACATTGCCAGAGCGAGAGCGCTGTATGAGCGCTACGTGTTGTGCCATCCGGGTGAGAAGGCTTACATCAAGTACGCCAAGTGGGAGGAGAAGTCGCAGAAGCAGCTGGCGTTGGCCAGGAAAGTGTACGAACGCGCGCTGGAGGAACTGCGTAGTGACGAGAAGACGGAGCAGATTTACTTGGCTTTTGCATTGTTTGAGGAGAGGTGTCGCGAGCTGGAACGCGCACGAGCAGTGTTCAAGTACGCTCTGGATACGCTGCCGAAGGAGGAGGCGCCGGAATTGTACAGCGCCTTCATTACTTTTGAAAAGCAGCATGGCGATAAGGAGAGGGTGGAGGAGGTCGTGATTGCCAAGCGACGCGTTGTGTATGAACAGCAGGTAGCTGCTAACGCACTGGATTATGACTCGTGGCTGGAGTACATTAAGCTCGAGGAGAACGAGGCTGCCAGCTCGCAGTCATTTGGTCTCGTGCGGGAAGTGTACGAGCGCGCTATCGCCAATGTGCCGCCTATTCCCGAGAAGAAGTACTGGCGACGGTACATTTACCTCTGGATCAAATACGCCCTTTTCGAGGAGCTACTGGCAGGGGACAATGACGATAGCGGTAGTTCCTCTGAGCGCTGCGGCCAAGTATACAAGACCTGCTTGAAGCTGATTCCGCATGAAAAGTTCACATTTGCCAAAATATGGATCCTCTACGCCAAATTCCTTATCCGCCAGCGCGATGTACAGGGTGCGCGGAAGACTCTTGGCGAAGCATTAGGTCGGTGCCCGAAGAAGAAACTGTTCACGAGCTACATAGAGCTAGAGCTCATGATGGGCGAGATTGATCGCTGCCGCAAGATCTACATGCGCTTCCTCGAGTTCGACGCGCAAAACTGCGAGACGTGGCAAAAGTACGCCATGCTCGAGCGGCAGGTGGGCGAAATTGAGCGTGCTCGCGCAATCTACGAGCTTGCAATCAAGCAGCCCGTGTTGGATATGCCCGAAATGATCTGGAAGCACTACATTGACTTCGAAATTGAAAACGACGAGCGTGACAGCACCCGCGCACTGTATGAGCGGTTGCTTGAGCGCACCAAGCACGTCAAGGTGTGGATCAGCTTCGCCCAGTTCGAAGCTTCATCACCCGACGACAAGGACACCCAGGGCGAGAATTTGGAGGCAGCCCGCGATGTTTTCGAGCGCGCGTTGCGGTATATGAAGGAACAAGGCGGCGAAGAACTCAAGGAGGATCGTGTCCTATGCATGGAGACGTGGCTGGAGATGGAGAAGAAGGGCGGCGACAACAAGATGATCCAGAAGGTCAGCGACATGCTGCCACGCAAGGTCACCAAGCAGCGCATGGCGTATGCGCAGGACGGGGTACGTGTCAAACTGCTGTGTTCATCGTTCACTTTTGTGTATGGACTTGTGCTAACCATTTATTCATGTTGCGTTGTGGATCTGTAGACGGAGCTCGGAATGGAGGAGTACACGGACTACATTTTCCCAGACGACGAGCAGGCTCAGTCACACCTCAAGTTGCTGCAGGCCGCGCAGCTCTGGAAGCAGAAGAAGCGCGCGCGCGAAGAGGCCTCTGCAACAGAAGACAAAGAGAGCGAAGAGTAATAAAAACCACATCGTGCAGTGTTCAGTATGGCCAAGTTCCACTTCAACGTGTTGCCTTTTGTCTCATCAGCTATTACCTCTCAAACCCG
The DNA here is from genome assembly GCA_032158285.1 of Phytophthora sansomeana. NCBI lineage: Eukaryota > Oomycota > Peronosporomycetes > Peronosporales > Peronosporaceae > Phytophthora > Phytophthora sansomeana. The sequence continues at coordinate 97,142 of JAPDHH010000193.1, forward strand.
TTTCTATCACTTCCGAGAGGTAATCCACGCTCATCCTGATCATTGTGCCATTTACCGAGAGGCTCACAAGTGTCGAGTAGCATGCCACTTCCTCTGCGTTCGCTGCTGTCTCCTGGGCGCTGTACGCGTCCTCTACTCTCGCGCGCAGGTGCATCGTGTAGCTCTTCGTCTGCTCTGTCTCGTGGTGCAAGTTGCAGCTCCCGATTCGTGTCGACGGCCCCACCGCGTCACGTTTTCGCCGACTCCTCCGTGGGGATCGGCAGCCTCCCGTTGGCGCCGGAGGAGACGCAGGCGGAGCGTGAATTGCTCAATTCCCTTCCAGAGTTTCAAGAGGCAGCGCAGGTTCTGCTGGGCCAAGGAGGAGACGAAGCGCGGCTGCTGCCCAACTGTAAACGCGCCGAGAAGGCGTTGCCCAAGCTCCAGCGGACGGTGGAGATCTGTCGCTCGGCGATGGGTTTCCAGAGCGTCTACCTACAGGCGGCACTTCGTCACTTGGTGGCTACACTCTTCATGAAGGGTGATGTGACCGAGGCCAAGAAGGTCATGCAAGAACGCGGCGACGTCATGCAGTGGCCTGTGGCAGAGCACGAACGCATGCTGCGTTTGTTGTTACGTGCCAATCTGCCCAAGGAGGCGGAAGCCTGGTGTCAGAAGGACGAGTTCACCAAGCAGTATCCAAAGGATGAGACGGTGCCATTGAAGTGGACACTGTACGAACTGATTGGCACGGAACTCAGTGGAGGAGCGGAGCAATTGGCCAAGGCTGTGGAAGATCCGCTGTTTGTACAGGCAGTGGAGACGTTAAGAGAGAAAAAGGATGTCGTACTCAAGCATGAAGCGGCAAGCGACTTGAAAGCGAGTGAAGTGCAGCTGGGACGTGAGATCCCGTACCTGTTGGCGCAGTACGCGTCGCTGTCGGTGGCGAGTTCGCGAGCCTTGGAGAGGGATCCCAAAGCGGATCCTAAGGCGCCTCCCAGCGATGCACAATTGGTGAGTCTGAACCAGGCCGAAGTACTGTACAAGGAAGCTCTTGCCTGGGTGGAGAAGACGTCTGCTGAAGACCACAAGGACGCCTTGCTGGCTTCGGGACCGAACGCTCCGTTCGGGGCCTGGGTGGAGACCAACCTCGGCGAGTTGCTGCTGCGCAAGAACAAGCTGGAGGAAGCGATGGAGTGGCTGGGCAAGGCCATGAGCACGCTGCAGGCGGAACAGAGTGGCGTTGGAGGCAGCGCGCTAGCGATGACTCGAGTTCTTGGTCAAATTGCTCGTGGTTGTCACGTCATGGGCCAGGCCGTGACCAGCGAAGGTCTGTTTGTTACTGTAGTCGAGTCATTCGAGCGTGAAGCACAGCTGTCTCCGACGGATCGTGTTGAGTTCGCGCGTGCGTTGCGTTCTTACGGTGACCTGCTGTCCAATTGGGAGAAGCGCGAGGCTGGTGCCGCAAAGAGATACGAACAGGCGGAGCGCGTGGAACAGGAGCTGGCGAAAATGTGCCAAGCGAACCAGAGCGCTGCTGCGTTGCACCCCATTTTTTATTTGCCGCTGTAGGGTGGAGGAATCGATAGGGAGTTGGAATGGTGATGTCTGCTTTTGACAGCGAAGGTGTCACGCTGCGCAAAATGGAAACTTGGCTTGAAACACTGTCTTGAAGTTTAACACTCGATTGATTCCCGGGCAGCGCAATCGGCGCTGGAGCTTTCACGGGTGTGTCTGCACTAAACCCACTCAGTCCATGTCAACAGCAATATAATCACCACGGTACGGAGGACTCTGCGCATGCCGACGTGTTGGTTGGACGCCGCTCTGAATTAATCGCTCCGAACCAGCCAAGGAGATCGCACAAAATAAAAACAGGAACGAGACTCCCATCTAGCAAAACACAATACGTGAGAACAATGGAACGAACAAACCAGAGCAACACGTACCAGGAGCATCCATGGCATGAGAATATCAAAGCTAGACAGCATTTTCCCTTCCAGCCGTGTGGCGAGAAGGAAAAATGGTGACACCAGCATAAAGATGATTGCTGCAGTGAGCACAGCATCCAGCAATCTGTGGGACGACGCCGAGTTGATGTACTTCTTGATCGGGTACCAGAAGAGATAGGCCACGAGTATCCACACTGGTGTCATCACACGCCACCAGGAAAACCCTTCCAGACTGCCATCGGCCTTCATCCCAACGAGCAGCGCCTGAATGACGCGCAACAGCGTCAATGTCGACTTGCGAATAACCGCCCTCACCAGCAACTTCCTCTCCGCTTCAATCCCTTCCGTCTGAGAGACTCCAGCTCCAACACCGTCGCTCACAAGCATCTGATGGCCTAGCACGCCTCCTGCCACCACCTCGAGCAAATTGAGACCGTCGCACACAAAGTACGGCGTCAACACCGTCACGAGACTCCAGTTCACCACTCCATCCAACTTGAGCACGATAAACACTTGCACCACCAACAGCAGCAACTCCTTGCAAAGTGTATACGCTTTCCCATCGGAAAACATCGTTGAAAAGAGCAAACTGCCGAAGTAGATCGTGTCCAGCAGCCACAAAGGCGTGAACACCAGCGCCCATGAGCTCGAGATGAGGTTATCCACCCGAAGACAACACAAAACTGTAACACCCAAGAGCAGTTAATGACAGTTGAATAAATGCAATGAACTGATAGTTGACGTACCAGGGATGGCTAATACGAAGAGGAAGTGCACCATAGCGAGCAGCAGAGTGAGGCATCGACCTCGAAAGCCGAAGCCCCTCACGGTCTCATACATGTCCTGCAATGCACCAAACAATTCGTTACAAAGAGGGAATAATTGCATTACTTGACTCGTGGACGCACCTCGATGCTCCAGCCGTGGATGTTCATGGCGAGGCGGGGGCTCCACTGCGGTCCGGTGTTCGTGGTGGCGATTGGTGATGTGGATTGAGCCACCACGTCAGCCGAAATAACGGTTTGGACAGCTGGAAATCAGTTGAATACTGGAGACCGCGTGATTGGATCAGCTGCAGAATAGGGACGGCACTCGTATGGCACAGATTCGGGCTGTTGTGGCTGTTGAAGCCGAATGTGTAGCGAGCATTTCGACAAGTTTGCGTACATTTGGCCTTGTTTCTTTCTGTTGGTCGCTGCATAAAGACAATTTCAATACTTAGTTTTCGACTCACTGTTCTGTCTCCTTCTCCGCCAAGTTGGCTACGACTTCGGCGACGGAAGCGCGTAGCACGTTGTTGGGGATCAGTTCCATGGGCGTCTGGCCGCCTCTATCTTCAGCGGTGAGATCTGCTCCATACTCGAGCAGTTTTTGCCACATGACTGGAAACAGCGCCAGTCGGGCAGCTTGGTGCAGCGGCGTATCTCCAAAGCGATTGCGCTGATTCACATCAGCGCCGTGGGCAAGCAACACGTCCATGAGGTCGAGGTCATAGCGACGCATTGCGTGATGAAGCGGCGTGGCGGTCGCCGTATTCGCCGCGTTCACATCGGCACCATGCTCCAGCAACAGCTTGGCCATCTGCAGCTGGACGGGCTCCTCCTCCTCCCCTCGCTGTCGCTAATGTACTCGTCGACATCTGACGTCGTCATCGCAGCCAGCAACAGCAAGGCCGTATTGTCCTGATAGTCCGTCGCGTTGACGTCTGCCTGTCCTTCTTCCAGCAGCAACTTGGCCATCCCGACTCTCGCCTTGTTCACCGCTATGTGCAGCGGCGCCGTCAGCCTCCGATTGCGCAGATTCACGTCCGCGCCCATTGCAAACAGCTCCCTGGCCACTTCCAGCTGCGCACAGTCCGCTGCATAATGCAGCGCCGTGTTGCCCAGCGAGTCGGTGGCGTTCACGTCTTCACGCACACTACACGTCTTGAGCACCTGCAGGACGTCCACAGCTCCGTACTTCGCCGCAATATGCAGCAAACTGCTGCCCACAGGGTCCCGGCCCGTTGTATCTGCCCCATGAGCCACCAAAACCTTGAGCATCTCGGCCGCGTCGGCCCGTGCAGCATCAAACAGCGGCTTCTCGCTGTGACGCACGTCCGAGTTCAGATCGGGTTCGTAGCTCAGTACGAAGCCCAGAACGGACAGCTGCCGACTACGCAGCGCGGCCGCCAACAGTCTCCGCCAAAAGAGCTCCGAGAGGTGCTCGGCCCATTGCGTTTGGCCCAGTAATGCGCCTAAAAGCAGCGCTGCGACGCCCACGTGACCGTGCTCCAGCGCTTGTTCGCACGGCGTCTCCCCGAAGAAGCGATTGGCGGGCAGCACGTCCTCCACGCCTCCGTGTTGCAGTAGACACGCCACTCGCACTTCGTCTCCGGCGGCGCTGGCGGCCAGGAGAGCGGACGAAGTGTCCGCCAGAGGGTCTTCACGCGCGTCACTCCATTGCTGTGCCAATGCCATCGCCACTTCAAGAATGAAGCCATGTTTACGCTTTATGGGTTGATTGATGTACACCACACTACTCCATGTGTACCACGCCCAAATATCGTAACAGGTTCTTAACCGCTATAATTTCAACGGTGGTGGCTCATACTGACAAGATGCCCAAGGTGCTGCTGTGCGGCGCGGTGCAGGGCCACTGGGAGCTGCTGTTCGAGCGCGCTCGGAAGCTGAACGCGGCTGCAAAGGACAAACCCTTCGAGGCGCTCGTGTGTGTGGGTCGCTGCTTCCCTCTGCCTGTCGACTACTTGACTGGAGGCAGCAAACACGTGCCTTTGCCCACGTATTTCCTTCCTGGACATGAAGCGGCGCGTAGCTGGCAGGAAGACGGCACGCAGACGGAGATTTTTGACAAATTAAGTGCAGAGAAGCAATTGCCAGAGCCTGTACAGGTCGGAGAGGGATTTTTCTGCCTCGCTGGAGCTGGCGTTGCAAGTGTAAGCGGAAGAACTGCATTGGAGAGGGTAATTGCAGCTTCTGACTGGTGTAATTGCTGCAGATTGCAGGGCTGAAGGTGGCGTATGTGTCAGGGACGGAGACGCTGGGATTTGAGGACGAGAAGGGGACGCTGTTGACGTACTCGAAGGCATCGGTGCGAGGTAGTTAGAAGAGACTGTTGAGGAGAGAAGACTCATTGGATGTTGGGTGATGCAGGTCAATGCATTGGTGCAGCAGCTTCTTGCGGGTGAAGACCAGGGAGATGTGGATTTCCTGTTCACGGCGGAGTATGCAACGAGCTTCCAGCTCTTGCTGCCGGAGCAGCAACTTCCTCACGGGTTGCAGGCCACGCGTGGCAGCTTAGCTATCAGGGAGATTGTGCAGCAAGTGCATCCCAAGTATCACATCACGAGTCGTGGGGGAGATGGCACTCGTGGCGACGTGTTCTACCAGCGACTTCCGTACGTGAGCGAGGTGACTGGAACAGGACGCAAGCAACTCACACGACTGATCGGTCTCAGCGGCGTGAACAAGGTCAAGGACAAGACGCGCAAATATCTGCATGCGCTGCAGGTGGTTCCTTTTGCTCAACAGAGCGCAGAGGAGCGCCAGCATGTGGACATCCTCGCCGGCACCACGCAGAACCCGTATCTCCATGCGATGCTAGACGAAGCGACTGCACGAACGGGAGAGCCTGACGCCAAGCGACGGAAAGTCGACCCCGCTGCGAGTGGAGGTCTCTCCGCGGAACAGATCGAGCAGCTCACAGCTCAAGGTCGTGGCGACGGACAGTTCTTCTATGACCAGAGACTCGCGGAGATTGGCCGACGCAAAGGTGGACTGCATCCGGGCGAGCAGAACCAGCAGCAGCGGAGACAGCATCGACCGGATGTGCCGGAGCGCACCGAGTGCTGGTTCTGTTTGTCGACGCCCACGCTCGAGCGCCACTTGATCGTGAGCATCGGGCAGGAAGCGTATCTGGCGATGCCCAAGGGTGCTATCTGCGGAGACCACCTTCTCATCGTGCCCATTGCACACGAAGCATCGACGCTAGCGCTCAGCGAGGATACGTGGCGCGAGATGGAGCGGTTCAAGGCGGCGTTGCGGCGCTACTTCGCGTCGCAGGACAAGGAGCTGCTGGTGATCGACCGCAACGTGGCCACGCTGGGCGCCACGCATTGCCACTTGCAGGTCGTGGGTGTGCCCAAGGCGAAGGCGGAGGCAGCTGGCCGCATCTTTGAGACCGAGGGCGAGAAATACCACGTCAAGTTCGACGAGTTGCTGCGCGGTGCCGACGAGAACGCCGAAGGGGGTGCCGCGTCTACGGGGCCGCTGGATCAGCTCCGACAGCAGACGGACGGCAAGTCGTTCCTGTACGCCGAGCTGCCGGATGGCCAGGGCGGCACCACGCAGCTACTGCACCACGTGGAAGGCAAACACTACGTGCAGTTCGGTCGCCACGCCGCCGCGTGCTTGCTGGACATGCCGCGTCGTGCCAACTGGAAGTTCTGCGTCGTGCCCAAACCGGAGGAGGAGAAGCTCACGCAGGACTTCAAGCGGCAGTGGAAGCAGTACGACTTTACGCTTGAAGACGAGGACGAGTGAATAGAGACGGCAAAGGTGAAGGCAGACAAGTGTGTGGGTGACAATCAGCAAGGGTGTATTGATACGGAGGAGCGGAGCTCGAGCTCTCTCGGGTGCTGGTTTACTACTACGATAGCTTAAGGTGTCGATAATATAGAAATACGGCGGAAGCTTGATCCAAGACAGAGACGACAGTCTTACGCGGACTTCTTGTCGCCGAACACGACGTTCCAGATGTCGGCCTTGCTCTGCGCCTTGGCGGACGAATGCGTCGTGGCCGTGGGGTAGTTGACGTTTTTGGGGGCGCCCACAGCGGCGGCGGGGGACTCGTGCAGCGCCTCCTGGATCTGCTTCTCGTAGTCCACGCCGTAGATGTCGCACCAGGCCTGCTCGCCCTTGGATACGGGCGGGAGGGCCTTCTCGGCCGAGCCGCTGGACATCGCGGGCGTCTGCTGTAGTACGCGCGCCGGTGTGGACGAGCTGATGCAGCGGGCGGCGGCCTTGGGTAGTCGGAGCGAAGTGCGGCCCAGCATGGTTGAAGTGGTGGGTGGTTGCTTGCGGTGGTGGCTTGCCGGGTGTCGGGTAAATTGCAAAGTGAGCCAACCAAGTTGATGAGCGGCTGAAGATTTCCTCGGAATACGCAAGCGCTCTGATGCCTGCAATACTGGATAGCTGAAGTCATATATGGTATGAGCGGGAATAAATTGTGTACGGGCTGTGTAGATACTGAACATCGATGCAGCCATCAGCTAACGCGGGAGTATAGTGGTAGCAAGGGATATCATCCACAGCAGGTCGCAATCTTATTGGCGAAAAGCCGCTTCGTGTCTCTTTGCATGTTGCAGCGCCAGCGGGATAGGGCTTTAACATTTCGCCGCGTCTATGCGCGCCGACATCTTACGTTCAGTATCAACGCGCGATTACTCACTGCGCGGACTTAACGGGAGACTCGATCACAGTATGCCGCTGACAAGCTTGCGTTTCGCGCGGCGAGTGCGGCCTTTGCAGAATGGCCATTTGACAGGCGCTTGCACTTCAAGCGCTGCAACGCCCGTCGGTGACGCGGGCGACTTGGTCGCGCACCGAGGAACTGCAACCTGTACGCCGGCAGTCCGCTTGGTTGGGCCCAGCAGGAAGCTCGTGCGTCTCGGGCCATCGCGGCGTCGGAGGTTCGTCCAATCAAGCGGAAAACATTGTGCGTCATCGCGCCCGGCTCTAGCAAATGGAAAGTGGCACTTTGCGGTGGTGTCCGCCGGTTGTCTATGAGTCCACCTACAGAAATCGAGGCGGCCCCGGAAAAAGCTCGTGAACCACCGACCTCGTTGGCGCGCTCTGTGGCGCCGTGATAGGTGGGGCCGCAACGGCGGCGACGGCGGTGTCACGGCCAGCAAGCAACGTCTGCAGGTAAGACGATCGTACCAAGGCATGTCGCTCGCTGAGTCCGAGGCAATCAAGCCGTTTGGATGCCGGGGATGCGCCTGCAGGGCGGACGTTGCGCTTCAGAAAGCGACCGCGTGACCCTTATCGATAGTGTCGGTAGCTGTATTGATGCAGGCTTATCAGATACATCAGGGAACTGCAAGTACAGTGCCATCACGTATCTCGGGTCCAGTTGCAAAAACAAGTATGTACAGGTATCGTGTTGAACGGGTGCGGGAGGGGCACACCGCTTGGTGCCGGTGTCGTCACGCGTTGAAGTGCATGGCACGGTCTCTAACTGATCTTGCTGGGTCACCGCCAGTTTCCCACGACGGAGTGACCATCCCCGCGGATTCTGAGCAATCGTCGGGGTCTAGCGCTTCCACGTGGTCATGCAGCCGTCCTGCGGACGCAAGCTCGGCAGCCGCACCAGCTTCTGGCCCAGCGAGTTGCCCTTCTTGACCAGTACGCTGAACACGCCGACGCAAATGAGCACCGTCAGGACCACAGAACGCACCAGCCGCTCGAAGAAGAAGCTCTGACCGCTGCTACGGTATGTCTCCACGAGGAAGAAGGCGACCACGAGCCCCATGAGCTTTGCCAGCACCGACTCGAGGCTCTCGCCTTGCGTCTGGAATGGTGACGGCTTGCTGCGTGACACCGAGAAGCGCCCCAGCAGGAGATCTAGCACATCCTGGCGGTAGCCGTCCATGAAGTTGTTCATGATGTAGCGCACACACGAATTGTACCCGTCCATGAGGGCTCCCTTCTTGGTGCGCTTGCCCGTACGGGTGAAGTCCGTCTTCAGCGCGCCGGTGCCGGCGTAGAGCAGGCTGATCGCGTCAGCGTTGTTGCCCCACACGCGCTTGAACGTGCGCTCGAACTCCTCGAATGGCGAGTTAAGCACGTTTCCTTGCAGCGCCTCCGTCTCGTTTAACTGCAACATCAGGCTGCGCCGTCCGAAGAGCGACTGGCGAGACAGACACCACAAGCAGTTAGCGTCAACAGAAGGCATGCGCATTCGGTATATCTTCGAAAGACTCACCTGGACGACGTTGGTGCGGTCGAGGTTGTCCATACAGTTGGTCCGCACCACGCCGGACTGCTTGCTCACGACCGAGCCATCCGCGTCCTTACAAAAGTATCTGCACAAAACGCGATTCCAAATTTTAGATGCATGGAGACGTCGTTCTTGTGCGTCCTCCTTACCCGTGGTCTAGGAAGTCGTCGTCGACCTGCTTGATCAACTTCTCGAGGTTGCCCCATTTCATGTTGCGGCACTCGCGATGGAAATCGAACCAAACGAGACGCACAGCCGCCAGAATGTGCGAGTCCTTCGTAGCAGCGTCGGCCACGGTCTTGGCAATCGCTTCGCCGAGCTTGAGCTGTTCCTTCTTCTTGTCGATGAGATTCACGAACAACACGCGGCCGTACAGCGACATGAGCTGGTAGGTGTGCTTCTGGAAGGCTGCTACGTCACGCTCGTTGTCTCCGGCCAGGTAAACCTTCGGCGCGTACTTCATCGTAACAGGTGAGCTCCAGAACACCGGGATGGAGCCGCGGATCTGCACGAATGACGTCTGCTTGCCGTCGTCGAAGATGCAGATCTGCTCGGTCTCGACAAAGTTGGCCACGTTGCCGTCGTCGTCGATGCCTCGCATCGTGAAGCGCATCCCCTGGCGCTTACACGAGCGCCGCGAGATGTACAAGATGCGGAAAGACTTGTCCTTAACCTTGAGCTGCTCCGTCACCTCCACATGTGCCTGCACCATGGGGGTCACCCACTCGAAGAACTTTTGCTCTGCCAATAAAAAAGTATCCTGTCAGTCTCCTTCCTCTCAACCCCCCCCAGCTCCTGCGTACCAATGAACGCCGAGCACAGCGACTTGTTCCAGAAGAAGCGCTCGTCCGCGCGCTCGGCAATACTGCCGATCTTGCCGTCGAAGGCCGCGATACCTGTCAACACAAATCACGAACAACGTCACTCTCCGTTTCTCTCCAGTGTATCAACTGCCAATATCCCTACGTTGCAGCGTGTGCGTGAGGTCGAAGTTCTTGGCGAAGTGCAGCTTCTGGGCCGCAATGTCGCCCGTGATCATATCGATGTACGTGCGTTCGTCCTGCTCCTGCTGGGGCGTGAGCGTGGGCAAGTTCTGCGTGGGGATGAGCAGCAGCTCGAGCTTCTGCACCTCGCGGATCTCGGCGTCGTTTACGCCTCTGGCCGCCAGTTTGGATTGCGTCACCACGGCCAAGTATGGGCCTCGCAGCAGCCAGAAGACGCCGTAGATGGCGTCGAACGCCATGCGGCGGCCGTGCACATGGCGGACGTCCTCCACGTGCTCCACCGCGAGCCCCAGCGACGCGTCCGAGCCGGACGAGCGCGCGATATGCAGACTCAGAGGGTGCACGGGGTGCAGCACCACGAGGAAGTCGTCCTGCACCACCAGCTCGTAGTGTTTCTTGCGGTCGGCGGGCGCCATGTTCTTAACGGATAATACTGAGCACTCTTCAGTCGAAAATAAGAAAAAGAGGATACAAACGCGCGTCGCGACGAGGATACGAAACGGTTTTGTGTGACGTGGTGCGGACTCTCGACTAAGTGCGAAAAACTTCAACTACCACGGACGGCACTTTTTGTTTGTGTATCTCTTTGTTGGGCACCATTTTGTGTCCCGTCTCAGGCGGCGTACGTGTGCAAATGACCGGGAGATGACAGTCGGTAGTTGTGCGGCGTGGGGCTGTCGCGGAAGTCGCTATGGTGCAGCCCGCGCGTCGTTAGCCCCTCGAACACTCCGCTGGTCGTCACGCTCAGCAGCGTTTGGCTCTTTTCGAGCTGCTCCAGGATGGCCTCGCCCTCCAGTTGTTGGCGTCGCATCCAGGCGGCCGCAGCTTCGCCTCGTGTCTGCAATCCTGGCTGGATCAACAAGTCGAAGAGCAAACTGCCAGCTACGCCGCCCACCAGCGGACCAACCAAGTAGACCCAGCACGAGTCCGCGGGTGCACCGGGCAATCCAACGGAGCCCCACCCTGCAATGGCAGCCACGACTCGAGGACCGAAATCTCGCACCGGGTTCAAACACGCTTGGGTGAATGGGGTCATCGCTGTCGTCAGGGCGGCTAGAGCTGCACCGATGTACAGCGGAGCCAACGGAGTGCCTGGCTCACGTGGAAGTGGGTCGTTGTTCTCTTGAGCACCAGCGGTCGAGCTTGTGAATGCTGCTACTCCAGTGAGTTGCTGGGGTCGACGGACAGCTCGCTGAACCAAAACGAAAAGGAGTGTGCCTAGTGCCTCCAGGAAAACCGCACCAACGACGGTCGCATCGTCCTTGCTCCAGAGCGGCGTGTCTTCACCTGTAGCGTGCACGAGCTGCGGGTGTGGGAACGATGCTCCGAACGCAACTGCCGAGAGTGAAGACTTGACAGTACCCCGCTCGATATCCAGATGCTCCTCGTAGCGCTTGATAGCCGATCCAAACATGACAAGCACAGCAGCTCCAGCTATCGTAGCACCCAGCAGTTGAGACAACATGTACGCCGGGATTTTGTGTTTTGGAAAACCATTCCGAGTGTGTGGTGAGACCATGAGAGCTAGCGTCACGGCGGGATTCAAATGTGCTCCTGACACGGGGGCTGCGATGAATGTGGCGAGCGTGACTGCGAACCCCCAACCGATAGCAACTTGCTGAATCGCCAAGTCCGAGACACCAGGAGATGCAAAGGCTGCGGTTGCGATCCCTGCGGTGCCTAAAAACACGAGCACGAACGTGCCAATGAACTCGGACGCGCACTCGAGGGCCAAGGGCCGAAGCGTTGTCAGTAGCATGCTGTTGGCCATGGAATTCTTGTGCTGGGGTCCTGCGGTCTTGCTTGAAAAGTGAGCGTGCCTGGCGCTAGACGGAGCCCTGAGCTCATGCTCGTTCCAGCAACGCCATCGCGAGCCTAAAGCGGTTTCTCGCAAGCAAGCAAAGCGTCGCCGACGTCAAGTGGCAACAACGGTCGAAAGCATGTCAATGCTTGCAACAGGACAGGCGCAGCACCGGCAGCGACGGATATCGCTAGACACGCAAATGATCAGGAGAGTCGAAGTAGGAGAAGTGACGTGGTGTTGCTTGGACGCTGCTTGGTATTGTCGACTGTTGAATTGTCTGGTTGTACTTTAAAGTCCGGACGGAGCCTGCACAAACGTCCAGGGATCATGCGCCAGTTGCCGGCACTGGCATCGGAGCTGAGCCTGAAGGCAGCATGCAGCCAACCGGTGTGTCGTCCAAGAACATCAGGTATGATTCCGTGTTCGTGTCATTCTGCGGTGTTGCGGTCAGTAAAATTGTTAAGCCCATCCAGCGTCCGGTAGTAGCCTCAAGTGCGCATTAACTGGCGATATTTGGCACTACTCGGCAACGACCACACTTGGTTTGCATCCTGCACCAGCAATTTTCTCGATTTGCTACAAATCACCATGGCCAGCGTATTGTGCTGTGCAGCCGTCAAACTGGGGTTCAAAATATGCCGAGGGGTTTGTCACTAGAGAGCCATTGATAGTCATATTCTTCATTCACGTTCCATGTCCGTAGACTTGGAAATACAAGCGCTCCCTCCACAGTAACCAAACAGACGTGAACTTAAACTCGTTCCTTCAGGTGTAACCTCGAGTCACTTTTTCTCTGCATTCAGAAAACTACATCTCGTTCACGACATGTCCAACAAAGAAATTGACCATCCATTTCAAATTTGTCTGGTTCCAGTCCAACGACAAAGATCAAGAATCTCCTGCCTCAGCTTTCGACACGGCGGCTGACGGAAGCACATATCCAAACATTTTGCTGCCCAGGAACGTCATATACGGCTCTGCATCTGTCCCCTGCTGCGGGATGAAGTTGCGTCCGTCCCAATAGCACCGTCGAGTCCACCCCGCCAGTTGCGAGCACCGAAGCAGCAAATGTCCGTCGTCCTCCGTCACGCTTTCCACGCGACACAACAAGTGTGCGACGCAATCACGCAGCGCAATGGCCTGACTCGCAGCAGTTGCAATCTCCTGTCGCGCCAACTCCTTCTTGGACAATTTCCTCTTCTTGGTCTCCGACTCGGAATCTTCAACCGAATCCACCAAGTCTCCACCACCAGGAGCGCACACTGCAACGTCCAGTTTCTTGAACTTGTCCACGTCAGCTCCGGAGCTCCCACCAATGGCCAGCACCAGCTCCTCCATCCCTTTCACGGGGACGTTCAGCACTGGAAACAAAAGTATCAAAGTATCAGCAATTTAGACGAATGATCCCTTTAATTCGCATTAATTGGCTGCAAAACGAACCGAAAATTGCGCCACTTTTGCCCATGAAGGCGGCTGTGTGTCTCGTGGCGTTCATGGAGCAGATAAAACCTCCCTACAATCGGCATCGGTGTCAAATACCCCAAAAAATCAAAGACACAATTCTTGAATTGCACCTGGTTGTTAATTGCCGTAACCCACGTAATAGTCATGAGACTGCGCGCGTTGTTGTGAACGTCGCGCACCGACAGGAGACAGACCGGATTTGGGTACAGCAACCGCGAGAGTATACCCTTTTCCACCGCCACCCAGTCCATCTTCGTTATCGGAGCTCGTCGAGTGTAACCCATATAGTGTGGCCCACATCATTGTCCATCCCACATCGCACTTAGTGGAACGGGCGCAAACAGGGACTCATCCGCCAAAAGAAAACCGGAGGCGCTGGTACGGAGGGAAGCAGGTCTCTGTTATATAACCAACCAAATATGGGCAAGAAGAAGGTGGCGAGTATGGTCTACTACGACCTCATGGGCATCGAGGCCGACGCCACGCCCGAGCAAATCAAGAAAGCCTATCGCCGGAAGGCGCTGCAGCTGCATCCGGACAAGCGCGGCAACACGCCCGAGTCGCAGGAGGAGGTACATTTTACGCCTTTCGTCAAATGTGTTAACGACCTGATATGTTAACTTGTTAAATAACCGAATTTTCAATCCCCGCAGTTCACACGCATGAAACAGGCCTACGACGTGCTCTCAGACCCGCAGAAGCGCGAAGTGTATGACCAAGTGGGAGAAGATGGCATCAAGCTCATGGAGGATTACGGCAACATGAGTCCGGAAGAAATGTCCGTCCTGCTGTTCCGCTCCATGGGCGCGTTCGGCGCCAAGGGCAAGTGCGTCCTCATCCTGCTGGTCTCGCTGCTCTTCGCCTTCTTCCTGCTCATCCCCAGTACGTGGTGCATGATTGACACTTTCTGTATGTTTTTGTACTGATTGATAATATGTGTATGCTATTGAAAACTGCAGTCTTCTGGTGTCTGCGGGCGGACTCTACCATCTCCTGGAACTGGGCCGTGGTCTGCATCCCACTCTGGATCGTGGACGGCATTTATTACTGCTGTTTGGGCTGCATGTACGCGTCCTCGGACGCTGGAACGGACCCGGAGGAGAAACCCCACGAAAAGCCGGCACTTTACAAGCTTTACGCGTTCCTCAAGGCGCTGCTGCTGCTGGTTCTGCAGATTTTCCTGGCTCTCAAACTCAATGGAGACATCCGATGGACGCTCATTGAAGTGCTGATCCCGTACTTCGTCTACGACGGTCTCAACTTGCTCGAGGGACTGGCCGGTGGAGTGCTGGGCTACAATATGCTTACCAAGAACAGTGAAGGTGCTGGAGTGACGCAGACGGAGGACATTAAGAAGCTGCGCGCAGCTTTGGTGCTCGCCGTGGCGAAGAAACTGATTTTAAACCTCGCTCGGATCACTCAGGGAGTGCTGCTAGGACTGAAAGTGGACGACAATTTGGGCGACGCTAGCTGGTGGCTCGTGTTCATCCCCGTGTGGCTGTATGTGGCCTTCTTCGTGTCGTTCCCGATCAGGAAGTACTTCCGTGCAAAGGCCAAGGCGAAAGAGCCGAAAAAGTCGCCGACACAGCAGCACACGCATGACGCGTACACGCGCGAATCGGTTTCGGAGGATGAAGAGGAGGCCGTGTCAAAGTTCCCGCTGCTGGACGCGATGTGCACAATTCTCGTCATTTGCGCGCTCATGTCGCCGTTCTTTATTCTGTCGGCAAGACTGCAGGATGGCTCGTTCTCCACTATCTACGTGCTCTTGCCGTGGCTTATCGTGGTGCGTACAGTGGGCGTGGGTCTCGCAAGATTGGTGTAATTATTTGTCACTCATTATTGTTTTCTGGTTGCAGGTCGGACTCGTATTTTGCTTTATTTGCTGCGCAATCAGCTGCGTAAGCTTCAACGATCCCGACGAAGGTATGCCCGAACAAGACGCTCCGGACAACGTCCGGAACACGCCATCGGCTGAGGAAGGTGCGACTGCGCGTGCAGATTACGTATCTGTCGACATGGATTAAGTGGCTAGGCTGGTACGGCAAACGTGGCCTCCCTGGGGGCACAGTCGGCAACGAGGCTGATATTTTGCTGTCGGCCTGCCCCACGATCCCTATTTTATTAATGGATCGATTTTGTTTTGTTTCTTGTGTCATGTTTCCACTGTGCAGTTGTCTGAGTTCGAGGTGACGGCACCGGATATTAGGTATCGTGTCCACATCGGCCCGAATTCACCAGAGCAACAATAACACCAACTCTCCGTAAGTTTAACTTTCCTACGTTCACGATGTTGGTGCTTCATTCTGTAACCAAGGGAACTGGAAAGTGTAGTCGTACCCTACCGCATCAAGACGTTGTTAGTTTACCCTCAACGCCTAAGACCGAAAGCATTTGACGCTTACCTGAATGCTGGAGTGACGCTTGTGCGTTGTAGTAGACCCAGAAGACGAGCTTCATTTGCACTCCGACCCATTGCTTGTCCAAGACGAAAGCTAAGTGATGGATCGGAGACAACAACTTCTTTTGCAGCGCGAAAAGAGTAGCAACAATGAGACGAGCTGCAACAAACAGTAGAATAGCACGTTCTTGAGCGTCTCAATTAGATCGCTCTCGTTCATTCCATGGAGCTGCGCGTAGTATTCGCGGTTTGGCAGGTGGTACATGCCGTACAGGTAAATCGCTAAGAAACAGCACAACGCACAACCCGTTAGATAAACACAACTAGCAAACTTGAATTTTGAAGTTGGAGACTTACAAAAGACGAGTGGAATGATGACTTCAACGTAGTTGAGAAGGAGAAGGAACTCTGCCATGTACATAAGTCGCTGGACCATGCGTGTATAGCGAACAGTAACCGGGAGAGTTGGCGTTCCATTCCCAGGAACAGGAACTCGAATAACAGGATGAACACTGTTCTGTGTGAATATTTTCTTGAATTCGCCTGATGAAAGTCTTCGGACGGAGCTCTTTGCTGATTCCATGAGAGATTCTTTCCTCTTTCTGGCAGGCGGCATCAGTTGTGGCCCCGGTACAATTGAGTCAACGAGCGGAGCTACACGTTTAAGTTCAAGAAATGATGAAATTCTCAGCTCGGGCCTCACATCTCGTCGCAAACGCAGCAGAGTGCTCGCCCGTTCCAAAGTCGTGGGAGCGTACCTGTCAGAGCTACTTGTACTTGAATGGCCCCACTCGTTTTGCTGTTCGATTCGATGCTCCAAGCTTTTCAGACTTTTCCTGGTGGCTTCAGCGTCGTGTAGTGAATCGCCATCAATATGATATCGACAAGCATGATCTCCAACGTAGTCCACACAGACGGCAAGTTTTGCATGCAGTAGGAAACGAACAGAGCGCTGAAGACGTCGCAGTTGAAGATGACAACTTCCGGTAGTTCATCCGTAAGGTGAAGAATCGTTTGCGAAAACAAGTTCCTCATGAGCATTTTGATAACTGGCAAGAGTGATGCGAATGCCATTTGAGCCTTGCTGGACAATGTGGTGAAGACGTAAAAGTATGGCGGATAGATGAAAACGAGAAGCACGTCGCACATCCATAATGTGAAAGTGTTGATCAGCATCTTCGGGCTAAGAAGTCAACTTTCAAGTGAGCGTGGATTCTCGAAATTGCCGTGAAGATGGC
Organism: Phytophthora sansomeana; assembly: GCA_032158285.1. Taxonomy (NCBI): domain Eukaryota; phylum Oomycota; class Peronosporomycetes; order Peronosporales; family Peronosporaceae; genus Phytophthora; species Phytophthora sansomeana. Next base: position 113,980 of record JAPDHH010000193.1, read on the forward strand.
GCGGAAATGGTTCCAGCTCGTGGACGAAGGTGGGGACGCGGTGACGTCGGCTGATGCTGTGTCCGTGGATATTGAAGATGTTGCAGCATTCCGACAATCAGTTTTTGCAGCAGTCTCTCGTGCTCTCCCTGCGAATGTCATCGCAGCCTACCTCACCGTCTTTGCGGACTGGGAGGCGTTCAAAGCCAAGCAGGCGTTGCCCAAGTCATCGTCACCAGTGAGTGAACTAGGAAAGGATGAAGACAATGCGATCATCGTGCAAGTGTCTCAACGCGCACCAAGCGAGCCAAGTTATTTCATCCTCCCGGAAACTCGCGAAAGAGTGGCAAAGGCAGTGTTTGCGATCGTGGAAGAAGACAAAGACGACAAGGGTGTTGGGATAGGTGTGTGTGTTTTTCAGCGGGACTCTAGCGGTGACGTGTGACCACAACTTAACGGAACAAGACACTGTGGGGAGCTCGGTGTCTTTGGCGTTGAAGGAAGAGATTGCCAATGTTGTCGTTGTCGCTCGCAATTCGGAGCTGGACTTTGCGATTCTCAAGTCTTCCACACCCAGATCATTCATTGCCCCATGGAGCGGAAGCTCAGATGATCTGGAATCACGTTGCGATCTTGTGTTGGCATCGTTTCGACTTGGAATTGACGAATGCCAAGCACCGTACAAGGGCAAACTGGGGTTTGCGCCGGCAGCGTGCATTGCCATCAGTTCTCACAAAAGGCACATTATGTTTTCGTGTCCAACGTACACTGGAGACTCTGGCGCCGCGCTTATTGTGAAAGATGGATGTCTTGTCGGTATCCACCAGGAAACAATTAATGCACTCCGCGAAGAGATGGACCGCAAGAAAGTCATTAAGGATCGCTTGAATGATGTGGAGGAGTCTCTGGACAACATTGCGCAAAGCGGACTAGCACAAGGGTGCTCAGGTCTTTTGGTTCATGAGTTCAAAAACGTAGTTAGCGAGTAGTGCGAATTCATCAGACGGCGAGTTTTGCTGCAGTTGGAAACGAACAGAGCGCTGAAGACGTCGCAGTTGAAGATGACAACTCCCGGCAATTGGTTCGTCAGGTGAAGAATCGTCCGCAGAAACAAGTTCCTCAAGTTCCTCATTTGCATTTTGATAATTGGCAAGAGCAGTGCGAATGCCATTTGAGCATTGCCCGATAGCGTGGTGAAGACGTAGAAGTATGGCGGAAATAGATGAAAACGAGAAGAACGTCGCACATCCACAATTAAGTAGCGTTTACCAGTTTCGTCACTGCACCGGGAGTTTGTTTAATTTTTGCTGCCCGTCAAAAACCGTTGAAATCGCGATGAGCGTGTCAACAATGAGAATGGCAGTGGAAAACTAGTGACGCCAGCGAGACCATAGAGGAGTCCAGTGCTAAGTGCTGATACCAGCATTGTATTGCCAACAGCTCTTAAAAAGGGATACGACAGTACTTTAACGCTCACTCGGAATAGCTCAATAGCCAGAAAAGTGATCACCAAGAAAGTGTAGTATGTTCGAACGAAGTACGTTGTGTTGGCTTCGATTCCTTGCGATGGCTCAGCAAGTGGCAGGAAATCGACAAGGACGGTCACGAGCACACACGGCAATGGGGTTATCAGTAGAACCACGATCACATGGAACCAACTCGTGTCTTTCGTGCATTTTGTGAGCTCCAGAACACGCTCAGCGGAATATTTTCCACGCAGCTCCACTTGCGTCGACTCCCAAAACTTGGACAAGGAGCGGACGCCATGGCGTGTCAGGTTCGAAACGGGAATCAACCGACAAATGTAAATGAACAATGGTCTCCATTTGGTTAATCTGCAAATACCTCAGAAGGCAGGGATAAATATGTTTAGATTAGATGTCGAATGTTTCTGTTGAAATATATTTTAACTATGCATGATCTTGCCATAGCTCACGTCAAATATGACAAGAAATAGCGGTCGCTCGTAGAGTTTATTGTGTTAGTTCTACATGGCAATATTTGTTACTTACTTGAAGTAATGAGCTGGGGGCTTTACAGCAAATTGATACGCTTATATATGATTCCTTTACAACTTCCTAGTTTCTATGAGGAAGAGCTGCTGCTTAAAAGCGAAATATTTTGTTGCTGCAGCCACGGAACTTAAAACGAGTAGTCGTAGCCTAACAACCACAGAGATCAACACAATCGTCAGCATGTTGTCGCGATGCTGTAAATGGGAACAAGACCAAAGTAAAGTACCTGAATGTTGCAGAGAAACCTGCACATTATAAAAGACCCAAAAGACGAGTTTGAGCTGCACACCGATGAATCGCTTCTCCAAGACGAACGCCAGTTGGTGAATGGGTGATAGTCCCAATAATAGTTGCAGCGCGAAGCATAACATCATCAATGTCACTATCTGAAGAACACAATAGAGTTGGACACTTTGAAGAGTGTGAATGAGCTGGATGTAGTCCATGCCGTGAAGTTTAAGAACGTAAGGTAGAATTGGTACACTGATGTGAAATCGGTGCATCGCGAGAAACGAGATGACAAGGTACGTGTAGTATGACCTCACGAAGTACATGGAATTGGCTTCAACACCTTTGAATGGGTCAGCAAGGGGCAAAACATCGATGACCACAGTCACAACCAAGAACGGGAATGGTGTAGCCAACAAAACTGCAATCACTCGTAGCCAATGGCGTATTGAGACAACTCGAATACGCCCTCGATGGAGTATCTCCCACGGAGCTCCACTTGCGTGGACTCCCACAGTGCAGCTAGAAACCTTTTAACAACAAAGCTATTGTTTTCTCGATGAAATGGTTTATTCTTGCGTGTCAGCTACTTCTAGCAGTTCTGCACTATGTTTACACAAAAACAAACACAAGGGATCTTGCAGAAGGCAAATTAGCTAAGTATCAGAGCAGTTCGAGATCGTAAAGCAGACGCATTTACTCTTTTTCAAGAATGGTAAGCGGGTTCCACAACTCACGAAGGGAAGCGGATTCCACAGCTCACGACGTTTTGAAGACGTGGAGTTTGCACGGGTCCATGTCGATGACAACATTTACTTATGAACTTCGACTTGCAACAGCAGTGTGCTGCTTAGAACTACGAGTGTCGTGAAGGATGTTAACGTGATTGCCACTCAGTTAATCTGAGAATGACAACTTTGGATGCTGGTAAATGCCTTCAATCGGGCATTTCGACAAGGAAATGCTGAGACTTTTACTGCTTGTACGAGCTCCGCCCAACATAACGTCTCTTTTGCTGGTGTTTGTAGCGTGATCTCTTCTGCTAGTGGTGTTTCTTCAAGAGCAAATGTGGCTCACCTCAAGGTCCCCAATATGAAACACTCAAGAAGACAGAGAACTGTAGAGGAGAATTGACTGTTCGGACAAGATGCAGTCCGATCTGCCGCCCTCCGCCGCGAAAGCGAAAGCTCAACTACTGACGGGACAATGCCCCGAAATCCGTACAGCCTTGAACTGCAAACCAATCATCCATGACTGCGAGGTTTCCCGACGATGCTGTCTGCGAAAGTCCTCAGATGCGTAAAACTTGTAGTTGTACGCTTCATCGGCACTAAAGGTTATGCTTTTGTTGTGTAGAGACTCGAACCCAACAACATCGGAATGAGATGGTAAAACTTCACTCATGGCATTAAAGCAGCAAACAGCAAGTAAAAAGCAAGTCAGCGTTACGTGACTAAGCCGGAGACGATCAGTTCTTTAGTTTTTCCGTTTTCAGGGCACCACTTGATCACGAATACATTGGAATGCACTCCTTGTACACTTGCCACGAGTAGCTGCCCTTCAGGTACCGAACTCCCAGCCAGTACCAGTACAAGATGCAGCTATCGCCACACCCGCTGTAGTCCAACTTGAACGTTTGGTCGGTGATCGATTCGTGGCAGTTGAGGTACGAAAGTGCCAACTTGTCGCCCATGTAGATCTCACACGGTCCGTCGTGCGTGTACCCCGACGTTCGCATGGTGCCGTCCGCTGGAATCTGCTGCGGAATTCCTTTCGGGTCAGTCCACCCACACGCTTGGTCGGCTCCGTTCGTGACCGAGTATTTGGCGTTGTCCATGAAGTCCCGCAGACTTTTGTATCCGTTGTCAACTTGGAACTGCGTGAAGTTTTCCTGCGTCTTGAATCCCTCTTTTTCAAGGAACGACAGCGGGTTCCACAGCTCACGACGTTCAGAGGACGTAGAGTTTGCACGGGTCCATGTCGGTGATGGTATGTACACAACCTGATGAGCTTCGGCATGTAGCACCAGTGCACTACCAAGCACAGCCAGAGTTGAGATGGAGGACAGCATGTCGGTGGTTGACTTGGACACAGGAAATAGTCGAATGAGGTTAGACAACCAGGACCAGGAGTTCATGCTTGGGATATGCTGCGTTGCCAGAGCCTTGAAGGTGTCAAATCTGGTGATCCTCAATACGCTTGCTTTGAAAGGACAGGTAGAGGACGACCAGCGGCTGCTGCACGAGAGACGCGATGGACCGGAGGAATCTGCAGTGCAATGGAGACCTTCACCTCGACGTCGGTCTTCGTGCAATCGCGAGTGTTCTTGTTGATCCCATCAGTTGATAGCTCAACCACGATTGAGAGAAAGGTGAATGGTGCAAGACTGGCAGCTATGGAGCGCAGGGTTTGAGGCAACAAGAATACTGCAAGAGTTTTGAAAGCTTGTTGGGATGGCACCCGAGGTTCGGACACCCAACGGCATCCTACACTGGGATACTGTGTGGACGAACCAGTCATGATTGCGACGTTGCAAGGATCTCCATCGCATTCCGGTGAATCAACTACAGTATCAGCTTGTTGGGCGTATTCAAGTAAAACCACCAAAACTGCAGCGGTTGACACCTACCAGCGCTCGAAGGGATAGTTCTCTCCAATCGTGAAGACGAGATTGTCGGGTTCATGCTTGCCAAGTTATTACTTGAAGTATACTCGGCGGTGTTGAGTAGAGATGCCGAAACCCAAACAGGTTTTGGATGGAACAGATCCACCGCTGGTTGACCAGTGGTCCGACCACCGGCACAAACGGTAGAAAGCAGCAGTGCGTGGCACTTCCTTGCTGTCGGCTGTCGTTAAGAGCTCGAACAGCCAGGAAATCCAGCGGCTCAACGTGATCGCGATGAGTTCGCCTACATCGTCCCAGAGGCCCTGGTCAACATTCGGGGGTGCACTTGAACTGGGTGCACGTTGCTAGTAACGCGAACCTTCTTGCGAGACAATGCGTCAATTGCGACGTCGGTATGAAAGTCTTTGCGATCAACGCTCTCGTTGAAGCTTCACACCATGGAGATGCCATGGAGCCGATCGACCTACGCGTATGCTCCTTGACCCATTACCAATACTGTGCCAAAGTAGCGGGGACAGCAACACATGCCGCTGGACTTCTGCAAATACGCCCAGAACACGATGGCGGCGACATCCGGCGCGCCATAGAGACCTGGGTCATGTTCCAGCGAACAGACGTACGTTACCACGCCAGACAAGTACTCTGCCTGGAATATAATATTCAGCCGTACCGGTGGATAACTGCCCACTGCGTGCTGCTGCGATCGCTGCCTCATTCTTCATTTCCTTGTCTTGAGCGTAGTTGGTACCAACGTCTTCGACCACCATGAAGCTCCTGTGGATTCTGAGCGTCGGTGTCTTCGCGCTGCTGTCGAGACTGGCGGAGGTGGAAGCTCAAACCACGTGCGGCTCGCGTCTTCGAAAGGATTGGGATATGATGACCGCGACCGAGAAGACCACGTACCGGAACGCCATCGCGGCGGCAATGGACTCGGGCGCCTACATCAAGTTCGTCGAGATGCACACCGAGATGATGTCGGAGCGAGAGGCTCACCGACAGTGCATGTTCATCTACTGGCACCGACTTCTGCTCGTGGCCTTTGAGAACATGCTTCGAGGTCAAGGTTCACAGTACGCGTGTGTGACGGTGCCGTATTTCAACTGGATCGTTGCCAGTGCCCGGATGACGTCGGGTGCTTGCACCTCGTTGGGCAACTGCATGGCCATCACCAGGGAGTTGGGAGGCTCCACCGGCCCACAACGCACCGTTGCGATCAACGGAATCAACAACTCGGGGTGGTGTGTGAACGTGTCTCCTCTGGATCATTTCTGCCAGTTGAGCTCCACCAGAGGAACGTCGTGCGTGAGGTGCGTCCCTCGTGGAGACTGGTCGAGTGCTCGCGTTCCGACCGTCGCAGGCTACGCTTCCGTCCGTCAGCAAGTGTTTGGCGGTGCGAACATTGGTCAGATGTCACCGGCCGTCGAAGGTGGTTGCCACAACAACATCCACGCATCGTTGGCCGGCACCATGAACACTTTCGCGTCCCCGGCGGACCCGATCTTCTGGTCGCACCACGCAATGGTAGACTTGTTGCACGCCATCTTCCACAAGTGTCGTGTGGGAACGGCTCGGTTGACGTTTGCTCAAAAAGCAGCGAACCCCGTGGCATGGACGTCTTGCGCTCGTCGGTCACCCTCCGTTGGTACGTTCAGCCCGACGGATGTGATCACCATGCGCACGGGCGAACGAGGTGTGAACCCCATCAATGGTCGATCTGACCCGTTGATCGGCCGGTACTTCACTGGAGTCCCCAGTCAGTTTGCTGGTCTCATGGACATTCGCGACTTGGGCACTAGCAGCTACGGGTACTACATCAGTGGACAAGTAGCCGCCATGTACACTCAGTGTGACGCCTCTCCGACGTCACGTAAGCTCAAGGAAACCTCGGCCAAGAACTCCACCTCGGAGCACAAAATGTGCGGTGGACCTGATGAGGACGAAGAGGAAGTTTACTTCGACGAGAACGGGAACGACTACGCGTCGCAGAACCTTCACCCAGAGGCAGACTACCACGGCCAAGACGATGGTCACCAGGATGTTGTCATCGTCGACAGCTCGGGCAAACCGGTGGATTCCAGCACCCCCACTGAAGCATACGTCACTGAAGACTCGGAGAAGCGCGTTGTGGATTGGTACGAGCAAACCCTTGAAACCATGGGCGGTGACTTGCACGAGAACATGGCCGACCTGGAGCGTCAGGCCTGCATGTTTGAGAACCAATGTCTTGGTGGCACGGACGATTACTCGGAAGAGTTCAAGGCCATTTGGAAGGTGAAGGAGCCCCGCTGCAAGACGATCGTGGATGCCATCCTCAACGGAACGGAGACAATCAACTACGCGTCGTGGCGTGAGGACATGGAGGGTTACTTCGGATGCCCGCAGCCTTCCAACTCGACGAACACAACGAATTCGTCAACCGGATCGTGGAGCTCATCCGAAAGTGGTTCGGAAGTGACGACGGACTTCTCGAGTGATACCATCCAGTTCTCGGATCTGCTGTCTGAGGTCGAGCCGGCTTTCGATAACACACTTGATGACTAGACAAGCACCGGGCACGTGAATTCGCTTTAATTGAAGTCCTCTGGACCGTTATATGCAATAAATGTAGATGCAGTTGCTGAAGAAACATTATTGAGTTTTTGTTGTTGATTCAGTACAGTTGAGCAGTTCCTCCTAGTCGGCATACCTTTCGGCCGCAGACATCACAGTGATCACAATAGGCTATCGGATGATCAAATGGTAAAAATAAACCCTTCAAGTACCGTGAGGTATCTTCACGATCTCTCTTAGCTGTGTCATTTGAACCGGAAGGCATAGAGGCAGGTAAAGTTCGCTGCGAGTCGCACCGTGTGACCAACAACAACAAGACGATCACCTTTAAAAAGCAAATTCTAGTACGCCAGCAGAGAGCACCAGGTCCCGTCGGAATAAGCCCGGCTCAGCGTTTCCATAGTGCCGTTTGATGGCCTCCAGACGGCACCACTCCATACCCTTCATACACATGAGAACAATGGAAATTGATCGCCAGCTTTTACGTTGGAGCTGGTAGGGTGTACCGGAATATCCTTTGCTCTAGCTTTAGAGAAGATCGGTGCAAAGCTACGGACATTGTCACCTGCAGTTCCCGGCTCGAAGAGCAACGCAGAGCCCACCGGAACAGGTGCAAGCTTCACTTTTTAAAGCGATCATATCTACCAACAGAGACGGAGGATTTCATATTCAGACGTCATTCGTTTGGAAGTATAGAGCACCCACCACCCTGCAACTACTCGACGCACCTGCCTGTCAGATGGAGCTCATGTTTGCCAGTCCTAAGACCACCACCACAAATTAATGCTAGTATTTGTATTGGTCAAGTTGAAGTTGGATGCAACAGCAGATACACATCACGACAGAACTTCTTATCGCAGTCACTAGTCAGACTCCAACTGGCGCTGGTTGTTATGCCATGACCTTAGTAGAGGCAGAGCAATACACCTGCAGTTTGATTTTAATGATGACCAACACTAGGAGTCCCTACTGTTGCTCTCTCCCCTCACTCGTGCTGTCCGAGCTGGTTACGGCCCAGCGAAATGTTGGGGTCAATTGCAAGCCTCATTTTCCGATTCACCCGAGTCGGCTCACCACCTTCGACTTCTACAGGCGTCCAAGGCGCTGACAAGACATGAAGCTTGCGTTGCTGCTCAGCGCTGCCTTATTGGCGTTAGCTTCGTCGCTCTCGCCAGTACACGCTCAAAGCTGCGGTGCTCGTGTCCGTAAGGATTGGGACGTCTTGACCACAGCTGAGAAGGACACGTACAAGGGAGCACTAGCTGCTGCAATGGACTCGGGTGCCTACATCAAGTTCGTCGAGATGCACACCGAGATGATGTCTGAGCGAGAGGCCCACCAACAGTGCATGTTCATCTACTGGCACCGACTTCTGCTCGTGGCCTTTGAGAACATGCTTCGAGGTCAAGGTTCACAGTACGCTTGTGTGACGGTGCCGTACTACAACTGGGTTGATGCCAACAACCGCTTCTCGGCTGGAACGTGCTCGTCACTTGGAGACTGCTCAACCATTACGGCGGAGCTTGGAGGCTATACGACTGGTTCTCAGCGCACGGTCTCGATCAACGGTGTGAGCAACTCTGGTCGCTGCGTGACTCAGTCGCCTCTCGACCACAGGACGTCCACGCCACGGGGTGAGCTGCTTTCTGCGCAAACGTTAGGCGCTGTGTTCCAACTCGGCACTTGTGGAAGTACGAGTGGAAGCGCATTGACCATGGTGTCGGAAAATCGGAGCGCATTGTCTCCTAGCGGTGGAGTGACCAGAACAACGTGCACGGCCGGGGACGCGAACGAGCACCATGGTGCCGTCAAGACTGGCGTGCACGTTGTTGTGGCAGCCTTGCTCCACCGCAGGAGACATCGCTCCGATGTTCCGACCGCTGAAAACCTGCTGACGAACGGATGCGAAACTCGTACTTCCAGGCACCGAAAGCAGAACCCCAAGCACCACGAGGAACGCAGCGAGCACAGGCGGATCCAATGGAGGTGCTTTCAACCCGACCGACGTGATTGTGATGCGGACCGGTGTCAACGGCAGAAACCCGATCGAAGGGAGCCAGGACCCGCTCATCGGTCGATACTTCTCCGGAGTCCCCAATCAGTTTGCAGGTCTAATGGACGTTCGTGACTTGGGCGACAGCAGCTACACGTACGAACTCAGCGGCCAGCTAGCAGACATGTACACCAATTGTGATGGCACGTCGACTCCTGCACCCACCACTGCTTCTCCTCGACCGACCACCGCTGCCCCAACCAATGTGCTTCAACCTGTCACCTCTGCTCCGATCCCAATTACCAGTGCCCCTATTGCTCCGACTGCAGGACCTCAGCAGCCACGCCGTTGGAGTTGGCTCGACTGGCTTCGCAACCGCTGGGGATTCGGCAATGGCCGTCGTCTTGAAGCCGAGCACGGGTGGGCCTGGCCCTGGGGACACAGAGTTCAACGCAGCAACATTCGTGGCAGCGATTGCGATGATAACAAGCAGGTGGACCAGAGCAACTCTATTGATCAGAACTCTGTGAGTCAAAACAGTGTTCCCCGAGCTCCCCCATTGCCATCCCCTCCTACGACCAGAAGAACGACAACGTCGATGTCATCACTGTCGACAGAACGTGTCCCGAGGAGCAGCGTGTTTCATCCTGGTACTCTCAGACAGCTACCAAAATGGGCGGCGATTGTCCTGAGGTCATGGCCGATCTGGAACGTCAAATGTGCATGTTCCAGAACCAGTGTCTTGGTGGAACACCCGACTACTCCCCCGAGTTCAAGACTCTGTGGGGTGCCAAGTCGCCGCGCTGCTTCACTATTGTGAACGCTATCAACAGCGGTGAGCAGAAAATCTCGTACGCCAATTGGCGCCAGGACATGGAATCGCACTTGGGCTGCCCGAAGCCTGCGAACGCCACTCAGTTTGTCGACCAGCACGGAGGATACAACGATGCGGCGCAATCCGTCACCGACACGATCTCCAGCGCCGTTCAGTCGGTTTAACACCAAAGGCAGATGTACCCTTGAGCAACTCGTGTAGATCGGCGTGGTCTTACTGTAGCGTTTCGTCAATGATTGTGCGTTCTTTTCATCCGCATGTGCAGTGTGTGATTCTCTTTCCGTTTAGTCCACATAACTTCACTCAACCTTGTCTTCTGGCCCGCATACATTTCCATACGTTTGTTATGTTTTGGCTTCGTGATGCCGGCTCGCTTTTGTAGGCTTCCGTTAAAGGCATCCGGTGATCTCGTAAACTCTTATCCGGTGACAGCTTCTTGCTGGCCGGAGTTGACATGCTGGCAAGGAACTGTCAATGGCTGACCAAACTGCAGCCTTATCTTGCAGTTTACTGGCAATCGACCCACTCATTTCTTCTTTATCAAGTGAGGTTGTCAATCATCGATCCCTCATTTCCAAAGTAAAACAATGAAGCGCTTCCTAGGCTTCAGCGTCGTGATAGTTGCCACAATAATGGCAATCGCCAATGCTCAAGCGTCCTGCGGGCCACGGGTACGACGAAACTGGGACGCATTGACTGCAACGGAGAAGTCGACATACAAGAAAGCGCTGGGAGCTGCGATGGACTCGGGCGCGTTCATCAAGTTCGTTGAAATGCACACGGAAATGCAATCCGAGATGGTCCCGAGTTTGCTTGTGTGACGATTCCGTATTTCAACTGGATGGAGGCCAACAGCAAAATGCTTAGTGGGGAGTGCAAAACCTTCAGTGAGTGCTCCCCGATCATGACCGAGTTGGGTGGACTCAAAGGCGTGTCGAAGACAATGATCATTAACGGAACCAAGGTGACTGGCACGTGTGCAGCAGGAGCTCCGCTTAACCATTTCTGCCAGCTACCGGCTCGGGTTGTGCCGGTTGTATCCCTCGAGGCAACTGGAAAACAGCCAAAGTCCCAGCAAGTACAAGCTACGCTTCGGTACTCAGCCAAGTTTTCAACGGGACAGACATTAGCAAGGTGTCTCGAGCAGTAGAGCGTGGGTGTCACGCGGATATCCATTCTTCCCTCGGGAGCACGATGGCAAAGTTCCAGTCTCCTGCGGACCCAATCTTTTGGTCATGCCATGATAGATGCTCTTCTCACGATTTTCCACAAGTGTCGCGTTGGCACACGGCGCATAACGTTCAAGGAGAAGGCAGCAGACCCCGTGGCGTGGGCATCTTGCAAGCGTCGAGTTGGAAAAAGCGCTACTGGGAAACCATTCAAACCCACGGACGTGGTCACGATGAGAACCGGAGAGAACGGCTCAAGTCCAATTGAAGGAAGTAAGGACCCACTGATCGGCCACTTCTCAGGAGTGCCCAACCGCTTTGCCGACTTGACCGGTGCCAGTGATCTAGGAGGCAACAGCTACACGTACGAGACCAGCGGTTTGCTCGCTACCATGTACTCAAGTTGCGGTGCTAAAACACCCAACATCAACAAAGCCCCAGAGCGTGCAGCTTCGACGGTATCTCCATCGCCTACACCAACAACGAAAGTGCCTCCAAAAACCACAAAAGCAGCTTCTCCATCTCCCACGCCAAATCCGCCTGGACACGTTTCGGTTGCACCAGCCACTACCACGCCAACATTTTCAGACGAAGAGCAAGCGACCGGCATTCGTGGCTTCTTCGACTGGTTGTTTGGTAAAATGGTAACGAAGGAGCCGAGAGTGAAACGCCGACTTTCAAGCTGCCGTACGACGACGACCAAGAAGAAACATGACAAACCGATCACATCAGCACCATCCATAGCGTCAAGGAAGGAAATTGAGTTGATTAACTGATTATTTCTGGTTTGTTGGTGGTCCAGTGGGCTAGACCCACGAATGCTATGCATGTGATGCGAGTTCGAGCCCCGCTGAGCGGGACTTTTCCATGATACGAAATGATCAGCATTCTCAAAACCAATATCTCATTCAAACAAATTCAGAATCAACTGCGGGAATCGCTCCATTAACTGGTTATTCCTGGTTTGCTACACACGTGACTATCGTTCGAACCGGTTCAAATCCAACATTAGCCCTACCCACAACAAAAAAGGAACGTTCTGTTCCGCCAAACCACAGACGCAGCGGTTCAGACTCAAAATCTGAAAGGCCCCCCGGGTCTGGGCAGCCTAAACCTCCAAAAAGCCATCAAATTTCTCACTTAGGTGCGATACCTTTCAAAAGAGATGACTTTCATTCCGTCTTGTGCGCGCTTGCACTTCAACCTCGACAGATCCATTCCGCATTCCGCGCCCAGCTAGCCTCCAACGATAGCAGCATTCGGGATGCCACGACGCGGAAGAGTCGCCGGTGTCGAGAACTACAGCCCTGAGGACGTGGAAATGCTGTTGGAGATCATCGGTGCAGTTCTCCCAACTGGAGCAAACGAATGGGAGGTTGTGTTGCGCCGATACGAGGACTACGCGACTGAGTTCAATCGCGCGGAGCGAGAGCTTACGTCTCTGAAGAAAAAGTTTAGCGGCCTGCTGAACGTCAAGAAGCCGACTGGGGATGCTAGTTGTCCGAATAGTGTTCGCGTGGCGCGTCGCATTCAGCGATCTATCGATCTCCCTTCTCTTGTTGACCCTCATGCGCGAGTGCTAACATGAGAATGAGCACGACGCCGTCTTCGCCGTCGTCGTTCATTGCGGTTGGCGGATGCGGAACAGAGTGCAGGTCTTGGCGACGGGTGGACACGCTCAATTCTATATTTAGAAAGGTCTTCAAAATAAAAGTTTAGGTACCTCAGATTGGCTGCGGGAATCGCTCCAATCAACTCAATTTCCTTATTCCTGGTTTGCTACACACGTGACTATGCTAATCTGAAAGTTGTTGATATTGATTCTGAATTTGTTTGAATGTATTTGGTTTGAGAACGCTGATCATTTCGTATCATGGAAAAGTCCCGCTCAGCGGGTCTCGAACTCGCATCACGTGCATAGCATTCGTGGGTCTAGCCCACCATCCATAGCGTCAAGCCACGATGACTTTGTAATTGCAACCGACTTGAGTCGGTCGGACAAGCGCGTTATGAGCTGGTATAACCACTCGAACGCATCGAACGGAGGGTTTTCGGTCGACGCAATAGCTGACATGGAGCGTCAAGTCTGCATGTTTCAAGGATCAATGTCTCGGTGGAATTCTGGAGTACACAGAAGAGTTCAAGGCCATGTGGGCGAGCAGGAAATTGCCGATAGCGCGTGGAAAGAGAAGATGGAATCTCACTTCGGTTGTCCTCAACCCGCAACTGAGACTGTGTCGTGAACGTCGTGCGGAAGTTGTCAATCATGATAAACTTGGACGCCTGAAAAATATTTGTAGTGAGTAACTTGTAAATACATGTTGAGCCACATGGACCCTGGTTGTGAGGAAACGTGAGCCCACAGTTTGGCGAAATATGCAGTTGAGTTGAGAAAGAAGCAATTAACGGCAACGCACCTCAGTGCTTGAATGAAGTTGTCCACAAGTTAACTGAAGCCTAAAGTTAAATGACCGTGTCGTGACAGCAAACAGTGAGTCGACACCATCGCAGACATCGAGCAATGAGCCACGATCAGCTCCTGGGCAGCGTTAACGACTTGTCATACGAGTTCAAAGCTGACATTGGAATCGAAGAGGAGCTTGCGGGGCTTGTGGACCCAATTACGGATCTCCGTCCATTGTATCCAGTCAGCGGCGCGAAGACTTGGATAGCCTCTCTCGCTGCCCGAGGTAAATGTTTGTGGTCCGCACGTGTTGAAGTGCACTTCAAATTGAAGTTTCAGGATGGCGCTGTCTTGACTCGACAGGCGAAGTAAATAGAGTACGGCACCATGAATCTAGACGATTCGACTATCCCCGCTCTTCATAACAGGAAGAAGTTGTGGCAAACGCTAGGGAATTCTGCAAGCTACGGCAGCATCAGAGTAGGAGTGAGTCGAAATGGTTAGCCATCTTATCAGAGCGATCAATTCCCCACCATTGCTGAACGGGCGGAAGCGTTCTCCAACACGGATAAGCCGACGCGTTCAGCACCGGCGTTTTGAGTTTGTCTCGCCAGCGCCTATCGGCAAAGACGTCGCGGCAGAAGTCAAACCAAAGTTTCGTGCTGGATCGTGTGCGCCAGGAAGCGACCTTCTAACTGTTAACGGATAGTCGAAACCACTGAACGCTTGTCGCTGTGAGAAACGGTTTGCTCTGTGCGGACGCGAGCTTTTAACTGCGTGCGTAGAGTTTAGAGCTGCGTCCTACGAGCGCGTGATTCTCGTGCAATGCACATGGTCGGTCGTGCACGTTTCGTTGCAGCGCAATTTATATGAAATTACTCAACGATATGGTGGATAGGTGAGGTGATCGATAACTTTTCCAGCCACTCGTGTCAGGTTCATCACCTCCAGCAGCAAATGGTCACGATGACACGGCTTAGGTTTGATTGCGGTAAGATCGAGGTGAACGATCTGTTGCTCGCAATCCGTGTGGACGTGCTTGATGTTTGCTGCCTGGTTGTTGTTTTTTCAGATAACGGGATTTGCATTTCCCGAGGCATCCTCAGCGCGTGTGAATGAGGTGATCAATCTATCGGTCGGCACGCAAGATGAAATGCATACACTGCAGCCCATGCAGGTTACCTTGTCATGCACTGGATTGCAGGCCGACAGCAAGTCGATTGAAACTGTGCGAATACAAATATTGATATGTATTACTAGTGGGTGGTGCTGGGCTTTAAATGTGGTTGTGGTATCGGCTCGACATGGTGAAGGCGAAGCCTTCCGAGAAGGCGCGCAGGACGCTGAGCGTGCACTCTGGGCTGTTCTGGGCTTGCGCGGCTGCAATACCCGCAATGAAGTCCACCTCGGAGGTGATGCGAGTGACGACCTCGTCCCCCGTCTCGAACTCGAACTGCTGCATAATGGGACACACGATGGGGCCGTAGCCTTGGTCCTCTTCTCCCTGTGTATCGGCATCGTAGTAAATATCAAGCTGCAGCTGGCCTGTGATCTTGATGATCACGTGCTCGCCCGCTTCTATTCGTTCGCACGACATGATTGAGAGCTGGAAGATCCGGAACTGCTCGCGGTACCAGAGCCAGTGGAGCTTGAGGGAATCCATCGAGTCGAACTCTTCTCTCTGGAGGTCCAGCAGATCCTGCAGCGCCGGGGAGCTGCCGTCTGCGAGGCGGTACGTCTGCACATCCAGTGTCTGCTGGCCTCCGTCCACTCCAACGGCGTAATAGAAGTCTCCAATCAACTGAATGGGGTTCACACCTCGTGCGTTCTGCATGCGACGCGTCTTAAGTTGCTGGATGTCCTGCTCCAGCACGTGGATCTCGCCCACGAGCTTCTGCTCGTGCTGGCGTTTGCGTTTCCTGTAATTGGCCTGATTGATGCGACACTGTTCTTTGCGTCTCGCCTTCTTCCAGTCTTCCGAGGCGGCGGCGGACGCCCCCACGGGAGGGGAATGGTACAAGTCCCGTACCTTACTGAGCGACTGAGACGCGTAGCCCGTTTCCCGTCGCGCAATGGCCAGCGCCGCCTCCTGGTCCGGAGTGAGCGTCGAGCGCCATGTGATCTCCGGTTCCTGCTGCTGTATGGCGTCCGGACGTTGGTACAGTCGCTTGGAGAGTGCTGGGAGAGCTGTGGAAGGTTGTAGACGAGGTGCGCGCAGACTCAAAGGCCCGACAGACTCCAAGCGCAGCGACGGAAGTGACATGGGACGACGACGTGTCGGGATACGGCGCTTATTGGGGAATGAGGAGCGCTTATGGACGTCGCAAAGCGAAATCGCAAGAGACGGGTCTTTTCTATGTCTTTAACCCTAACCCTGCATGCAGAAACTCGAGTGGTGATTGGCTGCTGGAGACAATCAAAAATATATCCAGATAAGGAATAATCGCTGATTGGATGGCCAGCACCCGAAATTTCCGCATCATCCGTTGGGTATTCAAACCGTTTACGCGGGGGACGGCGAAATCTGGCGGGCAGCGAAACCACATAATCCCTTACCTGCAGGATGACGTGAAGAGTAGTGGCTCGTAAACGCCGACAGGAAGGAAAAGTTGTTGTTTTATCACCTGAGAATCCCCCACGCCGGAGGAAAAGGATTTCCGTTACGGGACGTACGGTTCCATCATCGTACCCCCTCTACCTGGCAGTTATCACGGGTGACGAAGTTTTTGGCCTCGCTCTCGCTCACATCATCGCAAATCCGTCCGATCGCGTCAATAGACAACGACAGGCCACGCGAGAGCAAAGCGAGGCCGGCTCATCAGCATGTGTTGCGAGAAATGGAGAGTGATCTTTGTTTGCGAGCGAGGCTGCAAAGCTCATGCTCGAGGACGTGACCAACAAGCGCACGACAGGTTAGTTGCTCACGATCGTGTATGTACATGTATAAAGAGACGCCGGTGCGGGTGCTAACCGAAGCGGTTTTTACAGTGGCTCCCAGTCCAACCTGGCAAAACCTCCGTCAAAACCGCTCGCAACCAACTTACCAGCAACTTACCAGCAAAAGGTCATAAGAACGACCGTTGCGGCGCCACTGCACACGAACTAGGGCCCCGTACGGCGCAGTAACTTCACGCACGGCAGCTTGCGCGTTGTCGCCGTCTGTGCTTCCTGCTGATCCGCGTGTCGCTCCTGCACTTTCGCGTGCCTCGCCATTCATTCTCAATGCAGGACACATCAGCGTATTTCCAGAGTCTACTCAGCCCCGGATCACATCTGAAGTCGCTGTACCGTACATGTACTTCAATTTACATAGCCACGCAGATTATATACACCACCTTTTCATCCAATCAGCGTCCATTACCTTATATAATTGTGTTGTCGGTGGTGTACATACACTATACACCACCGACACCACAACTTCCACCCGCAGATTCCTCGGGCCATGCGCTGCGTACGCGCACCTCTCTGCGCTTCACGACGCCTCGCATCCGCCTCCAAACCATCCACACTTCTTCCCAAGCCCTTCTTCTCCATTCCTACTCCCTCCACGCTCTTCATCTCCCCCAGAAGCTTCAGAATCGTCACTTCAAGTCATCGTCTCCTATGACCTCTTCCAGCGGCTACGAGGCCTTCGGCTCGTTCCACACGCCGTCCACCGCGTCCTTATTCGCCCAAGACGAAGCGGAATCAGATCTTCCCATGGTGTGGGAATCAGATATTGCGTCGCAGCGTCTGCAGCTCCAAGACGATTCCGTGAGCAATTCTCTGAACCGTTCGCTCTTCGCTTTGGACTTGGAGACGTGGACGTACCTCAACCACGGGGCGTTCGGAGCTCCTAACAAAGTGGCAATTGAGGCCGCAGCTCATTGGAGGAAGCACGCGGACGCGCAGCCGCTGAATTTCAACGATCGAGAGCTCTTCCCATTGGTGGTGAGTAGTATCAAGGCGCTTGCAGGTTTTATTGGCGTGTCCAAGCCAGAGACGCTCGTGTTGCTGCCCAATGCGACGTCGGGGCTTCATTCCGTGCTGGCCTCGGTGTTGGAGGGTGAGAAGGAGGAGAATGGGGCGGTGGTGCTCTTTAGCACGAGATATGGAGCCGTGAGGAAGATGCTGCAGGCGATTGAAACGGGAAAGACTTCGGTGCACGTCCATGAGGAGTCATTGTCGTTAGCAGAGTCATATGACGATCAGAAGGTGATGGAGAAGCTGGAGAAGGCTCTGCACGAGGTGGAAGCGTCGGGAAAGCGTATGTCGTTGGTGGTGGTGGATCACATCACGTCCAACACGGCGGTGACGATGCCAGTGAAGGACATTGTGCAGCGCTGTCATGCTCGGGGTAACGCTGTTCCGGTGCTGGTGGATGGAGCACACGGACTGCTGAACTTGGAGCTGGATCTTGATGATATTGGCGCCGACTACTACGTTGGCAATTGCCACAAATGGTTCAGCTCGGCACGTGGTGCTGCCTTCCTGCACGTCGCGAGAGAGAATGGACCGCCAATTGAGCCACGTGTCATCTCTCATGGCTTCTTTGATGGCATGCAGAGTGCCTTCATGTGGACTGGCTTGCAGGACTATAGCGCGTGGCTCGCCCTTGCCACAGTGTCTCGCTTTCTGGCGTCGCCAAGGTGTCGATCAAACGCGAGAGTACATGCACTCACTTGTGCAAGAGGCTGCTGAGCTGCTGTATTCTCGATGGGGAATGGTTGACCACCTCGCTCAAGAGCGCGATTTCCCCGAGCACAAGCGGCACGCGATGCGTCTTGTGCAGTTGCCAACTTCTCGAAAGCTTTGTGGTGGAGTGGTGGTGGCTGCAAAGAACCCCAAGGCCACATCGACCGATGCGAAGCGAGTGCAGGACGGTCTCCACTACCTCCACCACATTGAAGTGCCTGTGAAATGCGTCGACGGTCTCCTTTACGTGCGTTTATCCGCACACGTTTACAATTGCCTCGAAGACTTTGAGAAGCTCGCCGCAGCCGCAGTGGAAGAGTAAAAAGTAAGTGGTTAGAGCTGGAATCAAGGTAATGGAGTCATCGCTGAATAGATGCCGATCGTGAACGGAATCCTTCGCAAGAGTCGCGCGTGGCAAATCGATGCATTGATTGGCATCCAGGAGACTGGCAGCTTTGCGATGCATTCCGGTTCCTGGTTTCTAGTGTGCTTGGTGGTGTCGGTATGTGTCCTTCTTCTAGTCGATGCACAGGCTTCGCTAGTTCTAGCCGACCGCCAGGTTTCAGCGGAATTGCTGGTTGTGGTTCCTGGAAATCCGGGTTCTGCTACTGCCTTGGTATCTTGGCCGGCCTTCGACAATATGCTCGAATGCACAGGTGGCACATCTAGTGTTGAGGCGTACGAAGTGCAGTATGCAGTGTCTGGTTCTGGTGATTGGACGTCGCTGGGTGGCTCGCTTACGGGACTTTTGATCGATTCAAGCACTCAAGCTACAGAACACGTGCCCAAGCAGCGCATTTTCAACCGAGCAGATGATGGAGAAGTGATCAGCGACGGATATTTCAGACTCACGCTCTCGTACGAAGGCTCCAGTCCCAGTGTCTTGGGTGGACGCGCCACCGCTGGAGTTGTGACGCCACCAATCGCTTTTGACGCGAGTGCAAGCACCATGAAGGCTGCGATCGAGTCCCTTGAGCAGATCACGAAGGTGCAAGTTGTCCGGAATGCACTGGATGCGAACGGAGCTTTCGAGTGGATTGTGTTGTTTGATGAAGTGGCTTACGATACGCAAGACCCGCTGCCACTACTCGCGTTGTACACGGAAACGTTGTCCGCTAAATGGACACCAAGCGAAGATCAGGTCGCCGTGCAGTATTTGCGAGCTGTGCCAAGTTCTCCTGAGCAGCATCGACGGATTTGTTCCGACACGTGCACCTACGAGGTCGAGTTGCAGACTGGCAGGACGTTCACCTTCCGCGTACGCGCGCAGTACTCGTACAAGATCGGCTGGAGTTCATGGAGTGCGATGAGCGAACCACTCGAGATTCCTGCCACACGGTTACCACGTGCTCCTTCAGCCCCGGAGCTACTTAGTACATCAACTTCTCATGTTACAATCACGTGGCGGATGCGCCGCGATCTACAGCAGGAGAGGGGCATTTTTGCCACCGAATTGTTCCCTGTTACAAGTTTTCACGCACAGCAGCAATGTGATGGCGAAGTTGGCTGGACCACGATCAGCGAGCGCATTGCTCCAGGGTTTAGCGGCAACGAAGATACCTTTTCAACGATTGCGGCTTCACTAGATCGGCCGCCGGGGTCAACATGCATCTTTCGTGTAGCAGCGACAACACTTAACGGTCAAGGTCCTTTCAGCGTGCCTTCAGCGAAGTTTACAACTCTGCGGACTGCTCCAGGACCTGCCACGAATTTACGAATAGTGCGAGATCCACTCACTGTTCTGTGGAGAGCACCTGCCGTCTTAGGAGGTCACGCGCTGGAAAAACTAAGGTATGAAGTGGAGTATCGCGACGCTCGCAGTTCTACGTGGACCCGATTGCCAGCATCATTAGTGGACAATAGCAGACGTGCTGCTAACATCTCACTGGCAAGCTTGAAGGTGTATACAACGTACATCTCTCGAGTCCGAGCGGTTGCTGATGAAGATCAAGCGGGTACTTTCTCAGAGTCTCCGGAGTTCCTGACCGACTATGCAGTTGAGTCTGACAGTGAAAATCGGCGTGACAATTCCTCTGTCGGGACTAGGCAAGTGGTGATCGGTGCGAGTCGTCAACAAGTGGCGAACAAGCAGGACTGGTACTACGTCCAGCTAACTGGAAATGGTGGTAGCGGAGGTTCTGCTGGTAGTGGTGCTCGAGCAAAGCCTGGTGAAGACGGCGTTGTGCTAATATTTCCCATTACGTGGTCGGGAGAGCGGCTGTCAGAACGCACATATTTCTTCACAGGAGGTGTTCAAACGTACCGAGTTCCAGATGAACAGCAAGATCAGCAGTATGAAAGACATCTCGCACTTCGGATTGTTGCTCTCGATATTTACGCATGGGGAGCTGGTGGTGCTGGTGCTACAGCTTCAAGTGGAGCCTCAAGTGACTTAAGCAACGGCGGTGGTGGTTCCTTTGTGCGTGGACTTATCCGTGTAAGTGCTGGCGATATGATCAACATTTTAGTTGGTGGAGGAGGTCAAGAAGATGGTCGAGGCGGATACAATGGCGGTGGGAATGGTGGCTCGGGCGACTTTGCTGGAGGTGGTGGTGGAGGAGCCTCTGAAGTGCAGCTAAATGGACGCACTGTCCTCGTAGCGGCTGGGGGTGCTGGTGCTGGCTCAACCGATTACTGTTGTGCCCACGGTGGCGGTGGTGGTGGCTTGGAACAGGCAGAGGCTGGTCTTGCTGCTACTAGTACAAGTATTCCGCTAGACTTGGCTGTTTCAGGACAAGGAGCACGAGACGAGTACCATTCTTCTAACGTAGCGGGTGATACACGAGATTTCGAGGGCCTTCCAGCCAGGCATCAGCATCTTGACTGGGGCTTTGCTGCCAGCGCAGACTACTCTGTTTTAGCCACCGGTGGAACGGGGGCCTCGCCTACGGTTGTTGGTCTCGCTGGAAATGGAGGCTCGTACCAGTACTCACTTGAAGGTGAGTGCGTCGTGAACTCGCAAACATCGCTAATGGATGTCATGGTATCTCCACTGTTTGCATCGCGCTGGCCTTCAAATGGTCAACGAGGACGCGGAGGAAGCGGTCAAAGTGGAAAGCAAGGAGGTGGAGGAGGTGGCGGCGGTTATTATGGAGGTGGAGGTGGTGGCGCAGGAGTTGACGGCGCTGGTGGCGGTGGTGGAAGCAGCTTTGTATCCTTTGGAGATCTGTTCAATTCATCGAAGGTTGGGCTCAGCGATGCTAGTCTTCGGCTCCAAGCACGTGGCGAGAGTATTCGACAGTTCAGTGTATCTCCGTTGACATCCTCAAGTGTTCGCGTGACCTGGAAAGCTCCTCGGTATGGGTTTTCCCAGCTTGTGGAAGGTTTTGTAGTCGAGATGGCCAACCGCTCAGCGAATGAGGACTTTCGCGTTGTACGCTTGGTCACTCGACCAAGTCCCGACATTTCAGAAAACAACGGCAATCTAACCATTCGAGGTCTTGCACCGACGGCTGCATACCGCTTTCGAGTGAAGCCCCTACTACTTGATGGTCATGG
The DNA here is from genome assembly GCA_032158285.1 of Phytophthora sansomeana. Lineage (NCBI taxonomy): Eukaryota > Oomycota > Peronosporomycetes > Peronosporales > Peronosporaceae > Phytophthora > Phytophthora sansomeana. Next base: position 135,951 of record JAPDHH010000193.1, read on the forward strand.
CACCTACAGTGAAGTGATAAGTCTCGGCATGCCGGCAAAGCTGATGAATACTTGGCACCGTTGTGTCACTCGGACATTTGATGAAGAAGGCACAAGAGCTGGGATGCGCTACACCAACACGCCACCTTTGCAGCGGCTGCCGTCTGCTAGGCGAGGACACACGCTCACAGTGGTGGACAATTTCCTTTTTCTCTTTGGTGGACTGGCAAAAAGCTACGAGTGCAATCGAGCGCACAAGACGCCGTGTCTATTGCAACAACAACCACGAGCACTGTCTAATGAGCTTTGGCGGTATGATCTCGTCACTGAGACGTGGTGGCAAGTGCCTCAACCGGCAGTAGTGCCATCTCCACGCGAGAAGCACTCGATGGCTGTTGTTAATGGCCGTTTGCTACTCTTTGGAGGAAGGAAGAGCGACGCACCCGATCCGATCGATGCATCAACGTGGGGGCCGCAAGCTTTCAACGATCTCTGGGAATTGTCCGTGTCGTCCACAACGGCCAAGCAACTATCGGTGCCGTTAGACTCTCGCCAACCAACTAATCTTGCCATTCCAGATGGAGGAGAAGTTTTTGCTCTTGGAAAGAAGAGCGCAAGTTCCAGTGGCGAACAACTGTGCGTTGCCAGTGTGTCTGTGACTGTGCAGATCACGCATGCTTGCCCTCACAAGCTGCGGCTGCAGTTGTTTGGACCTGGGCCAGCAACATTTCCAGGACGCCAGCAGAGCGTCCATTTTCCCGTAGATTCGCAAGCACGAGAAATAACGTGGAGTGATAGCCAAGGCTTGGGCAAGTTTCAAGGTGACCGCCGAGCTACTGGTACTGTCCCGAACACCAGAGCTTTCCCAGTACTGTTGCAAAGCCCAGAAGAAGCAGCCGACAAAATTGCGTGCTCGTCCGGTACCAAAACACTCAGCGTTTTATCGACTGCTAGTGGCGCAGGAACATCACTGGAGTCGCTTTCAGTGTTCCATCAACTACCCGTTGAAGGGAATTGGACGCTTGAGATAGCTGACACTGCAGCGGACGGATTAGTCGGGACACTCGATTCGTGGGGCATCACTTTCGATGTAGCACCCTGTGTACCAGCGTTCACATGGACCGATTTGACAGTAATTGCCACAGGAACAGCACCAACTTCACGGTTCCAGCACTCGGTTATTGTGTTTGAGAGCAGCATGTTCGTTTTTGGAGGAACTCGTGGAGGAACAGGGCTCGACTTGAATGATTTGTATCGGTTAGACTACACTCCGGGCGTGGGTTCTGGTGCTGCAACTGCAAAATGGACTCAACTTGCTTCGTTAACCGAAAGCGATAGTCCAAGTATTGCGGAGAGGCGAGTCCACGCAGGCCGCATAACACTTCTCACTCCGTACGAACTAATGGCTGTTGGTAGTGGATTGAAGCCGCCACGACGAGCATCGTTGGGCTCTAACAAAGCAGTATCAGAATCTCGTTTTGAGTCTCGGCTCGATGTTCGTTTGAAGAATCTTGAAGACATGATTGAAGGGTGGCAAACGCTGGCTGTGGGCGCTGCAGACAGTTTGAACTCTATCGACGAGCAACTACCAGTTCCTCGATACTGGGGAGCGAGCACCTTCGTATTGTCACCTCCGGGCAACAGCCCTCCACGCGCATTTCTCTTTGGTGGACAGGATGACACGACACTGCTAGACGATCTCTGGAGTCTGGATCTGGCCCAGTTGAACGAAGACTTCCCACCTGAACATACAAAAGAACAACGACTGGGAGTTTGTGCTTGGCGGCAGGAGAACGCGGTATATAAATCGCAGTGGACAACCTCTTGTGGAGCAAGTACAGCGGCTGCAGCAGTGAACAAGTGCACGCTGGAAATGCTGCTGCTGTACGCATGGTGTGAGGAGTTTTACCAGTCAGTTTTACTGTAACTAGCTGAATGCAGTAGTCGATGGGGCTGATCTATTGCGTGTGCACTTCACTTCCTCGTTTCACCATCAGCATCATCGATACTCATACTCGATAAACTTTGTCTCCAGTTCTCCATAGACTCGTTCGAGCATCTGAAGCACACTTGTCAACACGAGATCCAACTGATGTGGCGGAAGGAATTCATCGCCGGTGGACTTCGCGATCGTCACAATTGCTGGAGGGTTTCCAGCATCCAGTGCATTCTTCCGAAGAAACAGCTCCAACTCGTCAATCATGCGCTCGATTTCTTGTGGAGAACTTTCATGATAAGGTAGATTCAGAAAGGGACCGGCGGCCCAGATCTCGCGTCTTGTAACCTCATCATCTCGAAATTGCTTAAATACTTGAGCGAACTCGCTTAGGATTCTTTCAGCGTCCACATCTTCTGAATAGAGCAAAGCAAGCTCCCTCACGGTTTTGGCCCATTCAGCTCTGCGAGTAGTACTGTCTTGCTGTTTGTCGGCTGCCTGAAGGCGTTCGATCAGCTCGTAAAATGCCCTTTTCTCCGACTTCCGCAGTTCAGGTGTCATTGCGGCGAGAGAATCTCGCGTGTATCGAAGATTGGAAAATGCTTGCATCACGGTCTTCACAGCCGATTTCCCGATGCGCGTCTCCAAGTCTGCGGATGTTTCAACAGTACAAGTGAATCAAACAACATTAACACTTGCCTCCAGGTCAAAACTACCTTTGCGAAATGGATCCCACGTTGAGAAGTAGTCGAGGTCGATGTCAAGGACGTAGCCTTTCGAGTTTCGCCGAGCGTTGTCGATCGCCTCGGCTGCTACTGCACTTGCCTCACTCGAAGAGCTCGTCTCCGTAGCAAACAAGTCCCAAGTTCTGCCAGCCAACACACAACACAAAGTTTAATAGTTGGCCAGACTAAACGAAATGAGTATCTGCCCACTTACCGAACCGAGGACGCGTCCATATCTCCCAAAGTGCAAAACAGTTCGTCCTCGACAAAATGAGGCAGTTCACTTCGCACTCCCATCGCGCCTACAAAAAGCCATCACCAGCACAACTATTCGTCAAAAATCTCATTGCAGATACTTTTGTAAGATCTCCTTACCATTACTCTTGCGTTTGCCAATTGCAAGTTGCTTGAACGACCCCGTCGGCATCTATAGACGCCCCAACAATCAATAACTTCTCCAATAATTAACCTACAACACAATTACCCAACACACCTGCGTAGCCCACGCTGGTTTCAGCCACGTGATCTGGTTCACATGCCCCGCAAACACCAGCGGCAGCAGAAACTCGGCAATTCCTGCCTCAAAACACGAATTTCGTCATCGTCCGTCAACTGTTTTAACACTTCGAATGTCGGGTCCGCACCTGCAACAGAGTCGTCCAACTCGTCGTAGAGCTTTTCTGGCTGGAAAATCACCTCTGTGTTCGCGGCTGGAGGGAAGGACAAGTCGGGGTGGGCGTCCACATGAATCACGTGGATGTTGGAAAACGGTAGACGGCGCTGACGGATTGCCTGTTATGTAAGTAAACAGTTTAGTAAAGGTAATAATGTAAGAAGGGTAACGAAGTAGTTGACAAACCAAGTGGATGTCCGGCAGACAGTGGTGGTGATCATCCACAACCACCACGGACAGACCCGTCATGGAACACAACAAACGGCAAGTGAGCTAAATGGACCACAAAAAATGGTTTCGAAACTGAAATTATCCAGAATAAGCTGGTAGAAACAGTGCATGAGAGAAGTTGGAGGCTAGCAATGCTGCATGTACCTGTAGGTAGATGACTGTCTCTACTGTCGCTTTTAATGCGCTCAAGAGTCCAAAGTTACCTCAGTGAATATCAAGCTTTGTAATTTTAGTTTTCCTAAAACAATCTCATTTCACCACAAACACAGGAAACCTTGACACACAGTAAACGACAGAAGTGAATTGCAAAAAATGACACGTTCTCCTGGGGCTAAGAGTCGTATAGGAGTTGTAAGTGAACACGTTTCCGCTGATCAACCACGCTGCTCTCCACTTGAACGGCCCCAACGCCGCCCAAAATGAAAAAAATCGACAAAATTTGTGGCTGATTTGCCTCAATTGGCGATCGCGGATTGGCTGCAAAAGTGGCGCGCCTTTCGAAAAACGGTCATTTGGGTTCAGTATGGAGGGAATTTCAAACTCGCTCCGCATGGCAGTTCCAAGACCGCGCCAGTCGCTCGAGGCCGACGCCGTGGGGATGATTCAGGAGGAGCAGGAGGCCAAGCAGCAGCAGCAGCAGCAGCAGCAGCAGCAGCAGCAGATGGACGTGATGGACGACATGCGCGCCGTCCACGAGGGCGAGGAAGAGGACGACGGAGCGGGCGGCAAGCGGCGGCTCTTCCGCTTCAAGCCGGCGTTCGACGTGATCCTCGTGCGCGAAGTGATCCGCTGCTTTCCGTGGGCCGCGGGCTACGGCCGCACACGCTCCGCGTGGATGTCGGTGGCCACGCGCGTACAGGCCGCGCTGGAGAGCTCCAAGGCCGTGGCGTTCGCGCGCGGCAGCACGCTGGACCACGCCATCGTCAAGCGGCGTGTGGATATGCTCATGGAGGCCTTCCGCAAGAACGAGATGATGGGACTGCGCGGCTCCGGCACGCCCGAGGAGTTCGACGTGCGCAACAAGCTGCTGACCATCTTGGCCAGAGTGGTAGGACGCTGCAGATGCAGAAGTTTGGAGGAGGGGACGGGAGAATTGACCGAGTTGTGATGTGCAACAGGTGGACGAACATACTCTGAACAAGGGAGAGCTGAGAGAGAAGCGCGTGCAGGCGGCGCTGCAAGTGGCGCTACGAAGCTTGGCAGAACTTGAGGGATCCGCAGGGTTGGTGCTGCCACCCACTCCTGTGGCGACGCCACCCCCGCTGCGCCGTTGATGCCCATCGCGCCTGCGCCGACTCAGACGGCGCCGACCCGCGCCAGCCCGAGCCCCAGTCCTAGTCCAGTGCCGCAGAATGTGCATCAAAACGGCGGCAACAAACGTCCGCTGCGCGTGCCGACCGCACCCATCCCGATTCCTATGCAGGAGGTGAAGCGACCTCGCGTGGAGAAGACCGTCGTGAGTGTGGACACGACCCTAAGTATCGAAGAGAGAAAGCTGCGTCTCGAGGAGCGACGCGTGGGGCTGGAGGAAGAGCGGCTCGCGTGGGAGAAGCAGAAGAGCCAACAGGAGAGCAAGGAGCGCCACGCGCTGCTGGACGTGCTGCGCGCACAGGGCTCGCTCGTCACAGAGCTGCTCGCGCACCTGCGGAGCTCCAAGATGTCGACGAATGCGCACGGCTTGTAACGCTATAACGGACCGGAGGGTGGACGCAATTGCCTATTGCCCGGCCTCACTACCCTACTTTGCAGCAAACGACGAGTGTCCAGGTTCATCGTCGATCACCGAAGTGCATGGCCATAGTAAATGGGTTCACGTGAATATCGTACTTAAGTCGCTACGTACGCCTTGTGCTAAGTACGCTTCTTTCTTCACCAGTAATTCCTTGTCACTCTCGATTCCGCACTCTGGAGCACACGCTCATGGCGCCGTCGGACGGACGCAGTGGGCAGGCTTCCATGCCGTCCGCCACGTCCATGGAGGAGCTGGAGAAGCCCGTGAGCAGCGTCCAGGACAAGTGGAAGCTGCTGCCGTACTTCCTGCAGCTGCGCGGCCTCGTCAAGCAGCACATCGACTCGTTCGACTACTTCACGTCCGTCGACATGCGCAACATCGTGCGCGCGCAGGCCAACAACGTCGTGCGCAGCGACGCCGACCCCAAGTTCTTCCTACAGTACACGGACATCCAGCTGGGCGCGCCGTCCATTGACGAGGAAGCCTTCGTCAGCGCCAGCGTCACGCCCCACCAGTGTCGTCTCCGAGATCGCACGTACGCTGCGCCCGTGTACGTGAGCGTGCGCTACCGCCGCGGCAACAAGATCGTGACCAACAACAAGGTGCTCATCGGACGCATCCCCATCATGCTGCGCAGCTCGCGCTGTGTGCTGGCGGGCAAGAGCGAGGCCGCGCTGGCCAAGCTCAAGGAGTGTCCGTACGACCCGGGCGGTTACTTCATCGTCCGCGGCGTGGAGAAGGTGGTGCTCATCCACGAACAGCTGTCCAAGAACCGAGTCATCATCGAGGAGGACGGCAAGAAGAACGTGTGCGCCAGCATCACGAGCTCCACCCACGAACGCAAGTCCAGGACCAACATTTTTTTGAACAAGGGGCGCGTGTACCTCAAGTCCAACTCGTTTGGAAGCGACATCCCCATTGTCATTGTCTTTAGAGGCATGGGCGTCGAGAGCGACCAGGAGATCGTGAGTCTCGTGGGCAGCGAGTCCGATATTTGCGACGCCTTGTCGGCGTCCTTCGAAGAAGCGTCCGATCTCAAGGTCTTCACGCAGCAGCAGGCGCTCGAGTACATTGGATCCAAGATGAACGCCCTGACCAAGATCGGAGCGACTGGCGGACGCCACCGGGGTGGCGCTGGAAGGCCGCAACAGGACCGCAACTTGGTGGATGCGGCGCGCTCGGCGCTGGCCAACTTGGTGCTGAACCACGTGCCGTGCGAGAACTTCAACTTCCGCCTGAAGAGCATTTACGTGGCGCACATTGTGCGGCGTATTCTTTTCACAGACAAGGACCGTACGCGGCTGGATGACAAGGATTACTACGGAAATAAGCGTCTGGAGTTGGCAGGTCAGCTGCTGTCGTTGCTTTTTGAGGACCTGTTCAAGCGCTTCAACAGCGACCTGAAACGTCAGGCCGATATGGTGTTGAGCAAGCCGAACCGCGCTTCGGTCTTTGACATTCTCAAATGTGTGCGCACAGACACAATCACACAGGGTTTCTACCACGCCTTGTCCACAGGTAACTGGACGCTGAAGCGTTTCCGAATGGATCGTGCTGGTGTCACACACGTGCTCTCACGCTTGTCATACATGTCGGCGTTGGGTATGATGACGCGCATTTCGTCTCAGTTCGAGAAGACGCGTAAGGTTTCCGGTCCTCGCTCACTGCAACCGTCGCAGTGGGGAATGCTGTGCCCAGCTGATACACCCGAAGGTGAAGCGTGTGGTCTTGTGAAAAACTTGGCATTACTGTGTCATGTGACTTCAGACGAAGAGCCTGCTCCAATTAAGCGGTTGTGTTTCGACCTGGGTGTGACGGACGTGTCTCTGAGCTCTGGCGAAGAAATTAATCACGCGTCGAACTACCTGGTCATGCTTAACGGTGTCATTATCGGTACACACGTCAATCCGCGTGCATTCGTGACCCGTCTTCGTCGTATTCGACGTGCTGGTCTCATCGGAGAATTCGTGTCCGTTATGATCCATGACGTGCAGCGTGTTGTGTACATCGCTTCTGACGGAGGTCGTGTGTGTCGACCGCTGCTTCTGATTGATCCTGTGACCCACCGTACCCGGCTAACCCAGCGTCACCTGGACGAGCTGCGCGCGGGAGTGCGTGATCTTAGTAGTCTTATTGTGGAAGGTTGCGTGGAGTACGTGGATGTGAACGAGGAGAACAACTGTCTTGTGGCTTTACATGAAAGCGAGATCGGACCCCGCACAACTCACCTGGAAATTGATCCAGTCACGATCCTGGGTGTTGTCTCGGGTTTGATTCCGTATCCTCATCACAACCAGTCTCCGCGTAATACTTACCAGTGTGCTATGGGTAAGCAAGCTATTGGTACTATTGCTATGAACCAGTTCGAGCGAATCGACACACTGCTGTACACGATGGTGTACCCACAGATGCCTATGGTGAAGACGCGTGTGCTCGACCTCGTGAACTTCGACCGTGTGCCGGCGGGACAGAACGCTATTGTTGCTGTCATGAGTTACTCCGGTTATGATATCGAAGATGCCATCGTCCTTAACAAGGCTTCTCTAGATCGCGGCTTTGGACGTTGCATGGTTTTCAAGAAGTACCAGACCATGATCAAGAAGTACGCAAATGGCTCTTATGATCGTATCGTGGGCCCTCCCGACTTTGATAGCCTTGCTGCCACTGGTGGTGCTGGCATGGGATTCCGAAATGCCAAGTACTCGTCGCTGGACGCGGATGGTATCAGCCGTGTTGGTGGCATTGTTCAGAATGGTGCGATTATGATTAACAAGGAGCAGCCCACGCAGTTCAACGACTCGGTGGATGGACGTGATCCTCTCGACGTGACGTACTCGCCTTCTCCGACCTCGTACAAGGGACCCATTCCGGCTTACGTTGACAAGGTTCTTCTTACTTCGTCGGAAGCAAATCATTTCCTGGTGAAGGTGCTGATTCGCCAGACGCGGCGTCCAGAAATTGGTGACAAATTCAGTAGTCGTCACGGTCAAAAGGGTGTGTGCGGCACGATTCGCAACCAGGAAGACATGCCCTTCAACGACCAGGGTATCTGTCCCGATCTGATTATGAACCCTCACGGTTTCCCTAGTCGAATGACTGTCGGAAAGATGATCGAGTTGATTGCTGGTAAGGCTGGTGTCCTCACAGGCCGTCGTGCCTATGGTACTGCTTTCGGTGAACAGTACGGCTCGGCTGATCATGTGCTGGACTGCTCGCGTGAACTGGTGAAGAACGGATTCAACTATGCTGGCAAAGACTACCTTACTTCTGGTATCACGGGCGAGCCAATTGAGTGCTACATCTTTATGGGACCTATTTACTACCAGAAGCTGAAGCACATGGTGATGGACAAGATGCACGCTCGTGCGCGTGGTCCTCGTGCTGTTCTCACTCGCCAACCTACTGAAGGTCGTTCACGCGATGGTGGTCTGCGTCTGGGAGAAATGGAGCGCGATTGTCTTATTGGTTATGGTGCCAGTATGCTGCTTATGGAGCGCCTCATGCTTTCCAGTGATGCCTTTAGCGCGGACGTCTGCCAGGGATGCCGCATGCTTGGTTATGAAGGCTGGTGCCAGCACTGTAAGTCTGAAGAGAAGGTGGTAAGCATTCGTATCCCGTATGCTTGCAAACTGCTGTTCCAGGAGTTGCAGGCCATGAACATCGTGCCGAGACTGACGCTCAAGGAGTATTGAGGTATCGATTACTGCAAGTAAATGACCGCTTCGTTGTGCGTTTGGCGCCTCGTTTGTACTACTACTCGGTGCTGTGATAGCCTACCTACCGTGTTTGCTTTTAGACGACAATTATGGTGAACAATCAGATCAATAGCACGGTTCTGCAGCCTGTACACGCTCTTCGTTGCTTACGCGCTTGTCGTTGCTGACTCGGTGTTGCGATTTTCATTGTAGTGATCACGGACGATGTCTCGCCAGTTTTGAACGCGGATCGACTTGAGACCCGAGCGCATTTGGTAAATGAGGTCCCAGCAACGAGGATGCTCGTCGGACTTGATGCCAAAGTGGCGACGGAAGTTACGTGAGTAGTCCTCGACGCCACCCGTGGTCTCGAAGTGGTATTCACACTCGATGAGCTCTGCCTGCCTGAATGCTGTTCTCATAGTTCCGTCGACCTCGAGTGCACCAACAAGAGTGGAGTCAAGCAGTTCAATCGATTGCTGCTGCACCAAGCTGCGCTCTTCTTGATCTCTCCTGAACGCGGCGGTCTCTGAACCATCCAGCACAACAGCTTCCTGTCCACCCCACGTTTCACGAAGCTTGCGGAAAGCATTCGGCGACACGTCTTCCTCCAAGTTGGTTGTTGCGTCGAGGTTGGTAGTTGGTGACCCCGAGTTTGTGGCAGTGGACTCCAGGTTGGTTGTCGCTGTGACATCAGCAGACAAACTAATTGGAGTTGAGCGCTTTGGACACACGAAGCCGTAGCGCTGCAGGTTGAGAATGAGCTCGTCACGCTGGTACGTGTAAGAATTCGCTCCAAGTTGGTTGATGTTGACAAACTCCCAATATTTGGAAGGTAGAGGTTTGAAGAATTGACCAAGCTTAGGGTGGTCTTCTGCGCGAATGGCCGTCGCAGATGACGAGTAGAACTCGTTGACCATCCAGAGCTGCGTCACGTTTGAAGTCGCAGTTGGGCTCACTTCATCCTTGTACACGCACTGCTGGAACGCCCACCGCGATACATTTTGGTTGGTTCGGAACCACGTTGTCACCAAGTTGACATTCGAGATAGATCTGATGGAGCAGATCGACTGTCGCGCTGGAGAATGAAGACAAGGAAAGAGTTAAGGTAAGAACCGCTGCACATGTGATGGGACTAAACCGTTGACACGTACTGGAGACTGTAGAAGACTGGGTCTGCTGGGCTCACGTAAGTGGCCATTGTGGATGATAACGCATTGTGCATGGCATCTGTACGACAAGGAACCACAATCAGAATCGATCACATGCAAGAACTCGACGTCAACAACGTACTGTGTGTCCCGAGCTGAATGCCTTGAGTCACGTCTCGGAAGCCGTTGGCTTCTCCCAGCACGATTCCGATCCCGGCATAACCGAAGCCGGCAGGAAAAGTCTTGGCAGCCCAATTGGACCGAGGAATGCACCCCGCACATTGAGTCGAGGTGGTGATGGTGGAGCTCTCGCAGAACGAGTTTGCCGGTGCTTTGGTCACGCAGTTTCCTGACACCGATCTGCCGTTGATGTTGAGAGTCCGAGCTGTGCCTTGAGACCCGCCCAGACCTCGAAGAATCGATGAACAAGCTTCCAGGGACGTGCCGTTGTTCTCGCACTTGCTCTCGAGGAAGCGCGCGTAGTCGGCGAAGTAGTCCCAGTACGGGATGGTGATGCACGCGTACTTGGGGTCGAGACTGCGCAGCATGTTCTCGTACGCGAGGACGAAGCGGCGATTCCAGTACAGGAAGCCGCAGGTGCGAAAGAACTCGGTGGACGACGCTTTCTCGGACTCGAGTTCCGTGAACAGGATGTGGTAACCCCGTTGCATTCCGACACTAACAGCTTCGATGTACAAGTTCTGCTCTGCTGCAGTCATGGCACCCCAAGCTTTTCGGACTCGGGCAGGACACGCAGCATCGACTTGGGCACCAAAGTGTGTCAAATCACTCAGCAAACTCACGATGAGCAGCAGGCCAAGAGGAGAGAAACGCATGACCCAGCAGCGAAACCACAGCCTGGCAACCGCAGCTTAAGGCGCAACAGCTTCGATTGAGATATGCGCTTGAAAACGCCATGGCCAAGATATCGGAGACCTTGCAGTCGGATCGTGTGGTCACCGGCCGTTGGCGGCTGGATTCACGCCGCTTCGTTGCTGCGGCTTTTTGCTGTCGTGCATTTGAAAAGTGGCGCGAAAACGGCTACGGCGTGCAGTATGACCACCACCGAAGTAGCCGCGCCAAGGCAAGTTCAGTCTCAAGAGCACGAGAGCTGCACGAGTCACTTCTTGCCATGTTGGACTACAGCTGCATTACCAATGAGAAAACTGTCACAAGTAGCGACAAGACTGAACTCGGCTCGGACAGGCGAGAATCGTACGTCGTGACACAAGGCACCAACAAGCCAGAAAGAGTCGCGGCTAGTGAAACGCTGGTCCGACAGGCACTGGACTGCCCGAACAATCGTCTAGCGTGCGGTGATCAAACGTGGTGGTACGCACATGAAAGTTTTGGTCGAGTTGAGGAGGAGTATCTACCTCGTCGGCCAGCAACCAATTTGTTGTTTCGTAGGTATCCGACAACAAACCGATGAAGAAGGTTACGAATTCAAAGCTGGTTGTTGTGAAAGCTCGCGTTGGCACAAAGCAACGGCTGGAACACGTTGGTATCCAGTGGTGTGTGTGAGTCACGGTGCTCTTTCTTGGGCTCTCGCGCGCTTTTCGGGAACTGGAAGAAAACTCAGCTCACGCCACTTCCTGCTTCCCCCATTCAAGGTTTCCGCGATCGCAGGTTGAAAAGTGGCGACGGATCTGGTACGGTACCGACTTGAATGTGCAGCAGAAAACCTAAACGGTGGCGCGTGGCGCGAAGTATCTGTCCGACCTGCTGATCTCGACTTCGGACAAATAAAAGCGGTGCTGCAGCGTTTGCTCGTGTCAGGCAGCGCAAGAAAGTTCTCAGTCTCGTGACTTCGATCATTTAAAGCTGTGGCCGCTGAAACCAATCTCATGTCGGTATGGGCAAACTGGTTTACGATCTCTGACTAGTTAGCGCTAGTACTACGGACACTAATGGTTGAAGGCGTTCGAGATGTTGATCAGTCATGGAAACAAGCACCCGGGATAAGTTTGTGGATTCTCTTTCACGGCAGTCAATGAGCTTTGTCCGGTTGGTTTCGCCTACGGACACAAGGTTGCTGCCATTAATCACAGTGATGGTGACTACTTCCTGCCTGGAGGTTGGACGGAGTTCTCGGGGCGGCACGAACTGAACGTGTCGATTCACGCCTCTATCAGTGCTGCATTGTTCCCAAAAGCGTTGCTAACCATTTCGTTGGCACTCACGCTTCGGTATCTGAGCCATTGCTGTATCGAGTTGCTCTCTGGTGTCAAGGACACTTCTCGATCCGAAACGGGTTCGTCTTTCCTCTTCTCGTCTCCACACATATTGCTATGGAGAAGGGGGTTCAGCTACGCCACCTGTCCATGTTGTGTGACTACATCTTTTACGGAAACGTACAACATGCTATGGCGCTTTCTACGCAAAAGCTCCATGCTGTCTTCTTCCGTTTTCGGTCTTCGTTTTCCACGGTTTGGAGTCGTGCGTGTGACTGCGTGTTGAGTCGCCCACTTGCTCCTCGACACCACCTCTCCAGCTCCGGTGAAACTCGGAAGTTGATTCATTTCCAAACATCATGGCTCCTCGTCAGCCAAAGTCTCAGCTCCTCGCACTCCTCGTCTCCATTTCACTGGTGAGTACCAGTGCAAGTGTTTTTCCGACAACCGGAGTCTGTGGTGCGCGTGTTCGCTACTCTTGGGACGCACTCTCCGTGGACGACAAAAAACTGTACCGAGATGCCATCGCGACGGCCATGAGCACGGGTTACCACGCGCTTTTCGTCGAAGTGCACTCAGATCGCGCTTCCTTCAAGGAGGCCCACAATACGTGCGGTATGATCTACTGGCACCGTCGGTACCTGCTGGCATACGAAGAAATGTTACGCAGTCTGGGCACGAGATATGTGTGCATCACGATCCCGTACTGGGACTATTTTGCTGACTACGCCAAGTTCCTGGCCAATTCGTGTACTTCGTTTGAGGACTGCTCGACATTTTTGAAAGACATGGGAGGCAGCAGTGGACCCTCAACGTCGCTCACGGTGAACGGATTCACCGTCAACGGCAACTGCGTCAATGGTTTGGCATCGCAATACGCAGACTTTACCAATTTCTGTGAGAAATCCACGATGAGCGGATCTTCTTGCGCAGGTTGTATTCCTCGAGGCTCGTGGACGTCAGTGCCACCGCCTTCCGGTCTTTGCTATTCGTCACTCGCGAAATACCTCAGCCTCCAGTATGGTTATGCCTGGTTCTCTCAGAACATCCACTACGGTTTGCACCAATCCATCCACAACACAGCCATGGGCGCATTGGTCTCTTACCCGACATCCGCTGATCCAGTGTTTTACAGCCACCAGTACGTTGGATATTTCCTATATATCGTATTGATCTACTGCTTGTGCTAACTTTCATGCTTCGTGTGAACAGCGCAACGGTTGATTTGATCCAGCAGCTTTATTTCAATTGCCAAATCGGACGGACGTTGACGGACACCGAGAAGAAGACCGGCGACTACTCTTTTCAGACCTGTGCCCAAACCGACTACCCGTATGTACCTCCAACCTCATTGTCGACCATGACGATGTATTGGAACGCGACCGGGCAGACGAGAATTCCTGTGGAAAGCCATCCTCGACTTGGGAGATTTTTCGCGTACCAACCGAAAGAATACTGGAACTACGTCGACGCTACTGACATGGGCAACATTTCGTACTCGTACGCATCGGACGATATGTTCGCACTACTGCAACGTGAAGGCCTATCGTGCCCTAAAAGCCACACGAGAAAGCTCTTTGAAGCTTCCTACGTGGACGTACCAGTTACCGCTGACAAAAAGAAGAAGGCCGTGGGTCGTAGTTACAATCTCTTCCAGGACATTTACGATGCTGCACTCTCCAACACCACCACAATCACCGAAGCGCTTGAACAGGGCGAAACGCTGGATTGTCTTTGGTTCGACGACCATTTTGGTGTGGAGGATTTCCACCAAGAGTTTCGAGAAGTCTTTGGTATCCCGAGCAACTTGCACACGATGTGCTACAACCGTGTTCAAGACATTAAGGCGGGTCGAAGGCAGGTGAAGGTGGCCAATTGGAAGGACAAATTCGAGTTCCACTACCTCACAATGACGGATACTCAGTTGGCTAGCGCGTCGGACATCACATCAACGGATGAGGCTGCCATGATCAGCTCCAGCTCCAGCACATCAACACCAGCTGTGTCGACGGCTACGCCCACAGCGACAACGTCGACAGTTGCCCCAACCAACGCTCCGACCACGACAACGACAACGAGCGCCCCAGAAACTGCTACACCAATTCCCTAGTTGGCGATTGGGAACAGTGTAGTAGTTTCATGCCAAGCCACCGTTCTTCATGTCTTCTACTTTTTGGGAGTCGTAGTGATGAACTTTTAGTTCGCCCAAGCAATACATGCATCTTACTAAAGCAAACAATTCTATGAACTCTACGCAGTTATCGTATTAGGAAGTGCCACCGTTCTCCATCAATGAGCCAGTAGACTACAATGTAAAACACTTCCATCCTTCACTTCCACGGCTCTCAGTCAAAAATGACCAGACTAGTTTTCGCCTTCAAGTCCTACAGAATCAAACTCGCCATGCCGTTCTCATCTGCTTTCTGCACCATTGTGCTGCTCGCAAGCTGCTACAACGTCAATGCTGCCAATTGTACTCTTCAAGCGGTCTACGACGTGTTACAGCCACTCGAATCGATCTCAACCTTCACTACCTGCCAGATCGACAGTAAGTACAACATGTTGTCATCCGTACCTCCGTCAGTCAGCCAAACCAGAGAATTCTGCCAAAGTCCTGCGTGTCAAGCTCTTTTGAAGACCATTTCGTCAAGTTCACTCCCCCACTGCCAGATAATTATCTCCGATCAAGCTCTCAACCTTCCCGACGTGGTGGCCACCGTCGCCTCCAAGTGTTCAAGCTCCGAAGTGTTGAAACTGCAAGAGAGCGCGGTGGGCAACTCGCATCTTCACAGCAAGGCGCAACGAGTTTCAGGCCACGTCGCGACCGTTTTGGGCCACTCGGCTCCAATGGACGAAGTCGGCGAATTGGCAGGCGCGCTGCTCATGCTGCTGCGTTGAATAGTTTGTAGCCCCCAAGTTGAAGTTGTCCTCCAGTGTCCTCAATGCATTTCATCCAATCATTTGTCCTTTCAAGCGAATGGCGTTAACGTGTCGAGCGTGACGGTCTCAGTTACTGAAGCACCAAGCAGACCACCACCCGACCATGGCGCCTCACCAAACCCCGGCCGACACGGAGACGTCCGCTCCGAAACAATCGGTGGATCTCATCATCTTCGCTGCCTTCGTCATCCCCGTGGTGCCTCGCAACGAGGTGCTGTCGGACCATGCCATTGTCATTGACAACTCTCGCATCGTGGCGCTGCTGCCTCGTGACGAGGCCCAACGCCAATACGTCGGCACGGAGGAGCGGCACTTGAGCGAACACATCGTCACGCCGGGACTCGTGAACCTGCACACGCACTCGCCCATGACGCTCCTGCGCGGCCTGTCGGACGACAAGCCGCTGTGTGACTGGCTGGCCCAAGACATTTGGCCCACCGAGGGCGCCTTCGTGGGCCCCGAGTTCGTCCGGGACGGCATGACCCACGCCGTGGCCGAGATGCTGCGCTGCGGCACCACGTGCTGCAACGACATGTACTTCTTCCCCAACGAGGCCTGCAGCGTCCTGGAGGAGACGGGCTTCCGCGGCGCCGTGGGGCAGATCGTCATGGAGTTCCCGGGCGTGTACGGCTCCGGACCCGACGACTACTTGGCCAAGGCCGCGTCCAACCTCGACAAGTACGCGCCTGGATGCCACGACCTCATCACGGCCACCGTGGCGCCGCACGCGCCCTACACGGTCTCGGACAAGAGTCTGCAGCGCGCGGACGCGCTCGCCAAGGAGCACAAGGCGCGCGTGCACATTCATCTGCACGAGACGGCGAGCGAGTGCTGCGATAGCGAGGCGCTCAACCGCCAGTCCATGAGCTGCCACCAGAGCGACCACAAGCTGCGGCCGCTGGCCAACTTGAAGCGCATGGGGCTGCTGTCGGACCACCTCATCTGCGCGCACATGACGCAGCTCACGCCGGACGAGATCGACCAAGTGGCGGCGGCCGGCGCGCACGTAGCGCACTGCCCGTCGTCCAACCTCAAGCTGGCGTCGGGCATCGCACCCGTCTCGGAGATGCTCAAGCGCGGCGTGAACGTCGGTATCGGCACGGACGGAGCGGCGAGCAACAACTCGCTCGACATGTTCGTCGAGATGAAGCTGGCTGCCATTCTGGCCAAGGCCGAGACGCTGCAGAGCTCCAGCGTTCCTGCCGCCGAAGCGCTGCAGATGGCCACGCTCAACGGCGCGCGAGCTCTCGGTCTCGAGAAGGACATTGGGTCCATTGAAGTGGGCAAGCGCGCCGACGTGATCGCCGTCGAGTGCGACAGCATCGAGATGATCCCCATGTACAACGCCATCAGCCACATCGTGTACGTTGCTGGTCGCGAGCACGTCTCGGACGTCTGGATCAATGGCAAGCACCTGCTGGACAACCACAAGCTCACGACGATCAACGAAGCCGACGTCAAGCAGACTGCGCGCAAATGGGCAGCTCGTATCTGCGCCCACCGCGAGCAGCAGAAGAGCGACGAGTAAAGTGTTTGAAGATGGTAAAGAGGACAATATACTTCTTCATACACGTAGCGGGGCTGTTGCTACAGGATCTACTCAACTGTACCGCGGCCTGGACGTGGCCACGGCCAAGATCACGGAGCACGAGAAGCAGGGAGTCCCGAGCGCCCGCTGCGACGTGCTGGGGTTCAAGTGCCTGGCGCTGCAGACCATCGACGACATCCTGGCCAGAGGCAAAGTGCCCATTGTGATGGCCACGAAACCCAGAAGCAGCCACAGGAACTGCAGACGCCGTACGCGCGGCTTCGAAGAAGCTGGAGACCATCTTGGATGCTTGCATCGAGCAGTTGAATATGGAAGCAGTGAAGCAGTGCTGCAGTGACGCAGTGAAGCAGTGAAACAGTGACGCAGTGAAGCATTGCAACAGTGACTCAGTGACGCAGTGAAGCAGTGCAGCAGTCCAGCAAGGTGAAGCTCCTATGAGATGAAAGAACTACAGGGCACGAAAATCAAACGAAAATAAAACCATTCTGCATGTTGCCCTCAATTCTTACGCAGCTTCCCTTTCCTGTTGGACTTTTCTTTTGACGCCTTGCGCTTGATCGGCAACTTGGGCGACTTGACGGACGGCTTGCTGCGGGTGTCCTGGCTGGCGCTGGCGCTGTGCTCAGCGGTCAATTGAGTGACCATTTCGTTGATGGCAATCTCCTTTCCCGGGACTTGATTTGCTTTAAGCTCAATGAGCTGGCTTGTCAGAGCCGCTACCTTCTCTGTCAGCTCGGTGACCTGAGTCCTCAGCATAGCGAACTCGTCTTGCCGAGTCCGCTGGGGTTCACGCGCCTGCTTCAAAATGGCACTTATCGTCGTTTGACCTATAGACTTACCGAACTGACCTTCTGTCCACAGCATCAACTCTTTTTGAGAGAACGAGGGGTTTTCCTTCTTCATCTCTCTGATCGAGTCTTTCTGGCTGGGCGTCAGGGTGGTTCGGGCAGCCATGATGTCCGGCAATGTTGAAAGGCAAGAGATACCGGTAATGGCGTAAGGGGTACGCTGGGGTACGCAGGGGTACAGAATAGGGTTCGTATTTACTAACCTCTAATTCTTCATAAAAATGGGAAAACGCGACCTCCAGCTGAAGCCATATGGCTCTATTGGGACTGGGACGGTTCCCCTTCGTTTCAGTTATGCCTGCGAGTGTGCTTGGTCGAGTACGCTTTGGCCAGAACAACGTACCATACACAGGCTGAGAGGAGTTCCTGAAGGAGGAGAAGTTGAGAATGTGAATTTGGCTCCTATTTCTGGGATGTCTGAAGTTGAGATGATCGCGTACGGACGTGCTCAGCTCGAAAAGTGGATGAGAGTTCCCGCTGAAGTCGTACATCCGGTTAATGTAGTCTATGCGCCACGTCACAGCGGTTATAACCTGTGGGGATTCATCCAAGCAGGGAGTGCTACTGCCAGACACTTGATGTCTGCAACTCAATCTCCAGCAGCTAGGTGGTTCAATGTCTTTCGAGCTCAGCGTCGCCGAATCTCGATTGTCTCTGATCTGAGAGCCGTGCGAATTTCGTTGAAGCTGATGCCGTCTGTTGCCTGTGCAGCTCTACTTCAGACTATGCTATATGAATCTGGTTTTGAGTTTGTGAACCGAGTTCCAGTCTGGGTTTGATTTCGGATGTGGTTGGGATTCCAGAGTCCAGAATACAATCTGAAGTCGAGCTGATTGCTCACTACATTGGTTTTGAGTTGGAAGCTTGGACGACCGCAGTCGGAGGTACTTTGTGCTGTGTGAGATCACCATCTGACCCCCAACCGATGGAAACGTTAGCTGAGACTCAGGTTGGATTTCCTAAAGCAAATCTGCCTCTGGGTGAAGATACTCAGCTTTTCCTAGGCCACGATGTGGTGATGCGAATTCAGTGGACTGGTTTACCTCCACGAAGTCCGTCCACAAGTGTTGAAGGTCAGACAAGCCGGAAAACAACCGTTGCTAGTTTAAACATCAGTGGACAACTCTATTCCGAGCTATCACAGTTCAAGTGAGGAGTCAGCCTAGCTTGTACAAGCTGGTCCAGTGCCAAGTATGATTGGTTCGAGCATGAGGCTGATTTGTCTATGTCCGTCACTGACCAAGGGACGAACCAGTCTGGATTTAGTTCTTCTGGGTCATCCCTGATGTCTACCACGGACTATATGATGGGTTCCGGGTCTGACATGCCAATGACTGGTGCTACAATGATGATGGGGTCAGTTGCTGCCTCAGCAAGGAGCGGTTTCCCTATGGTGACTATCACTACGTCGCCGGAAGTAGTTCCTGCTGACTCTGATTCAGTGAGAAGTGCGGCTAGGATGTTTGGTGCTAATCATCCTTCTCAGCTTCCATTACCAAGTATCCTGAAGGTGGAAATCCCTCCCGGCGTGGATATGACTAAGAAGAACTTGAATCGGCCACAGCAGCCCGGAAACCCGTCAACTGAGACCTGGAGCAGGTGGATTAAATTTCACTAGTGGCGAACGAGTTCCTGCTGAGGATCAACAGCCCAGGCATGACAGGCCTCAATTGCGTGCTGAAGCTTGGGCTCAAATTAACGCTGAACGGGAACATTCGCGTGATCTTGAGACTAGACTACGTACAGTGTTGGCAGACATGGAAGCCGAACAAGACCGACGTCGTGTTGAATAACGAAAGTTGGAAGTCAAAAATATCCGGGTTGGTCAAGCTCAGTTCAGAGCGAAGTCAGAGCAGCAAGCACAGTTGGAGGCTTTACAGAAACTGGCTCAGAAGCGAGCAACTGAAGAAACTGAGAAGCGAAAAGCTGATGAAGCCCAAACTCAGTATTTGCTCGAAGTACAGCGAAAGCTGCAAGAATCTGAAGCCCGAGCTCGCGAAGCTGAACAGAAGCAGAATACTGAAAAGAATGCTCGTGCTGCTCGGATCCAAGCTGAATATCAGATGGAGCTGATGAAGATGCAGGAGAAGTACGCCCGAGAACAAGCTAAAAGTCAACAAGCTATGAAGGAACAAGAAGAAAAGATCCGCCGTTTCCAAACGGCTCAGGAACAACTTAACCAAGATCCCAGCTTGGGTGGCCCGGTTGCTCTACCAGTGAATGATCCACCTGAAATCCCAACAACATCTCTGGTTTCAGCTGAAACCTCGACACGTGAGGATCTCAGCTAGTTCAGTAGACAAAGGTGGTTCAGATGCTGGTTCAGAAAGATCAAGCCAAATCTGACGTTCCTGGACGAAACACTACAACTGAGAAGACCCGTACTCCAGTTCAGCCAAGTCAGTCAAAGTCCAATTCCGAGAAGAAGTCTGCTGTTGTGACGACGAGAACGAGACGTAAGGCTCGCACGCCGAAGTCAAGTAGGGCCGATGATAGTGACCCAGACTCTGACGACTCTAGCTCAAGTGATTCGTCTCAAGATGAACTCGAAGGGCAGTTTGGAGCTGTGGATAAGTCGAAGGATGCTGAATCGGGTACCGGGACCCGAGTAGTTGTGCAAGCGATGATTCCTCATGATGCCTTGGAAAAGTTTGACGAAGCTTCACCTCTGGAAGACAGAGTGAATTGGTGGGAACGGTTCATGTATTATGCAACTATGGCACCTTGGGATGAAAAAAGACCAGAATTGTTCAGCTGAGAATGGGACTGTCAGGCTCGCTGAAGAATTGGTGCACTCAGCTCTCAGATGATGTTCGTTCGGACTGGAAGATGCTCTCTCATATTTTCAAGAAAGAGTGGTGTCGCACGGTTGGGTCCCGAGCAGAACACTACTACGCTTTGGAGATGCGAGATCGAGAAACACCCAGATGTTCCTGTACCGCCTGAACCATGCTGCTAAGAAAGCTGATATTGCTTATCTGAAGCCAATCGCAGATCGTGAAGCTCATATTCGACGATTTATTAAGGCGTTGGGAGGCTTCGAAGCTGAGAACTACTCTGCAAGGTCAGCGGTTTGACACTCTGAGCGAGTTGGAGGATACTTTGTAACGGATTGAAGCCTTACAGCATGATGAAAACACGGAAGTTCGAGATTTTCAGCAGAAACGTCGCTCGGCTCAGAATTTACAGTTCGGAAGATTCAAACCCCAACAGCGTCGTCCTGAAGGATAAGCTTTTATGATCGATGGTGTAGAACTTGACCCTAGTCAGGGACGACACGCGCATTTTCAGGAAATTCAAGCTCAAGGGCACGCTGCAGAAGCTGAACTTCTTACGACTAGCCAAGCTGAGCAAAGCGATGTTCTAGAAGAAAAGCCTTCGGCCGAAACTGGTCCTGTTCAACCTGAGCTGAACCGTGTATGCCCAGACACTGATGAAGCAATTTTCCGACTCGCTGAGAAACTAGCCTGGAAGCCGAATCCAAGGTCTCGGCGTTATGACAATGCAGCTCTGCAGCACACCTAAAAGAATGTGGGAGCAGTCGACACGCGACTGATATGTGCTGTAGTAAGCTCATCTGTGGACGATGCCATGACGTCAACCGTGTTCCAAGTGTGGTGATTTCCATCGCCGATGTTTGTGTGACATGTGGACAGCACTCCGAGTAGTGCGTCAAGCAATTCGTTCTGGAGGTTCGGTCGAAGGTCTGGATCCTGAGGTCCTTCAGCTTTTGATGGAGGGCTCAGATCCTGAACCGCCGTTAAACCACTAGGCTCGCTGGTCTGGGAACCAGTGCGTGAGTAGCCGAAGGCCCAAGTCTTTTGCGCGTTTGCATATGTGGGCACAGCCCTTCCATGTTGGCGCAAAGATAATCTCAAATGCACGTATAAAACTGATGAAGAAATGACTTATACCATGGAATCTGAGATCGAAGAACAGGACTCGGAAGACGAGTTTGAGAATCACCTTGAATTCGCTTTGACTCAATGGAGAACGATACGGATTGTGGGGAAACCTTACGCTCATCGGTGAAAAACGAGCAATGGAGATGGTACATGGAGCCATATTCAATCACAGATTACCCATTCTGATGGATACTGGAACAACACCCAGTATGATCAGCTTAGAACTTGCACGCAGTTTAAAGCTGAAGCTCAGACATGGCTACAGACTCCGGGTGACTGGTGTTGGAGATGTTCCGACATATTGCACCGCACAAACTAAGATCAAGTTGACGTTGGGAGTACGCGTGGTGTATGATTTTGATGTCTGGGTTGGGAACATTGGCGGAGGCGTGGATTGTCTTCTCGGAATGGATTTCATGGTCTCAGCTGGTGTTTGGATTTGTGTTCGCGAAGGAGTCATCAGACTTCCCGACGAGGAGTCTTTACTTCTCGTTGGCGGACCTCAGGTGGATCACGTTGGCTTGGAGATCTCAGTTAAGTCCTCATGTGATCAATATCTCCAGCCCGGATAATCCTGCATCATCCTGTCCGATATGCTGGAGCTGACCCTTCAAAAATTGTTCCGTGGGCCGGACGAGGCAAGCAGTGGATGACTCAATTCCTGTATGGTTCGGATCGTTTTCCTAAGGCGGTCAAAGTTGTTAACATTTCCGATCGAGTGACTTGCAACGACGCTTACACTCCCGTGGCATGTCTAGTTGAAAAAGACTACTTGCCCACTCAAGAAGGTTTCGTCAGACCATATTCAAGGAAGTATCGAGATTGGGGTTGGCTAATTAATGAAGCTGAGCCTACACCTGAAGCCAAGAAACGAGATGATGAACTGGCACGACAAGCTGAGCTGAATGCACCTCCGGCTGTGGAAAAACCCGTGTATACCTGGCCTAAGAAGTTGTTGTTGAAGCGAAGAATCTCAGCTGAGAGTATCATACCGCAGGTGGGATCTGAACCAACTGCTCCAAACTCTGAGGTTTACATGGTACGGACGAATGCTCCACCTGAATTTCGAACCAGAACATCTCAGGATGACTCGGCCCAGATCGGGACGTCTATGCCTCCTGAGGATGAAGTACCGGTGGATGGTGAGCAAACTGGAGTGGATGCCTCAGTAACTGAACCTGATTCCCCAGCTTCTACAACTGGTGGCGGTGACTCACCTCAGAGTGCTCAGCAAGAGCTCAGCCGAGTTTTTCCAGATCAGCATGGGGATGTTACGAGTAACCCTGTCAGGTCTCAGCTCCGTACGCGATATCATCAATGTACGAACTTCGGCCCAAAGCCCAAAA
The DNA here is from genome assembly GCA_032158285.1 of Phytophthora sansomeana. Classification (NCBI taxonomy): domain Eukaryota; phylum Oomycota; class Peronosporomycetes; order Peronosporales; family Peronosporaceae; genus Phytophthora; species Phytophthora sansomeana. The sequence goes on from JAPDHH010000193.1 coordinate 158,835, forward strand.
CAGGGTTCAGCTGAGGTGGAGCTGGGATGTTCCCTTCGAAACATTGTCAGCTCATCAGTTAAAACGGGTAGTTCATCTTCAACTGAAGTATCAGCTTCAATTCCGAGGAACTTCAAAACTTAGGGTCCACCTGGACTTCTTCTGCAGGCGAGAGGGGTACGAACCCCCACAGACAATTGTCGAGCATCTGTTGATAGATCAGCGGAGCATTCTTCAATCCGAACGGCATGCGAGACCACTGAAAATGACCCAGAGGACAGATAAAAGCTGAAATGTCCTTCGCCTAAGAGTCATCGGCACTGCCCAGAACCCGCTGGCCATATCCAAGCTCAGAAACCACATCACACTTTGGAACCCGATCAACAAATCGTCAATCAAAGGTAAAGGGTAATGCATGAGCTTGATCAGCTGATTCACCAGTCGGTAATCAATGCAAAGACGGATGTCAACTCCATTCTTCTTCATCACAGTGACAATAGGCGACGCCCATTCCGAATCTGAGTACTCGATCAAACACGTTTCCAACAGCTTCTTCAACAAGTCATATACTTTCTGAAGATGCTGACGTCGAATCGGCCGAGATCTTTGAGCCACGGGTTTGGCGTCCCAGACATCCAAGTCACAGACTACTCCACGGGCTGAGGTTGGAGCTGCATTCCCATCTCCTAAGAAGATCGAATGATGTCGTTCCAAAATGGCCTGAACCACTGAAAATTCATTTCCGGAGTGGAGTGGCCAGGCTCACCAACATTAGCTGTAGTCAGATCGGCAGTCGGGTTCAGATCTCTAAGTTCCGGAAGAGCGGGCAGTTGATCACGAAGATTACTCAATAGTTCGCTGTCTTCATGAAAGTACACTGTAGCTTCTTCCTCTATCTCAGCAATGTCAATCCTCATACACTGAGCTAGCATCTCAGAAAGCTAGTGACGTGGTGGTGCGTACGATGCGGATGCCTCTGATCCCAGATCCGAGTTCACAGTTGACGTCCCAGACTGAGAGAGAGAGAGGTGTGTGTGGAGGCTAATCGCTGAGATCTTCGTTACAAGATATCGTGCAACTGCTCCGGAAGGGTTGCCTCGGAAGAGTCGTCAAATTCTTTCGTGATGCGACGCCACCACCGGATACTGTGGTACAAATCAGGACAGTGGTGGTAGTCAACATCGGATTGCTTACCCTCTTTGGCCAATCGCAAGTCCGGATTTCAGAAATGTTGGCGAGTCCCGGACTTTTATTCTGGATTGACCAATCGCAGGTCGTCATTTTATTCAAGCCGCGCACAAGTGAAGCTATGTCGTCAGTCTCACCTCAAAGTCAAAATGTACCCAAAAGGAGGAGAGAGTAGTGAAGCGCGTCCTATGCCTAGTTAGTCCTTGCATTTGCATGTGTTTTTATTCAATCAGAGTTCAATTTGCCCCGTAGACCGCAAGTGCGTTCGATCAGCCACGACACTACTGTTCTCGTGTAGAGCAGGTGGTAGGCGGGTGTAAGGTGATCATCCCAATACATTCAACTCCAACTTAACCAAATGAATCGTTTTTCGGCGTGGTCGAGTTTGATATTTTGTGTACCCACTACTTGGTCTTCTGTTTCGGCGTTTTCCTGTGGTGCATCGTGTTTCCGGAAGAATGTGATTTTTCGTGGGGTTTCAGGCAGAGTGAGACCCGGGATAGTGGTTCTCGGATTCGGTGGTTGGTTCGTGTGGCAGTGGCAATCCGAGATAGTGGTTCTCGGACCCGCTAAAGTTGCTTCCTAACTCGACGTGGAGCAGATGTGTATTGATCTGGATCGGTTGTTGTATCGACTGCGGTATTGGGGCATATCAGTTAGCCTACCCAAGAGTGCAAAAAGACGATCTCTTATCTCTCTCATGAAATTGGAGCTGAGGGTATTCGAGCCAAGCCGAAGATTGCCAAGGGTGTTATGGACCTGCCGTTCCCCTCAGCCCTGGAAGGCGTACAGTCGTTCCTGGGAAGTTTGAATTATTATAACAAGTTCATTGAAGACCTCCCGGTAGTAGCCACTGTACTATATGAGTTGACGGATGAACAGATTAAAGCTGGCCGTGCCCTTAGCCGAGCCAAGGAAGCTTTTGAGATTCTAAAACAGAAGATTGTTTCAACCCCGCTCCTCAGACCTCCTGATCAAGAGAAACCGTTTGTGGTCATCATTCACGCTAACCCCAGCAGTGCTGGGCCAAGAATACGATGGAGTAATTTTTCCAGTGCGCTTCACTGGGAGAGTACTTCATGACCAGGAGCTCAGATACCACCCAGTTGAAAAAGAAGTTGTGGCACTGATCAGAGTTCTCAGAGTTTTCTATACAATGTTGGCTGGGACGAAATTGATCAAAGTGTACACTCGGTATTCTGTACTGAAATGGATCTTTAAATCTCGCTCTCTAGAAGGAACGTTGCAAACAGTGGGCGGCTCGCCTAGCTCTGTGGCCTCTGGAAATTCATAAGGATGAGCGAGATGAAGATGGTTTAGCTGCAATTCTGGGGGCCGGAATCACACCTCGTGATCGGCTTGATGAAATAGCTGAGAACCTTGTCCCAGCTAAAGGACAGATAGTCAAAGCTCCGCCGATCAGTCTGGAAATGCTGGAAGCTGATTATGAAGGTTGGTTGCTCAGCTTTGATGGAGCCGCTAAGCGTCAGGATCGGCAAGGCAGTGCTGGGTGTATCCTGTGGAAACTCCCGTCCTGGGATGTAGTCGAAGCTCAAGGTTTTCATTTCGCAGGTGTCACAGTCAATGAAGCTGAATATCATGGTATGCTTGAAGGGACTCGTATGGCAATAGCTCGAGGAATCTCAGATTTGGTCGTGGTTGGTGATTCTCGCATTGTGATTGAGCAAGCTCAAAGTATCATTCAGTGTATGACTCCGAGACTGCAACTTCTTCTCAATGAATTTGAAGCACTTCGGTTGAAGTTTCGATCTGTCAAGTTGGTTCATGTCAAGCGGGAATACAACGCCGCAGCTGATTATCTGACGTTCAAGACATTGCTGGTTCAAGGTCCCGTAGTCATTAATGACCCCGTTGAGCTTGTCCAACTCGCTCAGTTGAATCGACTTCCTGAGAAGTTGGTCAAGAGAATTGAACCAGTGCTAGCTGAATCTAAAACAGAACAAGCCGTGAACACGTCAGCTGAAATGGATACACTAGCTGAGCAAATCTCAATTCTGAAAGCTGCTGAGCCATTAATGCCAGAGGCTGTTATCTCCATGGTTACCCGAAGTCAAGCCAAGCTCAGGGACGCCTCAGAAGCGAAAGAGAACACAGAAGATGAGCCTGCTGAAGGTCAGTCTGAACAGCCCTCAGCTGAGCCAAGGATAGTTTACACTCCTGAGGAAGCGACTCCGGTCTCATCTATTCAGGAACGATGGAGACGAATTCTAGCTCAGCAGGAAGCTGAGCCCTGGGTGAGGAAACTCAGGGATTATCTGAAAGGAAATCTGAGCGAACTCTCAGCCGGAGAAGCTGAAGACGCAGCGAAAATCGCGAATCAGTTTGTCCTAGATCGAGATGCACTTTATTTTCTGAGCCGACCAACGCCGAACAGACCTCGTGATGCTACCGAGAACCTGAGACTTGATGTCCCGAGATCTCTTCGCGATGACCTGTTGCATCTCAGCCATGAGGATTTTCAGGGTGCTCATCAAGGAATCACTCGAACCTTTGAACGACTCCGCCGAGAGTATTACTGGCCTGGGATGTATGCAGATGTGGAGCGGTTTGTCAAGGAATGTGTGGATTGCGTCACAGCCAAAGGAGCTCCCCCCAATCCAGGGCCATCGCCGGGAAATTTGTTGGCGACGAGACCTTTTGAGGTGGTCTCCATGAATTTTGTTACGAATTTGCCCAAATCTGATCGAGGCAATGTGTTTCTGCTGCTGTTCCAGTGTGCGTTCTCAGGTTTTATTATGTGCCTGCCTATGGCTTCGACCACGGCTCAGGAAGTAGCTGAGGCCTACATGGAACGAGTATTTCAAAGATTTGGTGCCAGCGAATTGCTGAGGCATGATCGCGACCCTTGATTCATGAGTGAGGTGTTCACCAGGTTTAGGGAGATGTTGGGAAGCCGACAGCAAGCAACGTTAGCCTATCGACCTCAGGCCAATGGCCAACAAGAGAGGTCTGTGCAAACGGTGATCCGAGCTGTCCGAGCTTATGTTTCAGAACCTGATCAGAGTGACTGGGACGACCAAGTTAAGAAATTGATGTGGGCACTGAACACATCTTTCGATGCTACTCGTCTAGACACCCCTTTCTATCTCGTTCATGGTTAGGATCCTCAGAGTACGGTCTCAGCTATGTTGGGTCCTTCACCAACTGGATTGGACCAGAAGACTGCTTCTGAGTGGCGACTCAAGATGCAACGTCAGTACGAGTATGCTCAGGCCTGGGCTAAGGATTGTTGCGAGGCGGCTCAAAATTCGCGGATGAACCTTGAACTCCGATCGCACAGCTCAGACCTGGACCTTCAGAGTCTCAGCTAATTCAAGCTGAGACCTTCTTGTTCAGATCTTGGGCTGAGCGAGGCGTTTGCAACCTCACTTGCAATCCCTTCGAGGTTCTTCCTGGGGCTACGCTTTGGGCCCGGACGCGTGTCGATCTTGGTAACTTCACTCCACTCCAGCTGTCTCCAAAGGTCTCCAGACGAAACTTGTTCTTCACTTGACAGGTCCTGCCTCGCACGTGTCCTCAGAATCCGAATGCCCCGATTTTTCTTGAATGTAGACACGTCACCACACACACTTGTCCTTTTCCTCTTCAACGACCTTGGACTCAGGCCGTACAGCTTCCACGTTCCTTCTTCCAACTCCAGCTGAGAGTCAGCTTGCGGTCTTATTATTTGTCTGAGCCTAGACCAGGCTCGGAACAGCTTCTCCTTTCTTCTCTCGGGTCAAGCAACGACTCGGCTGAAGTTATTCGGCTTGGGATAAGCCTGTCTTAAATCCAAAGTGCTTCACAACTTTGGGACTTCCGCGCACCACGCCTCAAATACCAGGCGAACTGTACTTGTAGTCGATACACACGCTAAGGCTACCAAATGTCCTCAGAATACACACAGACCACCCTAACTTCCCCAGAATATGAAACGTACGTCCAGGTAAGCTAGCGTACGGGTATATGAAATAGCCAAGACAACCCCGCTACCCAGGTTAAGCTGCTTGGACTAAGTGAGAGCTGAATTTATTCGGATATCCTCCTCGACACCCTTTGACACAAGTAAAACACAACCGCTTGCGTCCTTCGGGGCAAATTGAACTCTGATTGATAAAACAAACACATGCAAGGCAATGACCTACCAAGTGGAGGCACAACCTCCTTCTGGCTACACCTACAAGAGCTGAAACGACCGATCCTGTGGGTTGTGGCTACACTACTCCATGATAAAAGCTGAGAACCTGATTGGCTGAAAGTATGGAACGCATTCACCGCTCGCCAAGTTTTAACAAGCTCAACGGCTGATTGGTCTGGTCTTGGGTTCACTTGATTACGCCACCCGTGATCTCTCTGTTTTAGCGACCCTTGAGCAGCGACCCTCCATGTGAAACCACCGCGACTCTTCACCATCTCAAAAGATCTCATCCGCAGCTCAGACTCTGAGACTCTGAGCCTCAGAGGTCTCAGTCAAGCAATCTCAAAACTCAGGATGAGCTCAGCTCCACAATCACCTTCCAAAGCTGAAATCCGTACGACATTCGTTGAGCTTTGTGACTTCAGATCAGCTTAGTGCAGCTCAGCAAGTTTCCGCTGAGACTGGTGGTCTCAGCTTTTCACTCAGCACTCTCAGCTGAAATCACCCTCAGCTGAGATTCCACATCTGAGACCACCCCTTCTCGGCTTTCAACCCAGTTGTTCTTATCCAGAAACTGGTCAGCGCTTGAAGTTCAGCTGAAGTCCACTAATTTCAACCAATCGTCTGGGACGAAAGTCTCAATCTCAGTCAGCCAGATGACGGGTTCGCCAGAAAATCTGAGCGTACATCGTCACAAATACGGTTAGCGCACGGTCCCGCGCACCGTACGAGAACTCATACGGACGCGTTGTTGCGTGGGTTGTTGCCCACAAACCCCATCTTGTGCCTCATCCGTTTGCAGAGAAACTTGGCGAGGTCTCAAGTCTCTCTGTGAAGCAACTTCGCAAGCGACTGAAGCCCTTGCTTGATCGTAACCCATCGACTCCTCCTCTCCTATTTGATGATCTACAAACTACTGTATTCGGTGCTTGGCTGCTCACGCTGGAGAAACCTGACGGGGGGCTCAGTTACGCTGCATTAAACACACACAGAGCTGGGTTTTTCAATCTCTATCGGGATTACGGGCGGGAGATGCCTCCAACAATGGAAAAAGAACTGCGCGAGTATTTTAAGGGGTTGAAGCGAAAGATGGCTACATCAGCTGCGCAAGGCGAGATTCGCGCGAAGACCGGGAAGGACCCCTTGTCATTTAAGTTGTTTTGTTTTATGTGCGAGAAGCTTCTTCACAATCCGTCCAAGGACATGGGCTTTGCGCGTACTTACATGATCATAGCCTGGAAGTTAATGTGCAGGTCGGCAAACGCTTTCGGTGTTTGCCATGGGCATATGGAGTGGAGCGGGGATGCCATGTGCATTTATTTCGCTCATCAGAAGAATGACCAAGAAGGAAACCGGCCTCGTGATCCCTGGCCCATTTACGCCAATCCACTCAGGCCTGCTATCTGCCTGGTCCTAGTGTGGAGTAGCGCTCTCGCAGAAATCAATGAAGTCCGTGAGTTCGTCCTCACACAAACCCGTCGCGTCTTCTTGCGCGGTCGCGTTGGGTGTTTATTCTCGGTTCTTGAGTAGCGTATCTCTGGCTGGAGCGGAGATCGATGCGGGGATGAGCTTGAAGTGGGTGACCTCTCTCTCTCGTCTTCTACGACTGGACTTCCCGCTCGTACGCAGTGGCGTCCTTCTTCCCGATGGGCGTGCGGCGAATTCCGGCCGGCGTTTCCTTGGGGTCTTGCGTGGCGTTATCGGGCCTACGCGGTGGGTGTGCGGCGTTATCGGGCCAGCACGGGTCTTCGTCGGGGCGCGGGTTATCGGGCGCGCCTTGCGACGGTATTATTTAACGTGGCCCTACTGTCGGGCACGGGGTTGCGGGGGTGAGTGCCTAACCCACCAAGTGACGGGGGTCGCGTTATCGGGGCGACTCTGCTTGCCGGCGCTTGGTAGTTCCCGTTCAACGGGGAGGAGACCTCTTGGGTAGAACGGAGTAGATTTAGGACTGACTTTATCCTATCCTATACCACTAACTATTGACTAAACCATTGGCGTCGTGCCGTACCTATCACACTTCTCCAACTTCAACCTGATTTATGATGACCTGACCGTAGATCGGGGTCTCCGATCTGAGTTCCCGATCTGGATCCCAGATCGGGGTTTCCGAATCGGGGTCCCCGGTAGGGACACATAGCCGGACCGCGTCCGTCACTTTCCGGGAACTTCCCGCCTTGGTTGGCGGGCATCTTTCACCATCTTGCTCGTCGGCCTCGCGCCTTTACCCACGTTTCCTCGGAGGCCACTCCACCACACTAGCGCTAGCAATGTTTTGGGTCACGTCATCCTTTGACAGCAGTGATAAGCTTTTTCCCGGCAGCCACCAATATGAGCGCTTTCGAAAATGTTTGCGTCGGCTGTTTGAAATTGAAGGCGTGGCACACGAGCTTCGACGCCGTGGAGTGAATCCAGATGAGCTCGGTACGCATTCGATGCGCAAAGGGGCCGCTACGTATTGTGCATCAGGATCCACCGCATGCCCTTCTTCAACAGCAGTTCATCTTCGCGCTGGATGGTCATTGGGTGGTGTTCAGAACACGTATCTCCGCTACGAGGCTGCTCGTGACATGCACGTCGGTAGAACCGTCTCCGGTTTATCACCCGCTAGCCATGAATTTGTGGTTCTTCCACCTCATTTTGGTGAACGTGATGTTTTAGATGATAGCGCGATGTCGTGCACTTTTCCTGGACTACCTGATCACCTCAAGTTCGTTGGCGAGTTTTGCCTAGCGTCGCTTGTTTACTATTCGCCCCACCTTCGGTCGCACCTCTCATCAAGCACCCTTTGCTGGAATCGACACTATTTCAACACCCGAGCTTAATATCGGATCTGGTTCCAAAATTGTGTAGTACCGAAGATGAAGGGCGCCTCCCCATGTAGTCATTCTCAGCAAGATGAAAGCACTGCTAGATACAGCCTTGAAGACTATTGAACATAGCGATGAATCACGAGCAGCTACTGTAAAAAAGAATAATGGATGAGCTGGAGAAAGCGTGCAATTGGAGCTGGTGTTGTCACGTTTGATGGGCTTGATGCGGCCCTCATGCAGTGTCTCCGATCTGCTGATCTTACAGACCTGGCTGAAAAAGTGAATAACCGTGCTGAATTCGCTGACACACAGCGCGACGATAGACAGCTTCCAACCACACCGTTATTCCTATGGGGAGGTGGATTTTGCCGTGTGTTTCACGATTTTGTGCTTCCAGACTGTTCTGTTCCTGCTTTGTGGGTCTCATGGATGTGTGGCAACGCGCCCAAGAAGATTCCACCCCTGCGTATGCTTGACGGACGCGATATGCCAAGTAGAAACCTACAAAAGCGACTGAATGACGTGCGGTATATCATGACCAGCATCGAGAGTGAAGCAAAGCGTACCGGGGCGTGGCAAGCTAAACCCAGCGCTGAAGATGCGGTCAAGATCTTCACCGACTGATCAAGCTGCATCGAGACCCCTGCCATCACAGCAACACGTCGAAAGCGCCACCATGGTCAACTCAGATGGACAACCGTAGTAGCTCTTCGCCGCAGGACTCGAAGACAGCAAAACCACGACTGACGATTGGCTTATCAACCACTACTGTACTCTCCTTCATTGGTTAAAATTTACACTTTTGCATGTCCTGTGAATATCCTTTAAAATCCGTCTAACAATCATTTTATATTTAGACACGAATTTAGGGTTCAGGCGACTTTATATCATTTTTGGATCACATCATCCCTCTCTAAAACGATACTAACATTTGGGTCATATTTAGTTTTCAGTACCGGAATCGCAAGCGCTTACAGTACTGTGTGGTACACACTGAATTTCAATTCTTTCTTCTTCAGAAGCAGGTTTTTCTTCAACAAGGGGGCTTTCTTATAGTTGAAAATGGAGCTGGCGGACAGGCTGGTCGAAGTGGGGAAGCAGCGAAAGTCCCTGCAACAGACATTGTCTATGGCCGTGTGGACACTTCTCGAGCCGAACGTTCCTATGGACTCGCCACTGCGCAAACAGAAGCTGCCGCCAATGTTGGATATCAAAATGACCAACGTGCTGGGCGAAAATTTTCTCGATCATGTGTGGGCTCGCGTTATCAGAGTCTACAGTGCCGTGATCGAGTTCAAAATACTCATAACGTACGAAACGAGTATCGAAAACAAGGTGGTGGAGATCGTGGAAATTGCCGAGCTGTCTCGACCTCTCCCAGCGCATCTGAGGAGGGTATTTCTCGACAAATACGCGGGAGACGCCGATGAAAGATTCATCCGGTACTTGATGAATTGCTGTCGAAGGTATTACAAGGGTCCATCCGTGTACGCGTCGGCGTACGTGACCGTTGTGCAGAGCTCGGGCTTTGGTAAGAGCCGCCTACTCTTCGAAGCAGCGACCAAGATAAGCGAAAAGCTATTCCAAGATGACTCTTTCCTTTTTTTTTCGATGCGCGACTGATGTACGTTTGTGCTGGTGAGACGGAGAACTCCACCGGCTTCCCAGTTGCAACCCCTGCGCTCTCCGATTTTTTCTTCGAGACGACAGATATCGCCGAGAGGCTGTTGGTTGCGCTCGAGTACGCATGTGAGCACTCGGCAGTCCGTGCAGACGGACTGGCTCAAGTTGTTTGAAATTGACACGGTTAACTCCAATGCCAAAACTCGGTGAACGCTGATAGGGCTTTGGCAATTGCTCTGCGCAAAAGGATCCCCGCAACACGGGTTATCGCAGCAGCACCGCTCATCGATGCGCCAGTCGCGGGGCAGTCTCGGGTTTTGTTAAAGGGTGATGAACAGACCTCGTTTAACGTGGGATTTCCCACTTTCTGACGTTTTTTTTAGTGTGGGTTAATCATGCTATTCAAAGTGGGAAATGTGGTTTCCTCGTTCACTCTCAAGACTGGTGCGTTGGGGGCAAAGGCGATCCGTTCATTATTAGTGAAGGCAAGCCCCAGTGCGGATCTCGAAGGGGAGTCGCGCTGGGGCAGCCCAGGGAGTGGTGTGGTGGGTGTCGCGAGCCCGTGTGGTCTTGAGCGTTGTGTCCGATGCGAGGAGAGACCACAAATGAATGGATCGCCTTACTACTACTCCTACAGCCAAGCTCGGCCACTACGGACAAAACCTCGGGTCGTCGATCAGACGATCTCGGACTTAGGGCGAAAACCGTTGGCTTGAGTGGCTTCTATAACTAACTTGGTCTTGGCGCACGCAGTCCTTCCCGTTCCGCGGAAAACAAGTTTTCCATTCCAGGAAACTACCCGACCTATAATGAATTCAAGTCTAACTACTCTCGCTGGTAAGTTGAGCCAGGCGTTCCCATTGGTTGCAGTGAATCGGATGCTGGCGGATATGGTGCCGTCGATACTGCTCCGGGCGAAACGATGTGAAGTATTTCATGGTGGAAATTGTTGCTCGTGTTTTGTTGTCCTTAGTGACACTCGCCGTCTGAGGTTGACGTCCAAAAACTTTGCAGAATCGACAGAGGACAGTCTCCACTAGACCGGTCTGTGCATTGGTGGAAGCGACACTGAGAGCGAACTGTCTGGCATGAACATCTTGAAACCTTTCCCCTTGCTTTGGTCGCTTCTTAGCGGGCGTGCCGCCCATGGTAAGTTGCTGCATACCTGCTTCCCTTGGTTCGTTTTTCGCAATGGGCTTGGCGTTGCCAAGTTGGTTGGCCCCACAATGGACCATTTTTAGGCGGATTTTAAAATGGGGTACGTGGGTTTCAACTTCAACAATCCCAAGTTAAACGAGGTCTGGTGATGAACAGGACCAGAGTGTGAAGGTGTTTATACTGGCCCTCGACGACGCGAGGAACCTGCTAGAGAATATGAACTACTATGGAATCAACTATATCCGCGACCTTGGTGCAGCATTGGTCAAGGTGAACGATAATTTGCAGGCGTGAAAGCGGAAGGCGATGGTTTTTGCGGTGCTCGTGGACACAAATCCCCAAATCGCAACATTGCCATCCACGCCGGCTTTGTCGTTTACGCCGTTCGTGCTAACTCACACGATGGATGCCATGCTTGCCGGAGATTCTTCTGGTGCAGTCGTTTACAAGGCGAGCGTACTTGAAGATGACCCTGACAGAGTTTGGAGACGCTGGTCTCAATGGGCCGACCACTGTGGCTCAGATCTGCCACCACGACGAAAGAGGAGCTGCTGTTTTTTGCCGCCAGCAAGTTGCTCTGCGGCTTGAACCCTATTGAGAAAGCGAGTTACGAAAGCAAGAGCCTGTACGGCGTCGCGGCAATGCTGTGCCGTGTTGGGATACGCCCCCAATCGAGCTCTGCGTTGGCGTCCCATGTTGTTGCGGACCTGATGGCTGTGCTCCATTACGTGAGCAACGACAATGAAGCTCAAGTCTGTGGATATGTGACGGAGCCCGTCTTGGCCTTTGCCGCGACGCATTTGTGGTACGAGACCGACCCAGCAGCGCTCGGGGAGTACATTCTCCCTCAGTTCCAAAGGCTGCTTATGCAGGGCTTTCTCGACGTTGGTGGCATGGACGAAGTGGTGGCACGGATTTTCCTACTTTTGGCGATGGATTCGACTGTCATGGTCACAGAAGGTGGTCGGTTCTCGCTTTTTGGTGGGGAGTGCTTCGTGGGCCAGTTTTGCCCCGTTAAGACGTTTCTTGGAGTGCTTGACGGAACACGCAAAATAATCTTCGTCAAGAGCGCTCATATCAAGAGCGACACGTCCCATGATGATACCTTGCCGACACTTTCCAAAATGGCTGTAACAGAGAATGTTTTTGTATCGGACGATGTGACATCGGAGCAAAAGACGAGCTTCGAGCCTTGGTTGAATGGCTGGAAGGATTGGAGCGTAAGCTTCAGTTATTTCATTGAGCTGACAGATATGCCCACCAAGGCGACACTCTGGTTCCTGCTGGGTCGACGTGCGGCGGGTGTACTTCCACGCAGTCAGCAGAAAGCTGCCCTGATCATCCCGATCTTCTGCAAGAGTTCTGGTGAGGTGTCGTTCATCCTCATACAGGTCAAGGGAGGTGGCGGTGCGAGCTCTGAGGTTTCGCAGCAAGTCCTTCGAGATCTGACGACAGAAAGAGTGTTCGAAGATGATGAGGAAGTTGTTCAAGGCAAACACGATCTATCCGACATCTCGTCGCGGAAGACTATTCGAGTCCTAATGTGTATTGGGGAGAACAAGACGAGTCTACCGGCCCAGTCGTATATTATCAACTCGTCCAAGAATGCATGCGTGGACGACGACTCGTACTTGCTGTGCCTTCGAGGTGTGTGTTGCATGAATCGAGCCTCACTAGATCATTGGCCGTTCTTGGTGACGCGGAAGATTTCGGACCAACTCGCATGTCTCGCCGACACGGCTTGGTGGAACCCGTTGATGAGTGCTAATGCAGATATCGCTCATCGTTTCAAGGGCCGTAGAGCGGAAGCTTTGAAAAGGGGGATGACTGAAAATGAGTTGAAGGAAGGCGTGCAGTTTACGCTGGGGCTGGTCCCGTATTGACCGAGGAACAGAATTGCTGACGTTGTTTAATGGATGGCCAACTAAATGTCGTTGAATTTATCATTATTTTGTTGCTAGTGTTAGCGTTTACATGTTGGTTCATGGCTTCTAACGCAAATAAATGTCGGACTACATGTAGTGTATCCAGACCATGACGCATGTCTGACAGCGAGAAGCGGATGAAATAGTTCCTGAATAATAATGACCAAACATACCTTCTTACGCCATCTCTTTTGAGAGAACCTCGTGGAGTCTAAACAAAGCCCCCGCCGCAGTCGGACGCGCCCTTGGATCTACCGCAATGCAAGCGTGACCAAGTTCAAGCATCGGCTGCGGGCCAGCAGTTGAAAATTCGACACGAATTGTTCCCATCGCCACCCTCTGCAGAAGAGTAGCGTCCGTCATCTGCCGTCCGTGGCTGTGCTGCATCTCCTGCTTTGCTTGAGCGTACGGCAGCGTGTGCACGTCGAGCTCCGACAAAAACGACGCCAAACGAAAACATGTCCGCTTTCTCATCGTACTTCTCGCCCGTCATCACCTCCGGAGCCATCCACAACGAAGTACCAACACCCGCGGTCATTGTCCGATCTAAGCGTTCGCGAGAGATCCCGAAATCTGTCAATTTGGCTTCGCAAAGCAGATTTTTACGGATGGTACACATTCCATTACGGATCTTGCCATACCCACGAACGATTTCGCGAATGCTGGATGCACCACGATGAACCAGACGGCACAGCGAGTTTTAGCAACGAATTATGCAACGGAGTTCAAATGCTGTCGTCCACTAGATGTCTGGTTGAGGATTTTCACGACGACGATTTTTATCACACCGCAACGTGGTCAACTGGTGGAATGCCCGATACAATTCCGTTGCCGCGTGTTGCAAAACACGAATGGAACGATGATTCCACAGGTGGGGACCTCAAATATACACTTATCGCTATTCACACGCTGCCTCTTAGCGATGAACCAGCTTATGGTGAGTGCCCCGATATTACAACGAATGGGGGCTATCAATCGCTCGTAGTTCCTTGCGCCACAACAGCGAATCTGTCTGCAATGCCAGGAGCCACAGTGACTACGGTGAAAGGGAGTGCTTGGGTGTCTCGTTGGCTCGTACAGAACTATTCAACGGCAGCGTCGTCGTCTTCATTCGGCGAAAACACAACCGGTACAGAAAAACTTGGCGCACCCGCCATTGTTGGAGTAGCTGCTGCGGGTATTGTGGCTGTTCTCGTCGTTCTCGCATTCATTTTCGCCCGGAAGCGCCGATCGAAATCAAGCCAAGGTCAGAGCGGACTCTGGGACGACGACGTCATCACTGCCCACAGGATTCCTCGTGAAAAAGTTCGCATTGACCAACTTCTCAGCCGTGGTGCTTTTGGAGAAGTCTACACTGGAGTTTACAACGGAGAGCGTGTAGCGGTCAAAATGCTGCCTCCAAGTACACGTCGTGACATCAAACTTGTGAACGAATTTTTTAAATTCTCCCAATTGAGTTGGAGATCCGCAAGTCGCCCCTGAACGGCAGACGGGATCTCGGTGAGTGTGAGTTGTTCAGCTGAGTCTCCAGCAAGCGCTCGGTAGTAAAGTTGCTGAGCCAGATCAGAGTTGTTGACACCAAAAACAAACGAATTATCGTTGGGCAACTCGGCAGATAGCGACGAGGAATCCAGACGACGGGTCTCCATTGAGAATTAAAGAGACACGTGCACAAGGAGGCGGAAAGCGAACTGAGGTGAAACTTGTGCGTTGAACGGTCGATAGTTACATTTTTCGACCCAAAACTCCCGAAGCGAGTTTGCAGACCTGGGACACAGCATTGCTTGCTGTAGGTTTCTCGGGTATTTGAAGATGGCACCCCCCACAAGTGATCGAAGTACCGCGTTGAAACTGGATGGCGTCGTGGGCTGGCCAACGCCCTCGCTCACACATTTTTATTTTCACAGATTAAAAATAAGGGTTTGCAATCTTCAATTCGGGACACTCTTAATATGGGAACGCGTCAAGAAGTCACGACTCCGTTGATCAAAGCAACAACAGTCCGAAAGCTCTTCATGATACAATGTAGCCATCTTCTTTTACATGGCTACACTTAGTCGCATCGTCTGTGTACGGTCTCACTTAGGTGCACTACACCATTTAGAGCATACAAACACCAAGTCACTTTCCATCCGCCCGTTTGAACCGCGTCCTTTTTGGCGCCTTTCAGTCCCTAATTTAATCTCCTGTCGTCTGCCTCGCGTCGCTGCGTCTCCGCGTCCACGATGCCGACGGAGCTGTCCCCTATCAAGTCTAAGCGCATGGAGGAAAAGGTCTCGCTCCAGGTGCGTGCAGTGCCGCTCTCCGCGTGGAAATTGACCCCGTATGGACGGAGAAAACCGATTTCTAACCATTTGTGCTTTTATACGTGTTTAAACGCCTTTAGAAGCTCAATTCGCGCCTGGAGATGTACGTCCTGGGCGTGAACGAGCTGGAAGGAGCCAAACAAGCAGCCGAGCGAGAGCTGGAGACCATTAAGCAGCGCATGCAGCAGGAACTGGACAGCGTTCGCTCCCGATTGACCAAGGAGTTGGAAGAAACACGCAAGTACGTGGCCAGTTTAGGCGTTTTAACTCATGTTGAAACTAATTTATTTTGATTCAATTATTTTTTGACAGGAAATTGGACGACGAGGTGGACCCAGAACCGCGCGGCTGCAGACACTGGACCAGGAACAAAATAAGGAACTCGTGAAGCTACGCGCGCAACAGACGGAGCTGGGAGAACTCAGAGTTCTGGTGGAGACACTACGCGTGCAGCTGGACCGAGAGAAGGCCAATGCTGAAGCGGCCAAGGAGACGCTCTCGGAGCAGACGACGCAGCTGAATTCGGCTCGTCGTAAGGTGAAGGAGCTGGAGCGCGACGTGCGCGGCCATGTGGCGGCGCTGAGTGATGCCACACAGGAGCTGGAGGAGCTCCGGAAGAAGACTGCAGACTTTGACATGACGAGGGACGCAGAGATGACAAAATTGAGACGTGAGTGGACGGCCAAGCATATGGAGGCACAGGCGCAATGGAAGAAGGACGCGGAAGATCGACTCCACACCATGGAGATGGAAGTGCGCAGCCACTTTGATAGCATGTCCACTAGTCTGCAGAATCAGCTGGATGATGTGCGAACAGAACTGGAGAGCACCAAGAAAGAGCTAGATCGCACTGCCAATGATTATGAAAGATAGTCTCAAGGCCCGGCAGTCATTGACGGAGAAGGTTGCACAGCTGGAACACGATTACCGTATCGAGCGCACGAAGTCTACAAAGGATCGCAAGGCCTATGAGGAAACGCTAGATCGATTCCGTTCGTCGAAGATCTCGAAGGAGCGAGAGTTTAACGAGCTGATGGACGTGAAAATTGCACTTGATGCTGAAATTATGAAGTACCGCCGCATTTTGGACCGCGAAGAGAGCCGTGTGGCTCTAGCAACGCCCAAGACAAAGGGCCGCAAGCGGAAGAGCGAAAACACGAATGGCACGGCGTCAAAGCGGACGAAACGCACTATACCAGCAGTTGCAGAGTCAATTACGGGCTTGCCGTCCTCGTCGGTGCGTATTGCGTCGCTGGATTTGGAGAAGGACCGTATTGTGCTGAAGAATACAAGTAGCGAGCCAATCCCTCTCGGCGGTTGGGTCGTGCGTGGCCAAATGGACCAGACATTCCGCTTCCCAGCAACGTACGTGATGCGACCACAGTCAACGCTAACTGTGCACTCCAGCAAGAGAAACAAGAATGCGAAGAACGAACGCAAGAAGGGCGAGGATTCATTTTTGGCGAACAAGTTCTCGTTGAACCCTAACGGCGACTTTGTCATCCTGATGGATGCCGATGATATTCCAGTAAGCATGAAGAGTGAAGGTTTACCTGACGAGGAAGTGCGCGCAATTGAGGCAGACCTCCGTGCAGATTTTATGGACGACGAAGCTCCTCCCTCCGGAAACGTACGTACAAAATGTTGAGTTTTGTTGCATGTTGTGCTAACACTGTTGTTATGACTTGTCTTGATGCGAACAGTGCGGAATAATGTAAAGCAAGCAGAAATCGAAAAGAACGGCGCAAGCAAAGAAAAAAAAGGAAGGTTGGAAAGAGCTCTTTTGCGTGTTACAGCCCCCCTCTCCTTTTCTTGGAAGACTGCTTGCCGTAATAAAGCAACTACTCAGCATTCGATGTCCTTTTGTATGCAGAAGTGATTAACCTACGCGGTAATCTGGCTAATGCTGTTTGTCTTCCTGTGAATTTGAGGACAGGTTGCTGTCTCTTCATCTGCTGAGATCTCAGCAACCAACTCATGCAGATCCCAGCTCACACGTGCCGCAATGTTTGATGCTTATATGCAACTCATTAAATTTTGGTTGCTTTTATGTGTTTTCGACCTTAAAAAGTTGGCATCACTTCCGTTGGTGAGTTTTATGTGGTGCTGAATACGTCTCAGTCTCGCTTTTGTAGTGGCTGGAGGCTGAGTGCTTGTCGACACTGAGCTGTGATGATATTGGATGCCGTACGAGTAAGGTGAAGGAGCGTGGAGTACTGCGACTGCGTCATTTCACGTGAACGATCGTCGAAGCAACACAGTGATCCAACCACTGAGAGTCCGTCGCGGCTGAAGATGGGGAAGCCGATGTAAAACTGAATACAGTAGTCGACAACGAGGCTCAAATTACAGAAGCGCACATCAGCTTCTGGGTGGTGCACGAGCAGTGGTCGGTCCCCCATCAGAAGGTGCTGGCAAAGCGTTTGTTCTCGAGGCAGCTCAGCGTTTTGAAGGGGCTTAACGTCGGCGGATAGGACGTACTGCAGTGTCCTTCCAACGATCGTCACCAAGGACGCCGTGCAGCTTAACTCCCGAGTAGCTAGCTCACAGATGAGAGTGAGCTCGTCGCAGCCTCCCGCTAGTAAAAGCTGCTCTTGTGCAATAGCTTCAAGCCTATACGCTTCGTTTGGAGGGATGGGACCGGCAGGAATGGCAGCTACACTACCCCCGCCGGAGGTGTCAATGGGGTAGGTTCGAGTCACGGCGTTGGCAAGCACACAAGCCTCCAGTGGTAACACTTCTCGCTCGAATTGAGATTGGAGTTTTCGAAGCGTGGTTGAGATGTCAAACTCGTGATACCCTGACTCGAACGCGATGTCCAAGTTAGAGTGAGCCAACACGCGATTGACCCCTTCATCGAGTACACAAACAAGCTCTTGGAGGACGTTGATGGCTATCTGAGTCCGACCAACGTTTGGTTCCGACCCGGAAGAGGAGCCACTTCCTTCTTGATCACTGAAAACTTCGTCGAGGTATGCAACAACAGTTTCCCCTGGAGCGGAGTCATCGTCGTCATCAGGAACCACTTGTATCGTGTGGAAAAATAATTCCTCGCCAACTCCTCCGACGAAAGTTGAAATTCGACTTGAGGTGCTCGCGCTGCTGCCGCTTCCCCGACCAGAGATAGAGGAAGCTGCCAAGTGAGCGTAATTGCAGTTCTGAACGCTGTGCAAACAATGAGGGCACACGAGCACGGATATACTTCGGCCATTGACGGTCTCCAGAGGTTGTCGAATCCAGCAGCGCGAGCAAACGAAGTGCGCACACAGATAGCAACGAGTTTTCTTGACCATCAGCAAACGGTGGAGAGCCCGCGAACAGCTAATGCATCGTGATGAAATTGGGGATGCAGGCTGTTTTGATGCTAGCCTACTGATGGACCAGGCCTCAGCAGGAACTTGGGCGCTGAGCCGCCTACGGCGCACGATGCCCGCAAGTTTTTGCATGCCGCGAGCGAGCAGCTTCATCCGTCGTTGGGCAACGTGAAAGTTCTCGGTGCCATCTTCGGTTAAGCAGCCGTAACACGTGAGTCGAACGGCGGCAGGATGGCTACCCGGAATCTCCTCGATGAAGTATCCAAGCGATAAACCTGCGAGTTGGTGAGTGCGTTTATTGGAACGCTTGAACCCCATGCCATGACTGCGTCGGACGAGCTGAATCGGTGGACGCACTGCCCGTGGCAGCGTATCGGGTTGCAAGGAGCGTTGGGAAACCGTAAATCCGTTGCGAACAGCGGTGGTGCCTCGTCTTAGGGGAGCAAACTCCTCGAGGAAACTCCAATCCTCATCTCTATCAAACAGAGCAAACCGCGGACGAGCGAAGCAGGCAGTTTTAACGCATCGGTATGGCGTCAGGAACTCTGATCCGGATGAAGACGGGCTGGAAGGAGTGGTTCTGGATGAAGTGAAGTTGTGGACGATGGAGCCACGTTGGAACGATCGCCCGTACATGTTGGTCATGGCAGCACAGAAGTCAGCTTCACCATTGCATCGAAGCAGTGCCGCAGCTTCTGCCAAGCTACATTCGAGCTCGCCCGTGACCAATATTTCTGTTGAGACTGGGAGGGTTGGAGTGACGAGTCGACGTGAGTACGTGCGGAAGTGCTCCTGGCTGTTGCGTCTGCTACTGTGCAGTTCCCATTGATCCAGCGACAAGTTGGCGAGCTCGATGAAGTCGATGCCGGGAGCGGCTACAGCTTGAGTGCGCGACCAGAGCAGATCCTCGAGGTTACGACGGTATTGGGAGCTCATCCGAGGCATCGATCCGACTCGAGTTGTAGCCGTCGCGCTGATACTTTCGCCCATTTCCGTGTCAGTGTTGTTGTTGCCATCGCTGTTTTCCCTGGTCGTTGGTTGGTGATTGGCGCTCTGGTTGAAGTGAACGCCATCTGGTGCTATTGCCATTTCCATGGTGTGGCCGACGGCGGTGGACAGATCAAGCCGAGGTCGGACTGCAGTGTTAAACGCGAAGAGGTGTCTGGTGCTTGGCGAATTCAAGACTGCGCGTGCGCTTGCAGCCGCGCGGGTAGCGTAGAGAGCTCCGCTGCACCTGCTGGGCCATGGGAACGCTAGCTTGTTCTCGCCTTATCGCCAGTGTGAATGCGCGCTGAAGAAGTGGCGCGACGCGAGCCGAACAGGAACACAACAGTCGATACGAACTTCGAAAAAGACGGCCTCCAGCTTCCAGCCTCGACGCGACAGTTCCTATTGAGAACCCAGCGCTGGAGGGTTGACGGCCACTGCTGGCGGAGAAATGGGCGCTGCTGGACGTTATGGAAGTCTCACATCGGAAGAAACGTTTTTCAGTTCAGGGCTGGGAAATACCATGGGCGCTGCGGTTGACCTGAACTGGACATGCTCTCCAACGTTCAACTCGAAGAACGTTCGCAATACGCAGTCGTTGTTGTCAATGATATTTCTTGAGACTCTGGGTGAGGACCTCACTTCAGGTCAGAGTGGCCCCGTCCATCTCGGCAGTAGGGACTGAAACACTGTTCGGCTTGGGGTTCTACTGACCACGTCGGAATATTACGTCTGACAAGCGGGTCCTTTGGCTGCGGTTCTGCTGCTATTGGGCCACATGAGATGCGAAGCTGAAAGGAAGTCGTGCCTTCGTGGGCCAGAAGGCGGTCTGAGAGCGCTGCGTTTGGACCCTTTGATGGCAGCTGCATTATCCCGAGCTGCACTGGACAGTGACTTCCGAGCTGTCACAGTAGTAGCTGAGCTCACTCTGTTCAGAGCTCAGCTTACTGGGATTTGGTAGCACTTGCAGAAGAAGTGGTTGGATCTGTCTTGACGACTTTGTTGTAGTTACACAGTTGTAGTTGTATGATGTGTGAGGCCTCTCGCTCAATTAGAGGTCGTGGAGAGCCAACACAGCTCTGCTTGGCCAAAGCAGTGAATGAGACCTGCTCACTTCAGTGTTGATTCCGGAATGAGGTCTTTGCAGAGCCTCACTCCTTAATTCTCACTACACTAGCTTCACTCAGAATAAAATGCACTCCTTGGATTGGCCAGGTTGCTGTCGTTGCTTTCAGCAGCACCAACGCGTATCTCCACCTCAGCTGGCCTTTCCTGTCTTCTTTCGTGCGTACCGGACCGTTAGCATCGTATTATTCCATGTCCGTTGTTGCTGCACTTGATTGGCAAGCGCGGACTTGAACCCGTCACATGCCCTCCTTCAAGACAATGCCTCCTTTCACTCTTGGTCTCGATGGCCTCGTTTTGTTTGCTGACGCTGGTGATACTGATTGATCAAGTCCTGCACGTACTGCAGGTTTTCTTCGGGCTCCCACGTCAACTTGGATTGACCGAGCCACTTCACATGATACTGCTTCTTTCCTTTCTTTCGCCGGAAACCCATAATATCCTCAACCAGTTCACCTTCAGATCCATCTGGTAGGTGAACTTTGAAAATGGGCTGATCGGGTCGGGTGCTAGCAACGTACGGCTTTAATGATGATGTATGAAAGACTGGGTGGAACCGAACTCGAGTGGGCAACTCAATACGGTAATAATCATGCCCAACCTTCTCAACGACCTCAAATGGACCAATCCATCGCGGTCCTAATTTCTCCTTAGTTGTTCCTGCGTGGTAGTTGGCCAGGTTGTTCGTGGACAACAAGACTCGATCTCCAATCAAAAACTCTTGAATCGGTCTGTTGGTGTCATATATTCGACTCATTCGATCTTGCGCTGCCTGTAGTTGTCGCCGTACTCGAGCTAACAGATCCTTTTGTCTCTCCAAGAATTGTTCTGCTAAAATTGACTTCGCTCCATCATCACCTTCTGTTCTGCCATGGCTTGTTAGTGTTGCTGGAGTAGCTGGTTGATAACCTAGGTCTGCACGGAAAGGTGGCATCCCAATCGATGCTTGATAGCGGGAGTTATATGCAAACTCCGCTAATGAAATTAGCTCATCCCAGTCATTGCTGCTACTGTTGCTGAACGATCTCAAGTAATTTTCAATTGTCTGATTCACTCTCTCCGTCACTCCATTTGCCTGCTCCCGAAACGCAGTAGTGAGTTTCTGTGGTACCCAGACTCTCACATAATTCCATCCACAACTCGGATGTGAGCTTAGAATCTCTGTCTGAAAGTATCTCTTCCGGTAGCCCATGTAGTGGGAAAATTCGATTCAGCAGCGGGCGTCGGACTAGCTCCCGGGGTAATCAGCGTGCGTGCGGTCCATGACGAGACGTCCGACGCCGTGTTTGGCGGCATCGTAAGAGGCTTCTTCGCTTGCGCACGCGTGATCGCGTTGAGCGTCGCTGACTTGGGAGCTGCACTCGATACTGGCTTTTCGACTTCCTCCCCCACTAGAGTGGAGCTACGCAGCGCCGTGGGATGGCCCACGGCGAGGAGAGCCGGAACGCGTGGATGCCGCGCGGTGTTGACGAAGAAAGGAGTTAGTCCGGTGGACGCGTGTTCGGCGTTGTTCAACGCGAACTCGGCCAACGGGAGGAAGGAGTTCCAGTTGGTGAACGACGTGGCGTAGCTTCGAAGTACGTCTTCGAAGACCCGGTTCACCCGCTCGGTCTGACCGTCCGTCTCCGGGTGCGCAGCAGTGGACATCATCAGCTTCGTGCCGAGCAGCTCGAAGAGTTTGGTCCAGAAGGCGGCCGTGAAGCGAGGATCACGGTCGGAGACGATGGATTCAGGCAGTCCGTGGTGACGGAAGACATGGTCGACGAAGTGCGCCGCGGAATCTTCCGCGGTGGTCTCAAGGCGGACGGGCACGAAGTGGACCATTTTGCTGAATCGATCGACGAAGACGAGGACGCCCGTCCGACCTTCGGGGTCGGGCGGCAGACCGAAGACAAAGTCCATCGAGACTGACTTCCACGGCTCCGTGGCAATCGGGAACGGGCGTAACGGCGCCTGCGACGACGGGGAAGGCTTGACGCGTTGGCAGATCTCGCAGGTGCACACCCATTTGCGTACCCATTTGTACAAGTGGGACCAGTAGAAATCGCGGGACACGGCCGCGAATGTCTTCTCGCGGCCGAGGTGTCCGCCGATGGGGGCGTCGTGGAACTCGTGGATAATCCGCGAGCGCAAATCGGGATCGTTGGGAATCACTATCCGGGGAGCGTCGTACTGGTCGATGCTGTACGTCAGCAACTCGTCATCGAGTTGGTATCGATGAATTTGGTTGCGAGATGGCCGCGGCAAGGCTCCCAGTGTGACATCGCTGGGAGATTGCAGATGCTGCTTGATCTTCGAGTAGATGGGGTCATGCTCATAGGCAGCGGCGATCTCGTCCCGGAGCGACAGCACTGGGGCGACGCTGGTCAGGTTCAAGCCCAACGCCACGCACGTGGTGCACTGCTCTTCGTCATCGTCGACATCTTGAGACGGCAACGCGCCCCGAGGGTCGTAATCGGGGCGGCGCGACAGAGCGTCGGCGAGGATGTTGTTCTTGCCGGGTTTGTATTGGACTACGAAGTTGTACTCCGAGAAGAACGACAGCCAGCGCGCCATGCGTTGAGACAAATGCGGGCTCTTCATCGCTGTTCGCAGCGATGCGTGGTCCGTGTAAACGGCGAAGGTCTGCTCTCCCAATAAGTACACCCTGAACTTAATCAGGGCGTAGCGCATTGCTAGGAGTTCCTTGTCGTGAACGGGATAGTTCCGTTCTGCGGGCTTCATCTGGCGTGATTGATAGCTGACGACACGCTCTCGACCATCGTCGTCAAACTGCATCAACGCGCATCCAATCGCGAAGTCGCTGGCATCGCATACGACATGGAACGGCTTGGACTCGTCGGGCAGCATCAGGATTGGCGCGGCCGCGAAGCTCTTCTTCACCAGGTCGAAGGCTTCCTGGTGCTCGGGACGCCACGACCACGCGGCATCTTTCTTCAGTAGCGACGAGAGCGGCTGGATCAGTCCGGCGTAGTTCTTGGTGTACTTGTGGAGGTAGTTCGCGAGACCCAGCCATTGACGGAGTTCGGTTGGATTTGAAGGAACCGGCCACGCACAGATGGACGAGATCTTCTCCGCATCAGCCCGGACGCCGTTCTTGCTCACGAAGCAGCCAAGCACCGGTATTTCCGGTGCGCAGAAGACACACTTCTTCAAGTTCGCGTACAGCTTCGCCTCCCGCATCACCAGGACACCACCGGCAATGTCGGAGGCTCAGACTGCTACACTACGATACGATAGATACGAAGCTGCAAAAGTCGTAATGCCCTTGCCGCGTGCACACCAGTGTAGTAGAGCCCGAAGTTGGTCTCCCTAGATATTAGCACGTCGTAGGGATATTTTGCACTCGACCACAAGAGTCTCGAGCCTCTGAAATACTTGCTTCAGGTGTCGTAAGTGGACTTCCACGGCGCTAAGGCCACCCTCAGCGCGACTGTGTACAAAGATATCGTCGAAGTAACTCGGCGCGAAGTCGCGCAGAGGCCGCAGCACGTGGGAAACCATACGATTGAAGGTGGCGGGTGCGTTCTTGAGACCCTGGGGCATCACGAGCCATTCCCAAAGCATTCCGCTTGGAGTACTCACAGCTGTGAGAGGAACGTCATCCGACCTCATCAGGATCTGATAGAAGCCGTCCGTCAGGTCAATAGCGCTGTAGATCACGCTGCCAGACATGGAATCGAGGATCATATCCTTGCGCGGAATCGGAGTCTGCGCTGGAATGGTGGCGTCATTCAACTTGTTGAAGGCGTGGACAATGCGCCAGCCGCCGGTCGCCTTCTTGACGCAGAAGGTGGGGCTCGAGTGAGGAGAGGTGCTCTCACGCACGTGTCCGGCTTGACGACGGCTCTCGAAGAAGTCGTCGATGGCTTTGACCTGATCTCGCGGCAGTGGCCACTGCCGCGACACGCAGTACTTTGTTCCTGGCGTGAGATCAATCTCATGGCGTACTCCGCGGTCAGTGGGCAGTTCTGCGGGGATCTTGTCGGGGAATACGTCCTCGTACTCGCGTGCGAGGTTGTACACGGGATTCGAAGACGCCTTCAATGATTCCCAAGACTGCGCGGCGAAGCGTTCCTCGCGCGCCGACTTCGGTTCGGCGTGTTTGGGGCGCGGTAACTCTTCGCGGTCGCTGACAGTGTGAAGCTTCTCATCGCGTGTGGTGATGAGGCAAACTTGCTCGACCTCGCCACGTTTGAGGTCGCGGAGGATGTTCTTCCAGGAGAGGCCTGGGAGACGCTTAATTGAAGAGGCTTTGCACGATGGGTTAGCGACTTCGACTACGCGCTGTCGATGAGGGGCACCGTCTACGTATTCCACCACGGAAACTGACTCCGTGGCGAATGGAGCGTCTGGGATCGAGCGTCGTGCCTTCAGACGACGGCGATGCTTGGACTTCTTCTTCTTGCGCTCACCGCGCGTAGACGCGGGGAGTATGGAGCTGTCGCTGGACGATGCTTCGGACGAGGAATCACCCCCCTCTAGGTGCGAGAGGCCATGGCCATCCGCACCGATAGCGCGCGGGTGAACCGCGTGAACGCGTGCGACATCGGGAAGCGGGAGCGACACGTGCTCGACCGCGGACACTTGCGGTGGTGGGGACTCGTGCTCGACCACCATTTCCTCGCACGGCGGGAACCCATGCTCGACCGCCAGATCTGTTGCTGACGGGAACCCACGCTCGACCGTCGCCTCGTTCGTCGACGGGAACCCATGCTCGACCGCCATCTCATTCGTCGACGGGAACCCATGCTCGACCGCCATCTCATTCGTCGACGGGAACCCATGCTCGACCGCCATCTCGTTTGTCGACGGGAACCCATGCTCGACCGCCATCTCGTTCATCGACGGGAACCCATGCTCGACCGTCGTCTCGTATGTTAGTGGGAGCTCACGCTCGACCACAATCTCGTTCGCCTCGCGTGTACGCGAGGGATGCTCAGCTGGTGCGTCCAGCAATACTGCACACGCCGTACAGAGAGGGCCACCGCTCACTCTGTGTACATTTCGCGTCGTGGATGATCGATCCACGACGGTAACGTGTGGCCAATTGCGCGGTGACACAAGGAGGTGGGTGAACACCTCGCTGACGTCGAAGTTGTGTCGGCGCCGGACCGACCGCGCCAACCAGTTGATCTCAGGCTGGTAGCGCGCGAGCCACGGCATCCCGAGAATGCAGTCGAAGGCGTAGTTCATCGAAATCACCAGAAAGTCGTCTCGACTGGAGAAGCCGTCGAATGTGTACGGGAGGTGTACCTCGCGCCGCGGGACGCGGTGCGACTTGCCGTCAGCGAGTTTCACAACAACCTCGCCGAGACCTTCGAGAATTGGGATCTCTGAGGGCAACACCGACAAACATGATGCGCGGAAGAAGTTGTTCGTCGCTCCTGAGTCCAGGAGCGCGCGAAGCGGACGCTGAGCGCCAGTGACGTGGAGATTCAGGATAATCAGTCTCGAGTCGTCACTGGCAGTGGCGGCGTTGAAGTGTGCATAAAGCACTCGAGGGCTAAGAGGTCGGGTCGCCACCGGTGGGCCCGGACCTCCATTCCAGCCAGTAGGGCGCCCTGCGCCTACTGGCCCAGGCCGTTTTTTGACTGGGCGACCTGGCTCGGATTGTCGACTTCATCTACCGTGGCATTCGCGGCAACGGGGGCAGGCGCGCGGCAAACGGCCGCGCGGTGACCAAGCTTCCGGCAGCGATAGCATGTCATCGGACACGGGGATCTGCCTCCGCGCGAGGCGGTGGGGTTGGACCAGCGCCGAGTGGTCGATGCCTCGATGGCATCTATCTCCATCGGCTCGGGTGCGTTCGTCGAGTCGGCCACCGGCATCGTGCGGGCGTATGACGACGTCACCACATAGTCCTCGCGAAGCGCGAGGGCGAATGCCTTCTCCAGAGTGTCAGGCTCTGCACGAGTGAGGCTGTAACGCGTCATACCTTCTCGCATTCCGAACACGAAGACATGGACCTGTGAAGCCATGTCGATGGGACTCGTGGTGATGCACGAAGCGAGGTGTCGGGTCTTCTGAACGTAGTCCCGCATCGACATCTTACCCTGTTTGAGGGCGAAGAATTTAGCGCGGACGCGGGATTCATCTTGCGGTGGTTCGAAGGCCAGACGTAGGTCACTCTGGAGAGCTTCCAAAGTGGGGAACGCTTGCGCGTCTACGACGAGCTTGCCGAGGGCCCACTCTTTGGCTTTCCCGGATAACCGGGAGAGGAGGAAGTTCACCTTTGCTGACGGCGCCTCGATCAATCTCGAGGCGATGGCGATGTCAATTTCCCGAAACCACCGATTCAGCGGCAGCCGGTCTGGACCAGCGCCTGAGTACGTCGAGGTTTCCATCTTGACGGCGGTATTCTTGGAACGCGAGGGAGTCTGTCCTCGCTGCTTGGCTTCAGCGAGCTCTCGCTCCATGAATTCTTGAGCGGCTTGACGTTGCTGGTCGGGAGAAGCCGCGCTGAGCAGCAACGCCACGACAACTTGTCCGGACACCGCCGCGAGGCGGTGTACTCAACGCGGGTGAGGTGGGGGAAGTTGTCGTGCTCCATAGTTGTTCCGGGGGAACCGGATGTCAAGCCGTGCTGCATCTTGGCCTTGGTCTTGGTCGTTGGAAGGACTACGAAGTGCTACCAGGTGTAACGGGCTATGGCTTTACCGTTACTAGCTTACACGTAGCGGTGAGGAAGCTCACAAGCAAGATAGATGTAACTCTTAGTAAACTAGACTGTTTTAATTTAGGAACAGGGCGGGAGCCCTAGACCTCTGGGAACCACTCATATGCAGGTCGACTCCTGATTGGCTATAATGTTTGACTTTTAGCCAATCAGAGAGCGACAACACAGCACGCGCTAGCCGCGTGGTTTTGTACCTACTTTTGTATATAAGACCTACCTACTTATGTAATTGGGGAGGGCCCAGGTGAGGAAGCTCACAAGCAAGATAGATGTAACTCTTAGTAAACTAGACTGTTTTAATTTAGGAACAGGGCGGGAGCCCTAGACCTCTGGGAACCACTCATATGCAGGTCGACTCCTGATTGGCTATAATGTTTGACTTTTTAGCCAATCAGAGAGCGACAACACAGCACGCACTAGCCGCGTGCTTTTGTACCTACTTTTGTATATAAGACCTACCTACTTATGTAATTGGGGAGGGCCCAGGTGAGGAAGCTCACAAGCAAGATAGATGTAACTCTTAGTAAACTAGACTGTTTTAATTTAGGAACAGGGCGGGAGCCCTAGACCTCTGGGAACCACTCATATGCAGGTCGACTCCTGATTGGCTATAATGTTTGACTTTTAGCCAATCAGAGAGCGACAACACAGCACGCGCTAGCCGCGTGGTTTTGTACCTACTTTTGTATATAAGACCTACCTACTTATGTAATTGGGGAGGGCCCAGGTGAGGAAGCTCACAAGCAAGATAGATGTAACTCTTAGTAAACTAGACTGTTTTAATTTAGGAACAGGGCGGGAGCCCTAGACCTCTGGGAACCACTCATATGCAGGTCGACTCCTGATTGGCTATAATGTTTGACTTTTAGCCAATCAGAGAGCGACAACACAGCACGCGCTAGCCGCGTGGTTTTGTACCTACTTTTGTATATAAGACCTACCTACTTATGTAATTGGGGAGGGCCCATTACAACCACCTGCTCTACACGAGAACAGTAGTGTCGAGGCTGATCGAACGCACTTGCGGTCTACGCTCAATTTGCAGCAACATCGGAACAATTGGTGCTCTTGGAGGTAGCTGGTGATCGCCATGACTGTAAGCATTTAACAGCAGCATTTCAACGTACTCACGGCCCACAGGATAATCTTCTGCCCAGACCATGTTGCCTCCACGATGAGTTGAAACTCCCCCTGGCACCAAATCTAGGACCTTGTAGCCATTTGTCAACGGTGAGTAGCCAACTAAAATTGCTGTTTGTGATGAGGCGTCTCAAAAGTTTTCCACCGCACCCATCGACCGTAAGTCAACCCCCACTTCTGGAATTTGAGGTCAGCAGAGGGTGACACATAAGCAGTCCACCAAAGATTTGCCGCAACCTGAACTGGCTCCCGTTCCCCGAACCCAACATGTGTGCCTCGGTGGTGTGAATCCCAACTCATAGGTGATCCCGGATCCCAGAGTTGAGTCTGAGTCTCAGAGAGTGGTCCCAGATCCGAGTCACGTAGTGGTGTGTGCGGTGCGGAGGTTGCTGATCCCAGATCCGAGTTCATGGTAGGCGTCCCAGACTGAGCGAGAGAGAGGATGCTGAGACTCTGTATGGAGGCTGGTCGCTGAGATCTTCGTTACAAGATTTCGCGCAACTGCCCCGGAAGAGTCGTTTCGGGAGAGTCGCCAAAATCTTTCGTGAAGCGACACCGCCACCGGATACCGTGGTACAAAGCAGGTCAGTGGCAGGTGTCAACATCGGATTGCTTACCGTCGTCGGCCAATCGCAAGTCCGGATTTCAGGAATGTTGGCGAACCCAGGACTTTTATTCTGGATTGACCAATCGGAGGTCGTCATTTTATTCAAGCCGCGCACAAGCCAAGCTCTGTCGTCAGTCTCACCTCGAAGTCAAGATGTACCCAAGAGAAGGAGAGAGTAGTGAAGCGCGCCCTATGCTTAGTTAGTCCTTGCATTTGCATGTGTTTTGATTCAATCAGAGTTCAATTTGCCCCGTAGACCGCAAGTGCGTTCGATCAGCCACGACACTACTGTTCTCGTGCAGAGCAGGTGGTAGGCGGGTGTAAGGTGATCATCCTAATACATTCAACTCCAACTTAACCAAATGAATCGTTTTTCGGCGTGGTCGAGTTTGATATTTTGTGTACCCACTACTTGGTCTTCTGTTTCGGCGTTTTCCTGTGGTGCATCGTGTTTCCGGAAGAATGTGATTTTTCGTGGGGTTTCAGGCAGAGTGAGACCCGGGATAGTGGTTCTCGGATTCGGTGGTTGGTTCGAGTGGCAGTGGCAATCCGAGATAGTGGTTCTCGGACCCGCTAAGTTTCTCGCCTAAATCGGCGTGGTGCGCGGAAGTCCCAGCGTGTGAGTGAGTGCGTTGGATTACGACAGGTCTATCCCAGACCGACAACCCCTAGTGCCGTCCCAGACTCAGGGTCGCAAAGAGAAGAAGTGGAAGCAGAGTCATCCCGGTTCCGTGGCCGGAACTGGAAGGAGCAAGTGAAGAGGCCGGTACGCGGTTCTGAGCCGGAACCGTAGAGGAAAGAAGAGGCTGTACGCGGTTCCGAGCCGGAACCGTAGAGTGAAAAGAAGAGGCCGCCAAGACCTGAGTCCAAGGTCTGGAAGAAAGAGGACAGCGTTTGTGTGAAGTGAAGTTTGTATATCAAGAAAAACCCCGGGGCATTTGGGGCGAAGTCAAGACACGTGCAATCTGGGACCGGCCAAGTCCGAGGGCAGCTTCACTTGGTGTATTTGGAGACAATCTGGGGTTGGAGGCAGCTGGTGTGGCCGACGCACGTCTGGGCCCACCGCGTAGCCTTAGGAAGAACCCAGGAAGAACCCAAGGCAAGGGATCACAAGCGGGTACACACACGCCCACCCGAGTTCCAATCCGGGATTCGAGTGTTCCTAGTTCAACGTAATTCTGCGATTCTGTAAGGCACCTCACCACATGTTCCCATTCGGGAAGACAGCTTTTCTTTTCTAGCCCGGGATCCATTTGCAATGTGATAATAGCTGAGACTTCCCCAGGTACGGAGCCAAGACACGTCAGGACACTCACTCGACATCATTTCATGGGGAGTGCGACCCTTTAAAACACATGAAGCTGTCACATTCGGTGTGTGAACTACATGCAGAGCTGCTTCTCCCCACAAACGCTCAGGAAGGTTCGTCATGTGAAGGAGGGATCTCACTTTGGGAAGCACGATGCCATTTGCTCGTTCTACGACGCCATTTTCTTGTGGAGTATATCCATTTGTCGTAGTCAGTGTGAATCCAAGGGAACCACTGACATCTTGGAGAATCGTGTTATCAAATTCGCCGCCTTTGTCAGAGTGAATTACCTCCACCCTCCAATTCTTTTCACGATACTTCACGTGTAGACGGTTGATGAGAGCAACAATGTGAGCTCTTGCTTCGCTCTTCTGTTTCAAGAGATACAGCCATTTGTATCGAGAATAGTCGTCCACAACAAGCAGAAAAGCAGTACATCCGTCAGTTGTTGGCTCGTTGACGGTGCACACATCGACTTGAAGCTTTTGTAGCGGCTTCTTTGCACGATGTCGTCGCTCTCGATACGTCATTCGAACTCTCTTGCCCTTCATGCAAGAAAGACATGTGTGATCTCCACGTGAGTTTCCGTCAGCCTGCACTCCTCGAACTCTTTGGCCCTTGACCATGTCTAAAATCGTGTCGGAGCTGGTGTGAACAAATCGCTTGTGCCACACTGCCAGCGATTGCTTCTTGTTGGGTCGCAAAATAGCATTGCACACGACTTCAGATGGTTCCTGCCGAGGCTTAGACGACCAAATTCGATAAATACCGACAACCTTCTCAAACATGAGTGACACAGCGGGTTTATCCATAAAGCAAGCAGACTGATGATCGGCCAATGACATGAAGTAGCCAAGTGACTGCATGTAATCCAGCGAGATGAGATTGGCGATAGCACCAGGAACATAATAGACATCCCAGAGAATTCGGTGCTCCCGTAGTCCCGTACACTGGTTGATCACGAACAACTCCACTGACCCCACCTGGTTCACATTCACAGAGCTGCCATTAGCGCAGTGCATCACTCGACCATTGTC
This sequence comes from Phytophthora sansomeana, assembly GCA_032158285.1. NCBI lineage: Eukaryota > Oomycota > Peronosporomycetes > Peronosporales > Peronosporaceae > Phytophthora > Phytophthora sansomeana. The sequence goes on from JAPDHH010000193.1 coordinate 190,163, forward strand.
AACGGTGGAGATCTCGATAAAGCTGGAAAGCTCGCCACAAATGTTCACTTGAGCTTCGCTGTCTAAACACCACTCCATGCCAATCCTGTCTGATCGCTGTGAGGCGGAATTCATTGTAGCCATCAGCGCCATAGGACCGGGAGCTGATTGACCTTGACTACCTCGTCTGTACCCATTATTCCGATGACTGTTTTGCTGACCGCGCCGCCGAGACTGCCCATTATTTCTCGGGCATTCACGGTACCAATGACCAAGCTGATTACAGATGGAACACGGACGCCTCTCCATCCCGCTACGTACAGAGCGACGGTGACCTTGGTGTCCAGAGAATCGCCTTCCCGGCGTTCTAGCCCCGCTTGTTGTTTGCTGGCAAGTTGGGGAGTGGTCATTAAGCAGCTGGAGCACTCGGCTCCCATCTTGTGGTGGTCCCATGCGGCCAGTTGACTGAAGGGTCGTCTGAGACTGAAGGGTCGTTGGATTTTGCGACGCTTGGGTTCCTCGCATACTTTCTTCCTGTTCTCTTGCTAACAGTCGCCCACGCACCCGGCCAACTTCGAGGTCGGATCGTTTTAGTCGAGCAGCCACCAGTTCGTTGCTGAGATCTGGAAATACATCCAGTGCATTTGTTAGTAGAAGACGAGCAAGTTCAGAGTCTTCTAAAGGAAAACCGAGGGTGACCAGATCTTCTTGTAGATTCATCACCGAGTAGATGTAGTTATCCACGCGTTCACCGCGAGTCAACTTGCGAGTAAACATTGCGCTCTTGATCAAGATGTCGTTCTTGGCCGCGCTGCCGGCGTTGTATTCTTTCTCTATTTCTTGGAACAGAGCAACAGGATCACAGTTTACCAGCAGGCGCTTGTAACGACCAGCAAGTCGAGGGCCTAGCGATCCGGCAGTTATCTCTTGTGCTCTCAACCAGCGCGCCTCCCACCTGCGCTTGCGCCGCAAGCTCCAGTATTCCTTCCTGACTTTCATTTCCGACACCAGCGACCATAGTTTCTGCACCTTGAGCTTCAGCTCAATCATTGTTCGCCACAACTCGTAGTCGTCGGCTCCTGTGAGCTTAGGAACTTCGAGATTAGAGTTGGATCGAAGAGAGAGTCTGACATGTTTGTGTTTGTTCTTGTTTTTCTTGCTTCGCGAGCGTATCTTCTCTTGACCACTGTCAGAACTAGAAGAGTCATTAGCTGAGCTTGAGCTCTCGCTCTCCGATTCGTGCGAGTTGTCGTCTGAGCTGCTGTCGCTCGATGATGACCGCGTTTCGTCTACATCGCCACCCTCACTCTCATTGTCCGAGTTGCCCTCCAACGAGTTCGGCTTTCTCCCTGCCGTCTTTGTAGAGGCCGATCGAGCCGATGACTCACGCCGGCGAGGCGACACTCCGTTTGGGCTCATAACCTGTCGTTTAGTGGTTGTGCTGATAGGAGAAGAAGGGGACGAGAGGGAGGCGGCAAAGGCCTCCTGGGTCTAGGCTTGTGGTGCTTGTGAGGGAAGTGGCGGAACGGGAAGTGAAGCCGCACTCTTCTCACAAGTACCAAAGCTGCATCGACCAAATTTATATATTTAGCATGCATCCTCAAGGTCTTATCTAACTACGCGAGCATAATAATAGAGAGTGAAAACTCCGACAGGCCGAAGCCCACGAGATCCGCCACGCCAGCGTGCAGCACACCCTCGGCCTGGTCGCGCGTGTAGCTGCACGTGGCCACCACGCGGCACTTAAACAGCGTCTTGAGTTCAAACACCGTGAACACGCGGCACTTGTCCGAGCGGCCGTAGCCGAGACCATCATGGGTGGCCAAGTAGCATAGATCAGCTCCGCGATCACGTACGTAATCGTCTCTTGTCGGGTTACCAAGGGAAGGCTATTTTTCCGGGATAAGGTAGCGAGGACAGCAGAATCGATCTCCTCCCTCTCACTGAGAGTCTCAGGGCCGTTCTTAAGTTCCCGCTCCCGGCTCCCGGGAGATAGTACTGCAATACCATAGGCCGAGGGAATGCACACAAGATTTGCACCGGGGCAGCCGTCTCCCGATATCGTCCCGCTTCCGGATTGTTTTCGCGTCGACGGGAGCGGGACGTTTGGCACGCAATCGAGCAACGCCCCACACACGCGCGAAGATGGAGGAGTTGGAGAATACCAAGAGCACCATGAAAGAGTACAAGAAGTGGGGCACCAACGCGCTTCGCGCGGAGTGCAGACGTCTGAAGACCACCCCCTCTTCATCGAACAAGGCATCATATCTGGCTGCTCTGCGCGGTAGTCTACTGGTGATAGGGACTGTTACCTCCACGGGTGTAGTTCAGGGCCCTTTCAAACATGCAATACCCGACCGAAAGACTGTCAACATCATGCATACTTTTCGATGCAAAAGCGTCGCATTCGGTTTCCATCTCTGTTTCTGTTGAAGGAAACCTTAGAGCTAAATCTTTACGAGCAAGTAGTACATTTATACCAGTATTCACATAACGGGAAAATGTAGGAACACTTAACGATGCAATGGCGGAGATATCCTCGTAGGAACCCCCGGCTAGCCATCTTAACGTGCAATGCAAAACAATCTCAGCGCGAACAGTAACGTAGGGATGTAATCTACGTAGCGTAGGATTCACGAAACCACATAACTGCTGGAATGCATCCAGAGACATTCTGTAACGACGATGAAAGGGTCCTGGGCGAGCCATTAAATTGATCCCACTCAAATAATGGTCCAATTTGCTTTTGACACCGTTCATTCATCGTATTCATATAAACTAGTGCCCACACACTCACCAGTTCTGTCTCCTCGTCTTGCATTTGCACGCTGTTCATAGCCAACTGCAGCGCCATGATGTCCCTTGTTCGTTCTTGTGAATGGAGGCCATACAACTGACTATGACTTATGGAAGGTTTTATGAAATTTGAAAGGTGATGTGTGCAACATAAACTCCCGAGATTGGTTCTTATTTTGGGACTTTGGGAAGACCCGCTACCAGGGCTATGCACCACTGGCACTTTTCCAAAGTACTGGAAGTAGTCGGACGATGTGGAGCTTAAATTTACTGTAGTACTCAGTAACTCGATACTCGGCTTCTTGACTACTGGAGTAGAAGTACTATAGTACTATCCAACTACTGGGTTACGACCAACTATATTTGTGTGTGGTCCACATATTTTCGTTCGGCCGTCCAGCGGTCGCGCTGACCTGCATTCGACTATCGCGTATGCGCAGCCCACAGCGCAACCGGCAGCGCAGGCGATGTCCAAGGGCGACAAACTGCAGGCCTGCCAGGACTCGAAACGGAAGCCCGAAGCCGAAAGAAATCTCGGGACCACAGCAGATCACGACTGTCCATGCATCATGCTTGAGGTCGCCGTTGGCATGATTGCTAAGCCGTATGACGCATACGGCTCAGCGATCAAGCCGTCTATAAATCCATTGTGGTGGTCAAAATGTGGCGTCAAAACGGTCTTCTTCTGGATCTTGGCAGTAACTCGATAGTACTATCCAAGCTGCAATCTGAGTTACTGGTTACTACAGTAACAGTAGAATCGATATTGGCCGAGTTACTGGCTACTACAGTAACAGTAGTAGTACTATAGTACTATTTTCTACTGGTGCGACGAATTACTGCACAGCCCTGCCCGCTACCCGGGAAATCTCCCGGGAAAATAAGAACGCGCCTCAGTCTCACCCAGACGAAAACCTCGCTGAGTCGTTGTTTAGAGCAGTCATTTTTTGTTTTTCCAAGAGCCAAGTAGCAGCTAACCCACCACACCACATCCCATAGCTTCGTCCTGTTCAACACTCGAGCCAGACTAGCTAACTCTATCAACATGGCATGACTGCGCCCCCCTTCGCTGTATGACGCACGCAAAGTAGTTGTCCTTGCTGTCCATGCCTCCACACCGGGTGTTGGGCGAGAGACGCACCCCCACGCGCTCCGCCGAATACACCGTCGTGACGGCCTCGATGAGTTCGCGCAGAAAACGAAAGCGGTTCTTCACGGAGCCGCCGTACTCGTTCGTACGCGTGTTGCCGCACGACTGCAAGAACTCGTCGAAGAGGTACCCTCCGGCGCCGTGGAACTCAACTCCATCGAAACCCGCAGCCTTGGCGCGCTCCGCACACTTGCGGAAGTCTTCAATGACCTGCTTCACTTCCTGCAGCGTCATCTCGCGCGTGGTCGGGAAACCCATCGCGTTGCCTTCCGCGTCGTGCGTGCGCCCGTCCGCATAGCACGACGACGAGCACGAAGCGACTTCGTTGCTCGGGTGGAACGACGGGTGCGACTGACGCCCCATGTGCCACAGCTGCAGGAATATCTAGCCGCCCTCGGCGTGCACGGCCTCCACGATCTTGCGCCAGCCCTCCTGCTGCTCGTCCATGTACAGTGCTGGTGCTCCGTACCAGCCATAGGCTTGCTCCGACACTGCGCAACCTTCCGACAAGATGAGGCCGGCCGACGCGCGAGCCGCGTAGTACTTGACGTTCTCGTCGTTAGGACTGCGCGTCTTGATGTCCGACCGAGCGCGCGTACACGGGCTGAAGACCATGCGGTTCTTGAGTGTGAGGCCCGGCGCCAGCTCCAGCAGCTTGAAAAGTTCGTAGTCGGCGAGGTTGGCGGACATGGTGCGAAGGTGGTTGCTACGGTTGGTGCTGCGGTTGGTTGGTTGGTTGGTTGTTGTCGCTTGAAGACAAGTTGGAAAGTGAGATGGAGTATGTACATCCGTTAAGCAAGACGTAGGTGGGCGTGAACGGTGATCACGTTGGGTGACGTAGTCAGCATAACCTTTTGCTTACAAGCTACAGTTTTTTACACGCTGTTATTTACGTAACACTGTCGATTACACCACCCGTAACTAAACTTGGAGAGCTTGGCCACGTGCAGCTACACGCGCGACCAAGTCGAGGGTGTGCTGCACGCTGGCGTGGCGGACCTAGTGGGCTTCAGGCGTCCGTTCCTGTTGATTCACACCGACTCTGCACGGTTAAGTTAACCGGTTCTGGAGCGTTCCACTTGGAATGCTGACCGGTTGATCTTCGTGGATGGCCAGGAACGCTTCACGTGAGGACAGCAAGGAAGACAACACTAGAGTAGGAGTTTAGAGGACTGATTTAATTCACTCTAATCTATTCACTTCGGCATTTGCCTTTAACAACCACAACAGGTTAACAGCCGCAACCATCAACTCTACGGGAACGTTCCACGAAAGACATGACGACTACCAAGCGCGCCGAAGTCCTCCTCGGGAGTGCGAACTACTTCCATTTGGGAGTACAATATGCGCATGACGCTAGCCAGGAAGGGCCTGCTTGCGCATATTCAAGTCGTCAAGCCGGAGAGCGAGATCACCGAGGCATGGCTCGTCAATGACGCCAAGGCGCTCGCCATCATCGCTCAGGGTGTGGAACTCCATCACCAGACCAAGATTCGATCGGCGACGCGTTCCATGGAAGCATGGGGAACTCTGCGAGAGTTCTACAATCGCACCACGCTCCTCAACCGCGTGACGATGACGCGTCGAGTCCACGAGTTCAAGATGGAGAGCGGATCGACTATGGCCAAGCATCTGGACGCGTTCGACGAGGTGATCGTCGGGTTGCAGACGCTGGGAGAGCCCATGGACGAGGCACGCCAGCTGGTGGTCCTGCTGAGCAGCCTCCCCGCCGAGTACGAGCTCATATCATCTATCGTGGAGAACGCCAAGGGGGTGACGCTTATCGAAGCCAAGGAGAAGCTGTTGAAGGAGTACGAGCGACTCGAGAAGAAAGAAACAACGGAGAAGGCGTTCCAAGTGAATGGGAACGCAGGCAAGTTCCGGAACGGCCGAGGTAACGGTCGCAAGTGGAGCGCTCCGAAGCGGAACGCTGGTTTCAAGGGAAGTGCTTCAACTGTGATCAAGTGGGTCACATGAAGCGGGACTGTCCTGCTGCGAAGATGGGCAGCCAAGACGATGCAGTGTTTGCAGTTGGTGGGGAATGCTCGGTCGGGTGGCTGATTGATAGCGGTGCGACGTCGCACATGACCCCTCACCGGAACGACCTGTTCGAGTACAAGTCGCTGGACACTGGCATGGAGGTGACGTTTGCAGATGGTAAGAAGCTGCACGTCGCTGGAACTGGAACAGTCAAGTTGACTGGTTTGGACGGCAGACGCATCCGTATCGTGGACGTGCTCCACATTCCCGGGCTCGATAGACGGTTATTGTCAGTCGGGAAGCTCGCGGAACGCGGTATGAGCGTTGAGTTCCAGCGTTCCAGTTGTGTAATTTGGGGACGGAACGCTGCGATAACGTCGGGAAAAAGAAGGTCGGTAAGGCGTTACTGTTGGAATGTCAGCAGGAGGAGGCACGCTTCGTGGAATACACCGGTGCTGACAGCTAGTGGAAGCTTTGGCACGCTCGCATGGGTCACCCCAACAAGGACGCACTGATAAGACCCAGCGTTCCACATCCGGTATCCCACCAGTAAGAAGGGGGAACAAGACTTTGTGCGGTGGATGCATGAAGGGAAAGCAGACCGTGGCAGCGTTCCCGTCACGCTCGCTGACGAAGTCGACACGTGTGTTGGAACTGGTACACACGGACGTGATGGGACCAATGAGAACGCTCTCAAGGGGTGGTACCAAGTGCGTGCTGACGTTCGTAGACGACTACTCAAGTTTTGTCGTGGCGTACTTCATGAAGAGCAGGAGTGAGGGCAGCAAGCTGAAGGAGTTCAAGGCGCTGTACGAAACCCAGTGGGGGATCGCCTGAAGTGTCTGCGTTCCGATAATGGAACGGAGTTTGTGAACAAGACGGTTTTGGAACTCTGTCAACGGAACGACATCGTGCATCAACGCAGCGTTCCATACTGCCCTCAGCAGAACGGAGTGGCAGAACGCATGAACCGTACCATCATGAAGAAGGCACGAAGCATGCTGCACTACAAGTCTATGTCGACGCAGCGGTGGGCTGAAGCGGTGAGTACTGCTGTGTACCTCATCAACCGTTCCTCGAACACATCGAACTCGGATGCCACGCCATACGAGTTGGCGTTCCAGGTAAAGCCATGGATGGAACACCTACGCACATTTGGGTCACAAGGGTACGCTCACGTTGACGACGTGAAGAGAACGACGTTGGAACCCAAGAGCTTCAGATGCACGTTCCTCGGGTACGTTGAGAACGTAAAAGGGTATCGTGTGTATGACATGGATGCGTCCAAGGTCAAGGTAACACGGTCGGTGAAGCTGGACGAGCGCGAGGTGGGCGGTATCTATGACACGCCGTCGCCATCTTCAGGAACGGTCATCCATGTGACGAGGAACGCTGACGATACCGTCGTTCCAACTCGTGACGTGGAACTCCAGCCTGTACAGGATGAACCGGTGGAAGAAGCTGAGAAACCCGTCCAAGACGTGGAGATGGACGATGTCGAACCAGAACGGAACGAAGAACTACCGCAGCTACCCGCACAGGAGAAACCCAGATCGAATGGACTGGAATTGGCAACGTACCGGTCGCAACCTCCAGCGTTCCAAGAGGACCGAATGATCTTCCATCCTGAAACGGAACGCTCAACCCGACCTCGTGAACCTGTCTTTCTGCTTGGGAACGGCTATGATGACGATGTGGAACGTCAGTCTGAAGGAGGTAGTGATGGACCGCCATCTCCTAAGCGTCCCAAAATCGACGAAGAAGGTTTACTCGCAGAGGCAGTGTTAGCGTACGCGGCCAGTATTGGAGGCGTTCCAGATACGCCGAACACGTACGCAGAAGCTATCGCCCGTGATGAAGCAGCAGAATGGCGCCAGGCTATGAAGGCTGAGCTGCGCTCTCATTCCCGGAAAGGAACTTGGACTCTCGTTCCACGTGGAACGGCTACGCGTTCCATTGGATGTCGCTGGGTGTTTACCAAGAAGCGGGACGAGAACGGTCGTGTTATCCGTTACAAAGCACGGCTAGTAGCTCAAGGGTTCAAGCAGAAGTTTGGAATAGACTTCTTTGAAACGTACTCTCCGGTTGCGAACATGAACTCGATTCGAGTCGTACTTGCTGTGTGTGTGGCGTGCAACTACATTATGGAGCAAATGAATAGTGACACAGCGTTCCTAAACAGTGGTTTGGACGTTCCACTTGGTCTCGAGAACGCTGAAGGCATGAAGTGTAAGCTGCTAAAGGCCATCTATGGTTTGAAGCAAGCTGCAAACGCATGGAAAAAGACTATTCATCGTGTGTTCCTGCGGAACGGCTTCAAGAGTTGTGGAGCCGACCAGTGTGTCTACGTCAAGTGTTCCAGGAACGCATTCGTGTACGTGTGCCTGTATGTGGACGACATGATCATTGCGGCGAAGACGCGCGATGAGATTCGCGAGTTAAAGGACGCTTTGAAGAGCGCCTTCAAGATGAAAGCACTTGGCGAGGCCAAATTCACCTCGGGGATGGAGATTGATCATGATAAGGCAGCTGGAACGCTGATGATCAAGCAAACTCGGTACATTGACGACATTGTGGAACGCTTCAATCAACGGAACGCCAAGATGATGGAGAACCCATGCGCGTTAAACCTGAAGTTGTCGAAGATGATGTCGCCAACTACGGAGAAGGAACGCCTTGAGATGCAGTCAAGACCGTACCGTTCCTTGATCGGATGCCTCATGTACATCGCGACATGCACTCGACCGGACATTGCGTACGTTGTAACGCAGTTGTCACGCTTCCTGGAGAATCCTTGAACGCAACACTGGAAGGCAACGATACGGGTCCTGCAGTACTTGAGGTCGACTCGGCAGCACGGAATCGTGTACCAGAGTGGAACGCAAGGTGTCAAGGCTGAAGCGTTCACGGACGCAGACTGGGGAAGCAACATTGACGACAGGCGTTCCGTGTCAGGTGTCATGGTCCTGATTGGGAACGCTCCGGTGGTGTTTAAGTCCAAGTACCAGAGAACGGTTGCACTCAGCTCGGCGGAAGCAGAGTACATGGCTCTGAGTCTTTGTACTCAGGAGATACTGTGGGCACGTGCCATGCTGAAGGACATGGGTCACGAGCAAGTGGGAGCTACGCAGGTCTGGGAGGACAATCAAGGTGCTATCGCACTTGAAAGTAAAGCTGGATATCACGCTAGGACCAAGCACGTGGATATCCGCCACCACTTCACTCGGGAAAATGTGGAACGTTCTACGATAAAGGTGGACTACGTCGACACGAAGGGCCAACTCGCGGACATGCTGACGAAGGCGCTTGGAGCGAAGTCGCTAGCGTTCCTTCGCGAGGCAAGTGGGGTCAAGAAGAGAAACGCCGCGCAGTAGCGGTGAGTGGGAGTGTTGACTCACACCGAGTGTGCACGGTTAAGATAACCGGTTCTGGAGCATTCCACGTGGAACGCTGACCGGTTAATCTTCGTGGACGGCCGGGAACGCTTCAAGTGAGAACAACAAGGAGGACAACACTAGAGTAGGAGTTTAGAGGACAGATTTAACTCACTCTAATCTATTCACTTCGGCATTTGCCTTTAACTACAACTACAGTTCCTGGTGAACCCGGACCTGCCGGCGCGCTTCCGCAACGACTGGCCTTTGGCCGCTCCACTGCCGTACGAACTGTTCTGGAACGCGAAGAAGGGTTTGGAGGGTTGCCATTTCCTGGCGTACGACCCCAAGCAGGCAGAAGCGGATAAGGCGAGATCGGATCCGATGGACTCGTACGACGTCAAGGCGTATTTCGGAATGGTAGAAACCCAAGGGCGTAGTACACTTCATATTCATATCCGAATTTGGTTGAACCGGATGCCCACCAAATTCAGCAGCTATTGAACGACTTCTACAGAGCTCTGAAGGCGACGCATTTCGGAGCGTGTGTCTTCTTATGCAGAAAGCGTAGTATCAAAAAACTACCTATCCCAATCGAAGATTGTGGCTGTCCGTGCTGTGGTGCGAGTTTTTCACAAGTAGTTGGGCTTCACGTTCCAGACAGTGCTCGAAAAGATCCTGTGGCCGGATTGTGCGGACGGATAAAGCGTAAAACTATAGAACCACCGCTGCTGTCGTGTCAATCCTGCAAAGAGCAGTTCAGCTCCCAGTAAGTGCTGCGATCGGCCTTGCTGAGATTTCGTCCCCCATACTGGCCAGTGTGGGAGCGCTCGTTATCTAAGGAGGAGGTGGAAGAGCAGGCCATCGCTGAAGCCAACTGCCGTTGCACGATATATGAGGCTATTAAAACCGTTGATTCTCGTGAATTATATCACGATAGCTTTTGTGATGAAGTGAAAAAAGAAGAGTTTAAAGCTGGATTTCTGGAAGAAGCAAATTGTGCGCGAATGCCAATCTGCAAACTTGATGATGATCCTTTTCGTAACGATGAATTGACTCGCTTAATCGAAGTTTCACCGTCTTCTCTATCTGATTGCAGAATGGGTAGCAATTTGATGGATTACACAGTTTCTGTATTAGCTGTTCTCTTAAACCAGCATCTCTGGAATCCCACGACCAGTTGATTCAAGCAATCTCGGGCGACGAGTAATGATTCTTTCTGCCGGTACCGTTTCCCTCGTGATCGGGTCAAGGAAACCTCTTTTCAGTCGTCTGGCGTGGAATTGAGCAGAAAGCTAGGCCACGAGTTCATAGACGGTTTTAACTATGAGCTATTGGCAACGTTTAGGTGTAACCATGATGTGCAAGTTTTATTGGGCGGCACAGACGTCGTGGATCGAATATATTATTGCTGTAACTACGTCAAGAAGAACCAGAAGCAGCTTGACCCCCAAGTGGCTGTAGCTGTGGCAGCATTAAAACGCCGTGAGGACCGTGAATGTGATGAACGAAATTTACGAGGAGCTCAAAACCCACAAGTGCTCGCACAAAAGCGAGTTGCAGCATTAGTGCATAACTTTACCAATCGACAAGAAATAGCAGGCCCACTGGCTGCACTGTACATTCACCGCGGATCCTGTTGCTACTGCAGAACGAATTGCACACCTCTCCCGTTAGGTGACGTGATAAGACAGCTTACAACCGCTGGTGAATATGTCTATAACATTGTCAGGAGTGGTGGAACCTCACAGGCCTCGCAATTTCGTGCCGTATCGTTTCTTGATGACTATCTATTTCGTCCTAAGAGTTTGGAGCACTCAAGCCTGTACGAGTTTTCCGTGCGGTACTTTAGAAAAGCTCTACTTTAGAAAAGCTCATGAAAATTCAACACGTTCTAACTGGGTTTCCTGAGTGGCCACCCGCTCTATAGCACACATTGCCTCGACAAAAGGTACGAAGAAGTCGTGCCGGTGATTCAGGGCTTCCGCGTTCCGTTTTTAGGAGAAGCTACTTTACCCGAAAAGGAATGTAAGCATGCGGTGTTGTCGCTGGTGTTATTTAAACCCTTTAGAGAGGTAACTGACTTCACCCGTGGATCGGATTGTTCGTATGGCGAGGCATGGCAACGCACGTATGGCATCTGGAAACCAATTCGCAGTGAATTCGTTGTAACTATTATGGAAAACATGAATGACTTTTATGCAGGTGCAGATAAGGCAAAGCGTGACGCTGCGACGGCAGCTTCAGTACCGGCTGTAAATACTTCTCAGTTCCCACTCGACAGTGACAGTGAGGACGGCGATGATCTTTCCGATGTGATGACTTGGATTATTGCGATGATGTAATAGAGGAAAACGAGAACGATGAGTGCCTACTGCAGCTATCGGAGATAGAGGAAGACAGTGACATTATCCTGGAAAGTTTATCAATTGACCCTGCTTGTCCTACCGCCCCGACGCCTGACGCACGGATTCGCCACATGCTGGACGTATTCAACCAGCTCAACATTCTCTACGATGCAATAAGAACAATGGTGAATTGTTCGTCAACTAATAGTTCGTTATTTGACTTTCCATCTATCGACTTCATGAAAAAATGGGTTCAAGATCCTAAGACTGATAATCAATTGGTGCCAGGTGTAGCAGTGCCTTCCCAAGTGCGTGATACCAAAGTGGTAGAACTTTAAATCACTCGCTTCTTGACAGGAGCACGGAGTGGCATTCTTCTCCTGTTTTGGCAAAAACACCACGTGTGCGGAACTCATTCGCAACTTTTTTTCACAAGTGTCAACAGCAGTCACGCTAGATGAGCGACAACACTACGCATTTAAAGCAATTGGTAGTGCTCTACTCTCTCGGTGGAGACAGGCCGAAACGATATATTTTGCTGAAAACCCGGAAGTAATACTTCAGAATGGCCAGCTACTTTTTTTAGGTGGGGAAGAAGGAACAAGTAAAAGTCGTATTGTCGACGCAATTCATTGCCTATGTGAGAGCTGGGGTCGACACGACAGCTTGATAAAAACGGCGTTGACTGGCAAAGCAGCTACGTTAATTGCAGGTCGCACGCTAGCTAGCTTTCTGCTGCAAATCCGAAAAGGGCGATGCTGCTCGAGTGATATCGCAAGCCTTGACCTAGTGATTATTGACGAAATCTCAATGATGAAAACATTCCAACTTTCGCGGCTGGATAAACGTCTACGTATTGTGAAGTCAGTTCCTGGAGTCCCGTTTGGTGGTGTGCGCATTTCGCTAGTCGGGGACTTTCTTCAATTGCCGCCGGTTGGAGGAGACCCGATTTATATCAATCCAGTCACAAAGCTAAGGTACTCAGCAGATGCAGTCGCATGATATGAACTATGGCGCTCTTTCAATGACGTCATTATCCTAAATGAAAGTGTTAGGTTCCAGCAAGATCCTGAGTGGGGCCGTGGCTGTCACCAAGCTAGAGACGCGGTGTCTGGACACCTGAGTTAAGCAAATCATCAATTCGCGTGTTGTCTCGGCAGATTCGATCTAAGAAACGTTGGCGGTAAACCCATACCAAACGTTCGTGACCCCAGACAATACCACACGTGTGTCTATCAATAACCTGTTCATAGCTACGGCAGCTAAAATACTCCCTGAAGGTGACTATCCGTTTCGAGTCGTCGCCAACTTTAAAGGCACGCTTGCAACTCTAAACCGCTCAGAAGTGAGGATGGTCATGGGCAGGATGTCACCGTATATGGATTTAATTGTTGGCATGCCCGTGCAGATCACACATTAACGTTCGAGCAGAAAAGATGGTCGCCAATGGTACGTTCGGCCGCCTTGAAAAATATATATATTAACCTGGAACAACATTTCGATTAGTCCATGATAGTACGGCTGATATGACCGTGAAAATCGGTAGTGTGCCGCCACTTGCTGTCGTTGTGCGAGTTAAACGTGTGTCGACAGCCTCCGCACTATATGGATGTGATGACTCCGACCTATTTCCTCTATTCTACGACGCTCAGGGATACAATGCGTGCGATATTGCGTTAGCAGGTAGTGTGAATGGCGTGCCTCGATCTCTGAATGTTCGCATTCAGCAGTTCCCACTACCGTCTTACCCCGCACACTGCGCGTAGACGCTTAAATAAAATACAACGCGTAGTAAGCGTTCTATTTGATCACAGCACCCAGGCGCTGTGCTACGAACATGCACTCAAACCAAGAAGAAACCCATACTGGGGTACAAGCACAAATAGGAGAGAAAATGTACGAGAATTTTCATGCTGACGGCTCGACTAGTTAGGGCATGGATTGGCACGCAGCTGGTTCAGAGTTCGATCCTAGGTCGTGTCAATTGAGGGCCCAAGTATGGGAAGAGGGTTGTCGCGAGTTAACTCGTTAATTCCCCGCATCGAAAGGTATGTAACTGCTGTAAATTTGAACTCAGCATGCAAGCACTGTACTAACATGAAATTGTGTACGTATTTTTTTGTTATGCACTAAGGCCGTTGCCCACTGCGCCTACTAACACAAACTAAATAATGCATCCATCAACCAGGACGGAGTACAGGTTGCCTACCCTACCTCTTTTGTCGAGTTGTCGACATCATAGGAGAACTCAGATAGAAGCCGACTGTCTTCGTTGACAGTTTTCAGCACAACAGTCCAGCTGTGCATCTTGGATGCCGCGAATATCTCCAACTCGCCAGCGTCTGTTTTGCCTTCCGCTACAGATGACAGGTATTCAGAGCCTCCTTTCCGCAGTAGGACCTCACGCGACCCACGCGTAGTAATCGTGGACTTTGGCTCGGTTTCAAAATACCGGGGAACGTGATCCATGTTGATCACATTTCGCGGTTTGATGTCGTGCTTTGCAATCAGGTGCTGCGCTTGCTGGATGAAAGCCCGACACGTTTCAGCAGCATCGGCGGGAAGAGAGCGCGACGTCGTTTGTCTGCGTGACACCAGATTCCAGCGGTTCTTAAAACGTGCCAACCAGCCCGACGAGGCCTCAAAAGGCGCCGACTCGCCATCTTGGAGCTCACCGTGCAAATTCAATGCTTGAAGGCGTATATACTTGTCTTTCACGTGGAGCCCTTTGTTGTTGCGCTGATGCACTCAATCTGATAATCGTTCTTCTAGTTCTCTGTGAGCTGCTCGACGGCCTCCTCCACCAAGCCGACGTGCCGATCGAGTTGCGAATTGGCGATCCTTCGAGGCTTCTTTAAGTTTGTCACGGTCCTTCCACCAGCCACGGATCGTACCAGACGCTACGTTGTGGTTCTTGCCCAGGGCATAGAAGCCGCTACAGGAGACGCCTGCCTCGTACTCAGCGATAATGGCGAGCTTCTCTTTGATGCTGAAGCTTCGACGGGAGTTGGCCATGGCGTAGGCTGAATGTTTTGGAATGGATGGCAGAATAGGAAAGTAGGGGTTTTGGGGGCGTTGGCGTTTAGGTTGTCAGAATCATTGGTCGGCAGGGCAACCGGCCACCCATATGAGTTGCGTTGTATTTGAACGAGCGTTCTAATCGAGAGTTTGTGAACAGGGATTTCAATATTTTTTATTTTAAGCGCCTACGCGCAGTGTGCGGGTAAGATGGTAGTCTGTGCGGTGGCATCAACAGTCTATAAGGTTCAGGGTGAAACTCTCAATGGCATGGTAGTGACAGAATGGCGCTCAAAGGCAGCGTTTTTATAAAAGGGAGCAACCGTATTTGCTCGTTTCGCGTGCTACTACAGGAATAACATTCACGGCACTTATGCCCTCCTACTGCCCCTCCTACTGCACAACATCACCATACAAGCACACAGTAGGTAAGCTTAATGCACGTTGATATTGACCCCCATAAATGCGGTACCTTTCGCCCTCGTTGCTGCCAGCCCCGTGTATGTTAGCGAATGAGGCTGGCAGACCAAGAATGTTGGGCGTCCGGCAATTATCTGGAAAAAATATACTGACCCATCCTCTCGTCTTACACAGTTAGTATGGGGCAATCATGCAGCTTGTAGGGCCACTTTTAGGAGAGAATCGCCGAAGTACACTATCAAGAGAAAGTAGTCGAAGCGACGCTTGAAGATTCCTCAATATGGTGTGGCACACCAACACATTGTTTAGTTCGTAGTTCGTTAGAACTATCGTAGTGGCGTTCGGCTGTCACCAAAAACCGATTTCGGCGGTATCATTAGCAAATGGCTCGATTTTCAGATACCGGTATTTTCGACGAGTCCGCCCAATTGGTGATCACCAAGTTTGATGTCGGGAAGAAGCTCTCCCAGCCAGCAGTGTACCCAGCGTGGCGCCTGCGCGTCATGGCCGGCCTCGGCATGTCGCGTCTGGAGCAGCTCGTGCAAGGAAACGAACCATTCGACGAGCGGATGACAGCAGCTCAGAAGAACTGCTGGGATGTACGTGCCCGCAAGGCACAAGGACTATTGGTGTCAGCCATCTCAGATTGGGTGCTCCTACGCTACGAGGACATCGCGTTCAAGGCGGATCCCGTCATGCTTTGTGGCCGCATCTACCAAGACTTCGGCAGAGGCCCTGGTGTGAACACGGACATGGTGTTGACGGACTTGTACGCCCGCAAGCTCCAACCAGATGAATCGGTGGAGCAGTACATCAACGACACCCTGCGGATGCAGCGCATTCTCGCAGAGAACAACGACCATATTGCTGACTATTGTGTGGCACGACTCATGCTTGCGAGTGTACCCCAAGATCACAGACGACGTGACACGCCGTGGTGTGCATGCAGAAATACGCGTCGCGTGCAGAGCTCGTGAATGCTGAGATGACTGCTCGTGCGCGTGAGCAGCATGGTGAAGCAGCAAGTGGTGGTCGTGGCCTGCCCGTGAGCAGCCCTCAACAAGTCAACTCTATCCAGCGCGGTAGAAAGAACAACGGCAAGCAGCCATACCGCCGAGGTGGCAAGTACGGTGGCAACCGTAGCCGCTCGGTGTCAAGCGCATCGTCTTCGAGCTCGAGAGCAGAGACGATTGCAAAGAAGAAGAAGAACTCTCGCTGCGCGGCGTGCGGTGAGGTAGGACATTGGCGCAATGACGCGGCGTGCAACAAGCGCTCACAGCCAGTTGCTGGGAACAAGGACGACCGCATGCAGTCATTTTCCGGCGGAGTTTTCGTGCGCCAAGGACAAAACAACGAACGAAGTGTGACTCAAGTGAACACTCAACCTGTTGTTGGATTTAGTTTCGATGAAGTACATGCTGTATTTGGAGAACGTGCTGCTGCGCAGCTACGTGACGGACTCGAAGGGAAGCGTCCCGTTCCAGTGGGAGAAGGCTCTGAAACGTACTCGCCTACCTCCCCGCCTTCACCTTCACCGTCTCAAGCTTCGACTCGCTCGCGCGGTGGTCTCACAGGCATGGTGCTTGCTGACCATGGAGAAGCTCGACTACCTGATCTAGCTGCTGACGAAATGGAGTGGCTGCTAGATAGCGGTTCACAAGTGAATTTGTGTGGAGACCTATCCCGTTTTTCGTACATGCAACATGGACAATCTGGTGAAGTGAAGATGGCACTTGGACAAACCGAAACTATTGTGGCAAGTGGGAGCGTCGCGCTGCGCGTGATGAATGAACTTGCCGGCAACTGGGAGCCTCGCCGTATGGACGAAGTTCACTACTCTCCCAATGCTCACGTGAACCTGATAAGCCTGGGCTACATGCAAGATTGCGGATTTGCTGTTTCGTTCAGCGATGACCAAAGTATTGCGTGGCTCACCAAGGATACTATCAAGCTACGCTTCGACCGCTATGACAAGCTCTATCGTCTACGCACTAAGAGGTCGCTGCGTCTAGTTGCTGCAGTTGAGAGCCGCAAGAATGTCATGGGGTTGTTGCACAACCGCCTAGGGCATGTCAACATGAAACTGATTCACGAGATGGCAGCGAACCATGTCGACTTTGGCGTAAACGTGAATCTCAAATCGCTTTCAGCCTACGATTGTGTACCATGCTTATCTGCTAAGTTCAAACGGATGACGTACAAACGTAAACCCGATAGACGTCGGAAACCACTAGAGAAGATCTCTGTGGACCTGTGCTCTGTTATTGAAGAGACAATCACACGAGAGAAGATGTTCCTGCTCGTACTAGATGAAGCCACAAGATTCAAGTGGTGTTATTTGCTGCGCAACAAGTACGACGCTACGGACAAGATTAGGAAGCTGATCCTAAGGTTGAACACGCGATTCGGTCGCGGCCGCACCGGACACCGCGTGGTGACACTGCACTCGGATGAAGGAGGTGAATTCCTGAACCATGAGCTGGTCGGATTCAGTGAAGAACTTGGAATCGAGGTGCAGTACACAAATGCATATTCTCCTGAGAAGAATGCGCTCGTGGAACGAGCAAACGGTATTGTATTACCAAGATATACGTGCGGTGCTACATGCTACGCATCAAACGAATCTGCTGTGGGGAGAAGCTCTTCTCCACGTCGTCGACACTGTGAACAAGCTGCCGACAGCTGCGCTGCAAGGCAAGTCACCACACGAAGTATTGTACAAGAAGAAGCCAATCCTGCGGTACCTGAGGACCTGGGGTTGTCTTGTGCATGCGCACGTACCAACAGAGAGGACTACTACGCGAGACAAGCTAGACCCGCGCGCTGAGCTTGCTCTATTAATTGGCTACTCGACAGATACGAAAGGATACAAGTTGCTGGACCTGCGGACCGGCAGCATCCTGCAAAGACGTAGTGGCAATGTGTTCTGCCATGAACGCTTCACTACAAGTCAATCGTACGCACGCCAACTGCTGTTGAACACCTACAAGCACGGGGATGTAGAGCTACCCGATGAGATTCCTGTCGTGCCAATTGTCAACTCTCTGAAGACAGACTTTTCCAAGAAGCCGGAGATTCGCCGCGATCGTCCGTCTCGTCACGGCAACCACAAAAAGGCAGCGAACCTGAGTTAGTGGTAAGTTTCGAGCAAGTGGGAGAGCAAGACAGCGACGTACCGAAGCTGCGACTTCCGAAGCCGTCCAGTTCTGCAGACAAGAGTACTGCGAAGCCTCCTGTCAAGCTGACTAAGGAGAGCAAGCAAAAGAAGAGATCACGTCAGCGAGCTGATCAAGTTAACGATTACGAACCTGCAAGGAAGGTGCCTGCGAACACGCCGCGCCGTGAAACAGGATCTCGCCGCGCGAGAAAACCTCCTGCTCACCTGAAAGAGTACGTGGTGGGTTCCGTCATCAACACCAAGACAGACATTCCAGTCCCGAATACCTACAAGCAAGCCAAGAAGAGCGAACATTGGCGTGAGTGGGAAGCAGCAATGCAGGAAGAGTTGACGTCGCTGCGTCAACACGGGACATGGAAGCTAGTTGCAAGGACAAAAGCCAAGCACCAGGTCGTCATTACCAACAAGTGGCTGTACACAGTCAAGCGGGATGCGCAAGGTCGTGTTAAGAGGTTCAAGGCACGACTTGTCATTCATGGGTTCAAGCAGAACTACGGCGTTGACTACGTGGACACCTACGCTCCTGTGATACGATTCGAGACGATACGAGCAGCAGTTCTGTACGCTCGGAAACGTGGCTGGGATGTAAGGCAGTATGATGTTAAGACTGCTTTTCTCTACGGACTACTGGAGGAGTTGATTTTCATGGAGATACCGACAGGATCGGATGAAGGACAACCTGGAGGGGAGAAGATCTGCCAACTCATCAAGTCCCTGTACGGATTGAAACAAGCACCTGCGGTGTGGAACAAGACGCTACATGTATTCCTAGTCAGCCTGGGATTTACAAGACTCGACAGTGACTACGGCTTGTACGCGATGTACAAGAACGATGATGTGGCGATGCTATTGACTGTCTACGTCGATGACCTGCTTCTGATGGGACCAGCTGCGCTGTGCTCCCGTGTTGCCGCGCAACTTGAACGGAAGTTTACATTGACAAGTATGGGCGAGGTGAAATACCTGCTCGGAATTGAGATCACGTTAGATGGAGTCAACAACACCATTGTATACAGCCAACGATCTCATATTGACAAGTTACTCAAGAAATTTGGACTAGCGAATTCCTACGGCTGCTGGACCCCGCAAGCAACAAGCGAATCCAGAGCAGTAATTACCAAGCTAGCTGAAGATGCTGACATGCCGTACCGCGAGCTAGTGGGAGGGCTGCAGTATCTGGTGTCCGGCTCGCGGCCAGACATTGCGCACGCTGTGCGTCACCTCGGTAAATTTCTATCCTGCTACACCGAGAAGCATTTCAGAAAAGCGCAGCGGGTGCTGCGTTACCTGCTGCAAACACGAGACTACGCTTTGCACATGGACGTGATTCGAAGCAACGAAGTGTCCATTACTGTGTTTACCGACTCTGACTACGCAAATGACCCTGACGATTCGAAGTCTATCTCTGGCTACATCACTTTCCTCGATGGGAACGTGATCTCCTACGGCTCACGCAAGCAGGGCATCAACGCTCAGTCGAGCACGGAGGCAGAATATGTAGCTATGAATGAAGGAGTCAAGGATGTGCTGTGGATTGGAGGACAGTGCGAGGAATTGCGGTGGTCTGCGACTACACCTCTACTTCGTGGAGATAATCAAGCTGCGCTGTATCTTACGGAGAAACCAGGCAAACACTCCAACACCAAGCACATCAACAACAAGTTTCATTTGATTCGGCATTTAGTGGAAGATGGCAAGCTGACTACGTTGCACGTGAAGACAGATGCCAACACTGCCAACATCGTGACCAAGCCATTGGCCCGAGCGAAGTTCAGTCAGTTTCGTACGAAGCTGAAGGTGCTTCCAATCCAAGGAACGGAAGCTGCTGCTGCAGAAACTCTGCACGCAAAAGAACAACGCAATGAAGACGGAGAAAGCAAGACAAAGTGAAGTATCTACAGTGGTGAGACTTCATTTCGACAAATACGACACCAGTATCTACACTACACAAGCAAACTCAAGTCGTTCAAGACTCTGGGATGGCTGGCACGCATGCCAGTTCGGTCCGCCCACTACACCTTGCGCGCCGCCGCCGATGTCGCTGCATGCTGTGGCGTCACGACGCGCGTAGCGAGCGAGTGGGAGTGTCAAGTACCAAGACTCAGGAGGCTGCGATCCTGCTGAAGCCCGACAACGGATGCTACCGCTGCCGGATCCCGTGCCACGCTGGGCACACAAGCAGTTACATCTCACAGCTGCACTGAAGAGAAGAGAGCGGTTGCAACCGCAGCTCCGGGATGAGTTTCACAACGGACGCTGCCGTTGTACAAGCACGATGCCGTTGCTCGTCGTGGGAGTTGCTACTCCGTAGGTTAGCCTGTAGCACAGACAGATACACACATCCGTTAACAGACTGCCGGGTTGCGAGGGCGGCAAAGGGGTGGGCAGCGCAGCGCGCATCGGAGCTCCCAGCAGGAGCTCACTCCGATCTTACCGTCCAACCCCCAAGTTGCACTCTAGTCCCTGTAAGGCTGAGCCTTACTACTCCGGTGTACTCGTTGGGATTCCGCTGTTGTCATGGCCGACAGCAACACCACGTCGCAGAGAGGGATGTCGAGCTCGGCCAGACCGCCCCTCTTACGGGGAGTGTTGATCCACGCCAGGTGCGAGAACTTCGAGTCCACGCTGCAGCCCAGCCAGGGCTCCCGATTATGGCATGGGGTTTTCAATAATTTCTTATTTGGTGGATTCCCTGAATGTTATTGATAATTTATTTCATTGAGAAACATATCCCATAACTGATTCAAAATACCTCTCTATCATTATGTATCTCTCAAAACCATCAGTGGCATGTCCACTTGCTCGAGCTCACAACCTTGCTTCGTTGCATTCCAACCACCTCTAACCTCGTTGAAAGGTTCTTCAGCGTCGCTCGGATGACGTACGGTCAAGAGCGCCACAGTTTACAGCCTATCACGCTGGAAATGGTGTTGTTCCTGCGACAAAATGTTGAATATTGGAGTGCCCAGACTGTTGACGAGGCTACTCGTTCATAATTAATATGATGCTACTTCGCTCTTCATTATGCTCTTATTTATTTTTTGCTGGTAGAAGATGACATTATGTATGGCTTGACACTAGCTGCCCCATACCATTATTTATGCCAAGGCAAGGCTCCCCATAAATATCAATGCCATAATCGGGAGCCCTGAGCCCAGCACCTCACAGCCCAACTTGCGGAACTCGGCGGCCTTGTCGCTGAACGCGATGATTTCCGTCGGACACACGAACGTGAAATCCATGGGGTAGAAGAAGAACACGACGTACTTGCCCTTGTAGTCGGCCAGCGACACGGTCTTGAACTCTCCGTCGACGACGCGTCAGCCGTGAAGGCGGGGGCAGCGTGGCAGATCTTGAGAACCATTGGTGGTGGTTGGTTAGTAGTGATGAAGTGCTATGGATGAAGCAAATTCAGGAATGAGAGTGCAGTTGAGATGCGACCTCGACACGGGGATCTGTGCTTAAGGTGGACATCAGTGGAATAGATCTCTGATCCGATCCACGCCGTTGTCCCGGACAATGTCCGCCCATGGGTCAACCTCGCACATCGAAACATGGTAATCAACTTGTTGACTCGCTTACACCCACCGAAATGTCCGACCTCGCTCGAGATTCTTGCCCGCGTCAATCGTAACTTCAGTTGGCTCTTGCCCAGCCCACTCACGTTTAAATTCACTCCCGAGGCGACAAGCACTCAAGAATCGCAACCGACAAACGACCGTCAGTACCAATCCGAAATGGTGAGCGCCAAGGAAACTGTGGAGGCCCAGATCGCCGCGACCCCCGTCGTCATGTACAGCAAGAGCTACTGTCCGTACTGCACCAAGACCAAGACGCTGCTAACGGAGCTGGGCGCCAAGTTCGAGGTGGTGGAGCTGGACCAGATCAGCGGTGGCAGCAAACAGCAGGACGCGCTCGAGGACCTGACGGGCCAGAGCACAGTGCCCAACGTGTTCGTGGGCGGCAAAGCCATCGGCGGCAACTCGGACGTGCGCAAGCTGGCAACCTCGAGCCGCCAGTCGCTGAAGCAGACCGGCGCGTTGTAGACACTTCGGCTGTATTGGCATCAAATACGGATTTAACTTTGCTGCAAAGACGCTATGTGTACGAATGAACCCCCTGTTGATCCACTAACTTTTCGTCACACAAGCTCACTTGGACAAGAAGCTTCGTCTCGACCGGGGTAACTGGTGGCCTCCTTTGTAAGCATAGAATGACGTAGGCCAGCGTGAAGCATGATGCACATTTGCTTGTACAACGCCAAAAAAAACACACGAACCAAGCCTCAAAAATTCAGTCCTTTGTGCAGACACTTACGCCTAAGCAAAGACCCACATACGAACCTTCAAAAGACCAAAGCGTGCTGTAACTTAACTTGGTTTTGCGACTTATCTAATGTCTGTCGCTACTTCTCTACTTCCTCTGGTCGTCCTTGGAAGACCGATATGAGCTTTGCGTCAACTTAGTTCGGCGGCCTCGAAGTACTCCTTCGACTCAGCCACCGTAGGGCTTGATGGTCTTCTTGCCCTCTTCTTCCACCCAGCGGGGCACACCTCACCGTGCTCGTCCGTGAACTGGAAAGCCTCAACCAAGACGAAGGATCTCGTCCACGTTGCGGCCAACAGGGCAGTCGTTGATGGTGGTCTGACGAAGCTTTTCCTCACCGTCGATGATGAACAGGCCGCGGAAGGTGGCGCCGGTCTCCTCACCAACGTCGATCAGGACGTCGTAAGCCTTGGAGATGGACTTGTCGAAGTCAGCGATGAGAGGGATGTCGAGCTCGCCCAGACCGGGCTCCTCTTACGGGGAGTGTTGATCCACGCCAGGTGCGAGAACTTGGAGTCCACGCTGCAGCCCAGCACCTCACAGCCCAACTTGGGTGAACTCGGCGGCCTTGTCGCCGGTACGATGATTTCGGCCGGACACATCGAACGTGAAATCCATGGGGTAGAAGAAGAACACGACGTACTTGCCCTTGTAGTCGGCCAGCGACACGGTCTTGAACTCTCCGTCCACGACGGCGTCGGCGGTGAAGGCGGGGGCGGCGTGGTGGATCTTAGGGGCCATGGTGGTTGTTGGTCTTGAGTCTCTAAGCTGGGCAAATTCGAGAATGGATTTCGAGGAGTTTCAATGGCGTGCTTCGATGACAGCCACAGGCTGGGGAGATCCGTTACGCTAGCCACGTACGTGGCAAACGAGACCGTGCGCCCTTATGTCCTAAACGTATTGATATAACCTAACGCATTTGCGGACTTAAGTGAGTAAAAGCGAGGATAAACATGAATTTGGTGTATAGAGGTACTGGAGTTAGGTGAATGTAGAAATTCAGTATGCTCGGTGTCGCTCGCTGATTGGCTGAAGGTCGTCCACCCTTGTGTTACCTGTGCATGAAAAAGGGCAGGTAGGACAGATCCTGGCTATCTGCGGACCATTGTTGACAAGTGGCTTCACTTCAGACTTCAGCTTTGCATTCCGCCAGTTGAACTTCTCTTCGTTCGTGAGATTTTAGCTGCGGTACATGTCAATTTGGATGGGAAGTGGTTTCTGGAACGCATTAGAGCTGTAAATGAGGAGGTTGCAGTGTGCGGGCCGGACATTGGCACTTTGTCGGCGATTTGGCTTGGGTGAACACGGCGATTATCAGTTTCGACGCGCGAAGTTCGTCACAGAGCTTCACTCTGTTCAGGCAGGTTTAGTCTGATACAGTGTTGCGATGTGTTGCTGCGTGGATGGCACGCGCACGGGAGGACAAGGGTGCATGCCACTCACACCGATGTCCAATCAGGAACTCTCCGTAGGCAGTTTAGTAGGCACCTCCAAGTTGTTCATATTTGAGGATCAAGACTTGACAGGCCGATCCTCACTGGAAATTCGCTTCGTCCTTTGCACTTCAACTCTACCAACCCACCACCACCAATGGTTCTCAAGATCCGCCACGCCGCCCCCGCCTTCACGGCCGACGCCGTCGTCGACGGAGAGTTCAAGACCGTGTCGCTGGCCGACTACAAGGGCAAGTACGTCGTGTTCTTCTTCTACCCCATGGATTTCACGTTCGTGTGTCCGACGGAAATCATCGCGTTCAGCGACAAGGCCGCCGAGTTCCGCAAGTTGGGCTGTGAGGTGCTGGGCTGCAGCGTGGACTCCAAGTTCTCGCACCTGGCGTGGATCAACACTCCCCGTGAGAAGGGCGGTCTGGGCGAGCTCGACATCCCTCTCATCGCCGGTCTCCAACAAGGAGATCGCACAGGCCTACGACGTGCTCGTGGATGTGGGCGAGGAGACGGGAGCGACGTTCCGCGGCGTGTTCATCATCGACGGCGAGGGCAAACTGCGCCAGAGCACAGTGAACGACTGTCCTGTGGGTCGCAACGTGGACGAAATCCTTCGTCTAGTGGAGGCTTTCCAGTTCACGGACGAGCACGGTGAGGTGTGTCCCGCTGGGTGGAAGAAGGGCAAGAAGACGATCAAGCCTACGGTGGACGCGTCGAAGGAGTACTTTGAGGCTGCTAATCCAATACCTTGCATAGAAGTCACGCTTTGCTCATGTATTTTTTCATGCAATATGATCGTATCACCTGCAGGGCAGTGTCATTTAAAGTCCGTATTGCGCGAATTACCAGCACCACCTTGTCGACGGTGCACCATTATTATCTATACACCCTGAATCTCATGAAATCGTTGTGACTCTAGCGCCCCACTTTTATAAACCACCATCAGCCAGAACGAGCCTTTGCCGGAGTTTTCAGTCTTCATGGAAGCTCCATCGGGCCCATCGTCAACAAAGATGAATCAAAAGGCCTAGCGCAATGGCATCCGAGAACGGTCTTGTTGCTCTGGAGAGCATTTGTTAGACTCAGTTTGGAGATCAAGCGCTGGCAGGAAACAGTTCGCTTTTTCACGTGCTCTTTATTGCTTTAAGTCAGGTGTCGCTCTAGGCGACTTAAACGTAACATGTATTTGCATCCGTGCCGACAAAAGCGCTGTAAGTGAATCTGATCCAGGATGAGTCGAAATAGCTGAGGAGATTAATGATCAAGTCGTCGGTGCCTCTTTACTTGCATCCAAGCCAAGCTTTGTGTTCAGGGTTGCAACGATCACCAACTCTCTACTTGATCTGTTGCTGCCGCATTCAATCGCTAAGTGGCCCTGGATCACACGAAATTGCCAGGAATCTTGCATTGTAGCACATTGCTTCCTCGACCCCAGGAATGGTGCATCTACGATATAAAATGCCTTGACATTGGCCAATGCCTTCTAGTGTGTGTGTGTGTGTGGGGGGGGGGGGGTTGCAGGTGGAAGGGCCTTGGATTCGGCTCTTCGACAAACGGTACCCGAGAACTTGTGTATGATCGCTAAAGTCTCTTTTGTTGCTCGTGGCTCATTCGGCTGCAGACAAGAAAGCGGAGGAATATCTAGGATAGGTAGTATTACTGTAACGAATCGTCGAGGTTGCACGCACTGACAAATCCATGGCAGCACCAGCTCCCTCGATCGTTCACTGTAAACGGCTTCAGCTTGCCGAGATGCCTCAAATCTGGCAGGGTACCAATGTTTGAGAGCGTTATCAGTAAGAGCCGCTCTAGGTTCTCCAGGCTGTCGAACGCAGGCAACTCAACAAGCGACCCAAAAAGCGCCAATGTCAATGCTTTCAAGTTGATGAGACCGTCAAACGATGGAAGATGCTGCAGGCGAAGATGCATCCCAAGATGGATGAAAGTGATCGAGGCCATATCATCAAACATATCGTCCGGAAGCTCAAGCAGCGAGTTGAACGTTCCTTCGATGTATCTGCGTATGATTCCACATATTAGAATTCAGCTTTAATTTATCTAGCCCAAATCTCAACTTACAAGTATTCGAGGTTGTTGAGCTCCTTGAACCACACAGGCATTACTTTGCCCGCTCGTGTAAACCAGCGACCTACAAGCACGCACATTAGCTCTTTCATTGATGTCATTTTGTGCCAAAACAAAACTTACAGATGACGCATGTTTCGACAAGCTCGAAAATCATCAGGTAGTTTCGGAAGGAATCGATTTGTAGGTTGAATGGTGCGAAGGCCTCCCGTCGTCGCAATCTGCACGACCTTCGTCGTCACATCTTTTGGTTGAGTCCACTCGACAAGGGTTTTGGGGGCAAGATCACCGTCGATGAGGATCAAACACGGGCATCGAGTTAGTGAGCCCTCCTCCACTGCCGTCCAACGATGGGCTTTAACTACACATTCTGGATGAGGCTGGTATACCAGTGCTGATGTTCGCATACTCTCACCCACAAATACTACTACTACTAGTACTACGCCAATGGAAAATACAACCAATTGGGCAGCCGTAAGCAATCGCAACTACCGATAGTCCACACACGGAGCTCCATTTCATCGCTACGAGGGGATCGATCATCAGCCAGAAAGAACCATCGTCGAAGTTTTCAGTGTTCATGACACAATTGATAGCCTCGTTCGGCTGAATTGTCAACAAAATGAGCCACATCAAACAGGTGAGTACCATTGCTCCTGGCACTACGAACATGATCAACTTTATAGACACTATATAATTCACGTTTGGAAGGCTAAGGCCAGAGGCAGGAGGCACGCTCGACGAACTTGGGTACGCTTTACTATGTAAGAACGGTCCGGTGTTTACTGGGGTTGCATGGGCAACATCAGGAAATGCAGACGTGGAAGAGCTATATCGCTTTGGATTCCTTGGACTGGAATGCGTTGCTTGGGCCCAACAGCTTTACCTCCAATTGTCATGGTCTCCACCTTCGACCGTAGATGGAAGAGACTCGAATAGACTGAGCACCAGCGCTGTCCTCGGTCCTTCGCGCAGGGGTTTCAACGAGCCTTATCTGCCGAAACATCCAGACGCAAAAATGACACGTGCAGGTCCAGTTCCTGGCGGTCTCCAGCAGATTGTCCACTTTCGGGTCTTCGCAAAAGCTGAACTTGTATTTGAGGCTCTGCCTTTGCGCGACACTGCAAAAAGCCCACACCCATGCAAGGGGTAGTGAACGCTGCGCCAATTTGAACACTTCGTGACATATTCAGGTTTTGAATACTCGTTCCTTCTTCACCGGAAAGCTTTGAGGACTCGTGTACGAACGCCAGCACGCCGCCTTCGACACCAACTCCGCCATTCACGCCATGTGACTCGGTAAACGTCTTGTGTAGTGCTCGCTCGAGATCTGCAGACTTCTCCAGCCTCCGTGTCAACCTCCCGACAAAGTTACTCTGAATAAAGTGCTCTCCTCTCCCAGTACAAGCCACTGCAAACGCATTCTTCGTCTTCTTCTCTGACCTTTTCCTCTTTCGGCTTTTTCTTTCAAGCACCACAGCATTCGCTGCATCGCAGCCCATTCGAGGACATCCAGCAAGTCCCAGCCGACCCGGAACTTTGTACGCCACGCCGCCGCTCGACAACGCAGCAGCCACATTCCCCATCGGGTCCATACAAATGACACCAACGGTGTCTAACCGTTCGTCTCCTTCCTCAGTCGCTGCAGTTTCTTGAAAGCGTCGATGCCATTTGTCCCAATGCTGTTGAGACTTCTCCGTCACTAAGTATTTTTCCAATTGTTCACCGTCCTCCGTTGCTGTCTCAAGTCCAAAGTCCCGTGCTAAATGTCGAGCATGTTCACCTACAACCACCAGCGGAGCTTGTCGCCCGAACGCGAAGTTCGAGTTGCTGTCACTGCTTTCAACCTGCTCCAAAAGCTTCAACGCCAATGAACTCGGCCTTTTAACCCCGCGAACTGCTCCACAGCAACTCACCAAGTGCGTTCGGCCACAGACGACGCTCGCCTCGCACTCCACTTGCCCTTGCTCCGTCAGATTTGCCCCCAGTCCAGCATTCGTCAACGTGCTGAGCTCGAACGACTCGAGCAACTTGACGGCAATTTCTGGAGACGTTGGAGGCGAAGTGGCGTTTGCAATGAACTGATGAGTGTACTCAAGCGCCGAACGCAGCAAGGCGAGGTACGCAGCTTCATTTGCAGCGCTGTAGCGCCCAGCACCCGAGTGCACTGCTAGCAGCCAGTCACCCATACTCGTGGTCCACACCGTTCTCTCGTATAAATGTCTCTGACACGTCAATTTGTATTGTAGATGTAAACTTATACGAAAAGCCACACCGCGTATAAGTAGCGTGTTACAGGTAGTTGCCTTTTTTTAGACGCCAATGTCCTCGTTCCAGAGCTGCGGCTTGTCGTGGATGAAGTCCTCCATGAGTTTGATGCACGTCTCGTCCTGCAGCAGCTTGACGTCCACTCCGCGAGACCGCACGTAGTCTTCGGGGCCCTGGAACGTTTTGTTCTCGCCCACGATGACGGTCGGGATCTTGTAGAGCAGCACGGCGCCACTGCACATATCACAAGGACTCAACGTCGAGTAGAGCGTGGCTCGAGCGTAGTCGGAAGCGGAAAGGCGTCCGGCGTTCTCAAGGCAGTCCATTTCAGCGTGGAGCACGGCGCTGCCACGCTGGACGCGTCGGTTGTGTCCACGGGCGACGATTTTGCCATCAATGACGAGCACGGAGCCGATGGGGATGCCTCCTTCGTCGAGTCCCTGCTTGGCTTCGTCGATGGCAGCTTGGAGGAACGGGTCCATGGTCTTCTCGGTCGTTTTTCTCTAGTGGTGGATGGGATTGGCGTCGCAGGGGGCAGCAAAGATGAAGCGTGATGCGTGTGGTGGACTGGACGGGAGGGCTATCCAGCGACAATGGACGTCGAAGAGCATCGGGTGTCTGGAGGATGTCGTTGGAAGCGCTTAGTTTTGCTGCATTGCATCGATGAAGATCCTCGTTTCGGGGCGAGATGGTCTCCATTTGAAGACGTTGCTATCTTGTTCATGTTCACCAAGCAGCAAGCATTGGGATAGATTCCATCGAGGATGGCTCTGCATTAACGCCACACTTGATGACTACCTAGGCCAGTCACGAACCCTGTGGTTGAAGTTGGGGCCGGCCACGTACCCTTCGGCTGCGCTCACGGTCGAGCAGCTCATTTCGGATTGTTCCGTGCAGCACCCACGTCTCAAGCCCCCGAGCTTTTCATCAACGATGTCTACGGTCCAACTCATCGCGCCGCATTTGTTCGAGAAGCTGCTGCAGCACCAAAGCTCTATGGCGATCGTGTCGACGGAAAATGAACCTTTGGAGTGGACGTATGCGACGATACTTCGTCGAGCTTTCGCTCTGCGTGACGAGCTGCTCAAGGTGCTGCCCAAAGAGGAACAACCTCGTGTTGCTCTTCTTGGCGCTCGTGGAGCTTCGTACTTGAGCATTCAGTGGGCCATTTGGCTCGCAGGTGGCATCGCCGTGCCGCTGCATCCTGCACACCCTGCAGACGAGATGGACTACATCGTGTCGGACTCGGGGGCGACACTGCTGGTTGCCAACGAATCGTTCGTGGCTCCGGATTCCAAGCTCAAGGAGTACGTTGCTGGTCTCCCGACGAGACTGAACGTGCAGGTGATTGTGCGTCCTGACGACACCCAGGGAGGTGATGATACCGAGCTCACGGCGGAACAGCAGAAGCAGGTGCAGCAGTGGCTGGATACCAGAGACTACAGCAAAGTTGGAGCCTACATGATCTACACGAGCGGTACAACCGGGCGTCCGAAGGGTGTGGTGACCACACACGCTGCTCTTACGGCACAGATCAGCGACCTAGTGACGGCATGGGAGATGACGAGCAAGGACCATCTTCTCCACTTTTTGCCGCTGCATCATGTGCACGGCATTCTCAACAACTTGCTCTGTGTCATGTACGTCGGTGGATCCGTGGAGTTCCTGCCGTTCGCGAAGCCGCCAGTGATTTGGTCCAAACTGGGCCAAGCTGCAGGCACGAAGCGGTCTGTGACCATGCTCATGGCGGTGCCTACCGTATACATGAAACTCCTTGAAGCAATGGAGAAGCAGCAGCAAGAAGACCCGAAGGTGAAGAGTGCACTGGAAGGTGCTCGGGGATTGCGCGTGGCTGTTAGTGGTTCGATGGCGTGCCCTGTGTCGATCCTGAACCGCTGGGAGGCCTTGACCGGATTGCGACTGCTTGAGCGCTACGGAATGACGGAACTTGGCATGGTACTCACGAACCCCCTGCACGGCGATCGCCATCTTGGCTACGTGGGAAACACTTTCCCGAGTGTGTCCGTGCGGGTGGTGGACCCGGACACGGAAACAGAGCTGCCACTCGAAGAAGAAAAGGAAGGTGAGCTCCGCGTCAAGGGACCGTCGGTCTTCCGCGAGTACTGGAACAAGCCCGAGGCCACGGCCAAGGAGTTCGATGCCGATGGGTGGTTCAAGACTGGCGACATTGTGCAGTACAACAACGATCTCAAGAGCTTCCGTATCCGTGGCCGAGCGAGTGCTGATATTCTCAAGACTGCAGGCTACAAGGTGTCGGCGCTGGATGTCGAGCGTGTGTTGCTGACCCACCCGCAAGTACTTGAGTGCGCTGTCTTCGGGCTTCCTGACGAAACGTGGGGACAGATCGTGGCAGCCGTCATTCGCTCGGATGTGACGGGGGACAAGGTGGCCCCTGAAACGTTCACCCCACCTCTTGTGGAGTTTGCAAAGGAACACCTTGCGAGTTACCGTGTGCCGCGCAAATACTTCTTTGTCGAGGAGATCCCTAAGAACGCGATGGGAAAGGTGAACAAGAAGGCGCTGGCCAAGATATACTCGGAAGATACCGCTTAGTCGAGCAATTAATGCGGCCAAACATTCGTTAACTAGTTGCGCTTCGGGGAGAAGACAATTCATGGCGGCGCGGTGCTGGGTCAGGTATTGCAATATCGGAAGCGAAGCTGCTAGCTTCTTGCTTCAGCTGAGCGTGCTCAGGCACCAGATAGCTGGGTCCGTCAACACTGTAGTCAAATACAGTGAGTATTGATTTCCAGAAATTGAATGCCGTGGAATGAACAAACCGGAGATTCTCGTCGATTTTGTAGCACTGCACCAGAGTGTACATGTAGATCGCGACACTCTCCATTTCCTGGTACTTGCTGTCGCGCTTTTCAATCAGACTTTGAGAAGTTGAAACTTTAGATGCTGAGACTGCATCCAAGATTGTTTTCGTGCGTGATGACATAACCCAAGACTGCTGCTTCACCGACATCGTTGTCTCGTGAATGGAACTTGTGGTGTTATTGCTGTTGAGATCTGAACCACAATAAAACCACAGCCATACGTGAGCGCAGCTCCACAAACGGTGAATTGCATCCGTACTCGTTATAGCAGGCCGCTGCAACCACTCTCGCATGTCTTCAGGGTATTTTTGTTGTTGACAATTAGCAGCTGCCATTATCCGCTCTTTTGCGTCAATTGGAATGAGTGAGTCGACGATTGAATTTTCACCATCGCTTCCTGTTGAGCTTCTTGAGAGCGTCGAAATCACGTGCCGATTTCGAATGAATGAATCGTGATCTACAAAATGCCGAGTGAGTTTAGTTTTTTGTTGGTCATAGCGAGCTGGAGGTACTCACTCCGGACCGGTGCGCTGTCAAATGTACTTGCAGGAGATGCTGGGCTTGGCGATTCGGTTGGGGTGCTGATGCGTTGGTCCAGTCTGTCAATTTGTCCCTCTTTCAGGGATAACATCATCTTATTTTGCCAGCCCAGCGGAGGACGGGCCAGCTCGATGCTGCCCTGAGAGGATGTCGATGTTGACGGAGATGACGATGGTGATGCATGCGGTCTGCCGAAAAGATTCAGCTGAGCTGCTGGGTCCTGTGCATCAGCAACCACTTTCAGACTTGCTGTGCCTTCTGCAGCGTAAATGTGAACACTTTGTACCATGTCAATAATTTTACTGGAGAGCTGAGACTGAAGAACTGAGGAGAAAAACATGTCAGTCTCCGCCGAATGATGTCATGAATATTATGTACAGACCTTCGGCACGGCTCATTCTAAAGGATAATGGCGATGCCGTGCATGCATTCGATGGTGGCGCGTGAGAACTGTCAGGAACCCTTAATGACATGTTAGCGCTATGCGTGCTTTCCTCATATTTTTGCGTCTCACATGTCGTCGCTGTTCCTGAAGCCTGGAGTGTTCGGGCGAGAAAATATCTGGAGTGAAACATTTTCGTTAAATCTACATACTGGCGTATACGGTGGGGTTAGCAATATGGCTTACCGTGCGCGGACTAGAGCTACCCTGCGAGTTCACATTGCCTCTCCATAAATGGCGGTCCCGCAGGTCACGGTCGCCGGCGGTGTTTGGAAATGATTTGGCGTCGTCGAAAAACTCGTCGTCGGAAGGAAATTGCTGAGCATCGAGTTGCCTGGTTTGGGCGTCATCGCTTTGATAAAAACTTGGTGGAGGTGGCAGCTGATGAGGACGCCGCAAATGTCAGAGCACGCCTTTGAAAGCACAACAGACATCACAATATGTACCTTTGATGCACTTTGGTCTCCATTTTCACTCGTCCGCTGTAAAACTCGACTGCCATTATCATCCGACGAAGCTTGCAGGGATGAAACTCGGGTCGAATTCCGCACTTTATTCTTGCGAGGCAGTTCTTCTCCATCACTTCATCAAATCCATCGCAAACATAACGGATCAGCAGTAACCAGCAAAAATTTCCTCAATGACACCACTCACTTGAAAAAGAGCATGTCGATACCAGACGCAATCGAAGATGGTGGGCGCTCGGTAGGGACCTTTTTCACGAACTGCGCTGCTCCTGGTTGGTAGTCGAACTTTCTCGCCTTTTTTACGGGAGTGAAGATGCATCTGCCCTCACTTCTCTCGTCGTGAGCCTGCTGTTGACGACTTCGTTTCTGCGTCAGACTCGATCGTACTCTGCCGTCTCCACCAGCGGCTGGAGGCTCGTCCTCTTCTGTCTTGGCCTCCTCAGCAGCCTCTGCTGAGGCCATGGCTCCCTTTCTCTCCTGCTCCAGCACGCGGATATCTGTAGACAGACACATGAGTCTGCTGAAAGATGCTGTCAAGGCACTCGACGGTCGGGACCTTGGGACTCGTCGTCGTCTCCAACTGATACAATGTACCAGGGTGTAGCTGAGTCTCGCGCTCTTTCTCGCTGGGAATGTCTTGGGGGACTCGTGGGCTTCACTCGTTGGCGTTGGACTTGAGACGGAAAGTGCATCTGCCGCCGCCGACCTCGCTGCGAGTACAGCGCGCGGTGCTTCCCGCTCGTCATCCAGTTCATTGTGGGCTCGTCTTTTCTTCACGTGGCTCTTCCTGGTGCTTGTGCTCTCGACGACGCAAAATGCGGAATGAAAGAGGAGCGTGCGGAATACTTGTCGCACTTCAACTTGGAGTGATGGTCACTCAAGTTGCAGTTGGTATACACGGCACTATACGTATAGTATACAGGTGAGGTAAAATACTACTAGCGTTGGTATTAGCAGTTGTGTTGTCCGGTGCATGTGCTGGTTGTACTAACTAGTTGTCCAGGAAGTACCTGTAGACGTAGTCCTCGTCGGTCTTGTCCGCTTCCATGGCAACTTGAGCGCACTCGCGGTAAAGTGTCGAGACTTCTTCCGACAAGTTGCGTGCCGAGCCGCGGTAGTTGATGAGGCAGTCGGTCGGAATTGTGCGCAGCAGCTTCTGCACGGGCTTGATGCAGCTTGGAGAGCGGCAGAAGATGAGGAAGTCGCGCTCGGAGAAGTGGAGCACGTCGAAAAGGGAGTCCACATCGACGCGAACGCCGGCGTCCTCCATGGCGCAGGTGCTGAAGAGCCTGCCGTTGTCAAGTGTAGCTGTGATGGGGTTGCTGATGTAAGCGGGACACTTCTTCCTGCCCAGCGCTGAAGATGCCGATAGCAGAAGCACGAGGAAGACAAAAAGGTATTCGCGCATCGTGTCAAAGTAGTGAACTCTGGGGTGGACACGGCAAAAAGAAGAATGACGAGCTGCAGATCTGGGGTCAAGCCGGATACTGCTTCAACTATTGGGCGAGTGATCCCTCGCACCTGCCCTTCAGGTCACGGCAAACCTGACCTGAGTCTCGCGGCGGCATAAATTTTGTGCACTTCTCTATAAGAAACGCGCCCGCCTCATTTGGTCAAGTGTGGAGACATGGATATTGCTGTCCGAGAGCAGATCACGGGACAGCGTTCGCCATCGAGTCAACAAGTTTGTCCAGTCATCAGTGAAGACATTGTGGGTACCCGTACTGGATACTGCGGCAACCTAAGACAGTACGCGATGACGTGCCAGAACATGATCTGGTCGTTGCTCACGATGCCGTAAAGATCAAACAGTGCAAAGTGAAGATTCAATCGGACAGTACCAGCAAGTCGAAACTGCAACATGAAGCAGCGGACTAGAAATTCCTCAGATCATGATTTCCGATGCAACGAAGCAAACTGTTCGACTATCAAAGAGTGGAAGCACGCTCGTGGGTCCAACCATACGTTAAGAAGCTCTCAGTTCGCGAGGAAAAGTTCGGATATTTGCAACTGAAAATTTATTGGACCACGCAAACAAGAGCATAGAGACTTGGTAATGCCCGATGGGTATTGAAAGGGCTAAACCACTTTTTCTCTTGAAACCAGCGATCCCATGGGTTGAGATCGGAGCGATGGCTTGGAGACGGTAGCATATTTACGACACCAAATCGGAGAATTGCAAGGCGACGCGAAATACTAGTAAGGCACACTCGCGTGTTATGTCTATAACGGATAGATGTGCCGCTCTGACTAATATTTCCTGTATTTTTCAGAGAGTCTGGGTCCAATTCACACACTTCGCAGTCGAGCCGACTATGTTGCACAATATCTGGAGGCTTGATCTCCAAACGTGCTATTATTTATTTGTTTAGACTACCAAAATGCGCCATCGTGTGCAGCAATAATGTTCTGTATTGATGGACACACGTGGATTCCCTGAAGTTTTGTCGATGTCATGTACGATTTTCAAAAATGTTCATACGTAGTCTTCTGTTTCTGCTAATGTCGTGTTTTGCGTTGTGCAAGCTGCCATTTTTGTGTTGTGGATGCTATCCTCTGAGGCGGTGCCGCTCTTGATAGACGAAAAATAAAAACGCTCAATTTGGGAGCATTTCCAGCGAGATACTTTGAACAAAATGGCAGCGTGATAGCGGCCCTATTGAGACGGACATGCTTTACAACGCATTGGAATCACTCCAACTATTTTCGCTGCCAGATCTCAGTCTTTGTGGGTGGGAGTTCTTTTTAAATTCTCGTTCCGAATGCTGTATCAGTTTGGCAGGGCCTGGTAAGCATTCCCACAAAAGTCATCTGCGATGATGTTTCCATCCTCGAGTCACACCGTTCTGCCCCGACCTATACCTTTGAATGTTTACAAGCGTGGCAAAAGGTCTTCGTCGAGAAAAGCACGAACCGTACATTGACCTCCGACAATGGACCGACATTCGCCCAAATTCGTGTCGCGATGACAATGCCAACTCTTACTTGTTGGACCGTTGACGTAGAGATAGCGAGCCTTATTACTCAATCGCTCCATTTTCGCTGCCAGATCTCAGCTTTTGGATGGGAGTTCTTTTTAAATTCTCGTTCCGACTGTATCATTTGGCAGGCCTGGTAGCATTCCCACAAAAGTCATCTCGATTGTATCCTCGATCACACGTTCTGCCCACCTTACCTTTGTGTTTACGGTGGCAATCTTCGTCGAGAAAAGCACGAGTACATTGACCTCGACATGCCGACTTCGCCCAACGTGCGCTGACAAAACTCACTTGTGGACCGCTGTAGAGATAGGACCATTACTCAGGCCCCTGTTTAATGGAAATCTTGCCCCAACGACCTTCCAATGAGTGAGCCCAAGAAATATTACCACTAAAAAGAGGCTCAACTAGCGACAACTGATTACCTGCGTACAATTCAGCTGACAAATCGCTAGTTTCCGCAACTACCCGACAAATACCGCGAGCTAAAGCACTTGTACGTGAAAACAATACCCGATATTTGATTTTCTGGGCGAACTCTAGAGAAGCTGACGCTGTGATGAAGTGCGCTGCTAAAAAATGTTTATTAGTCCAGAAAATATCTGTAGATGTAGTCTTCATCGGTTTGGTCCGCTGCCGCAACCACATCTGCACACTTGTGCAGCAGAGCCGACACTTCTTTCGACATGTTCCGAGTCAAGCTGTGGTAGTTGACGAGGCAATCGGTAGGAGTAGAATTTCAGCAGCGTCTTCACCGACTTGATGCATGCTGGGGAGCGACAGAATCGGAGAAAGTTGGCTTCGGAGAAATTGAGTACGTCGAAGAGCGATTCGACGTGTGTGCGAAGTCCCGAGTTGCCTTGAGCGCAGTTGCTGAAGAGTTCACCATCGTCGATTGAAGCTGTGATGGAGTCACTGATACTGGCGGGGCAGTCCATTGTAGCGAGAACCGACAGCGCGAACGTTTCTAGTACCACCAGCATAATGAAGACGCGTAGAACGAAGCTATAGAGACTCATGGTTGATATTGGCTCCGCACAACGAAAAATGAGGAATGAGCATCCACGTGTGATCAACTTGCTACACTGTGCGCCCGCCTCATGCCATTTGTGGTTAATGTTGCGGTGGTGCGTTGATCCTCACGCTGTTCGTCAACACATGGCGAGATCAGACAGAGCTGGATAATGCACAGACGGAAAACGACCTACCTTTTCGGTGTTGTATTTCTCGGGATCACCACGTACATTACAGTCGCCAA
Organism: Phytophthora sansomeana; assembly: GCA_032158285.1. Taxonomy (NCBI): domain Eukaryota; phylum Oomycota; class Peronosporomycetes; order Peronosporales; family Peronosporaceae; genus Phytophthora; species Phytophthora sansomeana. Next base: position 227,058 of record JAPDHH010000193.1, read on the forward strand.
ACTTGCTGTCCCGGCTCAGCTCGGTTTCTCGTGGCTTTGCTTTCGAACAGCAGATTGTTGCAACCCTATTGTTTGCCAGACAATGATTAGAGCATGCTTGTGTGGTAAAGCAAAGGATACAAATTATTCTGAGGCTGGACAAATTTTCCCGCACGTACGTTGTTACCATCGCAGAGTTCGTGCCGTATCACCTCACAACGCGTGCTCGTTTCAGTAAAAGGTGGTGCGGCCTTCGTATACCCAATTCACCTTGTGGGGAATAACTTGTCAGTTGGCAAAAGTAAGCTTTCAACACACTCGTCTTGAACTTATCCACCATTTGTGAGATGATTCGCTCAGGGACAAGTGCTGCTGATGTCTCCACGGAAAATGTATCGTTACTCGTACAAGACGTCTCTGAAGACCAGTCCGACGTGAAGCGTACCGATATTTCTGCAGTGACCAAGACTCCTGAAGCTGCAGCGGTGCCTGCGAAGATTCAGTTTCTTGACGGAGTGCGAGGACTCGCAGCTCTCTTGGTGGTTGTACAACACTCCCACGAATACCTGCAGGACTTGAATTTAGGAGCGTGTGCTGTCGACGCCTTTTTCGTGCTCTCGTCGTTCCTGTTGACGATGCTCTTCATGAAGAAGAGCATGAAATTGCTGGCACACGGAGCTAGTTACCGGAAGTGGATGTTCACGCTGGCCGACTACTTTTCCAAGCGTTTCTTCCGTGTCTACCCGTTGTTCGCTCTCGTCGCTGTCGTGCTGTGGATGCTTCCAGACGAAGACAAACGCTCTTACTATTTGATCGAGCAACCTGAAAACTACGACTTGTACAAGGTGCTCACGTTCGACTTTGACCAACGTTACTTCGTTCTATGGACACTGCCGTTGGAGATCACGTACTACTTCTTCATTCCTGTGTTTGTGTTGGCGGTGCTGAAGATGCAGAAGTATTGGTGGGTCCCCTTCATTCCTGCCTACGGCTGGGTCGTGTATGAAGGTTGGAATACGTACCGCTGGGACCACATGGAGCTTTCACCTCATGCTCCAACATTCGTCGCCGGGTCAATGGCTGCTGTCATCTTCGTCAAACTTGACACGTGGATCAAGGCCAGGAACTTGACACCCCGACCAGTTCTCCTATTCGCCATCCGAGTACTTGAGTTCACCACACTCTGGCTGCTGCTAAGCCTGAGCTTCCGAGCATTCTTCTTCAATTGGATTCACGAGAACATCGCACCGCAGACACCAGGCTTCCCGTTCATCAGCGTGCTATTCACTATGGTGCTCGTGATTGAGATGCTGCTCCCTTCCTGTCTGTCCACAATGCTCGAGTGGAGCGTATTACGGTACTGTGGCAAAGTGAGTTTTTCGATCTACCTCCTGCACCGATTCGTCATCTACGCCGATGCAGTTGGCACCCAACCGAACTACTACGACCGACTGTTCTTCCGCTTCGGTCTCACGGTGCTGCTAGCGACGATTTCATACCATCTAGTGGAGTATCCGTCCCAACTACTGGCGCAGTTTATCACTCGATACCTGGCAAAGCAAGAGGCCTTTGGGTCACCGGGTTTCATCGATACTATCGCCCGGAAGCTCCAGGCAGATAAAGCTGTCAACAAAGCTATCTACGCGTAAATAATACATGCACATGTACTGCTGTCAGCAAGCGATTTTCCGATGACTCGACGTTAGACACTTTTCAGCGCTCTCGTCCCGTCATCAAAGTGCACTGTACTACTTCGAAGTACTACAGAAATCTACAGTAGCCGTCAACAGTAATGTACTCATGCAAATTCAATTGCATCGGACAAAACTGGAGAATGAATCCGTCTACGCAAAGTTCCCGCCCTTTGGCCTTAATTCAAAAGTACGATTCGCATTTCCCACGCTTTTTTTGGCTTTACAGAATGTACCACCGGACAGAATGGATACAGGCATCTTTTGAGTGGTTATATTAGCTTGTCATCCTCTGTGTGGATAGTAAGATGGCTAGGCAAAGGCGTCTGCTGCAGTCCAGCGTGGAACGCAGAGCTTGTCCGTTGCGCAACTACTTGGAGAGCTTGCGCTTCTTGGACGGCTCGTCGACCGTCTCAAAGTACTTGAGCGAATCCTTGGGGTTGGCGGTCATGCCCTTGTTGCCCTTCTTCCAGTTGGCGGGGCACACGTCGCCGTGCTCCTCGTGGAACTGGAAGGCCTCAATGAGACGCAGCACCTCGTCCACGTTGCGACCGATGGGCAGGTCGTTGATGGTGATCTGACGCAGGATGCCCTCCTTGTCGATGATGAAGAGGCCGCGGAAGGCCACGCCCTCCTCGTCCCCGTCCTGCACGAGCACCTCGTACTTGGTGCACAAGTCCTTCTTGACATCGGCGATAATGGGGATGTTCATCTCGCCCAGCCCGCCCTTCTTGCGGGGCGTGTTGATCCACGCCAAGTGCGAGAACTTGGAGTCGATGGAGCACGCCAGCACCTCCGTGTTGAGCTTCTTGAAGTCCTCCACGCGGTCGCTGAAGGCGCAGATCTCGGTGGGGCACACGAACGTGAAGTCCATGGGGTAGAAGAAGAGCACGACGTACTTGCCCTTGTAGTCGGAGAGCGACACGCTCTTGAACTCGCCGTTCACGACGGCGTCGGCCGTGAACTGCGGGGCGGGCTTGCGGATGGTGAGCACCATTGTGATTGGCTAAAACTACGACTTGCGCTCTACACGGCAGATTCAAGAGTGGCAAACGCGATCCACTCTTTTTGGCTCGCAAATCTTGTCCTACCGCAAGTGTTCGCACTAAGTACGAAAATATGTTCCAAACACCATATTCACGTGGTGCACACCATACACCTCGTTCTCGAGCCAAAGTGCAGCAAAGTGGAGGCGCCATGTCGTTCAGCAGCTTCTACTCGGTGGTGAACGCCATCAAGGACAAGTCGGCGGAGGCCATGACGACGCTAAGCTCGGACCTGCAGGATTTCAAGGCCATCGTGCAGGAGGACGTGGCGGAACTGTCCAAGAGCATGAAGGAGGGGCGGCTGAGCATCGACGCACAGGACGAGGACGAAGCGCAGGACGCAGAGGAGACAAAGCAGGACGCAGGACCTAAACCGGACATTTCCACGGAAGACCAGGACTCAATGGACCCTTTGAAGACCCTCAAGGACTCGCTCTTCTCCTTCGACGTGGCCAGCACCTTGGGATCTCTTAATTCAGTGGGCAGCTCCGTGCAGGGCTCTCTTAATTCAGTGGGCAGCTCCATGCAGGGCTCGTTGACCTCTGTAGGCAGCAAATTGACGTCTTTGAACGTCGGCAACAGCCTCAATTCACTGGAAGCCATGGGCTCCAAGCTGCTGAACTCGGCCGACGAGTTCCTCGGCACGTTGGCGGGAGATTCCATGTACGACGACGAGGAGCTGAGTGAGAGCGAGCTGAGTGCGCGGAGGTTCCGCCTGCTGGCGCTGCAGGAGGACTCGGAGACGTACATGGACTCGCCGCTGGACGTTGAGACCTTTGAGAAGTGGAAAGCCACTACGCCGCCGGACGAGCTGGCTGACATCCAGAAGGAGGTGCTGGAGAACTACCCGACGGTGGGCGCCAAGTTCACGGAGCTCGTGCCTTCAGTGGTGGAGGCGGAGTTGTTCTGGGCGCACTACATTTACAAGGCGTCGCTGCTGGCGGCGCAGGAGCAGCGCGGGGCGGATCTGCTCGAGCATGGTATGTGGGAGTGGGGGGGTCTACTGTGGTGATTTTGTCATGACTAATTGTCTCTTGTAATTTTTGATGCAGCTTTGAACGACGACGAAGAGGAAATCGGCTGGGACGTGGACTCGCCGAAGGCCAAAGAGGACGAGGAGAAGAAGTTTTTCCCGGATGACGAGTCCAAGGAGGAGGACAAGGTGCCTGTCTCGAGTGCTGCTCCCGGTCCAACTTCTTCAAGTGACGGGGAGAGCTGGATCGAACTGGACGAACGGAAGGAATCTACTTCGTCTGGTGCGTCTTCGTCGTTGAAGGAGCCGACCAGCGCTCTTGCTGATCTCAAGCTAGAAGAGGGCGATGAAAACGCCGACTCGTTAGACTGGGGTGATGACGACGATCTGTCTGCCCCGGAGACGACAAGCGCTGCTTCGGACGCCAAGGCCCCCGAGGCGACGCCGGCGACGCATGAGGACGCCAGCAAGCGTGGAGAGGACTGGGGCGAGTGGGACTAAGTTAAGTGGACAGGCGAGATGCCTGCGCATACTTCATTGATCCTATCAACTTCGTTTTCATCAAGCTGCCGTTAAGTCATGTACGGTGTGCCATTGCTTTTCTGTGTGCAAGATTTGATATCAATTTCCTACTCGTACGCGTGTTGTTTTGCTTTTGATGTATGGCTTTGCATCAAAGCCCCTGGGTTTGTCGGTGGTGAGGTGTTACTGAAGAAATTCGTACATGATTCGTACGAAGCAGCAAACAAACATTTCCTTAAGGATTATGCTGCTCCAGTCCTGCAAGAGCAGCAAAACCATTCGCGCCACCCAAATGCAGCGCGTTGAGCGCTTTAATGATGTCGGCTTGCATAATTTGCTTCACCAACCTTTGCTCCGCATCGAAGAAAAGAAGAAGTCTTGAAGTGAACGTGATGTTCAATCCGATGAGCTGCGAGGTCACGGAGTATCAACGGGAACATGGTGGCAATCGTCTTACGAACAATTCGACCAGTAAAGTTTACCAGAGCTTCGACTGAGCAGCCTTGTCGAATGCCACAAACCTGGCGAATTTCTCGAGCATGTTCACAAGAAACATCGTCGTCATCGATCAAAGCAAGCACACGAAGGGATTTCACGTCGAAGGATCGGTGAGTGAAAGCTGGCGTACCTCGCTCTACGACAAACTGAAGAACTCCATTCGAGTACAAAGTGCCTTGACCACTTGGTGTCAAGCCGAACTCATCACTGCGATAACTCGAGAACAGATCCCAAGTCATCTTGAGCATGTGACTCTGAGCATGTGACTCTGAACATGTTGGCGATGCAGCAGTAGCCGCATGACGTACAAGTCTTTTCGTTCATTCAGATGTTGTATTTGCTGCCGCAGGTCATTGATGTCCAGAGTGCGCGATTCAGACGCTTCATGTTCACGACGGCGTTGTTTCTGCGTCGCACTCATCCGATACTCGCTCTTTGTCCGGCACAAACCGGCACAGCTTCATTTCCTGCGAGACTTGACCATTATTAAGTGACTCAACTGACCGACTCATCGAAGTTGAGGCTTTCATCTCTTCATCTCCCTGTCTCGGTGACGAGCACAATATCTTTGCCATGTCCTTCGGTGGTTGGTCCGCAAAATCAAAACTGAAAGCAGCAAGTGAGTGCTTTTAACAGCGAACGGGTTTCAGATTGAAAAGATGGACGGCATTCTTCGCAGTTCGCAACATTGAAATGGCGCAGCGTCGGTGGGAGACGATCTCTGAGACGAGTTTACTACAAGTTACTTTCCAACACTGCAATTTCCATTGTTCTCAATCTCTAGGCGTCCAGTACTTCGTCGTGTCTCGCTACGAGACGTAGGGCGTGCCCATGATTGCAGCGAACTCTCTTGGTTTGGCCTGTTGCAAGGCAGTTAGTGCCGAGAAGACATCGGCCTGCGCAACTTGGCGGACTATTGTCCGGTGAGCATTGAAGTAGAGCAGCAGTCGAGCTGGGCACTTGATACTTAGGCCGATGATCCGTGCCACCATCATCTCGTCACTGAGGACATGAGGGAACATGGAGACGATGATCTGGCGAGTGAATCGGCCCGTGAACTCCCCAACAGCCTCCACCAAGCAACCTCCAACGTCTCCGCAGATCTTGCGAACCTCGGCAGCTTCTTGGTTGTCCGCTTCCGGGTCTTCCTCGACGATGGCCATCACTTGCGTCGTAGCAATGGCGCACGACCGGTGATTAAAGTTGGGCTTGTCAAGCTGCAGCGTGAACTCGTAGATGCCATTAGGCGGCGTGGCTCCGTCCGACTGACCCATGAACATCCTCGAGAAGCTGCAGCCTTCGTCACCGGATCGAGGTCTCTCACTGCCACCGAAGAGGATTTTATCCACCGTTCCCAGCACTTGTGTCTCGAGGGTCTGTCGGCTCTGCAACAGACACGTGACTTGCAAGTCCCGACACTCGAGCAGATACTGGACCTGCTGCTTGAGCTGGTTGATGTCCAGCGTCAAGTTGAAGACCTTGGACTCGTGCTCCTGAAAGTCCTGTCGACTCTTCTTCTGGGTCGCACTCATCCGGTACGGACGTTTGCGTTGGTCATCGGGCACGAGCTTGGTCTGCCGCTTCTTGTACGGCGCTTTCTTGGCTTTCGGAGGTTTGCACGTTGCAACTCGACGGGTGTCACCTTCACCACCGGAAGTCGGGAGTGTTTCGACCGGCGAACACAACAGATCCGAGATGTTCATTGTTAAACTATCAACTGCCACGCGGGACTTGATCGGTCGGAAGCAAAATCGCGAATGGAGACGATCGGAGACTTAGCACAGGACACCATCGATTCTATGTCGGGTCAGAGAGTTCCAGTGGTTGAGTTTCCAGTGCTCCTCGCCTTTCAGGTGAGACCACAAGCGCGTCGTCGCAACGCTGGACCGTCTCCTTGAGCAAGTCAGGTCAACTGGGGACGAAAGCATTTCCCTCGAAGGTTTAGCTGAACAAAAGCTAATGGTTCAGAACTCGTAGCTAACTGTCTTGCCCGTGAGTTCTGCAAAGTCTCTGGGCTTGGCTCTCCGAAGCGCGTCCATCGCCTTCACGACGTCGATCTGCGCCACTTGGTGCGTGATGCATCTGCGGTCGTTGAAATACAAGACCAGTCGAATCGGGGCCGTGACGCTCACTCCAATGAGTCTTGACATGAAACCTTCGTTGGACAGCACGTGCAGGTAAAAGCTAGCGAGCATTTCACGCTTGATCCAACCAGTGAACACGCCCTTCGCCTCAGCCACACAGCCGTCAGTATCACCGCAGAGTCGGCGAATCTCGGCTACTTCTGACGAGGTTTCATCCTCGCACTCCTTGACGAAACTCACCACTTGAACAGACTTTGCAGTTTACGTACGATGACTGAACACGTGAGTGCCTCGTCCTAGAACGAGATCTCGAATCTTGGTGCACTCTCGAGGGAAGTAGCAGCTTAATTCGTTGGCCATCACACTGGCGCCGTCGCTGTTGAGATCGTCCATTAGCTTCGTTACGATGGCCACAACGTCACCTGCAACACGCTGGCGAAACACGAACGACTGGGTGAGGTACAAGTCTCGACACTCCAACAAGTACTGCACCTCCTGACGTAGCGCGTTAATGTCGAGCGTGAGGTTGAACACGCGCGACTCGAACTCTTCATGCTCGCGACGACAACGCTTTCGAGTGGCACTCAGTCGATAGGGTCGCTTGCGCTGGTTATCGGGTACAAATGCTGTGGGTGGCGAGGTGTCTTCTCGTTTCGCTCTTTTAGTTCCCAAAGGCTTGATCGATCCTTGTAGAACATCGGCCGAGGTCTTCACTTGGTTTGATTCACTGCTAGATGGTGAAGATCACAAGAGTTCCGAGATGTTCATTGAGATTCGTGCTGTAGTGCTTGAACTAGTCGAGGCGAAATCTGAAATGGCATTCCGGTAAGAGATATAGAGCTGCTCCATCCGCTTGCGAATCCACGAGGCCAGAACTTGCCAGATCGCTGGATCCCCACGGCCACGCAGCGAACATATTCGACGTTGTGCTCTTGAGGTGGGTCAAGTGTTGCAAAAAACATTTCTATACAAGCAGTGGGTGGATACGATTAGTGACCACAGTTCCTGCCAACAAAGTCGCAGCAGATAGTGATGTTAACAACGCGTTCCTCGACCATACCTTATTAGCAGAACTGACGCTACAGCTCGTCGAAAAGCGATCGAACGCCATGCGAGATATCTGGGCGGACGTGACCACTCGAAGCTGCACCATTGAGATGTCTCGTGTCCTTCTCCAGCTTTGCAGCGCAGTTTGCCACCGTTTTGTGCGGCTTCCAGCGACGTCGCCAAGCTGCAAACTCAAGGCGGCACTCGTCGACAAAACCTTCGTCCTCCATCCGTACGTAGAGAGCTGCTGGTGCACATATCTCGATCTGCAGCGTCTCGAAGCAGTGCTTGTAGCCGCCATCAATCAGATACAACTCCGGGTAGTACAGCTCTGGATAACTATCCGCGTGAAGTCGTCGATCCACATTACGGACATGCCGCAGCATTTTCGGCGCACGATTAGCTGAGAACTCGCAGAAAAAGATGAGCGCTGTACGTGTGGAATGCTCCAACTCCGTCGCCACAAAGAGTTGTGTCTCCATCTCGTCCGGGTCACACAGCGAGCTGGCTCCTTTCAAGCTCCCGCCTTGAAACTCAAATGGGAATCGACAGTCCAAGAGCGCGAAACCTGCCAACTTGTCCTCAAACTCGCCGCTCAAAATCCTCGCCACGGTCTCCGGTGTGATGACGTTCAAATCCGGATGTCGACTCGAGTGCACCGTCGGCAAAATAGGTTTCAATGATACTGAAGCAGTACTGTTGACGTTGATCGACTGCTCTGATGCATGATACCGCAGTAACCTTGGAAGGAATTGTTGGAGTTGGGAACAAATTCCCTGAGGTTACCACCGTCTCACTGGAAGCAGCTCTTTTCAGCACAACTTCTCTGCGTCCTGCGTCCTGCATCCTGTTCATCTTGGATTTCTTCTTTCCTGATTGGTCCAGACCCAAGTGGGACCTGGGCGACAGCTCCGCTTGGTCCTGCACGAGTCCTGCAGTCCGTTTCCGATTTTCACAATAAGATCCTGCACCGTCGTTTTCCTGAATTTCACTTGACTCTCCACTGGCAACTTGTGCAGGTTGAAAACTTGACATTTCGGTTCTATCGTCATTTTCTTCGTCGAAAATGGCTCGTGGCGTCCTGCGTCGAGTTAAAAATAACCGTGAGGTCCTGCCTTCCCCAGCCTCTCGGCGCGGCCTGCTGAGCGTCTTTTTCGACGGTTTCTCCGACTTCTGCGCTGCGGTTTGCCTCGTAGACGCAGATAGCGGGGGTGTGGATAGCTGCAGACGCTCGGACAGCAGCGGCGTCAGGCGGGTGCGGCGCGCCGCGCCCTGCTCGTCCGCCATTGTAAAAGTAAAAATTCAATTTTGGCTAACGCAAATATGTGGCGAATATTCGCATTCAGATTGTTAGGTTAGCCAAACGAATATTTGCTTCAGGAACCAGACCCGATTTTTCGTTTTGTACATGTATACGGGAAAATCAAACCCGTCCGGCCAAATCGACGATCGACGACGGCAAGTAACTTCAAGCCATGAAATGCGGTGGCATTACGTTATCATCAACATTGGCTGTCCTTTATTCTTTTCATTACGCGTGTAGCTCTTTCTTAACTGCTTGTCCTGTCCGGAATACTCGGGTGATGGGTAGTGTTCGGTAATTTGCTGTTTACAAATTCTACTAGACACTAACTAACTGTTAGTCCCCTGTTTGCTAACTGTAAGCGAGAGAGTTAGTTACCACCACATGCTTTCATTAGAGCTTAGCATAAAACTACTGTAGTTATTCTACAAGCCTGAATACCCGGCGTCCTCCGGGCCCGTCTTCTAAAGTAATGTACTCTGGTCATGCCGATAGAAGCTCCTGTGTTTTAAACTCATCGATGAGATTGACTGGAAGGTGACGAGCTAGTTTCCACGTGGGGACATCCCACCCAACCCACTTAACTAAGTAGAGATGTTGGTAGTCCACTGTTTTCTTGGCGTAGATACTTTCAACTACAAAATCGCCTTCCCCGTCACTGCTAAAAGAAGACCTGGCCTCGCTGTCGGTCGTGTCTGCCGGAAAATCTTCTAGCACGTACACGCCCGAAGGCAGCGCTTCAATATCTTCAAATTCGGAATTGTTACCTAGATCAATAGGCATTCCAACTCCTTCGTGTTCATTGATGTCAGGATAAATTTCTGCGGGTGCTGCTTCGTCTTCACGCTGAAGTTGACCATTTTGCTCGTTACGGCGCCGAGCTCAGGCTGCCCTTTGGCGACGCGTAAGCCGTGCCATCTTGCTACAAGTGTTTTTGAATTGTGAGCTCGGTGAGAAATGCAAACAAAGTATACTATTCTAGTGCCTCTGCACTACTTTCCAAATACAGAATTGGTTATTTCTGGAAATTGATAGGGTGATGATTAAAATATCGGCACCGGGCACCACCAAAAATACAGAGATTTTTGTACTAAAATTAATATTATCTTCAACATAAACTTCAACATCCGATCACGCCAAAAAGACTTATAACTTTTCAAGTATTCGTGCGATTGACGCGTTTAAGGTCTCAAAATGTTGCCCGCGGTGTGTACAAACAGTGTTATGGAAAAATATTAAGAGGTTTGTATTCTTATTTGTGTTATGCCTTGCTATATAACTATTAGTGGTCTAATAATCATCTTATCGCACAACTGTATATCCTGCAAATAAATAATGTACACTTAGACCAAATTCACCACGTCTTGGTCAGCCTCTAGTTCACCGTATTCGTCTATGTCCTACTCGTCCTGGAGATACAACTTTATGTAGTCAGTCTTGTCGTGTTTGTCCAGAAGCGCATGGTTGATGTACACAAATGCCAGTTTCTCCAGCTTTTCCATCGTCAATCGATTCCGGCGTTTTGTGTGGAGAAACGAGAAGATGCTCCAACCTCTTTCAGCCGCTGCAGAGGAGGTCGGGATTGAAAAGACTCGTATGGCAATTGATGATAGCAAAGGATACTCAGACATCCCATACTGCGCCCAGTACTGAATGCCAGTGAGTTTGTTGTACTCGTTCAGCTCCTTCATTGGACGGGTTGGGTACATGGTGAGGAAGGTGTTGAGTTCGTCGACACACTCGGTTGCGGTATCGCCATCGTAGTATGCACTGATGTACGATATCAGTTCGTTCTTCGTGTTGATTTTGTCGTTTAGCAACCACTTCAACGTAGCTGTCTTAGGGGTAAGCATGTACGCAAACCCCATCGACTCGGTGTGGAGGAAATTCCAGCGGGCAGTGACAATTGCTTTTAGCTCTGTCATCAAGTTGGTGCCTAGCGTCAGCCTCTTCTCCCACGACGCATGCAGTTCTGTAAAGTAGTGGTAAACCTTGTAGAGGTTGCAGTCGTCTTTCTCGAACTTCCCTATTATCTCGCTGGGGAATTTCAATACCGACGTCAACTTCCTAAGCCGAGACCAAAAGCCGCTACTCCCAGTAAGACGTTTGAATTTGTCCACAGCCTCTTGGTTTTGGATATCGTTTAGGATGGGCGCCACATCGTCTTCGAGTAAAGCTTGAGTCGCAAATTTGGCAGCACGAAGGTATCGGCACGCATTGTAGTGAGAGTACCAACGTGTAGGGACGACAAGTACCAGATCGTGGGTGATCTGGAAAAGCCTTCGCTTTTCTTGAAACGCAGCGAGCACATGCTGATGATTGCGCACAAACTTTATCACCGACATTACATCTGCTAACGTATCACTGAACTCAGTCAAGTTGCAGATGTCCTTGATCAGCAAGTTCATGACGTGCGCTGCACAACCGTTTGCAAATATGCGTGGGCACTTTCTCTCGATAATTTCCCATGCTCCTCGCATGTTGGGCGCGTTGTCAGTAATGACAGCTACACATTTCGACAATCCAAGTTCTTCAAGGACCTTTAAGATCTCTGCAGCAATGCGCTCGGATGTTTGGGGGATTCCAACGGTTGAAACACTCTTCAGAAAAAACGGCTTCTGGCCAGGAACTACAACAACATAGTTCACCTGGTGTTCGTTCTTGCAGTTGGACCATCCGTCGCTAACGAGGGTGTATACATTCGCCTCTCTAACGAATGTCATCCCCTGCTCCCGCAATTCTGTGTAGTGCCTGTCCAGCAAGGCCCCAGACAAAGTCTTTGCTGTCGGTATGTGCGTGGCGTACGCCGGTCGAAGGCACGTAAGCAGCGCTTTGAGCGAGTCTGATTCCACCACGCGAAACGAAACTCCGGTCCGAAAAAGCAGCGAGTGCGGTGGTGATTGCGTCTCTATCACCGATAGTTAGTGTGTCGACCCAGGTTGAAGCCGTTGTCTGCACGCAAATAGCCTTACGCGGCTCAGGAGAGGAAGAGCGCTGCCTCGCTCGCTTTCCAGGCGAAATGATTCTTAGCGTGTGCTGAGCGTGAAAGAATGTCTTCTCTGCATCTGTAATTCCCATACAGTTTGCGCGTTTGTGTGAAGTCACACGAGCCCTTGACCACGGCACCACGCGTTGGCAGTGACGGCACTTCCCCTTGACTTTGTCGAGCCGTTGCAGATACGAGTTGATGTCGAAAGCCGCTGGGTCCCTGTTCGTCTTTGAAGATTGAATAACGTCGAAGGCAGTTAACACCATGGTCGAAACGAGATGAGGGAGGTGGTAGAGAGGAGGAATGGGTCGGAGGCGAAGAGAATTGAAAAGTGATTTAGTTTGGAGCATCCTTAGGGCGCTCTGTAAGAAGCGGTTTTCTCGTGTGAAGCAGTTTTGAAACGAATACAGTGTTGGTTTTCATACACGATAACGGATATGATCAGTTGGGATATATAACAGCGAATGCTTACAAAATTTGCAGCCTTACGAGAACAAGCGGGATGAAACGAACCATAAGACAGTAACTTTTCCATTTTCAAAACCCGAATACGAAGTACGAGTTCGATCCGAATAGTTTTCACACAAATATTGGCACTCAAAAATATTGACCATTCCTCGTTCGGCGATACTGTAACATGTTTGCAAATTTTACTATACACTAACTAACTGTATATTTCGCGTACAGCTAACTTTACATGTAGTGTATAGTGCGCACTAGTGATGGGGTTGTCGAGGCCTGATGGCCCAAGTGCCTCTCGTTTTGCCAGGTATCGAGTGATAAACTGCGCCAGTAGTTGGGACGGATACTCCACTAGATGGTATGAAATCGTCGCTAGCAGTACCGTGAGACCGAAGCGGAAGAACAGTCGGTCGTAGTAGTTCGGTTGGGTGCCAACTGCATCGGCGTAGATGACGAATCCGTGCAGGAGGTAGATCGAGAAACTCACTTTGCCACAGTACCGCAGTACGCTCCACTCGAGCATTGTGGACAGACAGGAAGGGAGCAGCATCTCAATCACGAGCACCATAGTGAATAGCACGCTGATGAACGGGAAGCCTGGTGTCTGCGGTGCGATGTTCTCGTGAATCCAATTGAAGAAGAATGCTCGGAAGCTCAGGCTTAGCAGCAGCCAGAGTGTGGTGAACTCAAGTACTCGGATGGCGAATAGGAGAACTGGTCGGGGTGTCAAGTTCCTGGCCTTGATCCACGTGTCAAGTTTGACGAAGATGACAGCAGCCATTGACCCGGCGACGAATGTTGGAGCATGAGGTGAAAGCTCCATGTGGTCCCAGCGGTACGTATTCCAACCTTCATACACGACCCAGCCGTAGGCAGGAATGAAGGGGACCCACCAATACTTCTGCATCTTCAGCACCGCCAACACAAACACAGGAATGAAGAAGTAGTACGTGATCTCCAACGGCAGTGTCCACAGAACGAAGTAACGTTGGTCAAAGTCGAACGTGAGCACCTTGTACAAGTCGTAGTTTTCAGGTTGCTCGATCAAATAGTAAGAGCGTTTGTCTTCGTCTGGAAGCATCCACAGCACGACAGCGACGAGAGCGAACAACGGGTAGACACGGAAGAAACGCTTGGAAAAGTAGTCGGCCAGCGTGAACATCCACTTCCGGTAACTAGCTCCGTGTGCCAGCAATTTCATGCTCTTCTTCATGAAGAGCATCGTCAACAGGAACGACGAGAGCACGAAAAAGGCGTCGACAGCACACGCTCCTAAATTCAAGTCCTGCAGGTATTCGTGGGAGTGTTGTACAACCACCAAGAGAGCTGCGAGTCCTCGCACTCCGTCAAGAAACAGAATCTTCGTCGGCACCGCTGCTGCTTCAGGAGTCTTGGTCACTGCAGAAATATCGGTACGCTTCACGTCGGACTGGTCTTCAGAGACGTCTTGTACGAGTAGCGCGACGCTTTCGACGGACGCATCAGTAGAACTCACTGCAGAACGAACCATTCTGACGCTCGTATTGTGTCGAGAGCTCCTTTTGCCAAGTGGCAAATCCTGTGTGTGAACCAACAAATACATATGCTTCGTTGGTGCTTCGCATCTGACGGCGACTATCATGTACGCGTTGCTCCACGTTTCAATGGTCCTCACCTGCATTTTGGGGGCTGATGCCTTAGCTGCACCTACAGCCAACCCGCATCTTCAGGGCCAAGAACTACATGGAATGGATAACACTTACCCGCTTTGAAGCGTATGTGGCGCGATCTGACAAGACACATCTTGAGATAGCACTACATGTAGTACATGACGACAGGTTTCCATGTGTAGCATCTAAACCCACATGTCATATTACTGGATCAACTTACCCTGTTGTCACTTCTACATAAGCAGTGGCTGTGCTGCTTCGCGTTCCAGGCGCTGGACAGTCTCCAAGAGCCACTCAAAGTCGTGCTGCTGGGCGATACGCTTCAGCAGGCGCAGCGTCTCCAAAAGTGATTCGCGTACTCCAGGCATCAATACGTACGTGCCTGAGCACGGGCAATACTCACGCATTTTGTTCTCTGCAGGCAGGTGGCACTTGCGGCAATACAAGTCTTGAAGCTGGTACGCAACGGATTGCGCCTGGACCATTTCCACTAGCCGCATCTCAAACGCTGTCTTGTCGTACAGCGCGAAGCAGCGTGGGCAATGCCACGCGGATCCATTTTCAATGTCTTCAGCAGACTCTTGTCCTTCATCATCTTCATCAGCGCGTGACGCACTGCCCTTGAAAAGCTGAGGGTCCCGACACAGATCGACGGACCGGCACAAGTTACAGCACAGGCAAATCACATCCTGCACGGTGAACGACAACGATGGGTTCCGGAATTGCGCCACGTCCCCAAATTCGCTTGTGCGAAGCAGCTTGAGCAAGGTGCGCCTCATCTTGCCTACCTGAGCCTCGACAGTTGGTTCCAACAGGAAGACTGCACACACAAACTTCACAAGCTCCAACGCAGGAGACTCCATCGGGAGATGAGAGCCTGCGAAGACTGGGAAGCTGTCCCGGTCCATGTTATACGTCAGAATCTCGGGAACTATACGCAGCATCTTATCGGAGAAGTATGACGAAACCAGTCGTTGCGAATACTTTGCAAGCGGGCTCAATTGTCTCTCGTCTTCATCAAGTGGCTGTTCATCTCCGTCTTCTGCGAGATCTTGCTTGGCGTCGCCTCCTTTCAGAAGTCTCTTCATTTCACGAAGTTGGAATTCCGCTCGTCGACGAATGAATTGGCCCACTAGAATCAAGAAGTATTCGTCAACTCCGCGGGGAAGGTAGTTCGCAATGTTCCAGTGAGACACAATCTCAAGAGGCTTCTCCTCGCTGCCTTCTGAGTCGTGATCACTCTCCTCGTGTTGCTCATCTTCCGGCACCACGTTCTTGAGAAGAATGCAGCCGTAGTTCTCTGCGTCCATAAAGAAGAGGTTCGAGAAATACTTCTTCGGGGTGAAGTTAAGCACCTGGAAGAGTTCATTTGAGAGCACAGTCTGAAGAATGAAATTCAGGTACGTCTGCGCATCGCGCACCGACTTCTTCTTTGTGCACACAATGATCTTGCTGAAGTCGGCGTACACAATCTGAGATCCCAGACGGCGAAATTCTGCAAGAAGCTGCAAAAACAGCTTTTCCATGAGTCGCTTCACCATCGCGTGCAGTGCCGGATCAAAGCTCAGCGAGCTTGGTGAACAAAGCCAGCGATAGAACTGCTGCAGCACGTGATCAGCAAACTTGTTGCGGCTAGCCAAGAAATCCTTGAAAAGTGTTGTAACCATCACACGTAGCAACCGGAACGCTTCATGACAGCTCTCTTCGGCATCTCCTTCCGCTACTGCGGCACCAGCATTTTCGGCTTTACTACCAGATTCACCATCAGCGTTCCCGTCAAAGTCGATCTCCATTTGATGCGCAACACCCAATCCTTCAATACTGTGAATTTGTGAGGCCACGAGAATCGCATTGACCGCTAGCCCATCCAGCTCGAGCTCGACGCAAACATCAACGAAAGATCCCTTCTCGCATACCACGATAGAAGTGTCGACACGGTGCTGCGAGACCATTTCGCCCTTCTTAGCCGATCCTAATAGCGACTGGCTAAAGAGCTGTTGGAACTGTTGTTCTTGCTCCTTTCCGCCCAGATCGGGTAGCGACGTTGGCGAGTGCCACCACAGATGCTTGTGCTTGGTCAGGATACGCGAGTACAGAGTATCGAGAATAGCAATGGAGTGGTCTCCCGTAAAGTTACCAACTGGCAAGTGTGCATACCGCGCACAGTCGAGCACATCCGAATAATACTGTGTCATCTCGAAACACCGTGTAAGCATCTTTTCTCCCATCAGTTTGCGCCATGTAAGGGCTGGAAATAAGGTGTCTTCCTCATTCCACGGCAACATTGCGATAGGGAAGCTGTGCAGGCCTTGCATCTTCTCGCGAAGTCGTTTGCTGGACGGAATGCACGTCTGCGCAACCACAATCGTCGGCTTCGGAGCTAATTGCTTATTTGAAGCCAAGCGTGCAAGAGTAGCATTCACACCTGAGAAAGCCTCCTGCGCTGTTTTCACAACGTGTGTCTTGAACGAGCAGCTCTGAATTGGGGCAATGCCGCCTTCCTCTTGAGATTCTAAAAGCAATTGTTCAAAGAACTGCCTCAAGTCTGAACCTCGAGACTTGACGTTGGAGAACGGGTCGACATACCAGACGTTAGCATCACCTTCACTTATTGTGCTGCCTAAGCTGTCGGCACTGACGTCGTCATCTTTCTCTTTTAACACAACCAAGCCCAAGATGGCGCGCTTCTTTTGTTGCGCAAAGTAGAGCAGTACTCGTCGCATCAAAGAATTCGGAGGTGTAGATGCGTCTCCGTTCGCCATAAGCGAGCGCTGGGGCTCCATGAGATAGGATGCCTGTGCCGTGGACTGGAATTGCAAGTCACTAAGCTCGTATTCTTGGCTTGTACTGGAGAGGTGTGGATTGACAACTTTTGCCACGCATCCAAGCGCACAAACAGCTCGTGTCAATGCAGACACTTGTAGCTCGTACACACCTTGCACATGAGGGTCTCCGAGAATCTGATTAATCTCTCTGTGGTACTGCTGGTACTGCCGCTCGCTGAGCATAACCTCTACCACTGACTGGGGCTTAGATGAATAGTGCGGAACAATCCGAGACACACGCCGAGCGCCAGGTAGCTGCGACAGCAGACTCTCTTGGTCAGCTTCTTCACACGTGATGTAGAAGGCACGCGGCATCTTTAGAGTAATACGCTGGAGCATCTGGGAGTGCGCAGTAAGAACCCAGCAGGTAAAAAGACCTCCTTGCTCTTGCTGAATCTCCACAATCTGCCAGTACTCCCGTTGCAGAGCGCTGCCCGCATTGAAAACAAAATTTTCCATGCCAACACCATTACCTTTAGCTGCAAGTGCTCTCGTAGATCCACTTTGATAGCGTTTTGAGCTGCCGTGTGCACTGTTTGCCATGCCAAACCCACCACCAAAGCTGCGCATTCGTTCCTCACGCTCTCGTCTCCGCTTGCCCAGCATGGACTTCCACTTTTTCTTCCGATTCTTCAGCCAGTCTTTAAACGGCACTTCTCCCAGCTTTACGTTCGCCATAGGTACGTCTTCCATGTCGTCGGCATCAATTTCCTCGATGGTACTGCTACTGGTATCGTGTTCATCATTTGCTTTGCTCCCTCGCTTCCGTGAATGGGGTTTCTTTGGCAGCGACGGTTGCTTGCCCTTCATTAGGTCCTCCATATCAATCAGCTGAGCGACATAATCACCATTATCCGCCCCTTGGTCGCAGTTTTGAAAAACTGTTTCATATTACCTTGTTGATGCTTTGCATTCTTTTCACGAACTTGCTTCCTCATCCAGTCAGGCAACTCAATTCGAGGCACAGGGTTCCTCACATTCTGGAAAGCAGCAGGGAGCGAGATAATCTTCTGCACGGTCGACGCGAAGCGCGTTCGATAGTAGTCCCAGTCGAGAATCGAACGGATGTCGAAGTCCTGGAGGTGCGGATCCTTCAACCATTTTTTCAGAAAGTGCTTCCTAACCGCATCTTCTGTCGCGAAAATAGCTGTAGGGATAGCACGCTCCGTGACCTTTTCACCGTAAGGGCGCGCAGCAATGATCATCTTACAAGTGAGACCCTTGTCCTTGATCATTTCCTCACCAAGGAACTCGCCCAACCGCCTTGCTGTCGTGATAGACGTAGATTTCTGTCCTTCGTACTCCTCCAGCTTGCCAGACATACTCTTATTCTCCGTAATCAACGCCATCAGCTCTTCGTCGTCCATTGACTTACCTCTGGTATCAATCACGTCAAGCCATCGATTCGCGCATTTGGCAACTGATGCATAGCATTCTTCCAGACTGTCACCGTCGAGGAAACATTCGAACACTTGGCCCTGGAACGCCTTAATAAGCTGCAGCTCACCTCGTCGCTTCAGCTCGAAACCCTTTAGCTCAGCGAGCGAGTGATCAAAGTTAAACACTGCGTAGCGCTTTTTTAGTAGTTTTCCCTCCTCAGTGGATGCAGGGAGCACCATAGCCTTGTACGGTCCGTCGACTTCGAAAAGAATAGAGCACTCCTTGTGCGTGTTGTATTTGCCCGTTGCCGGGTCCAGTTCATGGTATTGCGGGTTTGTGAATTTTGCGTGCACATCTGCATTTAGCATCACGCACGGATAGGAAATAATCCTGGAGCTACCATCCTTCAGTTTAAACGAGAAGGTCTCAGGGAATGATTTTGGGAGAATAGCCCAAATACCATCCGTATCCAACTCCAGTGGTCGCCCTATTTGTTCCACTAGCTCACGAGCTCCAGTAATGATGTTGGACCCTGTGTGCGTCACGATGCCAGCCATTTCCATCGAGTGCCATCGAGCGCCCTTGCGCATGACATAACCATAGAACGAGTTCAGAATACACTTGTGTGCAAGCTGCAACGAGTCATACACGAGACACTTGTTTTGAGCATCAATTTTCGCCAACAGGTCTTTCGCCTCCGCAGCTTGGGACACCTTTTTCTTCCAAACTTTCGTGAGTCCCTTGTACTCATAACGGCGATCACGGAAAGCACGCACTGTGTTCACGTAAAACGGGTTTTCGCGCATGCAAACGGTGGCAGATCGCTTTTGCTCTTCTGTCACTTTAGTCTTCTTGTACACACTGGAGCAGTATGACTTAAAGCGCTGTTTCAGCAACAGCTCTTGCTTGTCTGAGGGAAGTTGAGCAAATGGCACGGAGGCGCTATTGTTCTTCCTTCCTGGGTCCGCCTTAGATGCTCCGCCCGGCTTGTCAACGGAGAAGTTTTCGTATTCAATTTGCGTCTTGATGGAATAGTACTCTGGCCGGGTTGCAGGGTAGAAATCACCACGCCACACCCAGTCCATTTCACGTTGGCAAGACTCATCCTTCTGCTTAATCGCTGCTCGACCGCACTCAGTATTATAAGCGCAAGCTGCACAGTCTGCTTCGTTAACAATGGCGCATGGCTGCAAACGGTTCGTCAGAATAATGTTCGGGTACATAGCTGCCACATCCAAATGGTAGATTAGCGGTTGCTCCTTTCGATTCGGTCGTTCACGAAGCCCAATCAGACGATCAACGATGTCCTTCTTGACATCGTCGTAGTTGGCCACGCGATCAAGTGGCACATTCATTTCAATCTCCAGAGAAAACCCAAGGTCGCGGTCAATATTGTCTATCAACTGCTGGAAAGCACTTGGTACCAATTGGAAATCATACAAAAAGTCAGCGCGAAAAACACCAGACTCCAAACACTCCACGTGGCCACCAACGTAAGTCTCGCACTCTACGAGGTGTCCCTTGTAGAATTTTTCTTCACGAGCAGAACTTTGCTTGTTGGGGCATATGATGTTGCCTCCGAAAGCTTCAACCATCAGCAAAGCCTCGCAAAGTGTACCGGAACCTTTTCGAAGCACATCTTCAGAACCTAATGGGATAATTGTGCATAGCGAGAAAACGAACAAGTGAACATACTTGTCGTACAGGTAAAACGTGGCGACGGCATCGGAGACTGAATACGACGCCATTTTCAGTGGCTCATCGCGGGCGAGAGCAACCATATCTTCTGCGTCCACTTCAACGGGATCGTATCCTAGCTTGTACTTCGTCACAGCCTTCAGACCCTGACTGCCCTGCGGCAAATAGGAGTCACGCTTCACCCAACAGAAAGCGTCCATGTGTACGCTGCACCGGCCGCGATACTCGCCACTGCGCTCGTCCAGAGACACACCGATTTCATGCGCCATATTAATGCCGTGGATTTGTGCACGCGCGTCAATGAAAGGCCAATCGAAGAAGTCTCCGTTATACGTCACGAAAATGTGCGGTTTCTCGTCCATAATGTGCTCGAAGAAGCGCTTCAGGAGCTGCTCCTCGTTCTCCTCATTAAACACGATAAAAGGTCCTGGGTAGGCTTCCTTGGGCGTATACTCGAAGTCCTGGATGTCCTCCGACACAAACTCGCGGTTCACAATCAGATATCCCTGGCTGTCGATCATGTACGAGATCATGTAAATCTGGTCCACCTGTGCATCCGGGAACTTCAGCGGCGCCTTGGTACACTCAATATCGAAAGCGCACACAACTGGTTCCGCCTTGTCGACCATATCCTTCTGCCTCTTCACGTCCGACGGCGCGTAGGGCGCGGTTGAGTCATAGTCCACGTGATACCACGCTCCCACTCGGATATCAAGGTCAATTGCCACCCGCATGGGGTAGGGCACGTCATACTCTCGGAGCTCGAGCAGCGCGCTCTCACTCTCGTCTGTTCCTGATCCTTTCACTCCATCCGCGTCCACTCCAAAGATCAAATCGTCCTCCGTCACCTGCTCTCTCATCTGTCCCTGCATCTCGTAGGCCTGTCTGGCCTGCAGTCTCTCCTGGTTCCTGGCCACCAGCGGCGCCAGCTCCTTCTTCACGGTCATCAAGTCCGAGACCGTCGCAAAGCTCAGCTTCACGTACAGCGCCTTCTTGCCGTTCAAATGGTCGGCCATGTCCAGATCTTCTCGGAAAACCCGCTCCGCTTTGGCTACCAGGCCCTCAAACTTCCTCAAGCAGTAGGCGATGACGTCCTGCGACCGATTGGTCTCTGGCCGCACGTAAAAGTACGGCTGGTAGATGATTCTCGTCTTGAAAGCCTTGCCGTCCTGCTCCAGGAAGTACAACTCCAGGCCGCTGACCTCGTTCTTGCCCTCTAGGGGGTCGGGCAGCGTGCAGGCCCGTAGATTGAGCAGCCAGCCCAGCTTGGCGTGGTCCACAGCGTCCGTCGACGCGTCCGGGAGCTCCTTGCGCGCCTCCTCCTCCTGTTCCAGGAGCTCTGGCAACAGGAAGAAGCCAAACTTGCGGTCCAGCTCGTCGCCCTTCTGCAGCGCGTACTGCTTGGCCTCCGTCATGCCGCGGCCCACGCGCGCGCGCTGCGCATTCAGCCGCGCGCCCTGCGAGTTGCGCGCCCAGGCGGAGCCCCCGCCGCGGCTCGAGCTGTACGGATTGCGCGACGCCTTGTTGCCCCCATACTGCGTCGCCATTGCGCTGGTGAGTGAGTGCGGAAAAATGGTTTCCGCGCCAAAAACGGCGTTAAGTACGAATGTGTACTGTCGATTAGTACTCCTAAGAGACTGGACGGAAAGCGCGCGCCCGGACGAAAGTATAGCCCGGACGAAAGTGTGTGTTCGCTGAGGTTGAAGTTAACTATAACTACAACATGTGCAATGCTTAATTAATGCAGTTGATTAACTGAGGACGGACGTTTTAGTTGCAGCCCAGCCATGCCTCAACTTCAGGTCGACAAGGATCACCCACTCTCTGCTGAATCTGTCGACGTCGCATCTCGATCACGAACGGGTCCGGCATACAGAAGATTGCCATGAATCGAGCGTTGTAGCACATGGCCTCGGGGTATCCAGGAATTGTACACTTCCGATACATGACGCCATTGCATTGAGCGATCGTTTCTGGCGTTGGAAACCCCGGCCCGGGAGAGTTTGTTTCTTCCTTTCTGCAAACGGTTGATGAAAACTTTTTCACAACTGCTTTCGTCGCTTCTGAAGCAGCTTTGGTTGGAGGTAGACACGGTGCAGGCGGTACTCCCCAGAACGGATTACCCGCACAAAAAGGATCTTCGAGCTTGCAATCACCGAGAAACCCATTGCAGCACCACGCACCTCGGTCATTTACCGAAAACGCTTTCAGGTTTTGGACTGATTTGAAGTCGGGGAGTATTTCAATCCTCGGTACGTACGTCAGCACTAATCGCTCGAGGTTGTAGAGAGGGTCAAATGCCGGTAGCTCAGCTAGCGATACGAACAGTGCTAATGCCCACGCCTTGAGGTGTTTAAGACCCTCGAAAGATGGAATGGCTTGCAGTCGAAGGTGCATTCCCAGGTGAATAAACGTAAGGGATTTCATGTTGTCAAACATTCCATCGGGTAGCTCGAGCAACGAGCTGTCGAAGGTCCCCTCTACATATCTGTACACGAATAGTGAGTTCTCCGCAGTGTCAATCACGAAAAACATAAAGAAGACTTACAGATACTCCAGTTTTGTATACTCCTTGATCCAGGTAGGCATGCTCTCCGTGTGCGTGTACACTAGGGACCTACACAAATGTTAGAAATATTTGCACCATACTGAATATCCAAGAGGCATTTACGTACAGGTGACGCATATGACGGCAACGTCGTAGCTCATAGGGAAGTGCTGGAAAATATCGGTTTGTGAGCTGAATAGTCTTGAGGTCGCCTGTTGATGCGAGCTGGACAACCTTGGCGGTGGCGTTTACAGGTTGTAGCCAACTGGCGAAGGATGTTGGTGCTAAATCGCCGTCAATAAGCGCCAAACAAGGGCATTGCGTCAATGAATCACGCTCCACAAGTGTCCATCGATGTGCCTTGACAGCACACTCAGGATGCGGTAGACACGCCATCGATGAACTCCACACACTCTTGTGAACAAAAATGACTAAACTAATCGTGAAGACGATCAACAAGGTAGCAGAAACGAAATGGCGTTTGGGGTAGAGACGACCTGGTCTTTTACTTGGATCCTGAACAATTTCAGCTACGCGTGCCAGTCGATGAGAGAAAATGATGTGAACTCCGACACGTAAACAGAAATCCCAGAAAGAGAAAATTTGAAGCGATTGCAATGCTTCGTAGATGATTCCGGTCTGAACTGGGTCTGCAATCACGCTTGCGTTCCTCTCAAATGACCCCGTTGGGAAAACGCCGAGGTTGATCGCAATTTTCTTGTGGTCAAAACTAAAGGAGGATAAGCAATAGGTGACCATCAGCATCGGATACACTACGACAACGAAGAAATCAAATCTAGGATAGAGCATATGCAATACAGAAGAACATTAACGGGTGATAAGATTAAACTTGCGCATCTAAAGCCAAGTACGTACACTGTGTCAACGATAACTTCAGTCAATCCGGTAAAATTCGGTGGAAGGAGCATCATAAGCGCACAGGAGAGCGCATTTGTCCCAATAATTGCTGTGAATGTCGTGACAAGAACCAAAGGAGACCCTGCTTCCAGAATTTGGTACAGGATCATCGATTCCACGGCCAGATCAGCAAATTTGATCCATACTCTCTGCATTTGGTCAGCACGATTAGAAAGAAACTTATAATTCTGTCTGCAAGTACTAGTACGTACCGCAACTTCGACTGCGTAGCTGTCATGTTTCACGATTAGCAAGACCGTTTGTGTGAGAAGTGTAGCTGCTCTGCTTCTTCGTCGACCAACTGGTACAATCGTAACACTACTACGCAAAGCTGCTTTCATTGAGTCTAGCCGAGATGATCTTGCGTATCGCTTCACTCGCTTTCGGGTTCGGAGTAACTTGAAAATAACCAAGAGGTAGGTGATCGCTACAAGTGAAAGCCCGCGCACGGAGCACGCATTCATAATTCTTGGAGGGTCAACCATGAGCCAGAACGATCCATTGTCGAAAGTTTCAGTCTTCATGACCCAATTCACAGTGTCGTTTGGTTTGATCGCCAGGAGAATGAGCCACACCGTCCAGCAAAAGCAAGTGAACGCCATGAAACCCACCAAAACCTTCATCCCCATAGTTACCGAACGCACCGGGGTGCTCTGGCTTTGCGATTGTTGCTGGGGTCGGGAATTATTGCCAACGGCAGTCGGCTCTGGGTAAATATTTCTTCTCATACTGAAAGTTTTTCGAGCCACTGCGTTAATGGTTGATAATGTCGGTCCAGCTACTGGTAACACTGACAAACTCCTCATGCTCACAGGTGGTAGTCTTTTACCACAATTTTCTGCACTGGGAAAACTTCTGTTCATCGTAGGATGAACGGCATTTCAATGCCTTACGAACTGCATGCAGACCAAACATCCCGAAGTTGTTGAGATGGGTATTTTCGATGATGAAGTGTATTTACTGGTCTCCTCTACACTGGCCTCCGATTTTAGCTGCTTTGCTGTCCTAGCAGTTAGGCTTGTGGTTGATACCAATTTAGTGACTTCCCCGCCGGTATCCCCGCGAGACTTTGAGGTAACTATCCACAAATTTGGGCTAGCATTCATGTATACGCATCGTGTCATCAACCATGTCAGTCAACACTGGTAAAAGCAAATTGCTACCATTTCTCTTCCAACTTCATGAGGTTTGTGTTTGCAATGTGGAACTTAAATATTGTTAAAGGTAGTTAGTGATTCCTGCATCCGAGCCATGCTTCATAGTCCGGATAACAAGAATCACCGACCCCACGCCGGATTTGCTGACGTCGCATTTCAATCGGGTACGGGTTCACCGAGCATGAAATTCCCATCAGTCGAGCATTGTAGCACATTGCTTCTCGATGTCCTGGCACTTTGCATTCCCGATACAAAGTGCCATTACATTGGTCCATACCTTCCTGCGTTGGAGGACCTTCTGCCGTTCCAGGAAGTATTAACCCTCCACAAATGCTGGTGGAGTACTTCTTTAGTACGTCAATAGTGCCTTGAGTTGGTCTATCATCGGTTCGATTGGCTGCAAGACATGATGCTGCAGGTGTTCCCCACAGAGGATGAGGTTGGCAATGTGGGCTTTGTAAATCGCAGTCACCCAGAAATCCATTACAGCACCAGGAAGCGCGGTCAACGACTGCAAGTGCCGTGAGCTTTTTCAAATGCGAGAGATCCGGAAGACTCTTGATGCTGGATAGACTTGTGATCACAACACGCTCGAGGTTTGCTAACTTGTCGAGTGATGGTAACTCAGTCAGAGAGAATAACAAAGCCAAAGTGAGCGATTTGAGACTGGTCAAGCCATCGAAGGACGGGAGCTGCAGAAGAGGTGGGTGGATGCCGAAATGAATGAAAGTGAGCGAGCTCATTTCGTCGAACAAGCCCGGTGGTAAGGACACCAACGAGGAAAAAGCAGTTCCTTCAACGTGTCTAGCTTGCACGAGTTAGTCAACAATCACGTCTTTTGCAGAAATTCACGAAACTTACATGTACTGAAGCTTGGTGAATTCTCGCATCCAGACTGGCATAGTTGCAGTATGTGTATAAATCAAAGACCTGCAACGAAATCATCAAAATGTTAGCCTTGTGTAGCACTCGTTGTGCCTTGATTTATACAAACTTACAAGTGGGTCATCTTCGTACACTTTCGTAGCTCTTCAGGCAGTGCTGGCAGATAACGATTCACCAACTTGATTGTTTGTAGATCCCCTGCTGTTGCGAGCTTCGCCACTTTCTCAGTTACGTTTATCGGGATTCATCCACTCGGTAAACGTTTTGGGGGCGATTTCGCTGTCAATCAGCGTCAAACACGGACACTGGCGTTGTCCGTCAGATTTCTTAGCCACAAAAGTCCACCGATGGGCTTTTACAACGCATTCCGGATGGGGTTCACAAGCCAAAGTCGATGTCCGAATGCTTTCCTCGACAAACACAGCAACGACCACCACAAAAGCTAGCAGCATCACGGCTGAAACGTGATGTCGCTTAGGGTAAACACTAGGGAGAACGTTGTCGGACCGCTGAATCCGATGCGCGAAGCGATATAGTCGAAAGCTGAAAATGAGGTTTACGCCGACGCGTACTAGTATATCGAGCGCACTTTCAACGCGAAGCAGCTTTAGACTCTTGTGGATAATATCCGTTTGTACCGGATCAGCAATGACGCTTGCATATTGCTCAAACCATCCCGCAGGGAACACTTGGAGGTTGATTGCCAACTTGTCGTAGTCAAATTTGAATGTTGAAAAGCAGTACACAAGAACGATGAGCGGATACCCGACGGCAATGAGGAAGTCGAAGCTGTTGTAGTCACGAGAAGTGAGAACACTTGACAGGGAAACATATAGCGACACAGAAACTAACACTTACAGAATGTCGAGAAGTATCTCCGTGAGTCCTGTTCCTTTGCCAGGGAGAAACATCATGATAATACAGGATACTGCGTTGGCCGTCATACTTATCGTAAAAATGGCTACAAGTATCACTGGCGTTCCGGCTTCGAGGATCTGGAACAGCAAGACTACCTCAATAGCCAAATCGAACATTTTAATGCAGATATTCTGCCACGACAATCAAATGTTAGCTCTCTACGTTTGTTTCTACGGCAGGGATGGCACGTACCGCCAGTTTTCGTTTAGAGTTTTCTCTTTGACTTAAAGACACAACCATCTTTGCTGTAGATGATGTGATTCTGTTGCGCGATCCATCTTTCACAGCATTCACCACAAGTTTCTGCATGTTGGACTTCACAGCATTGAAAGAGCTAACTGACCGACTGCCAGAAGTTGTTCGAGGCGTCTTCCTACGCAGTTGAAAAACTTGGATAATGGTAGCAAAATACCCAAAGATTACAGCAGCTAACCCGAACACGGTAGGCCACAACAGTCTTGACGGCGTATCCACAAGAAGCCAAAATGCGCCTTCATCAAAGGTTTCAGTATGCATGATGCGGTTGATGGTATCATTTGGGCGCTACGGTCAGCAAAATCAGCCAAACAGTCCAAAGGAGGCAAATGCAAGCCAAGACAGCGATACCACAGCGAAGCCACACATGTTTGTGTCTCGCCTTGTCGATAGAAAAACTTTGGTTTTGGTCCACAACTCGGCTTGACCTGCTCCATGGGCAGACTCGAGCTTGAAAAGAATTCCTAGTCTTGACAAGTTCCGGTCCAGTTTGAAGTGATGTTAATCTCGACGTTGGGGCGAAAACCTTGGATTCATTCGAGAAGTGCTCGACTTCGACTCCAGCTCCTAAAGTCATGATGTGGTTTAACTCGGCTAGACAAACTACTGTCTAAATAGCAAATGCCACTGCAGGAAGTACTCAGGTCTCAATCCCAATAATATATGGTGTTCTGAGCACTTCGAAGTACCAAACAACTGGGTTCGTGTATTTTTGTTACTCGAAGGCATCACAACCGTCTCATCACTCTTAGAAAGCTTGAAGTTGCAGCTCATGTGCCGAAAAAATACTTTGCTACTTCAGTATTAAATAGGTTGCCCAGCTCTATCGTAATGGCACTCAAGGTTTACTATCCTTCTTTTCCGGTTGGCCATTGACACCGCCGGAACTCTTCTCGTCTGGTTTTGCTGGTTTGGATTCCGAAGTAGCACTCTCCAACTTGCGCTTTTCACCAGGTTTTGGGGACGCCTTGGGCGGGTTCGTGGAGGGCACAGCCAACGCAACCTTTGTCACTGTAATCGTTGCCGCCACCGTCGAAGTCGCAGTCGTTACTGGATTTACCACAGTTGACGCAGTAGTCGCTACTGGTTTTGCCACAGTTGACGCCGCAGTCGATACTGGCCTTACCACAGTACTTGCCGCCACAGTTGAAGGCATGGCGATGGCTGGCTTCACTACAGGTTTTCCAACAGCAGGCGAAGGCAAACTTACTGCTGGTTTTGCCATAGCCACAGCAAAAGTACTTCTTGGCTGCACGGACGATACTCCTGATTTTGCTGCTGCGGCTTTCGCAGCTAGAGCCCAACTGGCCTGCATTGGTGCCGTCATTGTCATCACTGGGTTAGTTGTGACAGGTTTTACAGTTGTAATCGTCGATCCCCCAACCTTCGCTGCTGCTGCAGAAGCAGCAGCGGAGGATGCAGCCGTCTGCAACCTTGCAGTGTTGGCCATCATTGCACTCATGGCCGCAGCTACTGCTGCTGCTGTTGAACCAGGCGCAAATTTTAGCTGCAGCGCTGATGGTGACGTCAATTGCTGCAAAATTCCAGGCGCGGGCACTGGCGTCTGTGGATCCTTCGGGCGTCTTGGCTTCACAACCTTTTCAACGCGCTTCTCACATGTATCGCGCAGCACAATTTCACGCCCACCCACCACCAGTTGCTGCGTCTTAGGCCGGCGTTTGCGGCGTTTCTTGATCGGTTCGATGACTGCGCTTGAACCGGGTGTAGTAGTCGTAGGTATAGTCGTCGTTGTAGGTTCGAAGCCGGGCCTTGCACCTGTTACTCCCGCGCTTGCAGTGCCAGGAGCACTAACAGTCCGCTGAAAGCTCGCTGCTGTTGTAGCTGGTTGCGCGCTTGTTGTTGTCGAGCGAGAAAGTGTCATGGATGGTATAGTAGGCTTCGCTCCTAACGATGCAAATGCTATCGGCAAATGCGAAGCTAACGGGTTGGCCCCTTGCGGAAAAACAACAGGCCGCATGAAGCCCATGGGGATACCACCAGCCATGATGTTGTTAGCGGTGACCACTGGTCTGGCCGGGGTAGCCACGGATGTGGCGACTATCGACACCGACGGAGCTGAACCAGCAGTAGCCGGCTTTGAAGCAGTGGGTAAGACGCGCGGCACTTCCTTTTCCACAGCACGATACGTCGTCAAGCGGAGCTTGCCGTGGGAATGGGGCAGCTTTTCAGCTACTGCTTTGCCCTTATCCATATCATTCAAACGAACAACAAACCGTCGGCCGGAATTGTCAACATCTAGGTTTCCGCAAGCGTTGCCAAATACCACATTGTCTTCAACGATCACATTTCCAGCATGGTAGAGCAGACGCAAACCAAATCGCGCATTCCGCTGGATCTTGTTCCGCCGCAAAATCGCCTGTCCACCTAGGACAGTAACACCTGAGTGGGCATTACCCTCGACAGTGTTGAGCGACATCACCAATGAACCGCGCATAAGAAGAACTCCTGAGCTTCCAGCACCCCGAATGCGGCAGTTTTGAAGCACCAACAACGTATCTGCTGCGGGGGTGATAGCCCTCGTTGCAGCCGGCGTCACGGCCGTAGTAGCTAGTGAATTAGCCGCTTCAGCTGCAATGCGCGGCGTCGTAGCCGTCATTGGCACAGAGCTTGGTGTGGCAATGCCAGGTGTCGTTCCCGATACCGCAGACACCCTTGACGCAGTGGCAGTGACCATAGTGGTTGCCTTTGGTGCCGAGGCTGTTGGCGTTGCACGTTGCAAAGTTGAACTGGTTGGGCCTGCGGTCGCAACCCGAGGCGTAGTCGTTGCTGGAATTGCAGCATGCATCACTGTTGATACAGGAGTTGTCGTTCGTAGGGCGGTAGCCACAGGAGTGGGGGTCCGTGACGTTACTGCTATCGGTGTTGTTACTCGTGGTACAGTACCAGCTAGTGATGCCGCAATTGGCTTAGAAACCACAGTTGCAGCAGCTATTGAGCTGATTGTTGGAGCAGGCGGCGCTGTGACTGGTGTTGGAGTTGACGCGACAGATACTGCAGCAACTTGGGGCGTTGAAGGTGCTGAGCTCGCAGCGGATTTAGTGTCCACACCACTCCCAATATCACGTTTCCTCTTTTTCCTCCTCTTTTCGCCACGACCCCACACACAAATGCAGGCGTTGCCCAAACCATTCCCGTCAAACTCGCAATATTCTGCACGTAGCTGCCCGTCTCCCATCACGAGGAGCAAGTGCTGCCAGTTTGCCAGCTTCTTGTCTTGCTTTCGCAGCGCACGTCTGCTTTCCTTGACCACGGGTACGGCTTCCTTAATCTCTGAACTGAGCTTTATATCTCGAGCAAACTGATCTGAAGCACTACTAGATCGAGTGAAGTGAAAGCCACGGATTACACCGCCACGAGCACTCCATCGAATCTGCGCGCGGCAGGAATTCATCTGCAGCTCTACATGACAGTCCGGGGTTGCAAGCAATCTCAAAGACTTGGAAATTTCAAGAGGCTCGTCGAGCTGATATACGCCAGCACTGAAAAGTACTGTGTCACCGGGAGTCACCTTCGCCAACGTGTTCGCCAAAGACGCTGACGATCCTGGCTTAAAGTCACCTGCAGACACCTTCACGAACAATGAAGGATGCTGTGCTGCAGCATGCCAGCTGCGACAAACCATTTGCACGCGATAGCGTTCAGGATATGCAAAAAGCATTGACAGCACGCGCTGCAACGCTGGTGGTGGTAAGCCTTCAAAACCTCTTTTCCGCGCACTCTTAATCTGTTGATTGGCAAGCCAAACCGGAGGACATTCCCATGTAGCTTCACGTGTGTCCTCATTAAAGTAAAAAGGCTGGCCAGTGTTGGCACACTTCATGAGAGACCACGCTCCGCCAGTAAGAAGACGTTTCCGCCTCTCGAAAAGCACATGAGCGCGTTCACGACGGTACAACTCCGTGTAATGCTCTGTCATTTGCTCGGTGCTTCCGTCGCAATCCAGCTGGCCTACAACAAGCTCGCCTTCGGCAATAAGGCGCGCTTCTTCCTCTCGCTTTTCTTCCTCCGTTCGCTCAATGTCTTCCAACAGAGTCGGGCCGGTTGGATTTGAGTCTACACCCGCAAGTGCTTCTGCCTGCTGAGCTGGAGTGTATGCATACAGAGGATCCACGTCTTCACGGAAGTGTAGTGCATAACGATCAACCGGGTTTAACGAGTCTTCGAAGCCTTGCAAAGATGATACAGACGCCTTCCAAGCCTGCAGTTTTTGCTCTTCGGCAGCATCACGTGCTTTCTCGCGAATCTTCTCGCCGTGCTTCCCGTTTTGATCGGGTGGTTCCATAAGTTTGGGGCGCTTAGAACTTTTCTTTTGATCACTCGAGCCACGTCGCTTCTGTTTCCGCGTCGGTTTTGGAGATTTTAAGTGATCAACATCATCCATACTTTCGTCGTGCTCTGATCCGTCGGGTGTAGACACTCCGCGCCTTCTTTTTCTCTTGGCAGGAACCTCGACTTCGTCCGCTGTATCATCATCTGCGGTATCTTCGTGATCAAGATCATCGTCTTCTTCATCACCTCTCTCACTTGCTGCTGTGCTAGCAGATACGGAGGAAGGCGTTGACGGCCTCGATGTGTCACCAGCGTGGACTACACGAGACTTCGCACTAGGAGACGCCACAATGCTACTATTGCCGCCTCCTGTTTCCTCATCAAATTCGTTCTGTTCTTGCAAATATTCTGCCCGAGCACCCTTCATTGCCACAACATCCTCCTCGTCTTCAAGCTGTGCCATGGCGTTTTCGACAGTATCGAGCGACAACTCATTGTCGTCGTCCATATCTTCATCTGTACCTTCCTCCTCTTCAGACTCTGACTCGATCGCCTCCGGTTCTTCACCAGTACTACCGAGCATAAGCTCGCGTAAGCTCGCCTTCGAAAAGAAATCAGTTGTAAACTGTCCCTCCGACATGACGAGGAAGTCCAAATGCCGTTTCTGTTGTGCTTTGCGAAGAATATTCTCCTCGACTGTGTGCTCACTCACAAGGCGGTAAATGTGTACATCACGCGTCTGACCAATACGATGAGCACGGTCCTGAGCTTGAGCATCCATAGCAGGGTTCCAGTCTGAGTCGTAAAAAATCACAGCGTCTGCACCTGTAAGGTTGATTCCGAGACCGCCACTTCTCGTACTCAGAATGAAGCAGAATATCTTTTCGTCGCGGTTAAAACGCTCCATAAGCATTTGCCGCTTGTCCACCTTTGTCGCGCCATCCAGACGGAAGTACGTATGTCCGTGCAAGTTCAAAAATACTTCGAGGATATTGAGCATCGAGCTCATTTGTGTGAAGATGAGGCATCGATGACCACCTCGTTTCAATGTGCGCAAAAGTACCGCTAGTTGCTGAAGTTTGCCGCAATCAAACTGGACCAGCGCCTTGTCCGGGAAAAATAACTGCGTGCGCTTAAAAGCATTATGATATGGTGCCAATATACGATGCGCAATAGGCCGTGCCTGGTTAACTTCAAAATCTTCAGACTGGGTTTTGCGTGAAAGAACAAAATTGTCGTCGTAAGCGAAGCCACCTCCTCCGTAAAGAACGCGGGCGGGTTTAGCACGAGCTTTCGGCACGTAGCAAACAGACTTGTTGACTAGAGGCTGCAATGACGCCAATCTCTCCTCGGGGTCGCGCACCATAGTCTGCAGGGCCTCTGTAGGTTCACGAGCATCTAGGAAAGGTCTAGCGCGGTGCATATGAACCTCCATAGCTGCAGAAATGAACGTTGGCATGGTGCAAGCTCGAATAAGGCTATCTCCATACACGGGCTCATCCAAGTACAGGCCAACGTTGATTTTTTGAAGCTGTGAAACGCTGTCACGCTTCTGCTCCCAGTATTTCCGCCGCCTTGCTGCAAGTTTCATGATTCTTCGGACAAGATCTTTCTTTCCACCATACGCCGTCGGAACAGTTGCAACCGTATCACTTGGTAGCGGCGCACTCACGTCATAAAAGAAAAGTTCTCTCCGTCGTTTTGAAGATAGCTTCTCACTGCGTAATAGCTCCAAGCCTGGCAAATTATAGCCTGTCCAAAGAGCCACACGCGGACGCTCATTCACGATTTCATCGACTAAATAACCACACCGTGAGGGAATATGCAAGTGAATACTTGACATATCCAACGGAGACGCAATGGGGCGCGGTTCAAACAGATCCGGATGGTTACACACTTTCCGTAGCTGCATGAGCACATTCATCATGCTCATAAAATTTGCACCCCGGCCCTTGCCACGACCAAACATGGCACGTCGAGTACTGCTACGCGAAATGAAGTCCTCGTAAAGAAAACGCTGCCTCTTTGATAGTTGGCAGGTGATAACGTGCTCGAACTTGCCGGGTAATTGCTTGGCTACGTCCTTCTTCAGCCGACGGAGAACAAACGGACGAATAATACCATGCAGTTGTGTCACGAGGTCCTTGCCGCCTTCGACCCCATTGTCTCCTGACTGAGCAGGATCAGTCCCATTCTCCACCATAAGTGCCAGAGGATTTTGAAACCAGTAGCTGAATTCCTTACGCGAGGCGAACACATGCGGCATCAAAAAGTGCATGAGAGCCCAGAGCTCCAGCAAATTATTCTGCAGCGGGGTGCCCGTTAGCAAAAGTCTGCGCTGCGAGCTAAACGTCAGCAACGTCTGCCACCGTAAACTTTTCCAGTTCTTGATGTTATGCGCTTCGTCCAGAATGAGATAATACCACTTCTTGCGTTTAAAGCAATGCGCATCCTGTACCACAAGTTGATAGCTGGTGATGCACACCTGGAACGCGTTTTGCTTCGACCATCCTTGCCGTAGTTCCTTCCGACGTTTAGCTGACCCAAAATATGTTAACACCTTAAACGCAGGACACCAACGTTTGAACTCCATCTCCCAGTTCACAAGACAGCTTGTAGGAACGACGATTAGATGAGGTCCCCAGAGCCCCTGCGCGCACGCTAGATGTGCCAAAAGTGATATTGTCTGAATAGTCTTGCCAAGACCCATTTCATCAGCGAGAATGCCGTTGATACGCCGCTCGCACATACTGATTAGCCAATTCACACCTGCTTCTTGATACTCACGCAGATCCAGTCGTGATGTCAATAAATACGGCCGCTTATAGCCACTCTTTTTTGCTGGTGAAGAATCCAATGCAGTCAAATCAGAAGCTTGAGATTCGCCATCTTCCTTGGCGTCTTCATCTTCAAGGCGTTCCTGCTCTTTCTGGGTCGCCACAGGATCATTCAATTCTGCGGAATAGTCTTCGTGATTGCTCGACTCGTCCTCGTCCGACGCTGTGGCATATCGGGCTCGAAGTTCCTCAATTGACATTTCTCCCTCCTCTTGAAGTAGCCTGATTTCCTCCGCCTTTTTCGACGGCGATACATCGCCTTCTTGTCTTTCCTCCTCCTCGATCGTAGCTTCATCATCTGCTTCATCAAGTTCTTCGCGCCTCGTCGGTACGAAGTCATCGTCTGCGGCATCATTATCAGCATTAATTTCATCCTCCATTTCGACATTTCCTTCATTTTCCTCCACCGCTTCGTCCCCCAGAGCTTGTGCGTAGCGGGCGCGCAGCTCCTCAATAGATAATTTCGTTTTCCTCCTGCAGCGCGGCCACCTCAGCGGCCGCCTGCCTCCTCGAAACCGGTCCGCTCTGCTGCTCTTCCGCTGCAATCGTCGTCTCGTCGTCCTCTTCCTCCTCTGTCAGCTCAAACTCGTCATCACTGCTATCACTCTCCACTTGGTCCTCCTCCTGCACCGCAGCATACCTCGCCCGCAGCTCATCGATCGACATTTCCCCTTCCTGCTGCAGCGCAGCCACCTCCTCCGCCACTCTCCTCGACACAGGTCCAGCTTGTCTCTCCTCGTCGTCAATAGTGGTCTCGTCATCTTCCTCCTCCTGCTGCATCTCATAGTCCGCATCACTCTCCTGTTCCTCCTCCTTCTCTCCTTGAGCCTCCTGGAAACTGGCCGCCAGCGCCGTCGAGTACTTCTCCGTCTGCGCCACCAGCTGCGTCAGGTGCTTGTGCATGTGCCTCTGCCTCAGCTCGTCCGCCTGCAGCTTCACCTTGAACGCGATGATCTTGTCGATCTTGCTCCAGAACTTCTTGACGTCTCGGCCCACTCTCGCAGCGGCTCGTCGCCTCGCCAGCTCCTCGCTCTTCTTCTGGCGCGCCAGCCGCGCCTCCTGCCGGTCCAGATGCGACACGAGCGCCTGGCTCAGCGTCTTGGCGTTGCGCACGCGCCACTTGCGCTCCTGGTTGAAGTCGGCGGCCATCCACTCCATCTCCTGCAGCAAAAAGTCGCGATGGCAGCGCGTCACGCGGCGGCCGGACGCGTCGCTCGCGGGCTCCGGCTCCTTGTGCATGCTCTTGCCCAGCGTTAGGGCTTGGATCTTGGCCTCCAGCCGCGCCTTCCGCTCCAAGAGCGCGGCTTCGAGGGCTTGGCGCTCGCTCTGCGCGTCGCTTAGCGGCTCATTCTGCGCGCCGAGGGCCGTTTCCGGAAGCGGATTGCGGCGGCGGCGTCTGTGCAGGGGCGTTGGCTGCAGGTTGCGCGGCGGTGGCGGGGTGGGAGGACGCGCGGCGCCGCGCCTGCTTGAGTCGCGCGTTCGCCATGCACGTGCTCAAGGAAGAACGGGGATCTACATGCAATATTTGGAGCCCCGCTGGACCGGAAGATGGTGTGGCCCACGCCAGTGGAATGGTGTACGACACCTTACTAATGGTGTGTCCCACACGCGAATAGAGCGCATTGGTGGCGGAGGCGTCGCTAGAGCCGTAGGGGGCTGTTTGGGGCGACACCTTTTGTCGCCTGCCGCGTAGGCGATTTTTAGTGCCGACAACCGGGAAATGCGCATAGAAGATGCAACTACCTCTCTCGTTTTGCGCCGTAAAGCGGAGGCAAGATTGGTAAAAGCCCAGAATTGACGGCGACAGGAGGCCGTAGGGGGATTTAGTGCCTACAAAATGTGTGGCCCACCCAAACTTGTGTAAATTGGTGTAAGCCAATCAGCGGCCCGGAAATGGGTGTCGCCGACAACTCCGCTGTAGGAGGAAGCATTGTGTGGACCACATTTTTATGACGGGAATGAAAATTTCCTTCCCGTCATACAAATTGTATTTTGAAATATTGTTTTAAAAACAATTTTTTAACCCCAACAAATTTTGTCTTTATAAAAAAGGTATCAGAGGCTAAAATCAGGGTTGTTTTGTCCTTACACCTGATGGTAAAGACAAAAATCACTCTGCTGTAGGAGGAAGCCTTGTGTGGATCACATTTTTATGACGGGAATGAAAATTTCCTTCCCGTCATACAAATTGTATTTTGAAATATTATTTTAAAAACAATTTTTTTAACCCCAACAAATTTTGTCTTTATAAAAAAGGTATCAGAGGCTAAAATCAGGGTTGTTTTGTCCTTACACCTGATGGTAAAAAGACAAAAATCACTTGAAATTTCTATTGAGCACAGAGCGTCGTCTTAATTACGATGTGTCTGTTATATCATATCGAATACTGTTCCATTTCTCCCGCTTTTTGAGCTGTCTATTGTTAGATATCGTACTTTTTGTCATAATCTTTAGGACAAACACGAAAATCGATATCATATTAATGGCACATTTCTTCTTGTTGCGCTGCAGCAACAACGCATCGCCACGACCTCGTAAAGGTATCAATGCAAAGTTCTAATGCGTGCACTTCTATTGATGACAATATACAGTTAATATAGCTAAAACTGATAGCAAACGACTGGCTTCAAATTTGGAACTACTTTTTATCCTTGTTTATTCTTGTTGGGGTTAAATCCCAGCGGACAAAATGCATCGTTTTCACAATACTACCTGCCTATTTGCTGAAAAATTAAGATATTCGGATACAAATACCGACAATATTAATATCTGGAGGAGTATCACATATTTAATACTGTCCCAATTAGCATCATAGGCTCTAGCCATCACATTCCGTAGCATCCAGCTCCCGCTGCGTGTACGTGTATGTGTCCCGCAGGTAGGGAAACTGCTGAATAATGTCGATTTTCGCGCCAACATGGCATGAGACTTGTCAATCACCTCCAAGTTGGCCGAAGGGCAAGTCTTGAGCACAGCTTGAGCGACGCGATCAATTCCAGCGCAGAGGTCCACCACGCGGCGGCCGGCGCATTATAGAAACATCTTCACAAGCTCCAGTATTAATTACTGGTACTTGGGCAAATCGATGTGCAACCGGTACCAATACGGACTGCCCTACATGTCTTCGTGGCAGTTGCCGGTTTCTGCTGGAAACGCAACTGCTGGGCTGTGGCGTTTCCTCACTGACTCTGGGGCGGTGTCTTGCCCAGGCCGCTTTTTCCCCGAAGCACTGACCGATGAAGCGGGTGCATCGAGTTGGTCGTTGTGGTGGCTGTCAATGGCATCACAGTGCTCCTTCTTCATGTGCCGAGCCACCGCAGCAGAGTTGGAGCTGGTGTCGATCTGGTAACGAAAGCATCACGCCTCAACTGTATTGCCATTGCCAGCGTTTGGCGGGCGAGATCCACTCCGGGACTGCGGGGCAATAAACTGCCAGTACTCCGTCTATGGTGATTCCAGTAACTGAGTACTACAGTAGTTTTTAGCTCTGCGTCGTCCTACTACCGATCGTAGTTTGGAAAAAGGGCCAGTACTGCACAGTCCTGCTCACTGCTTTAATTCGTTGCTTACCACGTCTATTCGTCGCTCTACACGTCAATTCGGGGTTTAATTCGGAGACGTGGGGCTAATTCGTCGCTCATCAAGTCTATTCGGAGGCGGACGTGGATGTATATTAATTCGTTACGTCTATTCGGAGGACGTGTTAGCCAATCAGCGGTAAGCGCAATTATGCGGGAGGAAGCGTTGTGTAGATTTGACCCGAAGTACAATTTATTGGAAATTGAAAATAATATTATTGAGAGTGTTATTTGGAATATATTGTTGAAATTGAACCCGAGAATAATTGCTTTTTTCTGGACAATATGTATTGCAG
Source organism: Phytophthora sansomeana (assembly GCA_032158285.1). Lineage (NCBI taxonomy): Eukaryota > Oomycota > Peronosporomycetes > Peronosporales > Peronosporaceae > Phytophthora > Phytophthora sansomeana. Next base: position 264,886 of record JAPDHH010000193.1, read on the forward strand.
TAATTGAATCCACGACTTCTCACCTCGGCAACTAACTACAATAGCATGGTTTGGTTGAAAAGTACGCAATGCCCATCAGAGCGGGCATTGGAACCCTCGCCGAGAATGTCAAATCCAATTAGCCAATTGTTAATTATTTATTTATTGCTTTGGTAACTGCAAGTACTATTCTCATTTGTTGGGGTCTATTTTGCCGCCTCAGCTTAATTGAAGAAATTGGAGACTTGGTTGATGTCAGAAAGTCTTATACTCGTTCTGAGGACGGGTTTCAGAAACGTCATGTGTCAATAAATAGCAACAATATTTCTGAAGTAGTCATTTTGCCAACTCTTTAAAAGTGCACACGTAGATGAAGGGTCCTGATAGTAGTTTGGTGCCTCGTCAAAACGAAAATGATACATTCGACGCGTTTCCTGTAGTCGACAATGATGGGCCAACTCGTCGAAAATCCCATTTACCCAAAACTTCGGTTGTTTTCCCTCCTACGAAGGTCCTTCCCATTGACACGATGACCAAAAGTTCCACCGACAGTGTCGGAGATGAAAAGCAACAAAACCAAGGACCAACTGCAGCCACGAATGGTAAACACCGGGTCTGGACGATAATTTTCATGCAAGTTTTCCTGGTCACGGCCTTGTGTTTGTGTTTCGCGTGGACACTTTGGCTAATTATCCTCAACATCACGCCCAACGACGCCTCATGAAGACTGAAAGCTTTGATGATGGAGCGTTCTGGCTGATTGTCGAGTCCTCTGCAAAATTGGTCATACCTGGGGCGTTCTCACTCTTGATCATCGCGGTTCTCTACCTCGCGATTCTCATCCAGATCCTCGTAACAAGGCAGAAATGACGCGAGTCCACTAACGCAACAACTCACGTCTAGCAGTCTGGGTTCGGGTGCAAGAAAATCTGAAAAGGTGTTAGATAGCACACTTTCAAAGTCGAAGAAGGGTAAAGTGGCTTCTACCGCCGTTAAAATGGCGACTTCGTTGACACACAACGACAGCGCGGTGCGAAAATCTGTAGTATGTACTGTAGTTGATGTTTGGACACCATGTGGCTGATGTTGTGTCCCTAATGTGCTGCGTTCTCTCTTGTCACTTCAGAAACTCTGGCTCAAGATGCGTTGGAAACAGTTCTCTGTACCAGCTCCTCGAGTCTGGTTCTCCTGCAGTGCTTATAGGCATTTTCACAGCGTTCGTGGTGTGCAACGCGCTAACCTGCGCAGTAATGATGTTCCTACCTTACAAACCCACAGTGATTCTGGAGACACTCGTAGATATCTTGTACGTACACTACAACGTTTGTGCTATCTTCACTACGAACTCTAATTTTTGGGTTTGTGTTGGCAGATTTGATCTGCTTGTTGCAGTAGTATTTCCCATGATCGTTCTGTTCTACTGCCTTTCAACTTTCAACCTGGATCGAGCTCTTCTTGCTATCAACTTGGAGACATTTCCGCCTGGTCGCTTTGAACGTGGTGCTCGAGTCATAGCTGACCCGGTACAAACCGCGATCATTGACCAAAGTCTCAAGTCTCTGCGTATCACGTCCGTGCTCGACTTTTTCACGCGAGTTAGTATCAATTTGGCTCTCTGCTTTCGTTTCCGTCGTGCGGTGAAGTTGATCCAAGACCCACGGAAGCAGCGAGGAAGTGTTTACCCCAAACGCCATATTCCAGCAGCAGTTTTGTTCGTTCTCTTCTCGATTTTCCTCATTATCTTCGTCGAAGGGAGCGTGCGAACATCAACTCTTGCGTTCAACCCACACCCAGAGTGCGTCATGAATGCGCGAAGGTGGACATCTTTGGAAAATGAATCGCTGACACAATGTCCATGTTTGATTTTCATCGACCGAGAAATCGCCCCCAAGAACTACGCAGAATGGCTGCATCCGAAAAATATCCTCAAGAAACTCGCTCAGTTGGCCACGATGGGAGAGTTGGAAGCGGTGCTGGTTACCAATCGATTTGTGCCTACACTTCCTGACGAGCTTCGAAGATGCACTAACATGAAACACTTGTACGTCAGCTTTTAGGCTTCAGATGCTAGAGATCAAACACTAATATTTGTGTTTTGCCAGGTCGTTGGAGTATACGCACACGCAAACGCTACCAGCGTGGATCAAGGAGTACAAGAAACTCGAATTTCTGTACGTTTGAGCAGCACGAGACTACGAGTTTTGCAGCTGGCTGAGACTTTTGTATTGTTGCAATTAGGCATCTCGAAAGTGCGTGGTTCAAGCCCATGGTATCTCTGCCCGACGACATGTTCGACGACATGACCTCGCTCACGTTCATCCATTTTGGCATGTTCATGCCGATGACTCGACTGCCATCTTTCCAAGGACTCACAAACCTCAGGTCGCTGACATTGGCCGTTTTCCTAGCTCTTGAGGAGCTGCCATCTTTCGATCACCTGTACAACCTCGAGCGATTGGTGATTTCGTGCTCACCTTTGATCCACCGTCTGCCCGATTTTGCTGCCATCCGAGACCTTAAGGCGTTTGTGGCTTACGATCGAGGTGAATGGTGGTGCAACGGTTTTTTGGGCGAGTGCGACTTGACAAACCCAATCTGTGAACGTCATTTGCTATGGGGGTCTCCTGCTGCGACCTGTTTACCAGGTAATGAGATTGGAAATGTGGCACCCGCTGCGACTCTCGCTACAGTGAAGAAATTCAGTGCCACAACATGTCGTGGCGTTCTTCGACCAGGTGATCTCGACGGTGCTCCCACCGAGGAAAGTATCAACGTGTGCAATGGAACAATGTGGAAACAGAGCAACGCACCAGGTACTCCCGAAGCAATTTGCTACAATGAACGCTTCATGGTGATTTCGTGTACTTGGAGTCCATTACAAACACATGAGGAGGACTCAAATTGCTCAGGGAGTTGGAGAATCGTGCAACCATGAGGTGGAGGCGTGGCTTGGATGCGAGTAGCAATATACTTTTACCATTTTTGAAACGGATAATGCCTCATGCTCAGCTCAGTGCTGACGCATGAATTGTCATCCAACGACTGAGCTGCGGTGGGTGGTTATTAAGCGGCCATCGCGTAGACAACCACTTCACAATAGGCTTGAAAGAAGTAGTCTCCGAGCTCGAGAGAAAACTTGATCATGAAGGAATTAACCAAAGAATCGGAATCGCCTCAGAAGCGGAGGAAGTCTTCGTTTGGAGACTTTACTTCGCCCGATGACGGTCCGTTGCGTCGAAAGTCTCAACTCGCCAAGATCGCTCCAGTTGTTCACCCCAATCGAATTCACCCTGTGAGCAAAGCAAACACTGCGCAGGTTGACGACGGAGGCGAAAGCAACGAAACTTTTAAGAAGACGCCCCCGAGCTGGAGACCGAGCTGGAAATCTCTCCTTCTTCGTCTTTTCCTAATGCTAGCAGTGTGTCTGTGTATTGGATAGACATTTTGGCTTGTCAGGTTCACCGTGTCGTTGGGTAGAAGCTTGAGCAAAGTGATGGAGACCAAACACTTCGACGACGGAGCATTTTGGCTTCTTGTCGAACCCCCGACCACTCTTGTCACTCTTGCAGCATCCGGGCTCTCGATTGTCGGCATCTTCTACTTCATCGTCTTGATTAAGCTGCTTACCGCTCGACAAATGGTAAAGCAAGCGTACAAGGCCAAGCAGTCCCCGGACAAGTTTGATTCTATCGCGAAAAAGGTGGAAAAGGTCTTGGACGACGCAGCAACGAAGCCCAAACGTGCAAAAGTGGTTTCCAATGCCGTCAAGTTGGCAGCTTCATTAGCAGATAACGACGGCGCAGCGCGAAAACTGTGGTGAGCACCAAACTGCAGTACAGATATCGTATCTTTCGTGATCTAATGGTGATTGTTGCAGAAACTATGGCTGAAAGTGGGTGATTTGGCCTTGGAAACTGTTCTTGTGTATCAAATGCTCGAATCCGAGTCGCCTGCAGGACTCATCGGAGTTTTCACAATGATCGTCGTGGCCAACGCACTAGCTTGCACGCTTATGACGTTTCTCCCTTTCAAACGGACCGTGCTCCCAGAAATGCTAGTGGGTATCACGTACGTATATATGTATATCCATGCAGATAGTTTTGAGGTGACACCAACTCACATGGTACTCTGTAGATTTGATCTCCTTGTCGCGATAGGTTCCCGATGCTGGTACTTTTCTACAGTCTCTCGACATTCTCCTTAAACCGAACTCAGCTTGCTATCAACCTGGAAGTTTTCCCACCAGGATGGTTTGAACGTGCCGCTCGAGTCATCGCTGATCCCGTTCAAACTGCCGTCATTGACCACAGCTTGAAATCTCTGCGGGTGATGTCGGTCCTCGACTTCTTTACTCGCACGGGCGTGAACTTAACTCTTTGATTCCGACTCCGACACGTGGTTTAAGTTGATCGAAGACCCGACCAAGCAACGGGGTAGTGTCTACCCTAAACGACACGACCCCGCCGCAGTTTTCTTCGTTCTCTTTTCAATCTTCCTCGTCCTTTTCGTCGAGGAAAGTGTTCGAACGTCGACGATCGCTTGTGACCCCCACCCGGAGTGTGCCATGAATGCCCGACGCTGGACGATTTTGGAGGATGGTTTCTTAACTCAATGTCCGTGTTTAATGCTCATCGATCGCGATGTCACCCCGAACAGCTACGCGGTCTGGCTGCAACCGAATGATGTGACTGAGAAAGTGGCGCAGTTGGCATCAATGGGCGAGCTGCAGGGTGTTTTACTAACCAACAGATACATGCCAGTGCTTCCGGAAGAACTACGACGATGCACCAACATGAAACACCTGTAAGACGAGTTGGTTTGCTAGTATTTTCGTGGAGAGCTGACTGATTTCCTTTCTTGATACCAGATCGTTTGAGTACACGCACACGCAAACGTTTCCAGCCTGGATCAGAGAGTACACGAAGCTGGAGTTTCTGTACGTACACTAATCGCTTGTTTTTGGTACTTACCTACGCGGAAAACTTACATATTCGTACTGTTACAGTCACATCGAGAGTAAAACTTTTGCATCAGTGATTGAGCTCCCCGACGGCATGTTTGACGACATGTCATCACTTACGTTCATCCACTTCGCCGCTTTCATTCCCGTTGCTCGACTTCCGTCATTCGACGGTCTCACCAACCTTCGGTCTCTTACTCTAGCAGTCTTTCTCCGGCAGTTTTTTTTACTTTCCGTAACTTACCAACGAGACCACGTTCTTTCAAAGCAGCTGCTATTTCGACGACGCAACCTCTCAGGTCTTGACCATCCGAGCTAAAAGGGACTGGCCGTTGGAGTTACAGACACCGTGCTTATACCCTTGCAAAATCGGTTGTATCAGGTTTTGCGTATTCAGCAGGAAGATGCAGCCCACACTTAAGGTTTGAATTTCGAATCCCCCGCCAATTGCATCAGTTCACGTCTTGGAGCACCAACAACATCACATGGCGAAGTGTACAAAAGGACTCTGGCTAACTATCAAGCAGAAATGTGGGGTCATTGAAGAACACAATCGCTGTCCCTCTTTGACGCTGTCCGAGTTGGCGCGCTGGGTACTACATACGTTTAAAGCTCTCGCATCTACCAGCCGATGCTACTATCTTCAGAGTCCTGCGGGACGCAGCCACTATCAAGGCCAAGCTTCAAACTGCCATCACCGACGAAGCATGGGATGATATCACTCCGGAGACAATTCGCCACTGCTTCTTGAAGAGCGGAATTGTATTCCCAGACGACAAGGAGAACAGACCTCCTCCCGCGCGCCGACAGCAAGTGAGAATGAGCGACGTCTTAATTTGAAGAGAAGCGTTGTACTTTTGAATTGCGATATTCTATATTCGGTACATACTTTATATCCTGTGAGAACTTAGAAGGTCCACCCTTTTCAGTTTGTGGGCGGTGTCTGTAGTGCTATTTTGCTACTTTAACATCCTCCCTCAAGGGACAATGTCCCTTTTTAATGTACATCGTGGGTTTTCGTCACGGTTAATTAGGCAGGATTTGATCGTCTGCGTCCCCTACGAGGTAATACCTCGGCTTACTCCTCTATTAGGGAATTGTCCTTATATAGAGAGCTCGGAAAGTCGCGTACCGGGGGGATTTGAACCCGCACCATTTGGGCTCATAACCTGTGAAGCCATAAGACTCGGCGTTCGCAGATTCGGAAGTAGGGAAGAACACTAGGGAAGAACTTAGTAAAAAGAAGAGTGAGATTGAGATTTAGAGAGTGAGTGCTGGAGCTTGGTCCAGCCCCCAGCCAAGAAGCAGCGACTACAGTCTCCTGCCAAGAAGCAGCGGCTTCAGCCCTCTGCCAAGAAGCAGCGGCTACAGTCACCGACTGTGCTGTCTTCTGGGGAAGACGAAAGCGAGGACTCACCGTGCAGCGACTCAGAAGTCGAAGAGAGCTTCTGCAGTGATGACCTCGAGAGTGAATGCTCTGTTGGTGTTGGCTCGCAGGACGCGTTCAGTAGCGAGGAGGAGGAGCCGACAACTGAGGAGAAGCTGTGGGTGCATGACCCAGAGGCCAAGTACGAGGTGTGGCAGATCGACGACGTCCGCTATGACAGCAAGGGGGAGATCTCTGAGGTCTCTGTCCTTTGGGACTGGCGCCCCACGCCTAAAAGTCGGCGGTATCAACGTTGGGAGCCTGCAGCTTTGCTGATGGAGACTCATGGCGAGAAAGTGAAACTCGCGGAGCGTTTCAAGAAGAGCGGCGTCAAGCACTTCCAGCAGTTTTGCAAGACCGATGAGTTCGGCAAGCGCATTTTAGACGCTAGTGACAACTACAACTGTCTCTTCAACGGCTTCAAGATCGGAGCCCGTGTGATCGGACGCCCAAGTCTTATCCCTGAAGAAGTCGTCGTCAAATTCCTCGACGATGAGCTCAAGGAAGGTCGTGACTTGTTGCAAGGCTGTACCTGGAAGCAGTTTGCGAAGTTGCTTCCTCGACTACGTGCCGCTCGGTGTGACCTCGTCATCAACTGCCTTCAGAGAAACTTGGCGCCTGGTGGCCACCGTGGATCCGCCTCCATCAAGAAACTGGAGCTCGAGGATGGATACTACTTGGTGGGCGCGTACAACAGGAATTTCTACGGACACTGTGTTATTTATTGCGTGGCAGATGGAGGCCGCAAGCGCTCCATATTCGATGAAGACACCGACGGCAACGTCGTGGAGGAGACCATCGACGAGCAGAACTGGATTGTGTTCTTCGCATTTGTACGTCCATTTCGCGTCTTCAATCGCCGTGGGTAAGTAAGTACCCAAGTATGTCTGAGGTGGATGTTACGGTGAGTTTAAAATCTCGGACAATAAACACAATGCCCTCACCACATAAAGTTTTATTTATTATTGCTTTGGTTGTGGTTGGTTTACACGCAGTAACTCTCTCATTTTCTCAAATGCTGGCTTAGCCAAGGGTTTAGTAAAGATATCTGCACACATGTTGGTTGTGTTACAGTAATTGATAGTGAACTCTTTTCTCGCTACTTTTTCTTGTACAAAGAAGTACTTAATATCGATGTGCTTACTCCTGCCATGCAGCTCTCGGTTGTTGCATATTTTGATGCAACTTTGGTTGGCTTCCAGGATCAATGTGGGTTTTGAGCTGTCGTAGCCTAGTTCTCTTAGCAATAGCTTAATGTATATCAGCTCTTGCATGCAATAGCAGAGTGCAATGTACTCTGCCTCTGTCGTAGACAGCACCACTGTGTGGTGGCGGCGTGAGACCCAACTAATAGGACTATTGCAGAACATGGTGATATATCCACCGATGCAGCGGCGTGTGTCTTGGCACGCTGCGTAGTCTGAGTCCGTGTATGCCATTAGGTATTCATATGACTGTAGTAGCTCTAAGTTTTCAACTCCCCCAAGAGTTATGCCAAAATCCGTTGTGCCATTTAGGTAGCGCAGACCTTGTTTGACGGCCTTCCAATGAGACTTCCCTGGGTTGCCCAGGTACTGGCTGACTTCGCGAAGGAAGAAAGCGAGGTCAGGCCTCGTGCCTGTCATTAGGTACATGAAGTTACCTACAGCTTCCCTGTAGGGCATTGCTGCCATGTGAGCTTTATCCGCTTCGTTATCTGGGCAATCACTGGCACTCAGCTTCTGTATGATCGGTGTGCTCGTTGGATAACTTTCTAACATATTGAAGCGGTCTAGCACTTTGGTGGCATAGCTCTTTTGGTGAATGAAGATAGAGCGAGTGGCACGATTCCTTTCTATCGTCCAACCAAGGAGGTAGGATACTCCCCCTAAATCGGTCATGTGGAACTCTGAGCTTAAGGCCGATTTCACTCGTTCAACGACTTGCTTGGACGGTGAGATGATTAACAAGTCATCGACGTAGACCGAGATGTAGCAGGGTGCATTGAATATAACCTTAAAGAATACGCAACGGTCCTTAACTAGGCGACGGAAACCAAGACGTTCGAGGTATTTTGCGAAAGTGTAATACCAGACTCTGGGTGCTTGCTTGAGGCCGTAGAGGCTCTTGTCAAGGCTGCAAACGAGTTCAGGATGCGATTTCGACTTAAAACCTTCTGGCTGTTCCATGAAGATTTCAACATCAAGTGAACCATTGAGGAAAGCCGTTTTAACGTCCATCTGTTCAATCTCATAGTCAAGGATTGCTGCAAGCGTGAGCAGCAGTCGGAGGACTTCCATCCGTACGACAGGTGAGAATACCTATGTATAGTCAATGCCATACTTCTACTGGAAACCGTTGATGACCAGGCGAGCTTTAAAGCGCACAATGCTACCAGCGGCATCGCGCTTACGTACGAAAACCCATCGGCACTGCAGAACCTTACGGTTGTGCGGGCGAGGCACCAGAGTCCATGTCTTATTGTGCATGAGCGAATGGTATTCTGAGAGAGCGGCGGCGTGCCAGTCAGATGCGTGCGATGACCGCATTGCTTCTTTATATGTCTTTGGTTCTGGGTCATAGCGAGCAGCTAAGCGAGTGATGATGGTATAACGCTGGGTTTGTTCGTCTTCTAAGTCAATGGGCTCGTTAAGCAATAGTGCTTTGGAATACAATGCATCAGCGTCTTGATGTTTGACTTTCTTAGGAGAAGAGGGGCAAACGTCAGCATCAGTGGCCACCAGAGAGGCGTGATTTCGTTTGAGGAGTGCACTTAGTGATGGTAGGGGTTCTTTTTGAACAGGTAAAGACGTACTAAGTGGGTCTGGGGTGGCACGTTCAAGGAACGTCAGGTTGGGGAACGTGTCCTCTTTGAACGTAACATCTCGGCTATAGATGATTCTGTTCTCTGTCGTGCTTAAAAGGCGGTATCCTTTTTTGTTTTGCGGTAGGCCGACAAACATGCACAATTTAGCACGTGCCTGCAATATGTTGCGATGCGGTTCAGGTGTGAGAGCAAACGCTGCACAACCAAAAACGTTGATGTCCGCTAGGGATGGCTTCTTCTCGTGCCAGAGCTCATACGGTGTTACTCCTTTTGGGAGCACGCTACTTGTGGTCACATTGATAAGATGAGTGACGTATTGACAGCACTCTCCCCAAAGCTGGCGGGGTAAGTTACCGTCAATCAGTAGAGCTCGCACACGCTCGAGAATGGTGCGCATCCGGCGTTCCGCAACTCCGTTTTGTTGAGGCGTGTATGCGTTAGTGAACTGAGCATGAGTTGCGTAGCGATCAAAGATGATCTTGCCTAGTTTTCGTATTCCTTTCCATTGTCACTCTGAAGTCGTTGAACTTCTGGGTCATACTGGTTGAACTGGGTTTCAAGTGTACCAACCTCAGTGTTAAAACGGTTTTTGGCTGCCTTACGAAACTTTTCATAGCAATCGTACAAGTCAGACTTGTGCGCAACAACATATAGGTGCATGCAGCACGAGTAGTCATCGATGAACGTGATGAAGTAGTGAGCGCCACTTAGGCTGGGGTAAGGCAAGGGGCCATTGATGTCAGAATGAACTTTGTCAAGAGGAGCTTTTGAACGATCAACATTGCTATTGAAAGGAGCACGATGGGCTTTAGCAAAGATGCACGAAGGGCAGAAGTGTTTTGGGGATCGTAGATGCTTGGGAGAACGCCAGTTCAGGGGCCGCTTGGGTCTTAGACATGGTCTGCATCACACGAAAGTTAGGATGGCCGAGGCGTTTGTGCCACAATAAGACATTAGGGTCCATACCTGGTTGAGCCACTAGGGCGTTGGCGGGTTTGTCGTCCGCAGAGGCAGAGGCCATGAGCACGCTTGGAGACGTCTTGGGTGGCGTTTTGGCCTTGAGTTGGAACAAGTCCATGTCGGCCGCGAGCCCAACATGAAGTTTGTAATCCTTGCCCACGAAGAACGTACATTTCGTGCGGCTGAAGACGAGCCGAATGCCCATTTTCAGTACCTGAGCGATAGACAGAAGATTGAACTTCATGTCCGGCACGAAGCGCACTTCGCAGAACTCAAGCTGGCGAGTAGTACCCTCGGTGTCGACCACCTCAAGGATGATATCGCCGATGCCCCGAATAGGGAGTTGCTGCTTGCCGCCAACCATGATGGCGCCAGCGTACGGCCGGATTTCCTTGAACCAGGATTCCTGGTGGGCGCATGGCGGGTGCATCCCGAGTCGACAGCCCACGTAGGGTCATGGGGGTCAGAGGGCGTAGCCGAGAGACCGATGTCAGGCATGAGAATGGTCGCATAGGCAATGAGGCCGGCTTCACGTCCACGCGAGTGATACTTGCGCTGGAGGTCTTGGTAGTTCACCGGATTGCCAAAGCGATCATAGATTTCAGGCGCCTTCCAGGGTTGGGAGCCTTGGTCAGGACGACCTGAGGGCCGTTGGCGGTCGTCGGAACGCTGGTAGCGAGGGTGCTTGGCTGGAAACGGGGGCTTGTCCTCTCGCGGCTTCCGCTCAAATGATGGCGAAATTGGCGGGGAGGACGGTCCCTTCCTTCACAGTACCAGTGCGCAAGTGCTTCTGCAGCACGCGGCAGTCACGAATCGCGTGATTCGGCCGCTGGCAGTACGTGCAGACATTGGCTGGGGGAGCTGGGTTGTCACGACCGTCCGGGGCGTTGTGCACTGCCTTGAGAGCGGTCTCGTTGGAAGTGGCACGAGACTCCGGGCTACCCTTGTCGATGATGTACTTGCGCTTAGCGTAGTCATCAAGCACCTTTCGCTCGATGTTGGTCTTCAGATCGGTAGGGAATGAACGTCTTGCTTTCCTTCCAGATCGCCAGGTCTGGTTTCCACGAGCTGGGCATGGCATGGTACAGGTACAGTGACTTTTGCTCATCAGTCATCACTATACCAGTAGCCTCCGCAGCATCCTTGAGCGCACGCTCCAACTCAAGGAATAATGCCATGAGATCGGTGCCCTCCTCATACTTGATGGTCATCAAGTAGTGGTTGATGTAGTAGGGGTCACCGTGAGCTGACGAGCCTTCGTAGCGATCACGCAGTTTCTGGTAAATCGCGTAGGCTGATGTGCATCCTTCAACAAGGAGCACATGCGCATCATCAACCGTGGAGATCAGCAAAGACCGAGTCTTGCGCTCCATGCGGCGTCTTTCACGTGAGCTTGGCTTGCGAGCGGCACGTTTCTTGGCGGCTCGGAGCTTTGCTCGAGCTTGCTTGGCCTTTGCGCTGAGCAATGCTCTGCGTCTTTCCTTCTCCCGTTTAGTGTCGGCGAACGACTTGATCGCCGGGAGGTTCGACTGGGCCTTAGAGGTCGTTTTAGTCGGGCGGGAGGGCTTGGGCGTGTCCACCTTCGGGTCGGATGAGTTGCCCGAAGACGAATCCGACGGAGCTTCAGAGGACGACGGGTCGGGCTGACGTCCAGCGGTGTCACCAGCAGCATCTTCGGTGGGGCTGTCGTCCTGCGGCAGCGTCCCGGCGTCAGAGTCAAGTAGGACTTCGGACGGCGTCGGCGACGGCGGAGCTTCGGTCTTGGGTGGGAGGGGGTCGATCTCGTCGAGTTCGGAGCCAGCCGAGTCAGGGTCTCCGTCGAAGTCTTCTTGGTCAATGAAGCCTAGCAGGCCTTGACCGTCGAGAGCGGCGCGGACACGAGCGTTCCAGACTGCGAAGTTGGATCCGTTGAGGCGCGGGAAGTCTTCACTGGTCCTCCCCAACGTTGGGCTTATAACCTATCAAACAGAGGTCTTGACCATCCGAGCTAAAAGGGACTGGCCGTTGGAGTTAGTGCTATTTTGCTACTTTAACACTCTCGACCACCTGAGAGCAAAAAATACATCTTTTGAATCTTGAGGCAGTTTCAGAGCTGCTCGACCGATAGCATTCAAACTACCGAAATCCCCGCCTAATCCGGAATTGCGCCCACACATAAACCTTTCATGGATAGTACCCGAGTGCAGTGGAGATTTGAATGCCACTCTTTCATGTACTGTGTTAAAGTAGGAAGACGGGAAGGTCGCATTGCGATTCGCCTTTCAGCCCACAAGCTCAGACAGTCCATTTCCTACTAAATCAGTAAGTTTGCATCTATGTGAAACCTCGGCGAATCCTGCAACCTCGCAGTCTTTATTGGTCCCACCTTTCCGGATTAGGCGGGGATTTCTGTACATGTACATTCTAATGAGAAGAAAACATGCGGCATTTTTTTACCGCTAGGCGACACGTGGCGTCTCATCATTGGTTGAAATCTCTGTCCGCTTAAATACGTCTCCCTCCCTTCTTCCTCATTCCAGAATCTGTCGCGTCGAGGAAAGATGATGAAGCTCTTCTGTGCGATTGTTGGCGTGGCGGGGAGCGCTTTCCCTGTGAACATCGACGAGAGCGAGACGGTGGGAGACTTGAAGAAGGCGATCAAGGGGGAGAAGACAAACAAGTTGAAGGACGTTGATGCCGACGACCTGCAGTTCTTCCTGGCGAAGGCGGTGGACGGCGCATGGCTGACGTCTCGCTCGGAAGATATCAAGAAGCTGAAGAAGGGCGAGAAGACGGCTCTCATCGAAGCGCTAATGAAGGAGGACCAAGAGCTACAGGCAGAGGATTCGCTGGAGTACGTGCTGGAAGAAAACCACATGCCCACCCCACAGTCGAGACAGATTCACGTGCTGGTGGTGGTTGACGGGGAGTTTCAGGGAGCCGAAACAGTGGAGGCACTGCATCCGCGAAAAAGACGATGGGACAAGTTGAATGGGGTTCTTGATAAGAACAAGAAAGCGAAGAAGGCTGCCGGCTCCACGGGTTTCTCATACGTCTCGTTCCCGGAAATTGACAGCATCATGCCAGCGACTAAGTATCGACCGACATTAAAGCCTATCCCTGACGAAAAGCTTGATGCGCTGCATAGATACTTTCCTATCTTGGTCAAGGCTTTTGGAGATATCATTACTGGCAAAGAAGCAAAGCGACTGTACTTCATCGTGCCCGTGCTTGCAAGTGTCTGTGCACTGTTCGATGGAGATGCTCAAATCCTGGCCGAAGAAACCGTTGTTGGGAAACGTGTTCACGGAGACGGAGCCTTTGAGTTCGTGCTTAAGCGCGGTGAGAAACGAATTTGCATTGTGGAGGCGAAGCGTGATGACATCCAGCAGGGTCTTGCTCAAGCTTACGTGGGAAGCGAAGCACTTGCGGATGTAGAAGGACTGCCGAAAGTGTACAGCATTGTCACGAACTTCTTGGAATGGGTCTTCTCGAGAAGTCTGGATGACAAAATTGAGCGTGCGACGCCCGTGATGATGTCGATGGAGAATGACGTTCCTGCACCTGAATCAGTGAAGCAGATTGCGGGCATGATTTACTCCATCCTGTCGGAAGACAACTAGCTACGTGTGTGCTTGGACCCAGCAGTATTACAGGACCGGATAGCTCCATTTTGACGTGACCGTCCGCCTACACTACTTTAAATTTATAATACACGAATCCGCTTTGCCATTAATACTTGGTTTAGCTGGTAAGGGACATCGGCGATGTCACAACCTATTTTTCATCCTAATAAATATAAAGTTAGTAATATACTTACATGCGTACTCACCTGAACAATACCTCGCTAACAAAGAGCACATTAAGGCAGCACAGAAGCGCTACTACCAGCGCACACGCGACGCTCGCTTGTCGTATCAAAAGAGCTACGACGACAAGAATAGAGAGCAGATTCGAGCTCGCAAGCGTAAGCCTAAAACCGAACTTATTGAAGACAAACCCGAACCTAACAACGAAACCGAACTTAATTAACTAGGGCTACGCGAAGGCTGAGATAGGAAAATCGTAAGTAAAATGGTACTTCAAAGCACGCGCTTGAATATATAGCGCACAAATCCATCACATTGAGCACGGAAAATTATGTACCTGAATCCCATCACTGAGTTTGCGGAGGAAACATTGTATCAGCCAGCTTTTGTAAGATAACACAACACTTACGACCGTGAACGCAGCAACCCGAACAAATTTCATTTTTTTAAAACTAAACACGATACGTTTTAGGCCGATACCCGAATCGGTATTACCGGTGCTACCGGACCACACGAATAAGCCTCCTGGGAGGCAGATAGGCACCGATATCCAAATTGGTATACCGGACCACGGAATTAATCTGTGTTGGGCTGTGCTATACACCAACTTCGTTGCTTCCTAATTCAGTATAATTATTAATTAATTAATTTTTTTCAGATTTAAAATGATTTAAAACCTCCAGCAAGTCATACTCCAAATATCTGAATACATTAATCTCAGATCTTTTGTTTATTAGTATGATATAAAGTCGATCCTGATACAAGATCCAAATATTATAAAGTCATATCTACGAAGAAGAATATAGCCAAGCATATATAGGCAACATGTTTGCATACGAGCTCGAAGGATTAAAGAGATTAAATATCCAAGCTATCAAATGGGGTAGTAACTACCGTGTTAAGGTGCGTGGTAGAACGGGTAAGATGGTTTATGTAAGCAACGTTTCGCGCCCAATCAACCAGAGATTGGTAGCTAAGCAGTACAATGTTTCGACTGAAACCCTTGAGAAACACTTGTCGCCTGACTACAAGGCTGATCCTAGTGACACGTGGCGTCTGTCCATTTTTGACCGGACCGCCGTCTCTTAGCATCCACCGGATGCACTGGCCCAGATTGGTTAGGGGACGTGGACAAGACTAGACTTCTCACGTGGGAGCATCAGGATTATCTTCAGTATTCCTGATGCCGAAGCGTCAGGATTATCTTGGAATTCCTGATGCCAAGTATCAGATCCTGATCGCTGATCACGTTGTGAGCTCCCAGAAGACGAAGCGGCATCAGGATCTCATACCCCATGGGTGAATTCCAGGTTCCCAAATTGGAATCAGGATCTGATGACACCTGATTTATACCCACTATCGTCGTTCCAAGTTTCAAGTATAATCCAGACAAGATGTTAACGACCGGCCAGGACGACCGACCGGATCTGCTCTGCACCAGAGCATCCCGCGTAATCACCTGATGTGTGACCTTCGCCGCGCTGTGCGCGCTTCCAACCCATAGTGAAACCAAGTAGTTATGCATATGTCAGACTAGGAGAGGAACTTCTAGCAGCTATATTCAACAGAGAGTTCGTTTTGCCAGCAAGCCCACAAGTGACCCACGGGGCGTTGTGTTGTGCTTTGCATTGGACGCGTCGTGACAGCGTAGACCGCCGCGGGACTTCTCAAGAAGAGTCGAGACCAAGTTAGGCGGTGATCGGGTGGCGCGCATCCGGGGTGATCTGTCCTATTTCATATTCTAGTTGGGGCAGTCCATCCGGATTCCCTATTTCATATTAATTACAGTTTGAGGTGGTTAGTCAGTAGTTCCCCTTGAATTTGATTGAATACTCTACTGTGTGATTTGATGGCGTGATTGAGATCCTGATTCCTTGTCGTAATCAGGATCTGATATTGACATCCGGAAGCCGGGTGTTCAGGATTTGATTGATTCTTCAGGAAAGCGTTTTATAGCGTGGTTCCTAAAGTGGTGCGCGAGGTGCATCTGGAAGTGACCAGTCTTCCAGGTGAAACCAAGTCGACTGGTGTACGGACCCCCCGCTCAAGGGTCCTAAAGAATAAGAAGCGGCTGTATATTTGTGTATAACTCTCTGTATTGATAAGGTTAGCTGTTGGGGAGATCTTTCTCGTGGTCTAACTCCAGCGTAGCTGCGGATTTCTGAAGGAAACGTACGCACTTGTGTCTCTTTATATTAGTTGAGTATACAGGAAGCAACTCACCAGGTGAAGTCGGATCTGCCGAAGACAAACGGGCCCAGAGGGATTTCACAAGGTCACACGCCAACCTGCATCAGGACCTCATTGGGATTCCTGAAGCAGTCTGACCCCAGATTATCTGGACGCGCTCGCACGCGTGCTATACACCTGGGCGGCAAAAGGCGTTCACCCGCCTCGCCACAGCTGGTGCGCGTGCCCGGATTTGGCCGTGTAGAGATTTCACCGAGTTGTTACTGTATATATTCGATTAGTTCGAGGGAAGTGAGTGCTAACTAACCTTCTAACTGTGGTTACTATGGCTGGAAGTGGAAGCACGCGCGAAGAGGGACGTGAGGATTCAGGAAGCGGTACGGCAACCAGGATCTCGCGTCGAGTTCAAGGGCTGCCGCCTGAGGAGCATCCGGATCTGGATGAAGTGAATCGGAACGCTCGGAGGGCAAGCGCTGCGAGGCGCAAGGCAGCCCACGAAGCGAAGGAATCGTCTGTTCAGGAGTCAATTTTTTGAATTTATTAAATTAAGAAAAAATTAAAAATTTTTTTTGATAAAATTAAAAAAAATAATAAGATTAAGTCTGAATCTGAACCTGGTGTTCAGGATGCCAGCGATGCGCATCAGGATGCTGGGCATCAGGATGAGGAAGCCGACGAAGATGACTCCGAGGGGACCGGGTCCGAAGCGGGTTCGAGCAGTTCGAGCGAATCCAGTGGTCCCGATGAGGCGTCTGTGGGAGACGTCGTGAAGGTTGAGCCCCCGACTGAGGATCGAATTCCGGATTCTCCTCAGCCGGAAGATGAAGCGGATGCTGAAGATGAGGTTCAGGTTCTGGAAGTCGCACCGACGATCAAGGAAGGCGGACCGTTGTCGACACTTCAGGAAGATGCCGTGCTTGAGGATGTTAGCGCGTCCTCGCCGGTGATTCCAGAAGTCAATTCGGAGATTCTACTTCCTCTGTTGAGACACCAGCTCAGGTTCCTGAAACACACGTTCAGGATGCGCCGATGGCTTCAATCCCTGAAGCGCAGTTCAGGATGGCAGACACCCAGATGTCTGAGATCCAAGCGAAGGCCTACGTGGCCGATCAAGTTCGACGTTGGGAGCGGGACGTGTCCGAGAGGAACGTGCCCCCAAATGTGAAGTATGATTGGCCTCAAGTGCATCTGGATTACAGATCATTTCTATCTGCTGCTCTGGCGACTTCAGAATATCTGAAGCACCGACTGTCGATGCCGACTCAGGCAGATGCCTGGATTTCTGAAATGCAACCGCGACGTCGGGCTTTTGGAGTTGCTCAGGACCTGAACGCTGCCTTGATTCCACCTGAGATGTTTTCGCCTCGAGAATGTGTGGCGGTTCTCCAGACCCTGCTTTTCGAATCAGGATTCGAGTTCGTCAACTTGGTGCCAGGATGGTTCAGGACGCGAGTTTATAAAGTGCATCCGGATCTGGTGCGCCGAGTAGTTGGAGAATTGCTGCAGCTTTTGGTGGTGGAGTTGATCGAGTGGAGAAATGTGGTGGTCCAAGCTCAGGAATATCTACGAGTGATCGTGACTTCAGGACGACGAGCTTTGCCTCAGGAAATCCGAGATCAGGATCAAGATGGTGACATTGTCATGAATGATTACGAAGTGAGTCTATTGGGTCGAGAATACGTGTGGCAGCTGAAGGCGGCCGGATTCCAGAAAGTGCGAAGCCCGCGAGGGTCCGCATCTGGATCACCGCCCAAGCGAGTTGAACGCGTGCCTCTCCGATCAACACCTTCGTCGATCCCGTCACCATCTCCATCGTCCCTGCAGTCAGCGTCGTCGACGGTGATCAGGAATTTCGATGGGACATCCAGAAGCAGTATGTCCACTGCACGAAGTTCGTCAGAGCCCACTGCTTCGGATCCTGGATCAAGTCTGTTTGCCACGTCTGGTGGATCAAGTGAGTCGATGGCTAGTGCTGGTTCCATTTCGAAGACCTCTCGAGATAGTATGTCTGGGTCATCTGGATGGAGCGTGAGTCGGAGCGCTGGAACCCACATGCCGTTTTCAGGATTCACACCGATGGCGATGACGGCTCAAGGTCTTGGAGCAGTATCACAACCTGAAGCAGCTATGGGCATGTACATCACGCATGAGGTGTTTCCTCCGCAACCAGAACCCGTTGGCCTGAATGACATAGTCATGTCAGAATCAGGACCGAAAGAAGCCCGGAAGCCCAGGTCACAGGCCACATCTCGAAGACGTACACGGCATCAGGATGACCCTTCATCAAGTGATTCAGGTTCTGATGACCGTTACCGGCGTAGGCATTCCAGCAGTAAACATTCGCCGAGATCCAGACGTCGTTCACCATCCGAGAGGTAATCCAGATCGAGTCGCTCAGGAATGTCTGTCGCAACGTCCGGGTCTACACAGATCGCCTTGAACACGATGAACCAGGTTCAGGAAGCAGTCGCTCGCATGGAACACCAACAAGGTTCCACGCTTGAGAAGATCGCTGAGAATCTGGATGCCAGGATTCAGAGGCTTCTGGATCAGAAGATTCCGGACGTTGTTCCGAAGCAAGAGCATGTTCAAGCCTCGATGGGCGTTTTCCAGAACACTCAGGAGCGAGTGCATCAGGAGTCAATGCCGGCAAGTGATGGTCATCAGGAACGCGAACGAGCAGCAGCTCTGTTTGCTCAGTATCAGGCTCAGATGGAGGCACATCAGGCTGAGGAGGCACGCCGCACGGTCGCCACCGTGGCAGCCCTGCAACAGGAACTACAGGCGATGCGGGTTGATCGAGATCAGGAACGCGAGTCGGCGAAGAATTTGCAAAAGTTCCTTGCTGGCCAGGTGAAGGAGCTCCGAGGAGCATCCAAGCCTGATCAAGAGAAACAAGCATCATCAAGATCCAGTCGCGTGACCTCACGTCAGGAATCCAGTGGCGCATCCAGAAGCAGTTCCTCCACAAGAGACAGGGCATCAAGAATTCGGATGAGCACTTTGCAGCACAGCTTCAAGCGACCTTACAAAGTGTCGGAATGGCGAAGCCTGTGAAGACCCCGGAAGCCAAGTCTGTGAAGATTGATCCCGTTCCCGTGAAAGCTGAAGTGGCATCCGGAAGCAAGACTGTGTCATCTGGACTTAAGACCGAAACGGCATCCAGAAGCAAGTCAACCGCGGCGGCAAATACACCAAAGCAAAGCACTTCTGGAAGTTCAGGGACGACCAGGAAGAAGTCCTCATCCAAGAAGGGGCAGCCGTCCAGAAGACGCTCAGGAAGCCACGGCGATCCGTCTAGTTCAGATCCAAGTTCTGGATCTGATGCAAGTGATCGTGATCAGGATTCCGGAGATTCGGACAGTAGTTCTTTTGAGGATGTCGTTCCAAACGTTACGACGACAGCGAATCCTGGAGGAGGGTCGATCATCACGTTCAGACCGTTTGTGAATGCTAGTACTTTGGAAGACTTCAACGAGAAGGCACCATTGGCGACCAGGATTCGATGGCTAGAACGCTTTCAGAGTCTCGCTGCTCAGGGCGCATGGTCGGAAGGAGTCAAGATTTATGAACTCAAACTCAAGATGTCCCCGAATGTAAGGAATTGGCGTGCGAGTCTGGAACCAAAGACCCGTCGGAAGTGGAAGCTATTCTTGAAGGCTTTCAGAGAGATGTACTGCAAGGCGAAGACTTCTGATATGGAACGCTATTACTCGACGCTACAGAAGAAATCTGAAACTCCGCTTGAGTTCTATTACCGACTGAACAAGTTGGCGGACAAGGCTGGAGTCAAGATCGATGGATCCCTGAAGCAGCGTGAAGAACACCTGAAGGTTGTCATCAAGAGACCTCAGGATTCTCGACTCAGGACGACTCTCCAAGGCCAACGTCATAAGAGCCTGAAGGACTTCGAGATTGTCTTGAAACAACACGAAGAAATGAATCAGGATGACGACGAAGATGGTCCGACGCAGAAACGTGATTTCCGAGCGGATAATGTCCCGAGGAATCATTTTCAGCCAAGACGCCAAGGGAGAGCGTTCGTGGTCCAGGATGAATCCGATCAGGATGAAGATGATGACCGCCATGTGCACTTTCAAGAATCTGAAGACGGACCGAATCAGGATGTGACGCCAAGTGGGAACCAGGATGCTGAAGTCTCGACTACAATTTCGCAGAATGCAGACTCACTTCCTGAAACTGTGTTCAGGATTATGCAGAGTTCTGGATGGAGACCTCCAACGCCTGAATTCCATCAGGATCAGCAACGACCTCCTCGGTTTGGCAATCCAAATGCCTCCAAGTACTGCTCTAACTGCAATGACTTTGGGCATCCGACGGAAGCGTGCTGGGCGAACATGGTGTGTGATAAGTGTCACCGAAAAGGACACCCTGCAAGAGTGTGCAAGGTTCGACCATGCGTACATTGTGAGAAATTTCATGAAGGCAAGTGTGAAGACATCAAGGCATTCCAGATGATCAAGGATCTCGTGCGTCAAGGTGCACTACCAGACCTACCATCGTCTATCAGGAATCAGATCCTGAAGGATGATGACAATTCGGGTGAACAACCGTCAAACCAATAAGCCCGCTGGATGGGGATCCAGAACGCGCCGGGCTGAAGAAACCCCCTGAATTGTGTGTCTTAGTGTATGTTGGCCCCGAGATGAGACGTCGACAGCAAGCTAACCATCAATGCATGACTGTGAATCAGGATGACCAAGTTTCTGATCAGCTGATTCAGGATGACCGATCTCAGGATGACAATCGCTTGGATTTAGGTCATCCTGATACCCCGTTCGAGTTTCGATTAGGACCGGGTGAACGATACGGCTGGTGGGAAGACCATCGTTCTGATGACACCAAGAAAGTGGCAATGGTCAATGGTGCTGTAAACAACAATCGAACGGATATCCTTTTGGATTCCGGAGCTTCAGTATCCATGGTGAGCCTGGACCTTGCGCGTAGGCTCAAGCTCAAATTGGATTTCTGTAAACAGCTCCGGGTATCAGGATTAGGTGGTGTCCCGACGATTATCACAGCCAGAACTGAAGTCAAGATCACATTGGGACCCAGGATCGTTTACATCCTGGAGCTCTGGGTGGCCAATATTGGTGAAGGCGTCGACGTGCTACTCGGAATGAACTTCATGTACTCAGCTGGAGTGAGACTGTGTGCTCGTGAAGGATTGGTGCAGCTTCCTGATGAAGAAACCGTTTTGCTTTCAGGACGCACTTCAGATCACATGTATCGAGGATTGGATATCTCGGTTCATCCTTTGGAAACGCTGTACTTGCGTCCAGGAGAACACGCGGTAATCAGGATCAGATACGGCCAGAGTAATCCTCAACGCGAGGTGGTATGGGCCGGACGTGGCGACCGCTGGGTGACCCAGATTATTTACGGTGCCAAGTCTTGGGCTGTCGCTGTGAAAGTCGTGAATATTTCTGATAAGAATGTTTGGATTGATGCCAGGACTCCGGTCGCCCGTGTGGTAGAATTCGGATACTATCCGATTTCAGGAAGATTTGTACGTCCAGGGCTACGAAGATACCGAGAATGGCAGACGCTCATATATGAGAACACCAACTCGGCAAAGGCTCGTATGCGTGCAGAACTTCAGGAAGAATTGGAACGAGGACTGGAACCACCTTGTGTCGAGAAGCCGTCTTATCCTTGGCCAACAAAGTTGCTGACCAAGTCGACATCCGGAGAAGACACTATCCACGTGGTTCAACCCTTGAATCAGGAGTTAAGGCTCCAGGTTCCGGATCAGGATGCAATCCAGAATCCAGATGTCACGCCGATCGAGAAAGAAATTCCTAAAGAGTCTAATCCTGAAGAATGTCACCTCGATGAAGTGCACCAGGAAGCCAACGGGATTTTGGATGAACCATTGAAAACCCCTGACGTGGACGATAGTCCGAGGCTCGAAGAAGTACCTGGAGGTGATGATTGTGTACCTGAAGAGACAGACTCTGAGGATGAGAAATTCTTTGACGCGATCACTGTGGATGAGGACATTCCGGAGGAAATCCTTCAGGACGAGCCTCTGCTCCAGGAAGACGATCCGGAAAATCGAATTCAGGATGACTGGTCGGAGCCCGATGTTCCAGATAGTGATCCTGATGGGGAAACTTTGGATTTGCCGACTCAAGGTATGCCGAGTACACCGCTCAGGAAACTCGAAGAGGAGTACGAGAGGTGTATGCGTCTAAACGCCGAAGAGTTGGATCTGGAACCCCCGGTGTACATGCATGAGGGTAGTGACCTGCTGTCACAATTGCGTGACCAGTTAACTATGCTTCCAGAACTTCATGAACTGAGTCCTGAATGTGACATCGAGAGTGCGGATGTTGGTGAACCAGGAATCACAACTCCGGATGAGGAACAGAAGCTGCGTGGAATCCTGAAGTATCATCGCCGAATTTTTCTGGGAGATGGAAATGCCGCACCTGCTCCTGCTCGAGGTGTGATTTGTGATCTGGATGTTGGATCAGCCCAGCCAGTCGCTCAAAGACCCAGATCCATTGCCCCACATTTGGCAGTCAAGGTGTATGAACTCCTGAAGAAACTTCTGGAAACCGGATTGATTGAACATTCTGATTCACCATGGGCATCCCCGATTATCATCGTTCTGAAGAAAAATGGAGTTGACATCCGGATGTGTATTGATTATCGGATCGTGAATGGCTTCATCCAACTTTCGAACTACCCACTGCCTCTCATTGATGATTTACTAATAGGATTTGAGAGCGCAATGTGGTTCATGAGTCTGGGTATGGCCAGTGGATTCTGGGCAATCAGGATGTCAGAGCGTGCGAAGTCGATCTCCGCCTTTATCTGTCCGTTCGGACATTTTCAGTGGGTCAGGATGCCATTCGGACTCAAGAATGCGCCTTTGGTGTATCAGGCTGTAATCAATAATTGCCTCTGGGGTTTCGTTCGGTTGTCTCCTGAAGAAGAAGCCCAGGTTGATCAGGATGTTCTGGATTTCCTGAATCTGGATCTGAAAGACCAAAGTCATCAGGAAAATCAGGTTCCGGTCCTGACAGAGTACATGACGGTCTTTCAGAGGAACATCCCGACACCATCGCAGATGGGTCCAGTCCTGGGACGAAGCTCTTACATTGACGACATTGCTCACGGAGCACCAACCTGGGACGAATTGTGTAAGGATCTGAATGCATTATTGTTCAGGTTACGCTACTGGAATATCTCGGTGAGTTTGCCTAAGAGCGAATTCGGAAAACGGTCCATCCCGTACCTTTCTCATGAAATTAGTGCAGAAGGAATCAGGGCGACTCCGAAGATCGCAAAAGGCGTTCAGGATTTACCCTTCCCCAAAACTCTGAAAGGAGTTCAGTCATTCTTGGGTAGCCTGAATTATTATCACAAGTTCATCGAAGATTTTCCAGTTGTGGCTGCAGTACTGTATGAGTTGTCTGACGAACAAGTGCGTTCAGGGCGTGATCTCTCAAGGGCGAAGGAAGCGTTTGAGATCCTGAAGCGCAAGATTGTTTCGACACCTCTGCTTCGGCATCCTGATCGTACTCGACCATTTATCATCATTCCGCACGCTGCTGCCTGTGCAGTCCTAGGCCAGGAATACGATGGTGTTATTCATCCTGTTCGATATACTGGTCGAGTCCTGAATGATTCAGAAATCAGGTATCACGAAGCTGAGAAGGAAGTCATTGCAATCATGAGAGTGCTTCAAGTTTTCAGGAAGCTCGTCGAATTCTGTCCGGTGATTGTGTATTCGAGATACTCCGTTCTGAAGTGGGTGATCAGTTCCAAGACCGCTGACGGAAGATGCGTTCCTTGGGGACTTACCTTATCGCAGTGGGATCTGGAAATCCGGAAAATACAACGAGATGAGGGTGGCCTGGCAGCCATTATGGGTGCAGGTATCACTCCACGTGAGCATCTGGATGAGGTCGCTGAATCCCTGATTCCTGCGAAGGGTCGAATCCAGAAGCTGCCTGTCATCAGCATCGAGATGCTGGAATCAGACTATGAAGGCGTAGTCCTGAGTTTTGATGGTGCTTCCAAGTCGATTACTCGAGAAGGTAGCTGTGGATGTGTCCTTTGGAAGCTACCTGGATGGAAAGTTCTGGAAGCTAGGCCTTCATCCTGAAAGATGTCACTGTGAATGACGTCGAGTACTACGGACTCCTGAAAGGGTTGAAGATGGCATTAGATCGTGACATCAAGGATCTGGTGGGTATTGGGGATTCCAGAATCATCATTCAGCAAGTTCAAGGGACGATCAATTGCAACACTCCACACCTTCAGAGACACCTGGCTGAGGCTGAGATTCTGAAGTCCAAGTTCCAGAGAGTGCGGTTGATACATCTCAAGCGAGATTACAACCAAGCTGCGGATTATCTGACTTCCAAGACCCTATTACTAGGTGAGTCATGGGAAGTTCAGGATCCAGCGGAAATTGCGCATCTGGAACATGTGTCGGGGATTGCTGAAAAGGTCATGAAGAATCCTGATAGCGATCAAGGCCCTGAGAAGGAGGATATGATCGAGGTTCAGGATGACCATAATGTGCCAGGCCCAGAATCAGCCCCGCTACCTCATTCTGCAAAGGTGGTGGCAGTCATGACTCGTCCGGCTGTACGGAACGAAGAAGCTCGGGAGGGGAAGCAAGATAGTCATCCTGATGTACAATTGGAAGATGCTTCAGAAGAACCTCCGAGTGAAAGTCCAGATCAGGTGCCGAATGAGGCGTCAGGAAATCGTCGAGAGAATCTTCCGATGGAACCACTGGAGTTTCAAGCAGAACGATGGCGGAGAATCAAAGTGCATCAGGATGCTGATCCATATTTGGCAGCTATCCGAGATTTCCTGAGGGACGATATTCAGAGATTTTCACGCAGGCGTCTCAGGAAATTGGCTAATGTGAGTCAATACTTCGTTCTGGATACCAGAGGCATCTTGTATCGGTTGTCTCGGTCAACCAAGGATCAACCCCGAGAGGTTCAGGATGAACCTCGGCTAGTGGTTCCAGAATCCTTGCGTCCTGATATGTTACATTACGCTCATGAGGATTACCAAGGTGGTCATCAGGGTGTAACTCGGACGCATGAGAAATTGAGATTTGAATTCTATTGGCCTGGGATGTATGCTGATGTGGAACGGCATGTGAAGGAATGTGTTGATTGTGCCAGTGGTAAGGGACGTCCTCCAAACGCAGGACCTTCACCTGGAAACATTGAACCCAGAAGACCGTTTGAAGTGGTCTCGATGGATTTTGTGACCCACCTTCCGAGATCAGATCGTGGAAATACGTTCTTACTCCTGTTTCAGGATTCCTTTTCAGGATTCGTGATGTGTAAGCCCATGTCTTCGACAACGGCTCAGGATGTCGCGGAAGTTTATGAGGAATGTGTGTTCAGGAGATTTGGAGCGAGTTCCCTGATTCGTCATGATCAGGATCCGAGATTCATGTGTGAGGTGTTCACGCGCTTCAGGGAACTTCTTGGGAGTCGTCAACGTGCGACTCTAGCCTATCGTCCTCAAGCAAATGGTCAACAGGAGAGATCCGTTCAAACGGTGGTCAGGAGCGCTCAGCCAGTTGGAAGTTGCAGTTCATGACGTCGTGTCTCGTAGCAGTAAGGCAGAAATCGTTAGACTAAACACACAGGGGGTTGGCACCTTCGAGGTTTCCCTCCTCAATCCCAAACATACTCAGTTGGAAGCAGTGCGTTCTTTCGGTTGTTTATATATAACCAGTTGCTCCAATCCTGTGCAAGTCTAACATCGAATGTGCGCTTCTCTCTCAGTTGTTGGCTTTTCATAGGCGATCCCAGCTTTCTTTGCCGCTTGGTTCAACCGGTACAAACACATTCTGGGAGTCTCCTGGTCGCGTGTTCCCATAGAGTAATACTTCTCAGCACGTGGCACAACGGCAGACACCACTCCTTCTTGAAGACATGAGAAAACTTCTTCCAGTCTGAGCGGATAGGATCTTGGAGTTGAGTGCACCAATCTTTCAGGGTGCCGCTGAGTCTCATCCGGAGCTGGACAACCCGAGTCTTCTCGTCCCACGGTGCCATGGTTGCATAGTACATGAAACGTTCCCACCAGTTGACTCGATCTTCCAGAGGCTTGCGCTCATCGAATTTTTCCAAAGCATCATTCTGGATCATTGCTTAAACCACAACACGAGTACCAGTCGCAGTATCGGTTCCTCTAGCTTGGGCTATAGCACCAAACTGACCTTCGAGATCATCTTGAGACGAATCGCTGGAACTAGAATCACTTGATTCAGGATCGCTACCATCGTCAGGCCAACCTGACTTCGAGGATCGCGTATTGCGCCTCTTCCTTTTGGTTGATACCGACGCCCTGTACTTTTGGTTCTTCGACTGAGATTCGCTCCGAGGTTTGTCTGATTTCGTTGTCTCGATTAGTTTCGTGTTGCTCTGCTGACTGCTCACCAGATGTTCGACCACACGTGTCAAATTCGCCAGTTGAATAGCTAGTGGATACGTTGACGATCGCGGGATACTCTGGGATATTCCTGGAGTTGGAGTTGTTGCAGATGGAAGAGAACTAGAACCAGCAACGTGAAGCAGCTCCTGCAGGGCAGACTGAAAGCGTCGAATCTTTTGTTCTTGCTCTCGGATAGCACGCTGTGACTTCTCTTGGTCTCGGGCGTATTGTCCTTTCAACTGCAGTAACTCGGACAGATACTGGGCTGTAATCTGGGATGCCTTATTCTCAAAGTTTCAGCGTGTCTCGCGCGTTGCTCAGCATTCTCAAG
Source organism: Phytophthora sansomeana (assembly GCA_032158285.1). Lineage (NCBI taxonomy): Eukaryota > Oomycota > Peronosporomycetes > Peronosporales > Peronosporaceae > Phytophthora > Phytophthora sansomeana. The sequence continues at coordinate 291,775 of JAPDHH010000193.1, forward strand.
ATCCCTTTGCACGGACAACAAGTACTGGGCACGCGCATCATCTTCCTGACATCATTGAGTTTCTTCTGCAGCACGTTGCGAAGCTAATCGTTCCAGCAATTCCAGTTCCAGTTGTTGCGGGGACTTCCCGGCTTGTGATCGAGGTTGGGGAGGTAAGGTTGTAGCAACACGAAGAGCTTCTTCATACTGCCTCTTGTTCTCAGCCTCTCTGTCGATCTGAGCTTGAAGTCGAGCTCGCAGCTCCTGAATCTGAGCTTGTTCCGTTTGGATTTGAGTATGTGCCTCCGTTCGTAACTGTGAAAGTTCTCGATCATGCTGATTAGCCATCTCAGCTTCACAGACGGCCTCATTTGAGTGACAGAATGGAAGTTGAAACCTAAAAAAAACAGGTCCAAACTGAGCGGAACCCTGTCTGTCATCACCAGATTTGCCTTCCACATCCTCATGTCGACTCGGAAGTCTTCTGGGAGTCTGTTTCGGCGTCCCTGGCAACGGAATCTGGGGTGGATGAACATCAGACGGCATCCCAGACTTGGATTTACCCGAATTGGATTCTACCCGAGATTGCTGAGGCACTGTGGCAATAGTCATCATTGGAAACGAGCTTCTTGCTGGCGCACCTACAGATCCCATCATCACTGTAGCTCCTGGCACAGGCATATGCGTCCCAGCCCCAATCATATAGTCTGTGGTAGACATCAGGGAAGAAGCTGACGAGTTGAATCCAGATTGGTTTGTGCTTTCATCTGATGTCATCATGAAAACGTCAGAGTTTTCTCCAGTCAAACTCGGAACTGGAGCACCCATCCCACTGGCTTCTGAAAGAGTACTTGAATCTCGGTATGATGGAACTGAAAGACTGGTAGTAGACCTGGTCAGTAGTGGCCTCTTCCGAGACGGTTCTCCTTCAAAGCTTGTTGCCGGGCTCCTGGGTCTCAACCCAGTAAACTGGATTCTCATAACCACCTCACGTCCGAGAAATAACTGAGTATTCTTATCCAAAGGTGGTCCAGTATCTGGAAATCCGACATCGGTCCCATAATTCTGAGACTCAGTAGCCATCAACAACGGATCGGTGGGCTGTCGAACGTAATACGGTGTAGTACCGACAGCATAGTTCCGAGACATCAGCTCAACCGCAAGCATTTCCTCCTTCGGGGCTTCACTGCGAGGGGCAAGTTGACTTGATTAGCTTGGAGAGTTAGACTCCCTGGAGTTCCCAATACGGAAGTCCTACCACGGGACAAAACTTTATCAAAGGTGAAAAACCCGTCCTAGAAGGCTTCCTACTGCTAATCAAGTTTTAAGAAGAAGAGAAAAAATCTCGCTGGCAGCCTGGCTGCTTCTTCTTCGTGGAGCTTGGGCTTCGGAGCTGCTCTGAGCGCTGGGCGGCAGAACGGTGAATTACTGGCTCGCCGTTTGCGCCCGGTTCGGAAACCCCGGTTACGTTCTCCGATATTCTTCGTACTTAACCGCACACAGTTCACAATTGCATCAATCTCATGACGGATCCTTTCCCCTGGGATTCCAGCCACATCTGGTAACATCGGCCAATCTGGTACTTGGTTGACGAACTCATAGCCAGCTTCATAAAGCACTGTCTGTAGTATCGCCACACACGCAAAATAGGCGGCATCAACTTAAGCGACACTTTCGTAGCTCTCAGATCGGACACCACCGGAATTCGACGACGCTTAGCTATGAACACATTCAGCCATCTCGCAGCCGGGGATCGGGTCACCGACATGAGATGCCGGGCGGTTTCACTCGCAGCACGGATGAATCCCCAATCCTTTCAGTTCGATATACAGGGAGAGTGCTTCATGATCAAGAACTCAGATACCATCTGGCTGAGAAAGAGGTCGTGGGTCTGATCAGAGTCCTCAGAGTCTTCTATACCATGTTGGCTGGGACGAAGTTGATCAAGGTTTATACCAGATATTCGGTTTTGCGTTGGTTATTTCAGTCTCGCTCTCTTGGTGGACGATGTCTTCAGTGGGCTACACGGTTATCACCATGGCCATTGGAAATTCGCAGAATCGAGAGAGATGAAGACGGCTTAGCTGCAATCCTGGGAGCAGGAATCACCCCACGGGACGAGCTGGATAAGATCGCAGAAAACTTGATACCAGCCAATGGTCGGGTTCTTCGAGCTCCACCAATTAGTCTGGAGATGCTTGAAGCTAACTACGTAGGTTGGCTAATGGAGCTGCTAAACGCTCGGATCATTATGGCAGTTCTGGATGCGTCTTATGGAAGCTTCCATCCTGGGACATGATTGAGGCTAAAGGATTTTACTTTGAGAACGTCACAGTGAACGAAGCCGAGTATCATGGACTTATCGGAGGATCTAGGATGGCCTTGGCTCGGGGAATTACTGATCTCGTGATTGTTGGCGATTCTCGGATTGCCATGGAACAAGCTCAAGGGGTCATCCAGTGTTTAACACCAAGATTGCAGTTGCTGCTCAACGAATTTGATTCACTTCGTCAAAATTTTCATTCTGTGAAATTGGTCCACGTTAAGCGAGAATTCAGCGTTGTTGCTGATTATCTAGAATCAAAGACGTTGCTGATGCGCCAGTTCATACGAATTGATGATCTGGTCGAACTGTCTCAGCTTAAACAAATGAATCGGATCCCAGAGAAGATCTTAAAGTCGGATGAGTTTACCCCTGCTGAGGCTGAGATTGAACGAGAACCTGCGCCAACCTAGTTGTGCCAGAACCGGTGTCTCTGACGGAAGTCTCTGATCCCCTTACTCCTGAAGCGAAAGTGTTTGTTATGATTCGCCATCAGACCCGAGTAAGAGATGCTCAGGAGGAAAAGGTTGAATCTGCGAAGTCTGACGCCGCAACATATCCTGGATCCCAATGTATCGAGTTTGTGCCGGAAAACGCAACCCGAACAGCTGCGATTGCAGAACGATGGAGACATATTTTAGCGCAGCAAAAAGCTGAACCATGGACACGAAGACTCCGAGACTATCTTCATGGAGATCTGCAATTGCTATCGGCAAAAGAGGCTGCAGAAGTTGCTAAGATTGCTGGTGATTTCTTCCTTGATTCGAGAGGGGTGCTCTATTATCTGAGCCGCCCGACTTCGAGTCGGCCACGAGACGCCGCTGGAAATCTGAGGTTGGTGATTCCGTCGTCGCTCCGCGAAGATTTGCTGCACCTCACTCATGAGGAGTTTCAAGGAGCGCATCGAGGGATCACTCTGACATTTGAACGACTACGTCAAGAGTATGACTGACATGGGATGTAGTCTGAGACTCAATAGGCGGTTCCCAGATTTAAAGTTTGGATGTGCATCTTGTATGTCACGAGTAAGTCTACAGTTGTGTTTTGCGCTGGAAGAGATTGGAGGTTTCGAACCGGAGCTGATTGTCAGGAAGTTGGAGTTAATGATCAGACTCACGACCGCGGGGTGGCGATGGTACTGCTGAGGATGCAGCAGACGACGAGCGCATCGTGTCGATTGCAACAGTTACTGGAACCTGTGGTACCATGCTGCTACAAACGTTGGAATGACTGGGGCGTCCGAAGACGAGCGATTGATCGCAGTTGCTGTTGATACCTGGTCGAGGCTCCCAGTGTCCATCTCGCCAACCTGTGACGTAGTCGTGGACGAGTCGAGAAGCCTATGAGTGCTGTTGATAGCGAAGCAGGCGGATCCTGTACGCCACCAATCGGGTCGCTGTCTTGCGGGTGTGCGTGTGGTGATAGTTCAGCCATACCAGTGTCTACTAAGCAATTGGCAAGCTGTGGGCGGAGCTGTACGCGGAGGAATCCGACGGTTGTGTTACTTAGTGTGGAGTGGCAAAGATAATGGGCTGGAATGTCACTCGAAATTCGAGGCAAAAGCCTGAGCGGACGGGACGAGGTGGTGGTTGACATCCGGTTGTTATCTGCGCTGGGACCAAGTCGAGAATGACCTCCTTGGGCACGGTACACATAAGGGACGGTTGTGATGAGGCGTCTCAAAAGTTTCGGCCGCACCCATCGACCGTAAGTCAACCCCCACTTCTGAAATTTGAGGTCAGCAGAGGATGACACATAGTCAGTTCACCAAAGATTTGCCGCAATTTGAACTGGCTCCCGTTCTCCAATCCAACATGTGGTGACTCCCGGGTGATGATCCCAGATCCCAAGTCATACTGCCTCGGTGGTGTGAATCCCAGCTCATAGGCGATCCCGGATCCCAGTGTTGTGTCTGAGTCTCATAGAATGGTCCCAGATCCGAGTCATGTGGTGGAGTGTGCGCTGCGGAGGTTTTCGATCCCAGATCCGAGTTCACGATAGGCGTCCCAGACTGACAGAAGAGAGGATGCTGAGACTCTGTATGGAGACTGGTCGCTGAGATCTTTGTTACAAGATTTCGCGCAACTGCCCCGGAAGAGTCGCTTCGGAAGAGTCGCCAAAATCTTTCGTGAAGCGACGCCGCCACCGGATACCGTGGTACACATCAGGTCAGTGGTAGGTGTCAACATCGGATTGCTTACCCTCGTTGGCCAATCGCAAGTCCGGATTTCAGGAATGTGGGCGAGTCCCAGACATTTATTTTGGATTGACCAATCGCAGGTCGTGATTTTATTCAAGCCGCGCACAAGCCAAGCTCTGTCGTCAGTCTCACCTCGAAGTCAACATGTACCCAAGAGGAGGAGAGAGTAGAGAAGCGCACCCTATGCTTAGTTAGTCCTTGCATTTGCATGTGTTTATTGTGTTCAATCAGAGTTCAATTTGCCCCGTAGACCGCAAGTGCGTTCGATCAGCCTCGACACTACTGTTCTCGTGTAGAGCAGGTGGTAGGCGGGTGTAAGGTGATCATCCCAATACATTCAACTCCAAGTTAACCAAGTTTATCGTGTTCCGGCGTGGTTGACTTTGTTATTTCGTGTACTCACTACTTGGTCTTCTGTTTCGGAGGTTTTCCTGTGGTGCTTCGTGTTTCCGGAAGAATGTGATCTTTTGTGGGGTTTCAGGCAGAGCGGTATCCGGGATAGTGGTTCTCGGATTCGTTGGTTGGTCCGTGTGGCAGTGGCAATCCGAGATAGTGGTTCTCGGACTCGCTAAGTTTCTCGCCTAAATTGGCGTGGTGCGCGGAAGTCCCAGCGTGTGGGTGAGTGCGTTGGATTACGACAGGTCTATCCCAGACCGACAACTCCTAGTGTCGTCCCAGACTCCGGGTCGCAAAGAGAAGAAGTGGAAGCGGAGTCAGTCAGCCGTCCCAGACTCAGGGTCGCAAAGAGAAGAAGTGGAAGCAGAGTCGTCCCGGTTCCGTGGCCAGAACCGTAGAGTAAAAGAAGAGGCCGTCAAGGCTTGAGTCCAAGGTCTGGAAGAAAGAGGACAGCGTTTGTGTGAAGAGAACTCTATATATCGAGAAAAACCCCGGGGCATTTGGGGTGAAGTCAAGATACGTGCAATCTGGGACCTGTGAAGTCCGAGGGCAGCTTCACTTAGTGTATTTGGAGACAAACTGGGATCGGGGGCAGCTGGTGTGGCCGACGCACGTCTGGGCCCACAGTGCAGCCTCAGGAAGAACCCAAGGCAAGGTATCACAAGCGGGTACACACGCCTACCCGAGTTCCAATCTGGGATTCGAGTGTTCCTAGTTCAAGGTAATTCTGCGATTCTGTAAGGCACCTCACCACAAATGACCTCGCACTGTTCGATCGGTAGAGGCCATTGCCTCGTGACACAGTACTTTGTGCCAGGCACGAGACCGATCTCATGCCGAACTCCTCGATCCGGCGGGAGTTGTGACGGCGGGTCCTTGGACACCACGTCCTCGTACTCCTTCACCAAGGGATACACCGGATCTTTGGGGTTCTTGATAATCTCAGAACCCAAGCGCGCTTCCCGTCGGTTCCTCATCTCTTCCAGGACATATTCGTCCAGGACAGGGGAGGAGTTCATCTCCTCGAGAGCGGTCTCCGGCTTAAGGAGAACCAGCTCAGCTATCTCGCCAGCCTTGAGATCGGCCAGAAAATCTTCTGCCGCCATCTCTTCGAAGTTCAGCAATTCTGACACCTCACGCAGCGGCTCCAAGTGGATGCCTGCTGCCTTGACTGGCATACCGGTCACGCCGTCGAAGATGTGATAACACGCTTCGACCGGCCGCGTCTGAGGAGCCCGGGCCCTGGGCTCCAAGTCGCTGGGAGCGACTTCAGTCTGAACAACGTTCAGACTCGACTTGCGGCGGCGACGGTGTCGTCGACGGCGATCGCGACGTGGAACTTCGTTACCCACGTCGTGTGATGCCACACTAGGGACATCGGGAGCGTTCACAACTCCGTGTGGAACTATGTTACCCACACAGGAAGCGCCTTCCGCGTCTTCCTCTTCAGTTTGTAACGGGCAATGACTTTACCGTTACTAGCTTACACATAACGATGAGGAAGCTCGCAATAAGTAAGACAGACTTAACTCTCGGGAAAATAGACTCTGTTCTAGTTTAGGTTCAGGGCGGGGGCCCTGGGCTCATGTGAGCCACTCAAACGAAGGTCATCATCTGGTTGGCTGTAATGTTTCTCCTTTTCAGCCAACCGGAGAGTGACAACACAGCACGCGCTAGCCGCGTGCCTTTGTACCTACTTTGTATGTAAACCTATATAAATCTACCTACATATGTAGCTTAGTGTGACCCGCTAGATCACCCCCTCTTAAAGTTGCGCTTACGCAACATAAGCACAGATCGCACATTTCACTGAATACCCAAAAAGAACACGGTAGCACACGGAGGAACGTCGCTCGTCCTAGCGAGCGAACCAAAACGATCGCGGCGCAGCAAGTGAACACGGAGGTTCCCTCTTCGCCGACGGAGACGTCGGAGCCACTCTCGGTGCCCGCGGAGGCCTCGGACGTGCGCAGGCTGCGCTCTGGACGTCATGCAGAATCACTTCGCTTGCTTCCGCGCGTCGCGGAAGAAGGATATCGAAGGAGCCCGCCATGACGGCTTGCGAACCGTGCGCCAGGCCCCGCCCGACGGAGGAAGAGTGTAGCCGACACATCGCCGAGGATCCACTTGGGTCCACGGATAATGATTGGGGCCAGCGCTACAGGCGAGCTCTCTCCGAGGCATCTCGATCGACTAACACCGCCGGGGTAACCCGACGGCGTTCGCAGCGGAGCTGGTCCCCGCTGACGAATGCCAGGGCGGGCGATGGACGCGCGGATCGTCGTTCTCGCTCTCGGTCACGTACGCGTCGTTCTCGGTCGCGGTCGCGCGGTCGTTCAAGACGCCGTTCCTCTTCGCCGGCGCGTGGCCGTCGCTCAAGATTGTGGTCACGGACGACCTGGGCGGATCCTCGGAGTCAACAAGCGACTCATACTCGCGGACCACGTCCGGAACGTCGCGGAGAAGATTGGCGCGGGGCTCCCACGTGTCGTCCTCGGGAGGGAACCCAAGCCAGCGGACCTTATATCGACGAGCGGCCGGGATCGTCCGGCTGGCATGAGGGCGGCTCCGCGCGCGTGGAGGATCCTCGTGTTCCACGATGCGATCCACAATCCAGCGGATATCCCCAGCAGCGTCAACGATGGGAGGCGGGCCGTCGCGCCGATAGCGCTCGGGTTGTGGTTGGCCCGAACGACGACGCGGTGGAGAACCACTATTGGGACGCGCTGCGCGAGGTGGATGCTGCTGTGCAGCAGTCGACGGAGGCTGCTCAGACTGCGACCGCTCTCCGGCAGTCGAATCAGGAGTTGCTGGAGCGTGTACGGGTGCTGGAGCGCGCGGTTCACGGTCATGTGCAGACGGGGACATAGCCGCCCGACGAAGAATGTCGGGTGTAGCCGTAGTGTCTTCGGATTGTCTAGCATATAGGCGTCACCCAGCACTTTCGTAATCTTGAATGGCCCAATAAAGCGCGGCGCGAGTTTGTTCGCGCTGAGGTTGGTAACCTCAGAGTTCCTTACGACATCTGTCGACAACTTGCTCTCCTGTGGTGAAGGAGGCGGTGTTCTTCCTGCCACGCTTGTCGGTGCTCTCCTTCTGCTTATCGACGGTGGACTGAAGGGCGTCACGGACGAATCGCGTCAGTGTTTGGCGGTGGAGGACGAACTCGGACACCTTGGACTCATCGATGGGTCGCCCCGACTCCTTCGGTGCGTAGTTCGCTGCGACGTCACTAGCAGCGGGCGTCGGACTAGCTCCCGGGGTAATCAGCGTGCGTGCGGTCCATGACGAGACATCCGACGCCGTGTTGGGCGGCATCGTGAGAGGCTTCTTCGCTTGCGTGCGCGTGATCGCGTTGAGCATCGCTGACTTGGGAGCTGCACTCGATACTGTCGGCGAAGCGACAGCTGACGGCTTTTCGACTTCCTCCCCCACCAGAGTGGAGCTTCGCAGCGCCGTGGGGTGGCCCATGGAGAGGAGAGCCGGAACGCGTGGGTGCCGCGCGGTGTAGACGAAGAAAGGGGTTAGTCCGGTGGACGCGTGTTCGGCGTTGTTCAGCGCGAACTCCGCCACCGGGAGGAAGGAGCTCCAGTTGGTGAACGACGTCGCGTAGCTCCGAAGTGCGTCTTCGAAGACCCGGTTCATTCGCTCGGTCTGGCCGTCCGTCTCCGGGTGCGCAGCGGTGGACATCATCAGCTTCGTGCCAAGCAGCTCGAAGGGTTTGGTCCAGAAGGCGGCCGTGAAGCGAGGATCACGGTCGGAGACGATGGATTCAGGCGGTCCGTGGTGACGGAAGACATGGTCGACGAAGTGCGCCGCGTACTCTTCCGCGGTGGTCTCAAGGTGAACGGGCACGAAGTGGGCCATTTTGCTCAATCGAACGACGAAGACGAGGACGCCCGTCCGGCCTTCGGGGTCGGGCGGCAGACCGAAGACAAAGTCCATTGAGACTGGCTTCCACGGCTCCGTCGCAATTGGGAGCGGGCGTAAAGGCGCCCTGCGAGGACGGGAAGGCTTGACACGTTGTCAGATCTCGCAGGTGCGCACTCATTTGTACAAGTGGGGCCAGTAGAAATCGCGTGACATGGCCGCGAATGTCTTCTCGCGGCCGAGGTGTCCGCCGATGGGGGCGTCGTGGAACTAGTGTATGATCCGCGAGCGCAAATCGGGGTCATTGGGGATGTGACATAGTCACTTGTGGAACTTCCAGTACAGAAAGTTACCACAAAGAATAAACTTCGGTTACGTACGCTCGGCCACCACCGAGAGCCAACACAAGCGGTCGACCCTGGTGATGGCGTCAAATGATGTGCATCCAAATGAATGGATTCACCACGTGTCAAAAGAAATGTAAAATATGAAAAATATGTAGGAAATATGCATCGTCCTCCACGAAGGATTCCCACCGAATCCTCCGCTCGGACCTCTCCACCCGGAGCCAATTCACCCAAACAATCGCATGCACATGTCCAATTGATGTTGGACCGTGTACACGCCCATACAAATGGCACATCAATGCCGCATAAAGTCGAACGCGCTGTCCCTGCCGGTATCCACGCGTTCCATACAACCACACATCCGCATGCACGTTTGTCGATACGTACAAACGCCTCCCCACCCAGTCAGCCTTTCGCCTCCCAGGCAGGAAAAAAGAAGCGGCTCAGCCTTCCGCCTCGCCGCCACGTCACAGCTACCAGCGATGTCCACGAGTCTGGGACACTTGCTGCCGTCGCGTACACACACAGCCCACCTTGACGGGTCTGGTTCCTGCGCCAACCCACCGGTCTCTGGACCTTACAGATGGAATAGCAGGCCACACGTGCACGACTTACCAATCGTCATAGCGTAAAAAATAATATCAAAAATAATCATCTCCTCGGCACCTTCTTGCCCCTGAGAACTTTCACGACGACGGCATGAATGGCCGTACCGCTAACGCTCCCAGTGCATACTCCCCACCCTCACGTACATGGCAGGAGAACTCCCTCCGAACGGACAATTCATGACTAGCGCGACCGGAGAGAACCTTACAAATCCATATACGTTCACCGGATGAATCAAACATGCAGATGGTAATATAGTTGATACAGACACGCTTTCTAGCTCACTCAAACGTAACCGGAGTCTACTCTAACCTTCACACAACATGCAACCAAAACCTACCAAGGAACACCATCTTACCTCGGGTGAACCTTGAGGCCTTTGTGCCTGGAAGAAGTCGGTGACCACTTTAATATAGATCACACACATCTTTTTATCTATCGGGTGGGCTAGCTAGTATGTGCGTGCGCGCTTGGGTGGGTGACAACTACTTCGATGAGTCCCTGCTTGTTTCACATCAGGCACGGCACAACATGAAGACGGAAAGACCACTGAACGATCAAACAAAAAAACGGAGAGGTAAGCAGGAGTGGGCCGCCAGCCCCGGCACGAACAAATGCGCCTGAGGCCTACAAGTAAGTATGGCTTCGCGTGAATGTAGTTTTCTAATGTACCAATTTGTTAAGGCCGTGGCAGGTTTCGGCCGGTTACAGGCAGGTGGCGAGTCGGTAGTGTAGATAGATGGCGCTAGAGGGGTGGTAAATGGGATGCTCGCTCACTTGTGTCTGATGGGTTGTTGTCAGCGCGAAGCCTTAGGTTCAAAGGCATATACGAACGGCCATCATAGATTGACGCCAATGCGTGAGATTGGGCTTACTGGCAGACTCACTGCACGAAGTAAGACATTTTGGAGCGGTCCTGCAAGATGACTTCGGAGGAGGAAGGTCGAAGACGAGTAGGAAAAAGAGTGGCGTGAAGAGGTTAGGGGGGGACGTCTAAGCGCACCAGAGAATACCTGGTGCAGTGGAAATGATACGATGAGACGGAGTGGATACCCTTGGCACAGTTGAACTGTGGCGCGTTGCTTTATGAGTTTAATCAGAGCGCGCGTGCAAGGGCTCGTTTTCAGTCTATGTAGGCTGGAGATGATCATCCAGGGCATTAGTGACCTGAATTCACGATTACCCAGAATAACATGGTCCCAGAATTTCAATCTTGAATTCTGAAGACAATGTAATTCTGGATGAAGACCGTCGAAATTTATGCTTCTTTCTACGGGACAAGACTGAAGAGAACGAATTGACTGTGATAAACTGTGGACTATAGAACTGTTGCGGAAAATGACAAAGATATCTGAATTACATGCAACCTGGATATCGAGCAAGGACCAACGTGAAGTGAACTGTGGAATCCTGAGTGACATTAATATGAACTTAAGCTGAAATATGCAAACAAGTGACTGAAGACCTCAGGACTTCAGAGTTCGGCGGATCTGGACGAAATCAAGTCCTTTGAGGGATTTGGGTTGCGAGCGCGCTCGTCAGAGTTAAGCACGCGGGCCTTCAGCGCGGCTGGTACTTGTTCGAGCCACCCGTTGTTGCCTTGTGTGATTGCCCATTGCGTACGCGCCGGTTCACGAGAGTCAATCTCCGCGAACTGCGAATTATTTCGCTATCTACGCCAAGGGGGTCCGAGGGCACCCTTGTCCACCTAGGTGCTGTTCAACGAGCAATGTGACGGTCACGTCCTGGTACTACACAGTGTATCGAGATCTCAGGGCACACACCATGAGACCTCATGCTACTGGTTCGATGTACACCTGAGATGGTTCAACACATTCACAAACATCGGTGTGGTATTCATGGACAGCGCAGATCACCACAATCGCTCGGCCCTTAAATGGACCTTGGCCTTTTCCGTCGTCGTGAACACGCCCTTTGACTTGAACATGTACATGGCACTAGTCTTTCCCCAAGGGATCTTGGACGGACTGCGCGCAGCAAACATCTGGATCACCTCGCTGTTCACCCAAATTGCCAATTTTGTTTCCACCGAGTAGGTGTTCTTGGTACAGGTTCGTTGTGCTTTGATAACCTCCGCCATCAATCCCCTCTCCCCCGCAGCGGACAGCAACTATTGCAGCTACTAATACGATTTTGCCAATATTGACGTTAAATTACCATTTCCACCAGGTACAAACTTCTCTACGGGATCTTCCACTGTCGGTTGCATCTCGTCGAGTCTTTCTCTGAAGCTGAAGATGATGCGAGGCCGCGCCCGCGGATGTGGCCGCGCCCGCGGATGTGGCCGTCCTTGTCCGAAATGCTACAGTGATCCACGCCGTGAATCAGCCAAGAATATAGCGAGGTCATAGTTCGGACCTATGTCGCGACCCGCCTCGGTTAGGGACGGTCTAGCGTCGTACGGAAAGACTGAGTATTAGAGATAAACTAAAGTGTACAAACTAACAGCCAATACAAAGAAATGTAAAGACTATTGATTTGCGGTCAACAGGGCATATTCACGACTAACTCTAACATACCGGCTTCAGCACGGTCCTGCCGTCCTCCTTACTTATCACGAAGAGCACGACAGTCGCATACCGTGGACGTGTGGTGAAGTGGATTTGGAAAATGTGACAAGCCGATCGTGATTAAACATGAGACATTTCGATGGTGGTATAATATTACAAGAAGGTCCGACCTGCGGCACGTGCTGATGAAAGTGCAACGGGCTCATGTACGATTGTGCGAAGTAGACTGGATATTACGGATCACAATGGAGCATAACGTGGAGATCACACTGAGAACCGTGGGGGCGTGATGGCGAGTGGATGTGGATCCAGAGTCTAGCTCAGGCCTAAGATGGTGTGGAGCCCGGATCCGCCGGATACGAGATCCCGTCTCGAGCAACTCGGCTAGGATCTGGATCCAACCCCACACAGAGTCATGGGGGTCCCGAATCTGGATCAGGACTCGATCTCGTGCCTTCGCATCCGGCCTCATACTAATTGGCCGGATCCAACCCCACTCAAAGTTGAATCGGATCCTGATCCAGTCTGACACTTGTGATCTGGCCCGATAGAATCCGACAGGATCCGGATCCGGTCTGGTATCCATGATCCAGCCCAATACCAACGGACGGGATCCGGTATTACACAAAGTCCCATGGATTCGAGATTTGGCCTCGTACAAGTGAACGCTTTCCAGATCAAGATGAGAGAGACACAGTTGTGAGGCCAGATCCACTGCCGGTGTATTTATTACACGACAAGCGGAAATAGGATTACGAACCCGTACCTGCGTACGAGCGCCAGTGTCCCCAGATCCCAGAGCAGGACCCCGAGGTGCCGGATCCGGATCCCATGGAATTGGATCCGGGAGTGCTAGATCCAGATCCGAAGAAGAGGCCCACGGATCCAAGGAATGATAGTGGTTCGGATCCGGTGCTTACGCCAAAAGGGAGATGGATAGGGGATGGGCGAACCTGACATGACGACAGCCGGGGAGATGGGAAGAGTGCAGACGTGACATAGAGTCGGATGAGTGTACAGATCTAGTGGCTGTAGTGTCGAGACCAAAGGATCAATAGGACATAACATAAATCAGAACAGAATTTGCCTTGGAGACCACAAGTGCCATATCCTTCCGAACCGGGAACTACATTGACCCAGGAAGCGTCGGCAGCATTAGCGTAGTTGATCTAGTTGTTAGTGTAAGTCTGGATAATATATTGGCCAGATTTGCCTACACTAGTGATATACCTTTAAGAGCATTACATCAGATCTAAGGGATTATTACTTGGCCCGAAGATCCTCTGATTCTCGACCCCCACAACGATCCCGCTATAGGAAGCGGCAAGTAACGGCTGGAAAAGGACAACAACACCCGCAAAGGAAGACCAAGCCCCGGATCAAGACCGGGCCTCCAGATCCGAGTTCGATTGAATCACTCTGGATGTGGATCCAATAACGGCTGCAGAGGGAAGACTTCCGCGCTGCTCCACCCCATCCCTACGTCCCACCAGGACGTTCAAGACATCACATCGCTGCATCCTTTGGAGTCCCGAGAGAGCAGATCCAGCCCACCGACGGGTACACAAGGTGATACCAAGTTCAGCAGATCACGGATCATCAGGGGACCCCTCCGTTAGTCGGTAGTCTGGGCGCTGTGGTATCTGGATCGGCCTCAACCAGATTTTGGCTGATCCCGCTACACCACAGGCGCACGCGCTCGCTCATCACGCATACACCCCTTCCTGCTTCAGGCTCCAGCTTGAGCCACTGCAACATGTCCTCCGAGGTGCGCCATCCGTCCTGCTACCTCGAGGCGGAGGACATGCTTGCGTTCCTCCCGCGAACGCCCTCGAGTCCCGCGCACTCATCGCTTAAATGGTGGCATCCTGGAGCCGGTCCAACGCATGGTCTCATATTAGGACCAACCCGCCACCTGCGGACCGACCCGGGTCGTTCGGACCGCCGACGGTCGTTGGTCGTCCACCAACTGCTCCTCGAAGAGGCGCTCGTGCACCGTTTCGGAGGCCCATGGGTGCTCAGCACCGTGCCTAAGACGGTGGCCACCGTGTCTCCCGATCTCGCTCGGGACACCTATATGGATAACAATTGCAGTTTGCGCTTTGCTGGACTGCTGAGCGATCTCAATATTTCCCATCGGGCATCTACGGCAGCGTTATTGCCGGAATGTTGTACGATCTCAATGCCCTTTTCTAGACCCACCAACACAGTTCTTCGAACTGCGAGTTCATACTGATTCGTACCTAGGTTGACTAGTATTCCTGCTTCCCGTTTAAGTTCGTTATTGAATATAGCACCTCTCTCTCGAACAGGCGGGGTTTTCGGAGGTCACGCCAAATTGGCGCTTTTTACACAGCTAATTGAGGAATTAAAGGTGCTAGTATGGGATCTTAAACAAATTAATAGTAAAGTGAACTAGGCGATTGCCTCGTTAGTGGACAACCGATCGCTACATTAAGTTTTTGGCCCGGCCGTCTCAGCCAAAAAAGCGAGCTACAAGTCCCCACATTTTTTTAGTTTTCCCATTTGACTAAGTACCTAAAATGATATCAAAATGATCTACTCGGTATGATCTTCATTATGACAATCTAACATTGTGCTAAAGTGACGCCTTGGAAACAGGACATGCCGTCAAATACGAGGTGTTCCTGTTCAAGGTAACCTGCACATCTCCTATTTTGTCGATTTGTTGTCATGTTGTGAACGAAAAAATGGGGTACAATGTAACCTGTAACCTTATTCATGCGACTTACACTATGGGTTACGAATTGAACATATGCTTTTTGATATGCAATTTGACGATTAGCTTCGAAAAGAAAATAAGAGAAGGAAATTCGTTAAGTTGTATCTGGGCCTACTACATCTTTGACAAGCGATAGCTTGGCAACTACAGGTGAGCTCGCCGCCGGACCCCCACCACTATGCTTAGAATAATGTGTTAAAACAGATTTATATTTTTTTGCTATTTGCAGTTTTGAAAAATTCATTCGTTCGATTTTGTAAGGTTTCCATACGATTTTCAAGTGAAGCGTAAGGCAACTGCAGTACATTTTCCGTCATCTACTAAATGATTCCCTCCCGAAGCCTCTGTTTATTTTATTTAATGCGAATGAAACGGGATTTGCGGGTTCTATCGTAAGGCACGCGCTACAACTCACTCCGATTCGTCAAAACGCAAAGATCCTCAAGATGGAGGCAGCGACCTCGTTGGACAACTCCCGTAATGCCGATCCAGCGAGAACAGCCGAGTCTGATGCCACCACCCGCTCGCGAAGCCATGTAGACCCCAAACCAGGCACACCCACGCGCTTGTCTGCAGCGACAGCCAGGCCACGCTCATTGGCGGCCGTCGCACCACCCGATCATGCTGCTGGTTCTGCTTCACTTGCACTACCCTCAGATAACCAAGAACTTGATGGTGACAAGGTTCGGGCGCGCTGCATCGCGCCAGGGACTATTGCTAGGTACCAAAGCTATCTCACGGGGATTCGCAAGTGGGTGATGGCAAACAAGAATATTGTCAACCCACAGCGCTTCTTTAATGCTGCTGGGGAGCTCAACCCTGTGGTGTTCACACCTAAGGACTTCGAAGCGTTTCTACTGGCCAAGAGGAAGGACTTAAAGGCGGTCACGTTGGGTGGCTATCGTAGTACCTATATCGACGAAACAACATCCCGGTGCCGGACAAGTACGGCGACCCCATGAAAACGCTATTTTCTGGTATCAAGCGACTCCAAGCCGACAATGATCAGACAGCTGACGTGCGCAGCTCCGGCAAGCGTGCTTTTACGTACTCTCGATACGAGAAGCTGTGCAGTTCAACACTGGCACGAAGTGATGGCGGCTTTGCTCATCTATTTCTCACTACCCAATGGAATCTAATGTGCCGCTCAGAGTTAGTCGAGACAATACGCACATCACATCTCGTGAATGCAGATGATAGCATCGGATGTGTGCTTCACAAAACAAAGACAAATCAAGAGGGTAGTGGGCCCAAGGACCCACGCCACATATACGCCAATCCAAAAGCACCAGCAACGTGTTGGGTGACAGCTTTAGCAGTATACCTCGCTTCCGATCCACTCCAGAAACCTGGCGCCCTCTTTCCGGGATCCAACCAGAAGCTGCGGTTCGGTAAAGCTTTAGCTGACGCCCTCAAAGGAGATGAAGATGCAAAACTTTACGGTACTCACTCGATTCGGAAGGGTGCCGCTTCATTTATATGCAGTGGGTCAACTGGAGGTCCATCAATTGTGAACGTTTGCCTGCGGTGCGGTTGGTCGCTTGGAGGCGTCCAAGACCGCTACTTTCGATACGAGAGCGCTGGTGACCAATTTCTTGGTCGTATTATTGCTGGGCTACCACTCAATAGCGCAAATTTTGCGGCATCGCCTCCTCATTTTCCACGCAGACAAACCCAACAATAAGTGATTACGTAGCGAGAATGTTTCCTGGACTGGCGAAGGACGATAACCTGCGCCCACTGCTCGAGCTATGCTTGGCATCACTAGCATATCATGGCGACTATTTTCAGCGCGTGTTGCCATCCTCACACACGCTACGGTCTACCTTCTTGTTTCGAGATGCAGCGACAATGACCTGGCTTCAACATCAAATCATCGGCAGCGACTCGCCTTCGATGCGACCAACGGGGATCCCCCCATACATCGAGATCTACAAGCAATTATAAGAGACGAAAGCTGCAGTAAACGGTCTCCCAGACATCTTGCTCGGCGGGTTCAGCAGAATTCTAGACGAAAAGGCCGTGTCCTCGGGAAACATCACGCGCGAGGTCCTCAAACAGACAATCAAGGAACTTTTGGCCGAAGAGGTGACCCCTGCCATAATTGTCTTCGAGAGGAATGTTCATTTACATGTAGATGCCTGCCCTCCGCTGTGATGATGGTACGGGACTTTCGCGTGTTGTGGACGGTCCAGAGGACGTCCTGCATCTGCACATATGAGCCTTATCCACCATTTTGAGGTTTTTCAAAAAAGGCGATTGAAGTTTCTGTCGACGATATCGCACTTAAATGAATAGCCGAGAAAAAGCGACTTTGTGTTTCGTGGCCTCCCAGCCACTCACACACTCCAGTTCTTAAGTTCGCACCTGCCATGGACCTCGGTTCCGACATTGCAAGCGACTCGGAGGATGATGCTGTTTCTACAAGCGACAGCGAGTATGAGGCAACGTCTCCATCTCTGTCAGAGGGCGAAGAGGGTGGGTGGAATCAGGATAGCGACCAGTCGATCTCGCTGTGGATTCACGTGCTCAAGAGTTAATCCAGGCGGACTCGTGCAGGCAGAAATGCTTAGAAGGAAAGGAAGACAAGATCGAGCGGTTTATTACTTCCGTTGAGGCTATGACTTCCGTGGAAAAGAAAACGAGTATCTCGACAGCGCTAGCAGTCGCAATGGATGATGGAGTACCTGCGCGACGTCGTGGAACTGGAGAGTGGAATCGTTTCGTGTACTATCTGCCGTTTGTGGGACCAGTTTGTATATATATAATGACAAATCCTGTTGTGTTTTCAGTCACCTGGAAGTCTGGCAATATATTTTGAAATCACCCTAGGTTTTGTCACAATAAGTGGTTTTTGTCATTATTTTCTCAATCACCCCAGGTTTTGTCATTTTCCCCTGCACATATACCACCCACCCTTAGGCACTGTTTCATTTAGGATTAACTTCGGATTAGCCTAAGCCGAAAATCTATGCCGAAACGAAACAGATTTGGATTAGATCAGAATTAAGTAGGAATGCATGTAAATGGTATCAGTTTCTAGAGTCAACCAAATCAATGGCAACCAGCCACTGATGAGCACCCGTCCTGCCAACCGAGCGACAACTGCCCCTCTATCTCTGAGGTTGATGTCAACCCAAGTAGCCCTGTGAGTTTCCTTGCTGGCAGCACAGAAACCTCTGCCGTCTACACCGACCTGGAGCACGAACGCGCAACTAGGAGGGCACGAACGCCTCCTTCCTGTCCATCTCTCGATGCAACTGAAACTGGTGTGGCAACCCCTAATATTACATTGTGCAGGTATTCTCCAGGTTTAACTTTATTCTGAGTTTTGAAGTCAGAATAACTTTATTCTGGGAATAACTTCTGAGCCAATAGAATCCCCGCATTGATCGCTGGGTGTAGGGTAGATTATCTTTTCGGTATTCTTATTCTAGTTATTCCCAAATGAAACAGGGCCTTAACGTAAGGAAGGTATGATCGGATGACTCACAACAGGTAAATTCATAATTTGCTGGATGCTTCTTCGTTTCGCGTACTGAAGGAGCACAGAAGACGTTGCTTCGACTCTCCTGTTCAGGCTGGTCCCTTAGCGAACTTAGTACTAGTAGTATACCGGAACCCCCAGTGTGAACTGGGCCATTGATAGTCTTGCGTTCAAAAAGGATTCAAGCATGTCAACGCGATTGAGTTAATCACAACCTTAATACGCTACAAATCAGAATACGATCGAATACAGCGAGCGAATGATTGAATCTGCTGCTTTTTTCTTTCCTTTTCGTCATCTCACATGAAGCCGTGGCCGCCTGTTCTTCTTATCTCGCTCTTGAGCTACGTGCGCGTGTTGCCGCTGCTGTCCACGGTGCGCATTACCATTCACGCCTTACTCGGCCATCGCGTCTAATTTTGCCTCCATCCGAGCCATCGCCGTCGCCAACTTGTCGATGTCAGCAGTGTGTTGACCTAGTGTGTGGAACATCGCTCCCTGCTGTGTTGCTAACTGCTGCTGGGTCTCGGTGGTACGGCAGAGCAGATCCATCAGCATCGTCTCCATCTTCGGGCCTGCGGTCACCTGGCCATCACCAGCGTTGGCGGCAACAAGATCCTGGGAAGCACCAGCAACAGGCTGGGCCACCACTTGGTTAGCAATCCCAATTCCTGACCCTCGGAGCGGCTCAGCAGGGTGCTTGGGAGCCTCTGCCTGCTCATCGCCCTCTACAACCTCCACAGCTTCGCCGTTGTCGAGAGGGGCAGCCACAGCGTTCTTACGGTCCTCTAGGTTCTTCATCGCAACGTTGGAAAGTTTTTCCAAAGTCGCAATATCGCATGTGTTGCGCGGCTGCGTGTCAAACACGAACACCGTACCGAGCAGGTGACCAGACGGCGTGCAGATCGGCGCCCCGGCGTAGAATCGGATCTTGGCAGCGCCCGTCACCAGCGGGTTCTTGGCGAACCGCTTGTCGAGCAGCGTGTCCATGACGACCATGGGCTCCTTAGACATGATGGCGTGCGCGCAGAAGGAGACCGAGCGAGGCACTTCGTTCTGCGCCAGTCCCACACTCGCTTTAAACCACTCGCGGTCCTCGTCCAGCAGACTCACGGCCGCGATGGGGCTCTTGAGGGCGTTGCTGGCCAGGTCGCAGATAATATCAAACACGTCTTCGCTGGGCGTGTCCATAATGTCAAAGCCACGCAGGATCTCCAGACGCTCCGACTCGCCAGGGACGACGGGGGGCTTGGGCCACGGGTGATCCCAGCTGAAGTCGAGCGGGTACTCAAACTCGGGCTGCTGGCTGAAGTCGCGCGTGAAGTGCGACAGGTCTCCCTCCGAGTTGCCTGTGGGCGAGTGGAAGTTCTGCGCTTCCCAATGCTCCTCGCGCGCAGGCGGCGGGGAGGGAGCGTTGGCAACGGGAGCCGCGGGGGGTGCCTGCGGGTTAGCCTGGCCGTTGGCGTGCGACAAGATGCACGACATGCACACGCGCACGAGCGAGCGGCCGATCACGGGCAGCTCAGCTTCCTTCTTGAGCGTGCAGTTGCCACACACGACTTCTCCACACTGTAGGTAGGCAGCACACACGAAGGAGAGTCAACAGATCGTATTCAATAGAAAGAGAGAGAACGAAAACGCACCTTGCGGCAGTGGTGCTTTCGCCGGAAGCGCGTGAAGTTCCTCGTGCACACGTGGCATCTGTATCGCTCCGTGTCCAGCACCCAGTCGTCCTGGTGACGCAGCTGATCGATGGTCAGCACGTCGTTGCCTCCGATTGTGCTGCTGCCCTTGAGTCCCTTGCGTGACATGGCTGGCTGTCTACCTGAAATGGAGAGGGAGAGAGGAGAGGGGAGAAGAGGGAGGAGGAGAAGCTTTGAGTCTCTCGAGCCACAACGGAACGGAGAGAAACCACGCGCTGACTTACGGTCAAAGAGCGGTTCTGCTGAGTAGGGGGCGGGGCCGAGGGGGAGCTCCGCGCGGACTGTCTTGCCTCGAGTGGCGCGCTCTCTTTCTCTCGCAGCGTGTACGAGTCGTAGTGAGGCCGCGGCGGAGCCATACAAAGCCCAAGTCAGGAGACTGGCCCTTCTCTGGAAGCCAGCCTGTCGTCCAATCGCCGGCTGTCGACCGATTGAAACGGTTTGGGAGTGACCCATTTCGGGAATTGGGCGCTCGTCAGATAAATGGGCTCTGCAAATTCCGCCGGAACTATTCGATGCAGGTGTACGCGGAAATTAAGAGAGGAGCCAACCAGCAGTGCTAGCCCAGCACACATAGTGAACGACCTTCTTCTACAACTGGCGCAATCGAACAGAAGAGATTATCACCTTCTTATAACTGTACAGCTGCGGAGAGAAATCCCCCAAGAGAAAAAGAACTATCGACGGTTATCTGTCTTCCTGCTTTTTCAATGGCACTAATACGCATCTTCCGGATCCCTGTGCAGCATAGATAGCCTCTCTTTTCTTCTCTCAACGTACCTATTGGACTGTAAAGAGATGCAGGATGCAAAAGAACTTCAAGACTACTCTAGCCAGCATTAATCAAGGGCAACTTCGATCCGAGCCAGCAAAATGGGTTCTCTTCCATCGTCTTTCTTTGCGAAATATCCCTTTTCGCCAGCGGACGGCTCAGACCTGAAGCGGAAGCTGCTTGTAGCTGCTCCTTAAGCTGGCATCGCGCGGCGATAGGTGGAGTTTGCTGGCCCAGCTGCAGAGGCTGTCTTGACACGCCACAGTTCATCTTAGCCGGCGTCTATTGATACTGTAGGACCTTTGCAGGATAGGCGAGTCGAGCCCATTTGACAACCTAACGCACGCTGTCTCAAAAAGCTTCGCTCGGTGGACAAGCAGAAACGGGCGCCTCTACTTTCAGCGGCAGGCACCACCACACGGACGCCGGCCGGCTGGTTCAAATGGACACGAAAGCCAAAGCATCCGCGCAGCGAGTCTGTCTGGCTGGCGCTTTGGTCGCACTCATAGACTCGTGCGCTTGTCACGAAAGTGGAATTTCTTTTCCAAGAGCTGGCAGCTTGATGAGATTGACCGGCTTCTAGCCCCAAGCCGTCACGTTCATGGCGAAATCCGAGCCTCGTTTACTCAGAAACGTCCGCCCACCATCTCGGTGCAGGGCCCTTGAACCGGACAGTATCGTGCTGCACTAAACCGCATCTACGATTGACGGTCCAAGGCGTCGTTCGACTACAGAGTTGAAGCGCTAACTTTCCTCTCGCATTAGTTATGCATCGGCAATCCACCTCGATGCACTGAACCACCGGCGACTGTCCGAGTGCGATCGTAGATTGGACTTGATAGTGTTAGTCACTGCCATGGCGTCCGCACCGGTGGACCTTGACGTCGTTGCCCCATTGTGCAACATGGCTTCGTGAAAACCGTTTATTCCATACGACAGGTTCCACTATCCCACTCACCAGTCTCCATTGCCTCCCATAAAGAAACCAAAGTGTCCCGAGCCATGGCGAGTCGCCTCAAGGAGTACCGTTATTACCTCAGTAGCGGCGTGAGCACGGGCATCTCCGTCAAAATCTCACTCGTGGAGCTTGCGCCTGCTTTGGGATGTTCTGTGAGTGGTGACGCGCCACGTCGGGCGGTGTCAGAGGCGCCTCTCGCAGGTCTGGAACAACTCGCCGGTACATCGTCCGAAGTGCGCAATTCGCCCGTCAGTGAGATCTTCCTCACGGCTCAAGTCTTCTCCGATGGACTTCCACTCCACCCCATGGTGGTCAGGTACTTGTCGTCTCTCTGATCTTCCGTTTGAGCCCTTTGTGGCTTCTTTTAAGTCGCTAGAGACTGAGAAATGGGTGTTTTTAATCTTGTGCTACAGCTCCAAGAGCCCTACCAAGTGCAGCAACTCTACTATCTACTGGAACGAGTGGATCTCCTTCCCTGTACGCTACAGAGACCTCTCACGCAACTCGCTCCTGGCCATCACCATTTGGGGCGTGGGCTGGGTGCCCATTGGCGGCTCCACCATCTCCTTCTTCACTAAGCAGGGCGTGCTGCGTGACGGCGTGCAGTGCCTTCGCATCTGGGAAGGCAGAGAGGCCGACTCGTCCCCTAATACTGCAACTCCGTCCGAGATCGATGAGGAGTGGGTACGACAGGAATGCTTCCGACTGGACAAGCTCCGAGAGAAGTACGAGCGCAAGGAGATCGCACGCAATGAGTGGATGGATAGCGTCACAGATCGACGCATTGCACGCATTCGACGTGGCAGCGAACCACCCACGAGGAAGGATGCGCTCGGGCCCTTTTGCTCGTACCGAGAAGACGCACTGCTGTGGCTTGAGATGCCGTATTTCGGAGATGTCGTGGTCTACGAGGAGGAGCCATACTCCCAGCGTAACTTGACGTCATCATACACTGCAGACATGGGTCCCAGACGGATGAATTACGACAATGGAAGCACTTCCTCGGCGTCTCAGTCGTACGACTCGCACACGCTGAGCGGCTCATACGACTTGGCCACTACAGCTTCATCGTCTGGGTCTAGAGAACTGCCAAGCCTCGTGACGGTGTGGGACCCTGATCTTAACGAGGACAACCCGGCTGAGCGCAAATACCGTCGTCTAGCGCGTGACATCCTTCGCGGGTCAATTGATCCCAATCTCAAGCCTAGTCGTGACGAAAAGGCTCGCATTGAGCTCTTACTGGCAACCCCAACGGACAACTTGAAGAATGAAGACAAGGATTTGCTTTGGAAATTCCGCTACACCTTGACGGACAACAAAAAGGCCGTGGTGAAATTTCTTCTCTCGGTTGATTGGAAAGACGAACTAGAGGTGAAGCAGGCGACGGATCTGTTATCGCAGTGGTGTGAAATTGATATCGCTGATGCTCTGAAGCTGCTGGGCCGCGAAAAAGAGTTTAAGCACGAGATTGTGCGTCATTTTGCTGTGTCCACCCTTGCGACGGCCAAGAATGAAGACCTGCAGGACTTCCTGTTGCAACTGGTCCAGGCATTGCGGTATGAAAAGCCTGGAGCTCCAATGACGTCTTCTCGCGGGCCAATGAATGGGGACGAAACCAGCAGTACGGACGGATCCGTGCCAAGTGAGAATCTTGGTCCATTGGCTCGGTTCCTAATTGCCCGCTCGAGCACAAACTTTCAGATGGCCAATTACTTTTATTGGTATCTCAAGGTGGAGGCTGGAGAGCAGACGAATGACTCGGAGATTTTCCACACAGTGCTGAACCAGATGTTAACCGAGATGAAGCGGGATGAAGACAAAAAGCCGATCTATGATATGTTGATGGCTCAGCGCGATTTCATGAGTCACATCTTGGCTATTCACAACAAAGCACGCGAAGAAAAGGGAAGGAAGGACCAGAAGGAGGAGAAATTGCGGCAATATCTTAAGCAGTTCCCTTGGCAAAAGGGTTCTGTGATCTCTTTGCCTTTGGATCCTACCGTTCACTTGAGTGGGGTTGTGCCATCATCCGCAAAGATGTTTAAAAGTGCAATGTACCCAGCCGTCATTCAATTCCAGACAGTGATTCCTCCAACGGATCAGCACCATCATGCGATCACCGCGGAAAGCGAAGGTCACCACCACCCATCTAATCTCAACCAGTCAATGTTTGGTGGAAGTGACTCAAGTATCATGCGTGAATCACTGCCGACTCGCATGATTAGCTATTTACACCGCGAAAAGGAGGGCCCGATGTACAAGTTCATGGTAAAGAACGGAGATGATCTGCGCCAGGATCAATTGATCATGCAAATGTTCATTTCTGATGGACCGATTGCTGAAAAAGGTGAACCTGGATCTGAAATTGACTCCCTATCGTATCTTGGCGACGGGGGCCAACGATGGCTTGATGGAATTTGTTCAGGATTCATATCCCGTTTCTTATGTGGTATCCCACTTCGAATCTCCCCAAATTGTGGGCTTCTTGCGGAAGCATAACCCAGATCCAAGCGCGGAGTTTGGAATTGCACCTGAAGCTTTGAGCACTTATGTGAAATCCGTGGCTGGTTATTGCGTGCTTACGTATCTCCTGGGAATCGGTGATCGACATTTGGACAATTTGATGATGAAGGCAGAAGGCCACTTGTTCCACATCGACTTCGGTTTTGTTTTCGGGGCTGACCCAAAGCCGTACCCGCCTCCATTCAAGCTGACAAAGGAAATGGTGGAAGGTATGGGCGGTCCTACAAGCGAGCACTACCAGAAGTTTACAACGTACTGCTGCCAAGCGTATAATTGGCTGCGCAAAAGTGCCGACCTGATTTTGAACCTGCTAAGCCTAATGGCTGACTCTGGCATTGAGGAGTTATCTGCGAACCCTGCAACGACTCTGCTAAAAGTCGAAGAGAAGTTCCGTTTGGATTTGACTGACGAGCAGGCAGAGCAATTTTTCCTGGGTCTGATCAACGACAGTGTGTCCGCTCTGTTCCCGCTGCTTGTGGACTGGATCCACAAGGTCGCAACAAAGCTGAAGTAGACATTTCGCCTCGAGCATTCCACCTCTACACTAACTTTTTTTGCGTTTAGCCACCCAAATCTCCCTAGGACGGCAATTGATACTTCTAATAAATAGGCTCTTATGTGGCTGCCTTCTCACTTCCGAATGCCAATTGCGAACGCAATAGAACATTGTTGGTTTGCCTGAAATTCTGGAGCACCGTCAACTTCTCCATTCGTTGATGAGGTTGCACGAAACCTCCCGTGGCTTCGGTTATTGCGATTGCTGCTTCCTGTTGCTGGACGTGTTCTTCGAAGTGTATGTTAAGCATTTGGTTCATCCGAAGATGCTTTTTCGGCTTGGAGGTAGATGCCGATGTCGATCGAGTTGGGGAATACGGCGGCAGCACGACACGCCGTGATGTTGTTGCCCCAACAGGACTAAGAACAGAAGAATGGTCTGCTCTGGGCGACGATATGGTAGGCAAGGAAACGCGAGGATGCTGGTGTGCATCAAGTTGAGTCGACTCAATTGGGAAATCCCTCTCCAGTTGCTTTGCGACGTCAATGACAGCGCACACGTACGTCAACTCGCGCTCGTAAGACGCATCATGCAGTTTTTCGGCTGCTTCATGGACGTTGCCAATGCTTTCAGCAAGTGCACAAAACGCGACTTCATCGGTCACTAATGGCAATCGACCCCGAATTCGTGCAATGCTTCCGTACAAGGCTTGCCGTGACTCATAGAGATCTGGAGCGAGAGAAAGCAATCTCTCCCAAAACTCGATCCATGGCATGGTCGAGGAGACGTAGCCAAGCTAAAGCAAAACCAGCAACAAAGAGTTAGATACAGAAAAAACTTTGGATGCAGTGGAAGTACCTGACGAAATGCCTCCATCGATTCCTTTCGACGCACATCCAGGCGGTCCTTCTCGGTTGAAAGCATTCCACTACGTAGTTGCGTATCAGCCTTCAGCCGTGCTTTAAACTGGGAGGATGGAGAGGTTTCTCGACCTCGGTATTGAGGATTCACGAGCAGCTCAGCCATCTCTTCCATTGCTGCCTGCTTTCTTGCGAGGAAATGACTCATGGCGTCGCTCAACGAAATCAAGAGCGCTATCTTCTAACTTACTTCCTTGGTTATCACCGACAGCGACCGGCTTTGGCTGCGAATTTTCAACTTCGTTTGCTTCAGTTTCTTCTGCTGTGTCTTCGATTCTAACAAGTGCTGGCGGATTCCGAGCAATCGCGATACTTAGTCTTCGCTTGGACAAACTCGGCATCTTCGTTAAGGGGCTATCAGCGGTGTTGGTGTCGACGTTAATGTTCAAGTTTCGTTTGCTTTGGCGGAAAACACGTTGCAACCGCTTCACTGCTCTGCCATATAATTCCACACGAACTTCCTCGATAATCTGAGCAACGGATTTCTGAAGTAGCAGCGCAAAGCGTTCATCGTATGGTAAACTAAGCTCGGTGAGTGAAACCAAGGGAGGGACGTGGCGATTTGCTGTACGAGCGCGCTTGTACTCTGTCACACACTTTCCGTCTTCGCCTAGAGACTGAAAACATAGTCCGAGGTTGTAGTGAATGGCTGCAAGTGCTTGGGACTGTTTTGCAAAGTTGAGAGCAATCGCGTAGTACTCCAAAGCAAGCGTGTAGTCTTCGTGGTAGAAACATTTTTCCGCGAGAGAGCACCAGAGATCAAAGTACTCTCCATCTTTCAACGTGGGGGCCTGCTGCATGCTCTTGAGTTTCAAAACAGTAGAGAGACTTTGAGCTGCCAACACATAATCCCCACTAGCTTGCTGGCACTGCATCAGCATGAGTCGATAATCTGCCGTGTCGTACACGCTAAAGTGTGTCATTGCATTTGTTGAAGATAGACTTGACACTGGTTGTTGTGAAGGTATTTCATGTAAATCCAATATTTTGTTCATGCATTCGATTGCATCCACGTAGAGCTTCAGACGATGAAATACTTGGAACTGCAGGAACAACAGGTTCGGGAGGTCTTTCTCGCAGAAACTCACAAACCTTAAGAACAGTTCGTGAAAGATGTCGCGGGTCTTCTCCAGATTCCCATCGCCTTTGTGCCAGAAAAGGCCAATGGCGTAGCGAAGCAGTCGCATTGGATCCGCCAAACTCTCCATGTATGCGAAAGCGCTTGTAAAAGCCCAGATACTCTTGCTTAGGTGGAAGCGGGCTACGGGTAAATACTTACGGTGCCGCATGAAGATGTCCAGATGCGCGGAACCAAGCCAGAACCAATAATCCTGAGTCCTCGCTGGGGTCTTTTGTAAAAGAACCGCGTGTTCCAGCATTAAAATTCCTGGTAAACTGGTTCCTGACCACCTAGTGTAGCGCAGACCAAGTTTTAGCAAGTTTTCTTCGTTGCGTGGATCAGCAATTACCAAATCTTCAAGCTGTAGACAGCCAACTTTCTCAATAATGTTTCGCCCAACCATCCACTTGCCCCACTTTTTGTGGTAGTTTGACTCGCTTTGTGGTGACCCAGACGAGTGAGAGGATTGTCGTTTGGATGGAATTTGCCGTTTGCTGTTAGAACGCAATACCTCATCTGGGCATTTCTCAATTGGTGCCTTCACTGGAGGCTTTACCACAGAAGCGACCAGACCAGGAAGGGGGCCACTTTGGTCTGCAATGCTCATACGCCGTGAATTCTTACCCCTCCTTTTGACATCTTCCGCTGTACGCCGTCTTGCAAGCTTGGGAATTGGTGGAACTTCCACGGGTGCATCGGGTACTTGAGCCACGGTGCTTCGTCTTCTCGAACCCACCACTTTCGATGTTGGCTTTGCATGGATAACATTACTTGTCGGACCCGGTTTCTTACTCGGGCTCAGTGACTTCTTGCGTGCAGTTTTGCTAGGGTTTTCGCTTTCTGACGATGATACTGCGAGGTGGGTCTGCTCCAGCGTAGCTATCACATTTAAGGCCCCATCTAACGGAATGACTTGGCTTGGTTGTAGTAGCTCGGTACAGCTTTCCTTTGCATCTTCAATTGCATTTTGCATAAATTCTTCTTCAGAGTGGACCAACTCTTGATCGATTTTGCTTTCTGCAATCAGCATCATCGTATCCATACTTTCACACTTCTTGTCAAACGAAGGATTTTCGTGAAGTTGCGAAATTGTTTCATCTGGGGTTGAAACAGCACCGATGTAAGGGTCGGTGATGAGCATTTTGTCAATGCTTCTGTCTTTATCAAACGATTCATCTGGATTATCTTCACTAAGGCAAGCTGTAGCAGTTGTTACCCTTTCACGTTGGACAATTTCGCTGCTTTCAGCCATTTGGTCGTGAGTATTGTGGTCACTGCTAGTAGGATTGTTGTTCTGGTCTTCAGTAACCTCCACAAAGTTGCTAGTAGCATTTTCGTTTTCAGCGGCGACTTGCATGCCTTCAATTTTCTCAGTTGAATTGGCAGCATGGTTGTACGATATATTGATGTCTTCCTCAAGATTCTGAGC
This sequence comes from Phytophthora sansomeana, assembly GCA_032158285.1. Taxonomy (NCBI): domain Eukaryota; phylum Oomycota; class Peronosporomycetes; order Peronosporales; family Peronosporaceae; genus Phytophthora; species Phytophthora sansomeana. The sequence continues at coordinate 320,175 of JAPDHH010000193.1, forward strand.
GTGGTCATCAATTTCGGCAGCAGAACGGATGCTTTGTGTGCTTTCAGATGTACCCCTGTCTCCCAACTCCTCACCGAGGTGTGTATCGCTTATTAACGTGTCCTCATCATTTATTCTGCTTTGTTCAAGCGTTTCGCTTGCGGTCGGCTGGAGCAAAGTGACTGTCTCGAGAATGGTAGAATGAGATATACGATCCATGCTGGCTAGGACGTCGTTATCTTGGCTTTCGTCCAGCCGCAAAACAGCAGCATTGATACTAGTATCTTCCCGATTTACTAACATTCCGTTCACCACGTCACCACTCACTTCTTCACGGACTTGTTCGTTCTGATAGTTGTCAGGTTTCACAATCGAATCCACGAGCTCAGATTCTCCCTCCTCTAAAGGGTTAGCAAATTCAGCCACAACAGCTTCACTAAGTCCTTGTTCCAGCTGGACCACTTTTAGACCATTACCAGTTGTCTCCATCGTCATTGAAATTTCATTATAATCGTCCATAACGTCGGTAGTTTCTGCGTCTTCCACCTCAGACGAGATTGCAGATGTCGGATCTTCCCAGCATCCTTGTCGAGCAGTAGGAAGAGAATCGGCATCTTGATCAACATTGTCTTGGATCGCTTCATGTGTTTCGAACGTATTGATATCGATAGCCGCGCCAGCATCAGTATTCGACAACACAATACCCGCATTTGCTCGCAGGACTTCTTCGAAGCATTGAGGGCTACTCAGTTCGACAACGAATGGTGGGTCAATGGCACAATCCTCACCCTTCTCTGCAGAGAAATCTTCATTCGCTTCAGAAGTGAAATCACTTGAAGGACATAGCACCACTTCTGGATCCGAAGCAGGAGCGGGTAGATCCTTTTCAGTTGTGGCAGCATCGTCTTGAGTAGATGGCACCAAGGTAATTATCACCGGCTCTACAGTAGCTAGGAATTCTTGAACAGGAGGCTTGGTTGTAGTTGGCAAAGGAGCGAGACGTACAATTCTTTCAGAACCCACGGAGTTTGACCTTGGGCGCACGTTGCTTTGCACAAGTAGATTATGGCCCATGGTCACGGGAATTGCTGTCAACGGCGAGACAGGGGCAGCAGCTTCATGCAAAATCACTGGAGAATGGTGTTCAGAAGATGTGAAAATCTTTGACTTTGAGTCGATACCCGTTGATTGTGATCGTGGCCGCGGGTCATTTCGCTCGTTTGACTCATCCGCAGCTTTCAGTTGTTCTTCAGTTGCATGATCTTCAATACTAGTGGCATTTTCGTCCGAGACTGGCAACTTCGAGGCAGGAGCCTGTTTTTCTGGTTCAGCATTTATCGAGCATTCATTAGAAGGACTTTGGAGTTTGGGGCTTTGTAAATCTGGCGCTGAATGTGATGCACCAAGCACGGCAGAATAGAGATTTAGCACAGGAGTGGTCGATCTGCTGTACTCCTCTTTCTCGGGGACAAGTTGGAGGTTGCTGCTGTTCCGTTGCAATGATCCTACTGCATTCACCATCATTACACGACGGGCAGTGCTCAACAATGCATCCAGCCGACTTGGTGGCGTTTGCAAAGTTGGTCGATGATCGGTAATTTCAATTCCCATTCCGGGAATGTCATCCTGCCAGTGATCTTTCCTCAGCACGCTCCTGTGAGCATTCCACGTTCGTCGGCGTAAAAATTGCTCCGGTTCTGGTGTCTCAGAGTCATGTAAGTTCTTGAGACCATAAGCATTTCCAACGATAACGCTTGATCGAGGTGCAGAGGAAGCTCTGGGTTGCTTTACAGTATTTCCAGTACTGCTCGCAGAGACCATCGAAGACCTCCGCGAGGCCTCCCCATCATGCTCCGTTTCTTCGAGCAGAGATGGATAGGGGCTTTCAGCTTGAGTTGATCCTAGTAGCACTGGGGCTTCTTGTGCAGCTTGCACGACCATTATTCGCTGTTGACGTCCCTTTTGACGACGCTCTTCGAGATCTTTATGTTTGGTCTTTCGTTCTGGTAAAGCTCTTTTGACTGGTGACAATCCTGGCGGTAAAGCGTACTGCTGCGTCTTGTGAAAGTTACTTTCGGTGTCGTCCTCAACCAAGAGCAAAGTACGATCAGACTCTTTATAGTTCGTTTCCAGCTCGGCTTTCCACATTGTCTTGGAATCGGCCACTGCCATTCGATGTAAAATGCTCGCTTCATTGCTCTTCCGGTCCAATTTATTCGACTCCACCTCACTTCCAGCACTTTCATCATCTCCGCTCAAATCGGGATCTGGACGTCGCACTGCTTGTGCAGCTGCTTCCATCGCACGCTTTGACGTTTTCTGCATGCGAACAGCACGCTGATCTTGCCTTTTAGATGGCAGATGTGGATTTTTCTGCTTATTCGGCGGGGTGCTGGCTGGTACAACTCGAGTTTTCTTCTCAAAATGCGCCTCCGGTTCTCGACAAACGAGTTTGCCAACATCTCGCTGGCGATTGCCAATAATACTGAGGTGTGCGAGAATTCCGTTTACCATTGCCTCCGAGGTGATCGCCTCATTTCCAGATGCTCTAACCGGGTAGACTGCTCGGTACAAATACTCGGCCTTTTGCCGATTCACGAACAGCGAATACTCGTTTTCGACGTCATCACGAGCTGCTACTCGAAAACCAGTAGCTCTTGCAGAACTCAGTGGAGGCGTGGAAGGTTGTGGTGTCGACCGAAGTGGTGGCGATGGTGTTCCCGTTCCCGTGGTTGGAAGTGCATTTTGCAACTCGAAAATCTCAATTGCGAGAACTCTTCCGGCTAATGCGACGTTCGCAACCTGAAGCACGAGTTGGTCCCTTGAAGGTTGCGATGGAGGTCTCACCTCTCGAGTGCTGGAAGTTGGGGTGCTCATACTTGCAAAGGCAAGTGAACCAACAGTCGATAATGAAGTGCTTCAAAGTCGCATACACGTTGGGCGACACACTCCACCAGCAGTCCAAGCAAATTTAGCGACACAAGTCACGAATGCGACAGTGTCTAATTTTGAGAGACTGCTCCATTGCTGCTTGCTGTCTGTATTTACGATGCTATCGGTTCTTCTCGCAATGAATTCTGTTAAAAGGATACTTTAACGGGGACAACGCAATACCAAACTCAAAGATTTATTATCTGTGCTTGCTTTCGTGAGAATGAAGTTGTCCTTATAAAGAAGTTCAGGCTTTACCAGGTCGAATAACTCCACTTTTAACGTTCTTCGCTAAACTAGCTTTATGCAAGTAGTTTGTGTGGCATTTGAAGAACGTAAAGCGATAATTCATACAAAATCTGCTTTGGTTTTCGCTGGAAACGATGTCTTCAATAGTGGTTGTGCTTCGGTGTTATCTTCGACTGATCGAAACGAGATCACTGACACGTATGCACCAAGCATCGCGATGTTGCACAACAGCCAATTCACGATGAGTTGTGACTCGGGATCCGTTTTTACAGCTCCAATGTACCACGCAATCGCTGAACTGATCGCCTGCACACCCTTGTATATCCCAGCAAATCGACCACACGTCATGGCATCTCTTTCAGTAATCGAACCCATATACCAGTAGACCCAGACTTGGCACAGTGCGTCATTCCAACCGTAGACAACGTAGAGCAAGAACGGTGGTAGAAATCTTCTGAACTCGGAGGTAACGTCAACGTTTTGTGAGTGATCGTACTGCAAATTCAGAGCCGACTGCAGATAAAATCCGATAGTCCACGTAGCGTTTGCCAACAATGAAAACAAACTTAGTGACCAAATTCCCACCTCCGCAACAACGAGAGTAAATTCTTGCTGTCTTGATCTTGATAGACCAAGATCTGATGCCTCAATTGTGTTCGTTCTTTTGTGAACTTGCCTGTCAAGAGCTTTGCCAACCACATACGCCGCTATCATCTGGGCTAGCCAGTAGAACGAACTTGCGAACCCACTTGTGCGAATATTGAACACGCTAACGTTGAAAAATGAGTGGTAGGCGTAGAACCAATTGCTGTACGCAAACAGCGGCAGTAGTCACAATATCGCACGAAGACGCTTAGTTGTCGTAGCCGCAAATTGCTGTTGTAGCTCTACCCACCACGCCTCCTTGAGTTCGTTCGTCTGAGAATTACCGGAGACCAATGTACTGTCCTCTCGAATCACGTGATCATGAGTCCGATAAATACAGCATACATTGTTCCTGACGCGTGCTTAGTCGAGTTTTCATGCGTAGTGTCATTACCGTCAAAGTTCATGATGAAGCCGATGATTCCTCCTGATGCTGCGCCGGAGATGAAAATGATCCAGAAGGTACCCAAAAATGCGCCTTGGTTCTCTGTCGTTGCATAACTCATGACAATTCGTCCTTGAGCCGTCCATAGAAGTCCCGCCGATATCCCGAGAACAGCGCAAGCCGCGTAGTAAACTTCCAACGATGGAGCAATCACATCCGCCTGAAGGTTGAAAAGTGCCGCTGCATAGCAAACATAGCCACTCGAACCCAGCAATAATGCCAAACGCACGTTCGTAACCCGAGCCGACACCAACAGACTGCAACTCGCAAAGCACAGATACACAATGACATTTGCACGATACGCGACTGCAGGATCTGCCAATCCACTAGCAAAAGACGTCAATGCATTGAATAGACCAGCAGCAGAAACAGATGAAGGAGAGCACCACAATCTGCACAAACGCATCGGAGCCTCGCTTCATGTTCGAGATCAAGTGTGAGAAAGATTTTGAATCACCTGAGCGTTCTTGTATTCAAAAGTTACAGCGACACCGACACACCAAGGTCGACTTGCACTCCCTGCTTGGTGTCACTCTCACCAACGCAGTTACTGCACTGAGATCCCAGACAAAACTCGGATATCGGGACAGCGTGGTCCGAACTCGAGTACCCGTCGAAGAGATCAACCAGAAGCGATGCGTTCTGCAGACATGTCTCGGCGTCGTTGCGAGTGAAAATGTAGTCAAATTTCCACGGATCCCACGTCTGGTTGCCAAACGTAGAGCTGATCCACGTCGAACCTCCAGCACCCGCAGCCGTCAACGAGTCGTACATCGGGATCGGTGTGTACGATCCGTTGAAGGGCAATTCGTTGGCCAGGTACTTCACCGCAGCCGTCGTCGGAATCGCGTTCAGGTCGCCGGTCATGAACACGGCATCACCATCTTGGCAATACTCACTCATGCGTTGCGCTACCAGCACGGACGACTCGTTCTGACCGCGAGTGATGTCGAAGTGCGTGTTTAGAATGCACACGACACGACTCGTGGCACGGTCACGAAGCCGAGCGATCACCGCTGCACGAAGGTATTCGAGGTTCCACGTGTTGGAGCCAAGCACTTCGGGCGTGCCGCTCTAGTTTTCAAAAGTACAACAAGTGACCGACAAAGCGTTAGATGGTGAAGATAACATGATCACCACTCAACGATTAACTCACCAGCGCGAACGTAGAGTTCTGTAGCACCTCCCAACGCTCCGGCTTGTAGAAAATGCTGTCACGCTCGTTCCACTTGCACTCGCCGGCGCACTCGCCAAGACTCGCGTACGACAAGTTTGACGTGAAGAACTCGACTTGGTCGGGTGCTGCCTCCTGAGTTCCAATCAGATCGGGTTGGTACTTTTCCACAAGCTTCTTGGCGCGCCATCGGCGTTGCTCCCAGCACCCGCTCGGACACTTGTCGTTCGCGAGCGACGTACGAACATTGAAACTCATGACTTTGAGTTGCGTGGAAGGCAGAGAACCGATCTGGACTTGGATGGGGAGTGCAGCAGTCGTGCCAAAGTTGAAGCTCGCAACAGCAGCAGCACCGAGAAGTAGTGACTTGATTGCAGTCATGGTTGCGAATGAAAAGGCTTTGGTCGACTTGAGATTGGAGGTGGAGCGCGAAGAAAGCAAAGTGAATCGAGCAGAACTCGAGTAGAGAGTAACTACAGCAGAGGCGGTGCTCGTCATCACTGTTGGCGCACAACATTAATCGCTGGGACATTGGATCGGCAATACAAGGATTGTAGCACCAGCTGCAAGTCTTCGGACATGAAAGATTCACGGTGAGATCTGTTGACTCTCGCTCTTAGTGCGATGTACGTGCATACAATGTTTATCTTGGGGTCACTGATTAGAACACCATGTCCATCGACACCATTGGCAGATTATGTTGCTTCAATATTATTATGTTGCCGGACAAAATGTTCACATAACGGTCATTTAAATAAATTCCTTTGGTGTAGTACACGTGTCATGCTTCTGACTTGCACGCGCCGCAAGCTTCTATTGACGCGATCTCTAACTATCGTTGGGCTGCTCTCATGAACGCTGCAAGTGGGGGTCATACTGCTGTCGTATCTGCGGGCGCTAGCTTCGGTAAAAACTAGGGCAGAAGGGGAGCGCGTCATAAATGATCGCGTGTGTAGAAGGCTTTGTTAGTGTTGTGCGAGTGCACATGACTTCAGTTTGCAGCTTAAAGAGCCCCACAGAGGAATACTGTAAATCCCGAAAGAAGGACACTGCACAAGGAGCGTATAGTATATAGTCAGGGCCTTAGAGGGGCTTTCTCCGGTAGGAAACGGACATGGTTTGCCTTCAGACGGATTCGCATTTATTTGGAAAACATGCAGCTCGTTTGTCTCCGGTGAAACGATTAACACGGTAAGCCTACAGTATACTAGTGCGCGAAGCCTTGCTCCATTCTACAACATGCATTATCACATCCAGAATACAGGAAGCTCTTGCAGCGTTTAGCGATCACAGTGCGAGTCACTCTTACTTCAGGAGCACGCACGGTATCTGTACACATGTACACATTCGCAGCGCAGTGTAGGAGCAATTCGACACAATAAGTTAGCATATAAACCCGCAACGACACGTATAAGCTCTCCAAACGTACACCTCCAGCTTTGCTGCTTCGTCTGGTGCTGCGCTTGGCGATTTCTAAAATGAAAGGTTGAGGATCGACGCGAATTTATCCTGTCATTTATCGCTTACACATCCTTACGCATTTTCCTGACTGTAATCTATCCCATCCAATGGTGCCGATCAGCACCATTGTCAATGGTGATTTAAGCACTGCCGGTTGGATTTGGACTCGGCGTCATCCTTGCCGCAAGCGTGAACTGACTGGTGTATCCCAGAAATATACATGGGATATGCGCGCTGAATACATACTCATAATGTGGCTAACTCGAATTGATCACCTCAGAATACGATACGGTGATCCATTGACAAAGCCGCCGTGTGAGAGACAGCCTGCAGGCATTTGACGATGCGAACGATGCCGTTCGTAATGTACAAGTACATGTACTGTCAAGTTTGGTCGTGGTACAGTATGCTGTATTTTGACGCTTTGCTGCTGCTTATAGAAGCTCACAACTACGCGATGCAGCTCGCACATTTCTTTCCGAGGCAGAACTCGGACAACAGCACTGCATGATCAGAGCTGGAGTACCCGTCAAACAAGTCGACAAGGATCGTGCCGTTGCGCAGGCAGGTGTTGTCGTCTCGGCGTGTGAAAATGTAGTCAAACTTGCTGCCCGCTGGTGTGTTTCCGAAAGAGGAGCCAATCCACGTAGGCCCACCTGCACCAGCAGCAGTTAACGTGTCGTACATCGGGATCGGCGTGTACGCTCCATCAATTGGGTCCTGGTTAGCGAGGTACTGGACGGCAGAACTATCATGCACGGCGTTCAGGTCTCCTGTCATGAGCACCGTGTCTCCGAGCTGACAGTGTTGGCTTAATCGTTTCGCGACCAGAGCGGACGATTGAGGCTGGCCGAGGGTGATGTCGAAGTGAGTGTTGAGCATGCACACAACATGGCTGGTGGTTTTATCACGAAAGCGCGCGAGAACGGCTGCACGGAGATACTGAAGACCCCACGTGTTTGACGGCACCACGTCCGGAGTATCACTCTATGTAGCAATGCACAACAAAAGGTTAGTACTTGGTTGATCGACAATCAGAAGAATTTGAAGACGCACCAGGGCGAACGTGGACGTTTCGAGTACTTCCCAGCGATCAGTCTTGTAAAATATGCTGTTGCGCTCGTTCCACTGGCAGGTGCCTGCACATTCGCCCGTACTCGCAAAAGAAAGTTGTTTCTCGAAAAACTCGACTTGGTCTGGGGCGCTTTCTTGGCTCCCAATCATGTCTGGCTCGTACTTCTCCACGAGTTGCTTGGCACGGTCCTTACGTTGCTCCCAGCAGCCACTCGGACACGGGTCGTTGGCCATTGAAGTGCGGAGGTTGAAGCTCATGACCTTCAGTCGAGAAGAAACATCACAACATGCCCCATACGCACCACCAAAAGTGATGACGGCGGCAATCAGAGCAGCGAGGTGCATGATAAACCGAAATACGGGAGGTGAAGCTTGGAAGGAATGAAGCAAATTCGAAAGTGGTGAACAACTAGTGTCGTCGGCTGGTCATTCCGGAAACGCCGTTCTTGATTTGTTGTTGCCTTTCTTGTGAGTTGTAGTAGCTTGGTAGCTGCTGATCATTTATAGACAAACGCATGCGCTTGCCACGCAATCTGTTCGAGTCAAACGCATCTGAGAACGCTGCAGGAACTCGGGATGAGATTAAGTAAGTAACAACTTGAAATAGCGCTATCAATCACAGCATAAACCGGTGTCAATGCTTTTGCAGTGAAGTTCCTTGGTTGATGAAAGGTGTGTTTCGGCGCTACGAAGCAAAGATGTATATCACGCGGAAAATCACTCATGTCCTTCGAGTCCCAACCTTATACGCACGACGCCAAGCGATTAACCATGTAGCAGATCAAGCGGAGCGATTGCGAGCACAGGCTAACGCTCTCGTCACGGAAATCTCGCACGCACGCACAGCAAAAAAACTATCGCTCCACATGAGCGAAGGAATGATTCGAGTTGGATGGTTCGTCGTGCTGTTTTTTCACGTGTTCAACACAGTTTACTCGGTATCTCTCGCCTACATTTATCACTACATGTCTTCGCCTGTCATGGAATACTATGTTCAGCTGATACGGATGATGCCTCAAAAGAACTACAATGGAATCATTGCTCTGTACGCTTGTATTGGGGCCGTGAATTTCTACAGCGCGCTGAAAATGTCGTTCTACTCGTTGTACTACCGACGACTTGTTTTCGGAAAAATGGTGGACACAAACGGCGACAATGAAGAAAGCAACGATTCACCTACAAGATTCCGAGCATTAAAGCGGTTTGCGTCTGGGTTTGCAAGAGCAACTAGCGCTCGCGGCGAATGGTTCGATTTCATTCTACTCATGCGAGAGGTAGTAGAAATCTCGTCTCAGACCGTGCAGGCGTACTCATCTAGCTTTCTCATCAGCAGCGTCTGGATGAACCAGGTATTTGCAGGTTTAATCTTCTTGAATACGATTGCGAACACGCTGGTGCACTATACCCTGGAGGAAAAAGTTGGCCTGAGACGGCTGTACAGCACTGCGATCGATCTGACGCTAGACTTCGCGTGGGGCTTCATGATTCCTGGAAAGATCATATTCGTCTACATCTCGATGTTCATGGCAAACCATGGTTCGTTTCCTGACGAATTCAATTATTCGGACACTCTACAGATCAAAGCAATTTTGGAATGCAACCAGTTCTTCATGGTTACGTGGGTCGATGCAATCACAACGACGTTGCCGTACCTGAACATGCTTTCGGGCTTGCGAAGCGTAAAATTCTTAATTCAACACGATATGGAGATGGTACGAGTTTTATCGTCAGCGAAAATTCAACCTACAGGACCAACGGTACCTCTGTCAAGTCTGCAAGGTGTAGTTGCCTCGCCTGACCAAGTGAAAACCGAAACTCTTAGGTCGGCAAAAGTCGCAGACTTCAGTGAACATCACGTCGAAATTAAGCGCAGCGTCTGCGGGAGGCGGCTTACAGCAATTGTTGTTATACTGATGCCTCTCTGTGGACTATTTGTCCTTCTCATCTCCATCACTTCGTCGGGGGTATTTTTCAGCGACGAACGAGCGTGTGCAGTGGGTTGCAAGTTACACATGCACCCGTGGTTCTCAACTCGGTGCTCTTGCTCGATCATGGAAATAACTTGTTTCGAGAGAGGCATCACTGGCCGCGAGGCTGAGATGCAAGACATTTTGCAGTCTCTGGACCCTAAAGTGCTCAACTCGCTCATAATTTCGCACTGTCCCGAGCTTGTCATCACTGAGGATATTCGTCGCTTCCGCAACCTCATGACACTTGAGTTGTACAACTCAACCGTTTTCGAGTGGTCAAGTTCTGCTTCTCTGTCCCTCCCGTATCTCCCCTCCCTGACAACGCTGTTTTTCGTGCGATCTCGGTTCGTAGGTGGTCTTCCCGAGGGGTTAACGACCGATTTGTCCTCAAGTATCGTCGATGTCGAGTTCGTCGCGTCGGATCTCGGCGGTCCACTGCCCGACGATCTCGACGAGAAATGGCCGTTTGTCATCATGCTGTACGTGGAACATTGCGGACTGCAGGAGTTTCCGCCTGCCATGGCCAGAATGACACTCACGGATCTGTCCGTCGTGGATAACAACATCTCAGTCCTCCCAGACACGATAAGTGCGAGTTCCATGTACGTTATGCTGGACCGCAACCCCATCAACCACATCCCTGACAGCTACGCGGCTCTACAAGAGCTCGTCTACTTCTCCATCCAGTACACGAACGTCTCGTCACTGCCGGAATGGCTGCAAGAGTTGCAAGCGGAGGACGCAGAGCTCTATTTCCGAGCACTGGGGACGCCTTATTGCCACGATCTACCGCTGGACAGCAAGGACGCCACGTTCGCCGCCTGCGACTGGGACGACTACAGCCACGGCATCTTCCCGCTCGCCACCAGGGACCAAATGCGCAGCGGCGACTAGCTAAGGCAATTGGTGCCTGCCACGCACGCGTCGGGATTCTGATTGGTCGATTCGCCATCACAACGTAATCGACCATCATTCTTGATTTGATGTCTCTTAGGTAGTCAAAATCACAGTCAGCGGGAGACACTGAGGTGGCCGCACACTTCCACTTTTGGCCGGATCCCGTGATTATGTCGCTGCTCCACGGCCGCAGCATCTTCCTGCGCGGCGTGCGGCGCCTCGACGCGGTGCAACGAGCGCGCAACTCGCCCGTTGTATCGTCATTGCGCTTTGGTCGCCACCGCTCCGCTCCGTTCGCGCTGCCAGCGCTGGGCAATGGCGTTCTGAGCTTCTCAACGTCAGCACTGGACGAACAGGACAAGAAGAAGAAGAAGGAGAAGCAGCTGAACGCGCTGAGCGGCATGGGATTGGACCGACCACCTGACACGGCCAAGGAGATCCTGAGCTTCCTCATGGGTCATCTGTGGCCCAAGGAGGACACTGAAGAGGCCAAGGAGATCAAGAAGAAGGTGCTCATCTCGGCGGGCCTCGTGGTGGCGGCCAAGGCGCTGACGATTCAAGTTCCGTTCATCTTCAAAGAGCTCGTAAACGGCATGGGAGATGCCTCTAATGCATTGGCGGGGTCACCCGAGATCGCGGTGCCTCTGGCTATGGTGCTGGGCTACGGACTTGCTCGCTTCAGTGCCAGTGCGTCGTCCGAATTGGCCAATGGCGTGTTCGCTACAGTGGCGCAGAAGACCATTCGTAAAGTGGCAGTGCGGGTCTTCAAACACTTACACGCAATGGATCTCAAGTTCCACTTGGACCGACAGACTGGAGCGTTGTCGCGTATCATCGACCGCGGATCGCGATCCATCGACTTTGTGCTGCGTGCGATGGCGTTCCGAGTGGTGCCGACGGTGTTGGAGATTGGACTGGTGAGTGCCATCATGGCGACGAGTTTTGGACTGCCATATGCGGGTGTCACACTTGGTACGCTCACAGCGTACACGACATTCACGGTGCTGGTCACGCAGTGGCGTGACGAAATTCGTCGTGAGATGAACCGTCTTGAAAATGAGGCTGGTGCCAAGGTGATTGATTCACTGATGAATTACGAGACTGTCAAGTATTTCAACAATGAAGAACATGAGACTGCACGCTACGATGAGTCGCTGAAGGGATACCAGAAAGCGGCGCTCAAGACTCAGACGTCACTGGCAATGCTGAACGCAGGACAGAACGGTATCTTCGGTGTTGGGCTTACTGCTATCATGTACATGGCATGTGAAGGCATCGCTGCTGGTACGCTCACCGTCGGTGACCTTGTGCTTGTCAACGGTTTGTTGTTCCAGCTGTCCATCCCGCTGAACTTCATTGGCAGCATCTACCGTGAAGTGCGCCAGTCGGTGACAGACATGGAATCTATGTTCAAGCTTGGTGCTGTGACGCCTGTTATCACCAACCCGGACGAGAATTTGAGTCTGCAGGGCAGGGAGCCAAAGTCGATCGAGTTCCGTGATGTTGATTTTGGGTACCGCCCCGAGCTTCCAATCCTGCGCAAGACATCGTTTAAAGTGGACGCTGGCAAGCGCGTTGCTATTGTAGGCACGAGCGGATCCGGCAAGTCTACTGTGCTCCGGTTGCTTTATCGCTTCTACGACCCGCAGAACGGTACCATTCTTATTGATGGCAAGGACATTCGCCAGCTGAGCTTGGATGAGCTGCGTCAGGCCATCGCTATTGTTCCTCAGGACACCGTGCTGTTCAACGACACAATCTTTTACAACATCAACTATGGTCGTCTGGATGCCACGCCGGAGGAAGTGATGAATGCCGCCCGCGTTTCGCAAATCCACCGCTCGATTGAGACGTTCCCAGACGGATACAACACGCGTGTGGGTGAGCGTGGACTCAAATTATCTGGTGGCGAGAAGCAGCGTGTGTCAATCGCGCGTGCGATGCTCAAGGACTCGCCGATTCTGCTATTTGACGAGGCCACGAGTGCTCTCGACTCGGAGACGGAATCAGAAATTGTGCGTGAGTTCGCAGCTATTGGTGCGAACCGCACGTCGCTGATCATTGCTCACCGCCTATCAACCATCCAGGACGCCGACGAGATCATCGTGTTCGACAAGGGCCACGTGATCCAGCAGGGCTCGCACGAGGAACTGATGCGAGACGTGGAGGGCAAGTACGCCGAGATGTGGGCTCGCCAGAACCACCACGTGCTCGGTCTGCTTGGCCCTGGCGACAGCGCCGAACTGGAAAAGTCCAAGGAAAGCCTATAGACACAATGTAGACCGAATGCACAAACAGCAACTTGGATACTTTTGTGTAATACTACACCAGTAGGCGGGGACCACACCATCTACCGCTCGTTTTCTGCAATATGATGTGTCAAACACACGGTCACTTGGGCCAAAAATAGCAATCGCAGCGTCGCAGTCCCTCACCGCCATGGACGTGCTGCTCGTGAGTGCGCGCCGCCTGAGCAGCAGCTCGAGCAGCGCCAGTTCCTACAGTTCCAGCGACGACGAGCCGCTGAGTCTCAGCGTCAAGCGCCACGCCGGGATGCCAGCGCCTCCCCCTCCGCCGCCGGACTCTCCGCCGCCAGACCTGCTGGCTCCTCCTCCTCCGCCGCCGCCTGGACCTCCTCCTCCCATCGACACGAAGCCCAAACCGTCGAGACCACGGCGACCAAAGACCAACACTCCGACGACTAAGAAATCGGTGAAGAAGACGGCGTCATCCACTCGCAGTAGACGCGGCGCAACGTCCAAATCTTCTGCCACGACTCGACGTCAGACGTCTCCTATGAAGCTGGAAGAGATTGACACACCCGCTGATAGTGTGGAGGAGGACGAGGAAGAAGAGATTGAAGAAGAGGAACTGGACGCGTACTCAGACGAGTCCGACGTGTTTGAAGACGACGTGGATGCGATTTTGTATGCGGAGGAAGAGGAAGATCGACGGAAGGGCTACACGGACTGTATGACAGAAACCCACTTGAACAGCACGCGGTACCCGTACCCGGCGTATATTGCCAAGCTGTCGACACTGTTTACGGAGAAGAGCGCGTTCGGGAAGAACCCAGAGGACTTTATTTATTGCAACAACCTGCTGGTACGTTGCGAGTCGATCGATGGACGATGAAAACGTGGTGACTAATGGAGTTATGTATGTGCAGGTGAGTCCAGGTCAGCTCACACTTGTAGATGAACGGACTGCGGCGCTTGAACGTGTGAAGTTGGAGCAAGTGCGAACGGCAGCAGCGTTGAAGGCGAAGGAAGACGAAAAGAGAAGAGAGCAGGAGAGGTGCGCAACATTTGCTCAGTTATGTGCAGTTGTGTCTCCTTGTGGAGCCAATAACATTGATGCTGTTTCTGCTGTAATATTGCAGGCTGGTGGAAGCACTGGAGCCGCCTGCAAAGAAGATTAAAATATCAGAAGCTACACTGAAGGCACTGGTGTCCAAGCAATCAATATCTGCGCGCACGTCGAGAGGGTCAAGTAACCCAAGTCGGAAAAGGAGTCGAAAGAAACCTACTGCAGCAGTCGCAGCTTCCGCTACACCAGCGACAGGTTCGTCGAATCCACCTAGTGATGCATCTGCAGGGAGCAGCAAGCAGGTAAAGGCACGATGGACGCCCGCAAAAGCTATCAAGACAAACGGGAAGACAAATGACAAACCTGCGAACGAGTCAGCTGTGAAAAAGAAACCAGCGACTGCCACTAGCCGAACGAAGAAACCCACAGCCACAACTGCGAAGACAACGACCAAGGTAACGACCACGGCAGTCACCACAGGCACGGTTAAGGCAAGCAAACCTATTGCAACCAAGAGCCAAGCTAGCCTCAAGCCTAAGTCAGCGACCCCTGCTAGCATTGCCAAGGCGAGCAAAGTTGAGGCGGAAATCGAGAAGAACCGAGCCGAGGCGAAAGAAGATCCTGGCAACGAAAGCTCGTGCTCGTCGTCCTCTTCCTCGTCTTCGTCGTCGTCGTCTTCTTCATCCTCATCTTCCTCATCTACTTCAGTGTCGTCACGTTCGGGGTCGAGCAGTTCATCTGACGATGACGCTGGTCGTGACGTCTAGGATCTTAAAAAGTAGATATGGTCGTTGGGCTAAGCAGAACCGAGTGAAACAAAAGTTTTCGCTAATTTTTAATGCTACCCTCGTTCTTGGTTCTCACAACGCTTTCTTTTGTTTCTTCACATCATCCTCAACTTTAATCACCTGCTTCTCAGCCCAGATATGTGCCGACTTCTTGCCGAGCTCGAACAATTGATCCAGCACTGCAATCTCCGGTGGGAAGAGTGCAAAGCGAGCCAACTGCATGATCGTAAACGGGAAGTCTGGGTCAATTGACGGACTGATCTCGTAGTCGTCTCTGCGTAACATGTGGGCGTGGAAGGCACACACTTTGGTATACCCCGGCACTTCCGGCACCAACGTGATGAGACCTCCGTCCATATGATACTCCCCTCGAAAGACCGATGTGCCTCTTCTAGCCAAGTACCAAGGCACATAACACGATGCAATGAGTGCGTCACACAGATCGTCCGTCGAGTGGAAGTCGTCCGTTAGAACCAGCGCTCTAGCAGGCCACATCCTCTCGGTTGCGATCGTAAGACGCTGCGCCAGCGTCTCCACTGGCAAGTCGCCGAATTTGGCGCGGAAGACGTCGCGTAGTCGCTCCTCGAGTTTCCAGACGGTGCCGTGGCTGTGGCAGAGTCTGGCCACGGCTTTGGTCTCCTCGTGGATGTCGCTCATGCTGGAATTGGCTGCCAGACTCAACGATGCGATGGCGCCTCCTGACGCACCCGCGAACTTGGAGCTGCGCTGGATGTAGCCGGCATCTTGAAGCCCCTGCGCCACGCCCAAGTGGTACGGGATGAGGAACCCGCAGCCGCTGAAGCTGAAGTTGTGCACCGAAGGTCTCGCAACGGCCGAGAAGCTGCGGCGCGCGAGTCGGAGCTGGCGCATGAGACTTGTGAGCTTTGTGATGATGGCAATAAAAATAGGTCTCACTATAAATAGTCCACGCACTATTACTATTTATAGCTCATTTGGTCATTTGAGACCAAGATGAAGGTCAAGTTTGCGGTGCTGGGCGACGCGTTCGTGGATGTGGTGGCGGGTACGTTGACGCCCGAGCAGCTTCCGCAATGGGGCGGCGACGTGGAGTGTTCTCGTCCCATTCAGCTGCAGCCTGGCGGTTCGGCGCTCAACACGGCGACGCACCTGGCCAACCTCAGCAGTCGCAACCCGCAGCACGAACTGCACGTGGCGCTGCACACGGCCGTAGGTGCGTGCATTGGCTCTGGTTGCGACGGATTGTTGTGCAGTGTGCTTATAAACTGATTGGCTCTTGGTGCAGGCAACGACTCGTTCGCGAGCGTGTTGAAATCGCATCTGGAGGAGCGCAATGTGGTGCTGAGCTCCCCGACGCTGGGGAAAGTCCCCACGGGCGTCTGCATTGTACTAAGTGGAGCGGTGAGTGTTGGTGCTTTATGAAGGCTTAGTTCATTGTTGCTGACTTTTGCTGACGTTGTTTGATCAATTGCAGACCGACCGAAGTTTCATCACGCACTACGGAGCCGCTCGCAAGTTTAGTGTCGAGGTGAGGCTGGATATTAATTGGTAGAGATATTTGCATTGCATTACAGGACTGACGGTGATGGTGGGTTTGCTTTAATGTAGCACATTGATGAGAAGATGGTGCTCTCGGCAGACCATCTGCATATTGGAGGTAAATGGTGGAAGGGGATTGGCAATTCCCTGAAGGCTAAAACTGACAGACGCCTATTTGTTGCTGTGTAACTTGCAGGGTTCTATAGCTGCGCTAGTCTACGAGCGAAGCTTAAACCTTTGCTGGAAAAAGCGCGAGAGAACGGAATTACGACGTCCTTGGACACAAATTACGACTCGTCCGAGAAGTGGGACGACCTCGACGAACTCTTTCCGCTGATCGACGTATTCCTGCCAAATGAGGTGGAAGCGATGAAGATTGCGAAAACAAACTCAGTAGATGATGCTATGAAGTATTTTGCTGAGCGCATTAATGGAGTGACAGTCATTAAGATTGGAGCTGGGGGTGCGATAGCGCATTGTGCCAGCACTCAGCAGCAATGGAAGCAAGGAAGTTTCCCCACGTCGGTTGTGGACGTGACAGGGGCCGGCGATTCGTTTAACTCTGGCTTTCTCTCGGCGTGGAAGACAAATGGTGGGGATGTTGGTGGTGCTCTGAAGTGGGGCTGCGGAACAGCTTCACGAACAGTAGCTGCGCTTGGTGCATGCTCATTCCCGCTCACGTACGAAGACGTACAGAATGTGGTTGGTACTGACTAGATAACCAACTTCTCGACTGATTAGGCAGGAGCTCATAAATACTAGGGCAATAAAGCACTAAATTTGCATAGATTAAATCCATCAAGTCGAGAAATCCGAAGTCAAGCAGCGTTACTTTGTTGTTTTCCTTTGTGCTCCTCAGCGTCAGATAGTGTCTTAGACGCACTCACACTGTCGGTCGCTTTGACGTCATCTTCTTCCAATGCTGCTAGGATTTTTGACTGCACTCAGACAAAAACAAGTGAGTCGTGTGAATACTGAGGTCTGAACGAGCGAGTTACACGCGCATCGTACCTCAACAACTTTAGCACACGGGTCTCCATACCACACGATGTTCTTGCTTTTACCAACGATGAAGAGTTGCGGCACTGTGAAGAGGTCGCATCGCACAAGATATCTATATCATGCGAGAGAATATCAGGCCTGACACTTTAGCACGAGTGCTTCACATATTTCAGCGCAAGCCGTACTCTTTGCTCATGAAGCCATCCTCAATGGCGATGCTGAACACGAACTCTTTCAGCTCGCGGAAGTTGGTCGCGTTGCGTCCCTTGACTTCATACATTGCTAACTCCTCACGAGATTCTTGCGTCAACCCAATAAACTGCACCGCTACGACACCCAAGAAACCCACAAGAATGACACCAAATCACAGGAAAAGCATCGCAAGTGTGAATCTGTGGCCGTATCATACCTCTGTGTGAAACTGCTTCGTGCAGACACGCAAACACCTCCAGCGCCTCGCGAGACTTCTTGCACCACGTTCCCTGCAGTACACACCACCAGATTAGGAAACTCTTTATGTGTTTTCGGATGTAGTTGATGGTATCATGCTGACGTACGAAGAACAAGATGCACGAAACTTTGTCCAACTCTAACTGAATGGGGTCACCGTGAATGAATTCAACCTTCTCAAATTTGTGAGCTGTTAAAGGACACAGAGTTGTGATGAGTTTAGACGGCAAAGCTGTTTAGATAATTATCATGTATGGCCTTAATTACCTTGTTGCAGTCGCTCGTGTTGCATGAGCCGCTCGTATTTGGCCTTACGAAAGCCACCGATCAGCACAACGACCACAACCGCCACCACGAACAAGTAGTCCTTCGTCAGCCAGTCGCTCCCCGTGGAGATGGCAGTCAGCCAAGCTGCCACGCCGCCCATGAACAGAGCTCGTCCGGCCGCATTCTTGATGCCGATCATTGCTCGTCGTTTCAAGATCTGGACTTGACCATGAAGAGGCACAACAAGATACCAACGCTTTTTGCAAAGTTCTTTTTAGCTGGTTTGTACATATATTCGGGTTATGCTGCATTTCTGTAGGAAATTCCTACGTTGCCGAAAAAGCAGACTTCTCATGATTTAGCGATACGAAACATCCCACCTGCGCAACTGGATGCATTCCATGCAGCTCTCTTTTGGCAGCTCTGTCGATGCAATTTCATTCAGCTGAGCGCTGAACAGCACTACCCAACCATCGTGGATAGAGCTAACTTCTCCTCTGTTCTGCGTCAAAGTCATGGGCGGATACCTTCGCCAGAGCAATTGTGTTCGCGTGGGATGCTGCAAACCATACGTTTTACGAAGTCGTCCTGCTGCCGATGCACTGGCCAACGAGCCTCTGGACGTATTATCAGTCAGACGGTCGACTGCCATGGGAAAGCGGGTGCCGAAGAAGCGTATCGGGGGTCTTGACTGAAGGCAAGTGGCTCCGCTAATGCCTGACGCAAAGCCGTTATGAGTTTAGTGTGCGGAGCATGGTCCTTGCAGCCCACCGGACGGACGAGATTAACTCGGAAAAAGAACCCCAACGAACCAAGGCTTCGAGTTGGAAGCTCCACGCTGCTATTATAATAAATGGCTGCCAATGCTATCGGGCTTCCTGCGAGACGGTGGATATGAAATTTATTAAGCGCTGTATCCCCGGTGACGTGACCATCCCAGTGTTCGAGGGAGATGGGCGTTTAGTCCTACGTTTTAGTCTTTCGTTTTAGTACAATCGTCTGTCGACGAAAAGGCAACTTGTCCGACGGCGTTGCTCGACTGACCACAAGGCGCTGCACAAACACGAGGGCGTTGCGTGGCCATAGAGCAGTGCAGACGAGCGCTTCCCATGAAACTGCGCTCGCCAAGTCAAGTTTACAGATTGCAATGACCGTTTTAACAAGAAAAACGGTCACGGGCTAGCTCCATAGTTGACGAGGTGCAGTTCGCGACTACAGAACCAACGTGCAGACAAGATATCGATGCTCGTGTTGCAGACATCTATCTGTAAGCTGCATGGGAGCCTGCCTGCATGCATACAAAGCTCGAGGCCAGCGCATCTCTGGCCTCGCACAAAAGCAATTCAGTATCGGTTCAGCCGGCAGAACTAGTCCACCGATCTACCAACGGATCTCGATCACGGACCAATGACGTCTTCGGAACCGCGAGCTAGTCCGCTGGTACGTCCGAGGCATGGTGCTTCGCTCCAATGAAAATGCGTGGAGTCAGGAGACATTGTCGCCGACTATGTCGCTAACTGGCCATCCGGTGTTCTTCTCGTTCAGGCGGTGTGGTCTTCAATCTTAGTCGGTGCATTTTGTTTGCTCTTGCACCGATCGACACCCCTGCAGGGATTCAGCAGCGTGGCATCGATGCGCGAGGCCAGGATGAGTCGGTCCCGCGCCCATGGCTGCGCTCTGCCATTCATCACAGTCGCATGCGCTTCCTCTCGGTTGTTATACACATGAAATACACGCATCATGTCTTTGGCTCTATTCAACTGCTCCTGCTTAGAGTTCGACGTCAAACGCCGGCAGTCTGGCCTCCATTATCCAATTCGTCAACTACTTCGAAAGACGTCATCTCCTTGTTGCAATGGTCCAAACGGGTCATGCTGTCGCGGTCGCCTTCGCACTCAACGTCGCCGCTGGCGCTGCCACGATTTTGGGCGGCATGGTCGTCTTCAACAAGCGTCTCGTGTACCTGGCCAACCCGTTGAGTCTGGCGGTGGCGCTAAGCGTCTCCGCGGGCGTGATGCTGTTTATTTCGCTTGCTGAGATTTTCGGCGAGGCGGTTGACTCGTTTTCACTCGGAATCAAGACCGACGATATGTCTGACGATACTGCAAAGGGCCACGGCTGGCTGGCGGCTGCATGCTGCACCGCGGTGGGTATTGCGCTGATCTACCTCATCGATGTGCTTGTCGGGTTCATCTCACCGGAGCACGACCACACCGAGATCGACAACTTGGAGAACCTGCAAGACTCGATGGCGTTCCATGATTCCAAGGATAGCCAAAATGCGGGCACCCAGATGGTCGAGTTGGAGAGTCAAACTACTCCGAACACGAACACCGGTATGTACTTCAAGATGGATGATTCGGCCAAGAAGAATTTACAGCGAATGGGCCTGCTCAGCGCGCTGGCGATTGGCATTCACAACGTTCCCGAAGGCATTGCTACATACGCTGGATCGATCCAGAACTCTTCGGTTGGCTTCTCGCTCGCTTTCGGCATCGGTCTCCACAATATCCCCGAAGGAATTGCTGTAGCTGCACCCATTTACTTTGCTACGGGCAGTCGTTGGCGGGGTATCATGTGGTGCGTCGTATCCGCCGTTGCGGAGCCGCTGGGTGGGGTTATCGCGTGGCTTGCTATCGGCGATGGAATGGATCACCTTTCGGAAGGCATCCTATACGGCCTCGTTTGCGGCATCATGGTCTGTATCTGCGTGAAAGAGCTTCTACCCACTGCTTTCCGGTTCGCTGGCGACAAATCGCACCTGGTTGCAATGGGCATCTTCTTCGGTATGTTCGTCATGATCACCAGCCTCACGCTCTTCGGCTATGCTGGCGCATAAAGAGTGGATTAATGGGCTCCCATCGCGGCCGTGTGGCTATAGGTAGCTACCCAACTACATTGTCTTGAACAAAATCAATCACAAATGAGCAAAAGTTGTGTCATTTCGTCTGCGGAGATAGGTCTTCATTCGTACCAAGTAATGCCAGATATATTGAACCGAAACACTAACATTGCCAGCAGTTCAGTGCGGCGACACCGCCGGGCGCGTGTCAAAAGCGAACCAGAATTCACAGTGATATTGTCAATCGACGCATCCTTTTTAATCATTTTAATCCGCGGATCCACCAACTGTCGAAAAATACAGTCGGGTACTGCTTTCCTCGTCGTCTGCCATTATTGAGTACCAGACTCGGCTTGTGCGAAGCACTAAGAAATGAAGATCTACCCGAAATCGAAGCATGCTACGCTAAGCTCGGCGTAGATTAATTATCTACGATAATGGTGTCTATACTTGAGCCGTTGCCGCGTTGCGTTTGCACCCCACGTCGTAACTGACCCTGCTGTTCTCGTGCCTGCAACCAACGCCTCGTGCCACAAGCCAATCGTAAGACGCATGTTCGGATGTAGCTCGGTTAACTTCCTTATCAGACGTGCAACTAAAAAGAAATCACTGCTGCCTGGCTCTGCGCCTTTGCTCTACAACAACGAGTTTCAGCCATGGCAATCATTTAGTTAGTTAGTGCGGTATACACCTCCCAGGTACTTGCAGCGTGTAGTCAGCTCAACGCTCGCCAGCAACACCCGCGAACGCCAGTACCCAGTACGCTGATGGAGATTTACAGTAACGATCCACTCCGATGCAGGAGTTTCGTGGTTGTCGGGGGCTACTTTCGTGTCTTTTGCTGAACGACGCTAGTCTCTACTTCTCATTCTCAATTTTGCGCTCTGCTTCCAAGCCTTCTTCGTCTTCAATTTAACCAGCTTACTTCTTTCCAACTATGGTACAAACTGGGCACGCTGTCGGAGTCGCCTTCGCGCTGAATATTGCAGCCGGTTTCGCCACTGTCCTCGGTGGAATGGTAGTCTTCAACAAGCACCTGGTCCATCTTGCCAACCCTATCAGCTTGGCGATCGCCCTCAGCATTTCGGCGGGCGTGATGATGTTTATCTCCTTAGTGGAGATCTTCGGTGAATCGGTACATTTGCTCACTGAAGGCCTCAAGACTGAAGATATGTCGGAGGAGACTGCAACGGGTCACGGTTGGCTCAGTGCAACTGCGTGCTTTGCGGCTGGTATCATTCTCATCTACGTCATTGACATCATCGTACACAAGATTTCCCCTGAACACGAGATGACCGAGATCGACAACTTGGAAGGCGTTCGAGAGTCGATGGATCAATATGAGAACAGCAAGAGCCATGACAATATGGCAGCACTTGAGGTAGAGTCCCAGACTCCGCACACGACGACCCACTACGTCAAGATGGACCCACAAGCGAAGCTAGCGTTGCAACGCATGGGAGTTCTCAGCGCGCTTGCTATTGGCATCCACAATCTCCCGGAAGGCATCGCAACCTACGTAGGTGCCATTCAAAACTCGTCGGTCGGATTCTCGCTCGCAGTTGGCATTGGTCTTCACAACATCCCTGAGGGCATTGCTGTCGCTGCTCCCATCTACTTCGCCACAGGATCTCGCTGGCGTGGCATCATGTGGTGCGCCATTTCTGCGTGCGCAGAGCCATTGGGCGGAGTAATTGCCTGGTTGGCCATTGGCGACGGCATGGACCCTGTGTCGGAGGGTATCCTGTTCGGTATTGTGTGTGGCATTATGGTCTGCATTTGCGTGAAGGAACTGATTCCGACGGCGTACAAGTTCGCTAATGGCAAAAACCACATTGTGGCGTTCGGCATGTTCGCTGGCATGTTCATCATGGTCTCGAGCCTCACGTTGTTCGGTTACGCTGATGTGTAAGGCAGAGTCGAGGAGCCCGCTAACGCCGAAAAGACAGTATGCAAGAGGAACATGCTTGGCTTCTGAAGTAGCGACAGCAGGGTTCGAGTTTTCTTAGCGCAGGATGAGGAACAACTTGTCAATGCATACATACTTGTACATGTTTTGTCTGTTGCTGTCTGTTGCTGATCAAACTTGAAGGAATTTTTTTCCATTTAATGCAAACGACCAACAAAATGTGACGAGACATAACGGATAAAAACTTCAAGTATGAAGTTTCGCTGTTCGACCGAAACATGGGTACATTCGCTGAAGCTCAAATCTAGAGAACAACATCCCAAGTTTTAGTTCTGACTAGCCTTGCTTCTCCTTTGGAGGTCGAAACTACCAGAACCACCACCATTTTTTTTGGTTTCCAAAATTGATGAAAACAACACTACACGTTTTTACACGTACACCAATGCTATCGCAGTGCAAGGTTATCTCAGCGGCAAATGGGTATTTGAACCTGGCTTGTGGCGGTGGTGATGCACTCGTCAACCCCACGACTCTAAAACTACTCAAACTGATGCTGAGCCTAGCTGAATTCGGTAGCAACTGTCATAACTGCAGCAAATACAAATGTACAATTATACTAAGTACAACGCACTGCCATGTCATCAATCTCCATTTGCTGCCAGTATACACAGGACACACGTTCCTACATGAGTTGCGCACCTGTTGACTCTACCGCTATCACTACCTTTTTCCACGTCCGCTCTTGCGACTAAGACGGTCGATATCTGCGTCTCCCCTTTGAAGAAGAGGACTACCTCGACCGTGGGATCTGTTCCTAAAGCCGAACATCGACGGACCCAACGCGCCGCAGTCAGATTCATCTTGCTCACTTGCTGGACTTCTTCAACTTGCTCTTCTCGCCTTCAAGCTGCCGTTCAATAAGAGCCGCCACACCATACATGAGTTCCAGCCTCAAGCATCGTTCAGCTAACTACTACGTCAACTCACCACTTTCTTCACCCGCGAGAGCACTTGCGTATTGGCGCTCACGCAATTCTGTGGCTGGTACGGCGGCTTGATCACCACCTCTCCCATCACGCGGATGTTGGCGCCTTCCCACTCACACGGCATGCTGCATCACCACAGCAACCTCAGCATCAGATCTTGTTCCAATCCAACAGTCCACCAACCACGTACGTCTTGTTAAGGGCATCGAAAATGGTCTGAGCCTCTGCAGTCACTCCCTGGCCAATAGACGCCAGTGCACGCTCCGCCACGCTCTTGTTCCGTTGTTCCACACGCTGCAGCTCCTCCTCGCTAATAGCCGGCAGAGTCAACTGCAGTCCGGCCGGAGCGGCCTCCAGCACCTCGATCTTCTGTAGTGCCTCAAGCTGGAAGATGCGCGTCTTGCTCTTGGTGCCGTCCTGCTCTTCTATTGTAGTGGCATCAGTTGTCGCTCTTCAAGCAGAGAGCTCTTCAAATGTACGTCACCTTACCGAGCACAAGGAAGTTGGCGACGGGGTCCACCGTGTAGATGACGCCCTCGAACGTCTCCTGACCGCTTGTGATCACGAGCACCTTGGCACCCACAGCCTTGTAGTCGTGCTGCAGCTCCGTCGGCAGCACGGGGGCCGGCGCGGCGTTGCTGCTCATCGCCATCCTATCACGACCGGATCACTTGTCTCCACTATGGCGACCCCCGCCCGGCCAAGGTCAAGATCGGATTGGTGATAAATGGAAGAGTATTTAGACGAATCGTATGACGCTATAAACTTCGTTTAAGTGCGACTGCTTTTGGTTGGTCAAAATTTGAGCGGCGCAGCGTGAGGCTAAGCTTTGTTTCCGGAGGTGCGAACGAGTGAGAATCCAAGCATGGGCGGCGGTCACTACGAAGGTGCGTAGCAGCAACTCTCCTCTCTATAGAACGACCAGACAAATGCGCGTGCGTCTTGCGTCGCTGTAGTCGCAATTTCCTGCTCTCCACGTTCGTTTTCGCGTTGGAACGAGCTGTTGCTCACTCTCGTGTCTGTCCGACTTTTTGTATGGGAAATTGCAGCTCCCCGCGTGCCTACGCGCCAGGAAATGGTGGACACCAAGCTGCCGCTGCACTACCGCGACACGTGCGCGGGCCTGTTGATCCCTCTGAACGAGTGCCGACGGGCCACGTTCTTCCTGCCGTGGAAGTGTCAGGACCTTCGTCACGCTTACGAGAAGTGCCAGTACGAGGAGTGGAAGACCCGCGTGGAGCTTCTGAAGAACCAGGACTAAGCTCTCAACCCAGAGGAAGGGGGCTGCACTTTACGGCGGACGGTGGGGGCGGCGCTTGGGATCTCGGAGACGCTCTGCGGAACACGACGCAAGAGTCACAAGAAACCCACGAGTGAATAATGAATACATGTGCCACCGCTGCTAAATTGCTGTTTCTTCGTGGTGTATGGCAGAATGGAAAGGAGCGGATGCCTGCAGGTGGTTATTGACTCTGTACTCAAATTATTGGACCTCTATCCTGTGTTGCTCAGAATGCCATGAGCAAAAGGTTTGTGCCTCATGAACAGGGGCTACTTAAGAAGCCGAGGTACTGCTGTCTTCCTCGCCGCTAGCTGGTGCCCGCGATACATACTCCTCGTCGCTGCTGCTATCGGTCTCATCGTCGTATACCTGCTCGCCGCGCTCGTAACGCTCCTGCTGCAAGCGACGCACCTCCATAAGACTGAGTTGATCACCGCCAAATGGATCGCCGAGCTGTCTCGCAAGCCTGCCTCCCATCAGCATGATCGTGATGAGAACGAAGACTCCAGCGATGAACAGGCCGGACGGGTTCTCCGCCTCCTCTTCCAACATCCGCTTTAGCTGTACGGACCACGGCTCTGTAGGCTCAGCCTGGCCTAATTGCTCAGGCACAGATCCATCGAAGCAATCGATACCCTCGGCATCAGTGTCGCTGCCAACGTGGAACCCCATGTTAACGCAAAAGTCTGCTCCTGACTTGGCAATGGACGAAAGCGGCGAGCATACCAGCGCGTTACCATAGCAAGGAGCTAGCGTGCCGGCGCCACCGTAGGCATAGTACTCGTTCTTGCAGGCGTCGTACCAATCGTTGCACAGACTCAGACACACGTTCTTCATCTCCCATGTGCCCATGAGCGGGTGGCACGACGAGCAAGCCATCTCCTCTGTCAGGCGTTGGCACTTGCGGCCAAACTTGGCTACTACCGGCTCCCGAATCTTCCTACTCCGAAACAACCAAAGGCACAGTGCAACAACATGAACGTCACCATCACAGTCTGCATCTCCTTAGTATCTCTCCTTGACGTACAGACGCAGAGGGTGCGCGTGGGTGGCATTGCAGCACGTGCTCTTGCGGTACTTGCTGCACACTTCCATCCCCTTGGTCTGCAGCAGCACAGAACGCCCAGTCAGCACCCTCAACACAGTCACAAGAGCGAATAATCAGCTCCGAAGCCACGTACGCGCTGCATCGGGTGCGTCTCCGAGTCGAACTTGAGCACGCCAGCCGAGCGGCACGTGTTGTCGGGTTTCGTCTTGGGTTCCGCCTGCACGGCCGCCCCCATCAGTAGCGCTAGCAGCAGCAGCGTCACTCTCATCATCTCGACTTGGACGATGACGCTTTGATGCCTATTGGCGGAGATATGCCGTTACCTAGTCTTAATGAAATTACACAAGCTCTGTAAGATTGCATTTCGATATGAAATGCTGCAGGACAAGCTCACTTTGAAAATAGAGCCGAGATGGCGCAGAACTTCCGAGACGAGATGGCCGCGCTGCGTGGCATGTTCCCGTCCTGGGACGTCGAAGTGTTGGAGGAGCTGCTGGAGGCGCATCAGGGAGACGTGGAGAGTACCGTGGACTCGCTCTTGGCCATGGACGCGACGCCTGCCGCTGGAGAGCAACAGCAACACAACACACAACTTCCGCCTGCTCCAGTTCAAGCTCCGCGATCTCCCACGCGTCGCAGTCCAAGAGCGTCACCGTCGTCTTCTCCTAGAGGACAAGCGCGCAGTCGCGTTAAATTGCTGGACGACTTCTTGCGCCTGCCCGTGGACGAGTTCCGCTGCTTGTCTGAGCAGGAAGAGCGCGACGCCATCCTGGCACGAATGCTTCAGGATCAATTCTTCCGAGACGAGGTGCTGTCCAGTGAGGAGTTCTCCTCCCACTTCCACGGCGACAGACCAACGAGACAGAGTCAGGCGTATCCGCCCGAGAAGACCGCGGCCGAGATCGCTAGCGAGACGTACACTGCCATGAGCGAGAAGTTCACGTCCATGAGCGAAGGTAGACGAGATGTTGAAGATGTTGGGAACAGTGGATGGACCTGGCTGACAATAGCGTTGTGTGCTGTTCTTTAGTCATGAAGGACAAGATGCACGAGATGTACATGCGCTTCCAGATGCGCAATGACGCCCCAGCCAGCAGAGACCCCAAGAGGTAAGACCAGTTATTGCACGGCTGTTCGGTATCTTGGGCTCGATTATCTCACTTGTCGGTGCTGCAGCCAACGCCCTCTGATGGAGGACGACAGCGACTCCAGTGAAGATGAAGACCTTAACGACAACCCGGACGTACGACGCCGCAACATGGACCAGCGTCGCAGCCAAGGATCACCGAAGCGATGGAGTCCTCGCAACTTGGCACGGAGGTCAAACGCTGGCGCCAGCGCGTACTCCAAAAAGGACGACTAGTCCTGGCCCAGAACTAGCACCTCACGACCTAAGAAGTAAGACAACATTGCGCTCTGCGTCCCCCACGCCTGACGAGGACGATTGGTGCTATTCTGCATAGCAACAAAGAGGGCGGAGAGGAGGTTTGTGCGCGTGTTGGCGAGCTGCATTCCGCTTTAATATGATGAAAAGTCAATCGTATCCGATTGCTTCCATGAGTTCCCGTCTGCTTTCTCGGTGCCATTGCCTGCCGGTGCTTCGTCGTCGCTATCCTCAAAATCGTTGAGCATTTCTTGCTCTGCGGATACCTTCTCGGGTTCTTGCTTCTGCTTTTTGTTTGTCTTTTCCATAGTATCAGTTGCAGTCTGGTTCTCACTTGGCACTTGCCGCATGTCCACAGCGGTATCTCCTTTAAAGTATCCCTGCACGACACCAATTAGTACAATCAAACATCTCGCTCAACCTGCAACATCACTTCTTCCCACCTGCTGTTGCCACGCCACGAAGCTTGACGTCGGGTACGGCCCATGAATCTGTCCGTCCGCAGCTTTGTACTCCCACATGACCTCTTGCTTGGGAGGGTTCTCTTCACTTTTGGCTTCCTTCTCATCACTAAACTGCACCCGTCGTCGCTGCGCCAGTAGCTCTTCCTCCGGCACGAACTCCTCCTTGATTTGGCTGTAAACATCCACCTCTCCCGACCTCATGAGGAAGTCTGCGGCCTCTGTCACCTGCTCAAACTGCTTCTTCTCCTCGGGCGTCTGCGTCTGCTCCGTCCTCTGCGCCTGCTTGCGCTTGTTCCCAGCCCTGACCCGCGTCGTCTTCTTGGATCCAAGTCGCTTGAGCGCCTGCAGCACCGTCTCGCGTGGCTGGAGCAGCGTCGCCAGCGTCCTATTGGCCGCCTCCGCTGTGAGCGTCTCCTCTGTCTGCTCGTCACGGAAGTCGCGACGGCTCTTGGCGTTCTTGGCCGCGCCCATCTGCTGCTCCGAGACGCCGTCCAGCCACGCCTCCTCCTGCACTTTATTGGCCTCGTCGTCCCATACAAAGTTGCCCTCGGCGTCGAAGTGGCCCTCGTCCTCCTCCTCCTCCATGTCGAACCTCGTCATCGCTGGCCCCGCCATTATTGCCCAAGATAAAGTTGAGGTCTTGGTGGTGTGGCACATGAAAAACATGTGGTGTGTAAGATGGTGTGGCACAGTAGTTGATGTGCGACTGGTGTGGCGCCAATCACATTTGCTGGTGGTTGGCAGTGCTGGAACAGGCTCAGAAGACGAAGACGCGAGACGATGGTGCGTGGGCCTGTAGCTCCGTGCTCCGCAGCCCCATGCGAGGCACTGTACTGACGGAAGAGGGAACTCGTTGCTGCTGTAGGGAAAAGCCAAGAAGACGCGCAAGTTCGCCGCTGTGAAGCGCATGATCAGTCCTCGCGACACGCGCATGTGCGTCCTTTGACTCTGTTCCTGTTGTCTGCAATTGCAGTTGATTGACGTTGTTATGCGCCTATTTATTGCAGCAACTCGGTGCGTAAGGCGGTGGAAAAGGCGGAGGAGAAGAAGCGCAAGGCTGCGGAGCCCAAGCAAATGTACGAGCTCTAGAGACGCAGAGGAAGAGAACGCGCGACTAATTGCTGTTTGTGCTGTGGCTGTGTGTGCTGTGCAGTGACCAGATCCCGTCCAATATGTTCTTCAAGTACAACTCGGCATTGGGCCCGCCATACAACGTCATTGTGGATACGAACTTCATCAACTTTTCCATCAAGAACAAACTCGAGGTCGTCTCGGCCATGATGGACTGCCTGCTCGCCAAGTGTACGTTTTGATCTTGATCGGCTGCTAGCAATGGGATCAGCGCTGATTAGCTGGCGATATTTTACGTTGATTTATGCAGGCACTCCTTGCATCACGGACTGCGTGATGGCAGAACTCGAGAAGCTTGGCCACAAGTACCGTGTGGCACTTCGACTAGCTAAGGACCCGCGCTTCGAACGACTGCCGTGCACCCACAAGGGCACGTATGCCGATGACTGTCTGCTGCAGCGTGTGCAGCAGCACCGCTGCTACGTCGTCGCGACGTGTGATCGTGAGCTCAAGCGCCGCATTCGTAAGGTTCCTGGTGTGCCTATCATGTATATCTCCAACCGCAAGTATGTGATCGAGCGGCTCCCGGAGGCTAACGCTGCGAAAATCAAGTAGGCGGGTGTACTTGTCGAACGTGGTGAACAGCTCTAAATATTTGATAGGAAGACCAACGCCGCAGGCAGCACAGTGCCAGTTGTTTCTGCCAGTCCGATACATAGACGTATATTTTCAAATTGCAAGAGCGTCCACGCTCCTCTCATTCGTCCCTCGTATTTGTCAGTGGTGTGGAAGCGCCGGTTCAATTCAAGCGTCGTTCAGCCTCGATGTCATCCAGACAAGCCGGACAGCCAATTCAGAGCAGAAATGCCTTCGCCTCAACTACCAAGAGCCACCTTGCAGAAGAATGCTGAACAGCGCGATCGACTGCTGGATGAGTACTTCGAGAGCACGAAGCTGCTGCACGTTATTCAGGATTTCACGAGTAACTTGGCTGCCACTTTCAAGGCTGAATTTCGGTTGCCAGCAAACCCATATCCCGAGTTGCTCAAGACTGTCCGCATGCATGAACTTCGACAAGCATCGGTTCTTCAGAGTAACAACAGCAGTAACATCAGTGCAGCACTGGAGTTGATTGTGCTTGGTGGTCAAGCTTCAAGTCCACCACAGTTCCAAGTGTGTAGTGTGGAGCACGAACAGTTCGCTCTGCCGATTTGGGGATTCAAATCTACTTTGGAGCAACTCACTGGGGCGAATCTCTATGGTCTGTTGAAACAGTTAAACACCGCCTCTCAAGGTTTGGTGACCTACAAGGAATTTACTGATGATGAATGTCAGGCAACCGCCTACGGTGTACTTGTTGGCAACAGCATCTTTGGTGCTCGCTTGCAGGATCTTCAACCTTGCTTTCTTGAGCTCGAAGCTCACGTGTTTGTCTCTGGCCTGCACTTGGAAAAGACCATGGCAGTCTTCGCGCGATTTCTGATAAAACAATTGCTCGAAGCAACCAACGCCGCAAAAGCATTCGCATCACTTCCAGTGGAGGAAGTTATGGCCTACAGGGGCTGCATTCTGTGCGATGGAATTACTATCACCTCTAATGCGCCATCTTCGACGGAGTTTTCGGCTCAAACTGAAGCTTCAACTGTGTGGACTATCGATCGCGTTCTTGAAAATCGAGTCGCGTTCACTAATGCTGTAAAAACAGCACTTGTTTCAAACTCGCTTATAAAGCTGAACCGGTACGATTTCACCTTGGACATTAACGTTGGAGGAATCTATCTGTGTCAAGTTGAACAAGTATTTTTCTTTCACTTTACTGTGGTCGTTGGCAACAAGGCCCTCAGTGGCGCCAAGGATGCAATTTCACGAAGATCATTCTTCCTTGGAAGCCGTGCCAGTTCGGGCATTTTCTTTGATTCAAATGGTGCGCTTGAGATCGCAGCAAGATTTCGAGCTGAGGCAGAAAATGCGCTAGCAGAAGAGTGCAAGAAGCAATTGCAGAAGAAGAAACAAACAACATTTTCTGAAACAAAAAGTGCTGAAGCAGTTTCTAAAGCTAGACAAACGTCTGGCTTTGTTGGTGTGCTACAGGATGTCATTGATAGTCTTCGCCAGATTGGCCTCGGAAACGAAGCTTTTCGACAGCAAACAAATTTTCTTGTTGGGTTGTTTCGTGTACAACATGGGGCGTCTGGTCGGAGCGCACCAAGTTCTGGAAAGTGTATTATATCGTTATGGGTCTGGTGCCATAGCTGCGATGGTACCAGCAATGTTTGGAGGTCTTGAAGTTCGGATGAAAGTGCTTTTGGAGGAAGTAGGTGCGTTCCCGCAGACGTCCATGCTGCATCCTATTTGCTCCCTCTTACGGCACTTTTACAGCCAGGTGCAAGCTGATTCTGCATTGAATGTCGGTGCATTTGTGGAGTCGCTTCAATGTGTGGATGAATTGCTGCTGCTTGTTGTTCGTGTTGCATTTAGTGACTTTTTACGTCTTGTTCGAGCTACGGTCGCTCTACCTAAAGTTTCTGCATCGCTCAAATCTACAGGCGAAACACAACTGGAAAATAATTCCGTTGGCGTGGAAGAGGTTGACGTGCTAAGGGCTCTTGAAATGGCAATCGAAGACCGTAAATACCCAGCAGCAATTGTCTCTGAAACATTGTTTGCGCAGGCGATGATTGATTCCTGCCTAGACGTCGCCCTTGAAAGTGCTGTCATGAATATTGTCGCGACGTGTCTCCCTCCAAACCCTTTCATTGGCATGTCAGGCCACCTACAAGTTTTTGCGCTTCGCCAACTTGTCTGGAAGCAGTCTTTGAAACCATCGCTTTCCAACAACATCACTACTATTGCCAAGTCTGGGTCTCACGAGCTCGTTTTGCTTGAGGACACCAACATATGCGCGTTTAACCCCAGATTGATCAAATGCATTAGTCATCATGCGATTCTTCAAGCACATCAATGGCTCCTAGATCATCACATTCTGTATGAAAGCACGTACAAACCATCCAAGAGCTCCTACTCAGCAGCAATTTTCCCAATGGTGATTGCTTTTCATCCTCTCGACTTTGCACAAGCAAGGCGCGGTGAAGATACTTTCCTTTTAAAAGAACTTGATGTTGTCGAGCATTATGTGATAGAAGGAAAAGAGCTCGCTCACGCACGATTTTTTTTTGTGGAGGCAGCATGCGGTGACTTGCGGCGTATTGCTACAATGCATCCAAGTCTAAAGGGGAATAACTGCTGGAAATTGCTTGTGGAAGTTTGTGTGATTGATTCTCACGGAAAAATGGCGACAAAAATCTCTTCGTCAACTACGGACGAACTTTTAGTTGCAGCCTTGGATGAGGCTACGCTAAAGCAGCTTTCCGTGACAATTGTCATTCAGATTGCAGAAATGCAAAACCAGGATACCCGTTCAATAATGTTGCATAAGGTGACGAAGACGTACGTGTTTCACCACCATTCAACGGATGACCAAGGCAATGCCCAACCCACCGCCATGTTTTCACCGCTAGTATCATTTCGAGTGTCGAAGTACGGGATTTTCTTATCAAAACAGCATGCGCAGCTTTATTTGAAGACCATGTCTTCGAGTGTCTTTCATTGTCACGAGTCTAAAATCCCGCGAGACCAATGGACTCCATATGCATCACAGGCACTTCAGCAGGGAGATAGTTTGCTGATCTACGAGCTCAGCGTAGTAAACGAAATCCCAAGTCTATCGAATCCGCAAAAATGCCGTAAGGACGAGCTATTCACTCGCATAGTCGTGCACTCAGATGCTTGTCATCTCTACTCGCTTGTACGTGTGCAACTCACTTTCTTCTAACGTCATACTCACCCACTTCATCATTTCACCACTAACTCCGTTGATTACTGTGGTTTGACCAGGAACAAGCACTGCGGTGGCTTCTGGATGCAGTCCAATATCCGCCAACAGCACCATATTCCCGTAACGCAGACATTTCCGCCGGATTTCCTCCAGCCATGCTGGCTGGAGGAAATCCGGCGGAAATGCTGTTTAGCATTCATCAACTTTTTGTTCTCCGGGTTATTGAACAACTGGAACATCTCGTTGGTCCACTAAATGATCACCTTCAACTCGTGCATCAGCTATCAGGCTGTATCGATGCTTTCCGAAAGTGCATTACGCGTTGGGAAGGCGTCCAACCACCCACCGAAGAACAGCTCGAGCTTAATTGCAAGCAACGAGAGAAAGCGCCAAATGTTCTCCTTCCTACTCCACGAGAAGACCCGATAACTATCACCATCGAGCTAGTAGATAGTCTTCGTTCCATGTGGGTTCTCCTGCTATTCTTTCGCTTTTCATACCAGCGAGCGCTCTTTGCAAACGCTGACAGCAATCGAGAAGAGACCGGGTACAGTGATTTGTGTTAGTCAGCAAAGCACTCAAAATGCAATAAAAGAAAAAAAGTTTAATCACATTAATGCTCAGTTCCTAGTCATCAAGGTGAGATTCATCGCTCGTGTCCGTCTTCAGATGAAGAGCTATGCCTCTACCTGTCGCGGTACTCAGGTCGATCGGCTTCGGGTCCTTGAACTGACTAAGGATCTAGCATCAACGAAGCAAACGTGAATACCTTGCTAACACAATTCAACTTCTGTTACACCAACCACTTACCGGGAAGATAGCTTCACAGGCAGCGTACAATTCCCGTGGTTCTTTCGAATCGGTAAAAACAACTTTCCCGCTCACAAACACGAGGACCTTCACCTGGGGTTTCTCCAGGCGGTAGATTAGCGCAGGGTACAGCTCCGGCTCATACTACCACGACAACAATTGATCAGCATCATCTTTCCAGCGAAACTAAACTTGTTGTGCCTCTCTTCTCACCGTGCAGCAGTCGCTGTGTGCAAAGGCGAGAGCCTCCACAAGTACTCGGAAGCCCAAGTCGCACGTGCCGACGACATTTTGGATCTTAAAGTCGATGAGGTTGACTCCTGGGAAGTCCATCTTCTGGATCACCTGTGTGAACCTACGGGCCACATTCTTGATGGATTCTTCAGTGTCTGCACCCGTGCAAACCAGTTTACCATTGGCGAAGAGCATGGCCGTAGCCTTGGGGTTGTGCAGCTTCATGAGAATGCAGTTTTTCTTGGGCACCAGCTCCGCCTTGCGGTGAGATTTGACCAGGAGGTTCGTCAAGTCGAAGCGCATCCCCAAATTGGCAGAGCACACGAAGTTCCTGGCCGATACAAGCAATAATAAGGTTTGTTAGGGGGGTATTGGACATGTTAGAAGAACAGTATTATCTAGGCTTGTAGTCGGAATTCTTTCAAGTAAATTAGATGAGGAAATGCAAGAGATCAATGGGATCAATGTCGTACTTGATGTGGAGCTCGGGCAGAGCTGTATCAGCGGTGGAATTGTCGTGAATGGGCGGCATAGCGGCCATATTCGATGTGGTCCAGCACTGCAGAATTTGTGAACAGTGATTTGTTAAGTACGAATGTATGGAAATGGCTACATTGTAGAGTTAGGGCTACATCTGGTTGCTGTACGTTCGAGTAAAGTGCAATTGCTGCACGGCGCGTACGAGCTCGTTGTCAAACAGTTCATCTGTTTGCTGCTGTGGAGAGAGTTGGTTGCTTCTGATTGCATTGTTGCGTTTGTTTGTTTTTAATTGTTTGCGCTGCACTTCGAGAACTGCAAGTCTCTTTTTCAGTTTGGCTCTCTCAGCTTCAACGTGCTCAGCGATTCGCATCGACTCGTGGACTGACACTGGAGCTTCAGTATTATTTGCAGAGAACAACGTTTGGTTGTTGTCCATTTGACCAAGAAGACGGGCACGCATGGCTAGTGCACGTTGGCGGTTCCGTGCCATCACCTTATCGCGCACTCGAGCTTTTTTCTCTGCGATGCGTGACTCTTCCTCTTGACGCAGCCTGACTACCTCTTCCTGCTTCTTGTTCTGCAGTGCTCGAAACTTCCGCTGAATTCGAGATGCAGCTCGATAACGGCGAAGGTGAACAAGCAAATAGTCGCGACTTTCAAGAAGTTTTGCTGCTTTGATAGCTGTTTGCTTCAGCTGCACGATTAGTTTCTTGTCTGCTTCAGCTTTTAGTCGAGCTGGACAAACGGAATGGTCAGAGCGAATATTTTGTTTGAATCGAGCACATACACTTGGTGATTCGTACCTTTTTCAGCGATATCTCTTTGCAATGCCGCACTGGAGCTCCAGTTAATGTTGAAGCCCATAGGAACTTCAGCTTCGTCTTCAACATTGGGGCTTTGGGGAGCTTTGTATACTGCTGCACCGTTAGGCTCATTTGAGCTTAAGCATCTGAGTTTCACTTCAAGAGTTCCGAGCTCGTCTTGCAATGTCGTTAGGAACACCACTTCTCGTGATGAAACCAAAGCCTCCAAGTCTTTTTCGCTTAGTTGCCACCCACTTGTCCCGACATACACCAGTTGCGGCCGAGAACGTGCTGATGCTCCACCGCGAGAACGAGGCTTCAACACGAAAAGCTGGTAGTCGAGTCTGGGAAAAACTGCTTGTTGGTTCGTCTTCTTGATGACTCGGGCTTCAGGCAAAGCGAATCTTGGACAGCTAGTGCCGGGAGCTGCTCCCTGTTCATCCCACGCCAGCGTGACACTACGAAAGCATTTGTGGTGCCCATGCAGTCGAGTTGCGTCTGCAATAGAGTACTGATCTCCACTTTTCCCCTCGACAGCACGTATGGTTGCGTGTGCTACGTGTTCACTGCCACCGACACGTGTCAAGGACAAGAATCCATCCTGGTGAAGGAACAACGCACTAGCGAGCCAAACACGAGCTCGAACCACTCGCACTTCGACTTCCATCATGCCAGTTCGCTCTTTGCCAACTAACTTTGCCATGACCAAACACACTCGTCCACCCAAAATAGTCGGGTGCACGGTGTTCATGCCAGGCATTTCAACCTGCGGGATGACGTTTGCACAATCTTGCTTACCCGTCCTCAGCCACACGCTTTGTCATCACCGCTGCACCAAGCAAACCAACAAAAAAGACAGAGACCAAGCAAACGTAAGACAAAGTTCACTTATATATACATGCCCACGAAGCCTCTCAACGCAAAGGCTCTGATAAGTCTCGGGTGTCAAATAATACTTCCAAGCACCAAACTCACGGATGACCTGCCGTACCGTTACTCGGTCCTTTCCTCCTCCTGTGACCTTCTTCCACGCACACGCTCCTCCTGGAACGCTTCTCATCCTCTGAATAAATCAACCACACCAATCCACGGCCTCCACGCAGCTCAAACCTGAACAGCGCAGCCGAGCACACTCAGTGGCCAACTCCACCGCTCTCGTGCTCAAATGCAGCCGCTCAAGAGGTCATCGCGCGCTCGCGACCGTGCTTGATGCAATACCCATTCTTCTGCACCCACTTCTCGCAACCCTCGGCCTTGCACTTGATACCGCCACCGTGGCCGCGGCACAGGCCCTTCGACTGGCTGCTCTTGGGGCAGTCTGGGTGTTTGCAACGTGCGCCGCCACCGTGAGCCTTGCATAGGCCACGAGACTGCGCAGTCTTCTCGCAATCCCCGAACGAGCAGGGGGTGCCGCCGCCGTGTGCAATACACTTGCGGTTCGCCTGCGCGCTCTTGTTGCAGTTGGGATGCGAACAACGTTTGCCACCTCCGTGCGTGCGACACAGACCACGGGAGCGAGCAATGTTGCTGCAGTTGGCGTATCTACAGACACGTCCGCTGCGCGCACTATTACTGTTCAGCGCCGCCTGGGCTGCAGCAGTTGCTGCGGCCGTCATCGCATCACTGCTGCCTTCCGTGCGTCCAACACTCGAGCTGAGAAGACGGATGCCGCTGTCCTCGTCTTCGGATGAAATTGACATGCGGTCGGAACCGTCGAACGACATACGGGACCGTCTCCTGTCCTGCAGGAACGACACCCCAGGAAGTGACTGTGAGTACAACATCGGCGACGTGGAGGCCGCTGATGACAGCGAGGAGTTGGACATCGAACGGATCGGAGCCTTGGGGTGATGCTGGTGCAGCAGCTGCGGCTGGTTGAGTGGCGAAGGCGACGGGGAAGGAGACGACGACGACAACGTCGATACGTCCGAGAATGAGCGCAGCGACAGAGGCGGCGGGCGCGACGCGATCCCCAGCGACTTGAGGTGCGTGCCCGGCGAGTTGCGGATCGCGTTAAGCGAGGGCAGCCTTGGGCTATTTTCCACCTTGGCACTCAGAAAAGGGTTGTGCGCCTTGCTCATGGGAGCTGCAGGAGCCGACAGCGCCATGCTGGCGAACGGTGACACGGGTGGGGCCAGAGGAGGCGTCGAGTGTAGGTTGGACGAGCTGGAGCCGCCGTACGTGAAGGCGTGCGACGTGGAGGGCACACGCAGGCGGGGCACGTCCGCGTTGGGGCGCGGCAGCGGTGAGATGAAGCACATCTCCTCCTTCTGCACCTGCAGCTGTTGCTCAAGTTGGCGCTGCTCCTCCAGTTCAGCAGCCGAGAGTCCATCGTCGTCCACTAGGGGCTGGTAGAAGGCCGAGTTGGCGCCCAACTGACGCTTGAGCGGGTCCGTGAGCTCGCGCACGCGGTTGTTGGCGTCCACGAGCTTGAACGAGGGCACGCCGGCGGGGGCCGAGCCGTGCAGAAGCTGGTCGCGCGGCTGCATCCACTCCATGGAGTTCATTTAGCGCACACTTTTGGAAGAATCGACACTCGCGTTACAGAAGAAAAGGTCGGAGCGAGAGATCTGCGAGGCGCGGCGCGGAATGTAGAGTGAAGCGAGACAGGGTGGGGGCATAGTGGGTCTGGTGTGCGCCACACCACAAGTGCCCGAAAACACCGGTAGGGTTCAGGCTACGAGGAGATCTCCCCTGACATACAAATGTCAAGTTTCAAAAAAAGAAATGTTGACAGCAGAGACAGGCCACTGCACTCTCCCAAACAGTTGAAGAGCATATCGCTGTCTCACATGCATGCAGTGAGCTCTACACTATCGATCCTGCCATCGGGGAAGTCGAGTTCGCAATGTGGAGACTTTGAGTAACGCCACGTAAGAGATCCCAGACACAGACCGCCAGAACACACTTGAAATCTAGTTCAGCCTTACAGAGGCAGATGGAGGACGGACGTCCACGTGTTTCAGCAGTATGCGTGACAATTGAGTTTGTAAAGCTCACTACAGTAGTTGATAGCATCTATCATAACACATTCTGTTGCAGTACAGACAATTGACGCAAGATCGGACGTTGTGCCCCGAAAACTTATTGATATGTATTGGAATGTCGACAATAAATCACGAGAGCCTAGCCCCTATAAACTGCAGCCTTAATCCAGATGCGGCTTACCAACCAAGCCGATTTTCAGCCCTCTCTTCATTCCGTTGTCTAAAGAAGAAAGGGTATGCCCACCAATGTCTTAACATTTCCGCTTGTATGAGTAGCGACTCTTTTATCATACAATAATTGCGATATCAAATTGAATCAGTGAACAATTGGGGAGGAAGGTAAAGACAACAAAGATTACTATATTAGCACCGTTGTCATACATTAGCTTAGACTCGTACAGCCGATACGCTGTGGCAGGCCCACCCTGAGCGCAATCGGCGTTAACCGCATAAAATAAAATAAAACACCTACCACGAATACGACGAACACGTATACGTACGGCTATGAAGTTGGTTGGACTAGGTTTGCTGAGCTGAAACGCCCATGCATTTGGTCAAGTTAGATCAAGTGTTGCTAGTTGCTTCCAATATGAATAAGGTCGTTGCGGTGGAGCAAGCATGAGGATGAGGATCTTCGCGCTAATGATTGAATGGTTGTAGACAAAAAGAGGCGTGTGGTCGTGCTACTACTTCTACTACTGCAAATTAGTCGAAACCCATTTTCCCATTAGAGCTGCAAAGACGGCAGCGATTTCCGTGAAAAGTTGAACGTTTGCTGTTGTTCTCGTTCTGCTCTTCAAATGAACATATGAACAGCCTGGCTGTCACATGTGTTAAAAGATACTCGCCTATTCCAAAAACGGGGCTAGCCTCGTCTCTGGCCAATCAGAAGGCGGCAAATTCCTTCTTCAGCCTCTCCTCGCGGTGGCCTGATAGCGCCAAACGATATCTTGACGAGACCCTGCGTGGCTGCGGATGCCTGCGCTTTTCGGCTTCGCCATTGACGGCGCTCGAAGCGCACCCTCGGTATCCGCACCACCGGTCAGGCTGGGATGGGTCCCTCACCCAGAGACAGGAACTGCCGCCTCGCACACACAGCTGGCATCGCTTCACAAGGGTGCAGCAAATCCGCACTGTAGAGTCTACAGTGTAGACGCTGGAAGAACCCGACGAGGATGCGCCACGCAGGGACGGGCCAAGTGCCACTGCCAGTACCACTCCCCAAACACCGGTCTCAGCTTTGCAGTCTGCTACAACGGATTGGCGTGGTGTACACATATCCAGAGTGAATACATTCATCAAGGTATTGTCTGGTCCAGGCACAGACGGTTACGGTAGGTTGTCTAATACACCCGACGATTCTGTCGTAGCAGTAGACGATTATTGCAATTGCCATTGTCCGGCGCAAATGCAAATGTGAGCAACACTCATCCCCAAATGGGCACCAACAATCAAGTCCCCGTCAACCAGCTGACCTCAATCACTTGGGACTCGCCGCGCGAAGCGTATTGCCGACCGCGGCGTTCCTCGTCCAGAAGGCGCGTCCAGCTGGCTGCGAGCGGCAGCTTCAACGCCTTCAACGTCAATCTCTCTCTCGGCATGTCGAAGTTACCGCCGCGACGAGGCAACCAAAAGAGCTGGAGCGCTGGACCGCGAGGCGGGCTCCGTCGTCAGCCATGTACATCCCCGAGCGCATCACGCGCGCGAAGATATGTGCATGCACAAACGGCCGAAATCTCATTCGGAACGCGTTTGGCGGCGTTCGCTCGAATGCGGATCGAGTGGCTGTCGCGACGTCGCCGCTGCCGTTGGCGAGCGTGATCACCTTGGCTCTTGGTCACGCTCGACCGATGCCGGTGCTGGCGAGAAATTTGCGCGCCGGCCATCTGATCGGGAGGGCAGGGGGAGAGCTCAGCTGAAGCTGGTGGGCTGAAGGAAACGGGGGCAAGATGGGGGCGAGGCGTCCAATCACTCCATCGCGGCCCGGCAAGATCACACAGGGATCAGCTCAGCTCACGATTGAAGTTCGCCGCCACGGCCGATCGAGAGCCTGCAACGGCAGTCCTACTTGCTCTGACTCAGTACATGTAGGTCGCTTGCTTGCTCGCCCAGACGGTCGCAAAAAGAGACCGCAAAATCCAGCTGGCTCAAATTCGTCTACCGTCAAGGGAATATCATTTTCAAAAGGTATTGTATCTCACGCTCTCTATCACTACGTCCACGTAAGGGTAGCCAAAACGTATCCAATTCATTCTTGCAGACCAACTTCAACGTCTGCGATCCGGTGCAGCACTTCGTCCAGCGCTTCCTTCTCCACCGACTCGTCCCGCTGCTCAACCGTCACGGAGGACGCCCCGCAGTACGTCAAGAGCTTGGCAAGTCGCTCTCGGTCTCGACGCCGCTGCTCGCCGCCGACGAGTTCCGCCAACTTCCGCAGAGCACGCTGACGCTCGTCGTCGCTTGTGGCTACCGCGTGCTGGTCCAAGATCGCCTGTTGCTGAGTCTGC
Organism: Phytophthora sansomeana; assembly: GCA_032158285.1. Lineage (NCBI taxonomy): Eukaryota > Oomycota > Peronosporomycetes > Peronosporales > Peronosporaceae > Phytophthora > Phytophthora sansomeana. The sequence continues at coordinate 360,976 of JAPDHH010000193.1, forward strand.
ACGGCCACTAGTACCTTCTCCTGCTCCTGTAGCGCCGTCTGCAGCTCCAAAATGCGCTCGGGGAGCTGCTTCAATGCGTGTTGGCTGCGACTGCGCTGGGCAGCGAGCTCGGTGCGAAGTCTCTGACTGGTCAACACACGCAACTGCTGTGTCTTGCGCAGCTCGACGCGTAGATCCTCCAGCTGGCGCTCATAGCTGTCCTTCATGACGGTCATCTCTCTAGCCAATGCCAAGGCAAAGGTCTCGTGCTCTTCCACTGCAGAAGGATCATTAGTTTCAAACGAGGAGGAGAAGGGGTCGACTGACAAAACGTACCTTTAATTTGACGAGCACGACTCTCGAGACTTTCGTCTGGACACGAGAGACGACGAAGAATGCGACTTGCTTTGAGTTGATCCGCTACCGGGACCGTGTCGCGTCCCGCAGCTACGGCATCGGAAAATGGGTTGGGGCCGTGGAAACCGGAAGGCAGTGACCGCTGCTCTCCGTCCAGACTTTGGAGCGGGGCCAGTGGCTGGTCAACATACTCGAGGTACAGGGCCTCCAACTGACTGCGCATATCCGCCAGCTTCCAGTCGGCGTGATCTAACTCCTGACGCAGCGTTTTCCACCGGTGGTGAATTTCGCGCCAACCGTCTACGTCTGTTGTTAGAGTAGTTTTCGCTTGAGCGCTTGATGCTGCTGAAGCCTTACTATCTCCGTTCAATGAGTCCTCGTTTGGAGATAGATCTGAAAGCACTGCTGTGTCAAATAGTGCAACCAACACTTGCAGTCGTTGAGCTAATAGCACGATGATCTGCTTCAGTAAATCGTGGTCGGTCTTCTGTTTAGATGCTGCAAGTAGTTGCAACTCGCGCTGCTGATCGAGCTCAGCCCGCTCCATCTGAAGCTGACGTCGCTCGGTCGTCACTTCCGTTCGCTGCTTCTTCAAACCTCTGAACAAATAAAACTGCAGGTTTAGACAATTCATCCGGCATGGCATCGAATGCAACACTAACAAACCTCTGCTCTTCGGTAACGCGTCGTTCTCGGGCACTAAAGCTGAGAAAGCTTTCCGTCAATTTCATTCGTTCGGATGCTGCCGCTGCGCGAAATTTGTTCCTCCAAATTGTTTATCTTTTGCTTCGCCTTTTGCAACTCTGCTCGTAGCTCCGACAAACTTGCTTGGTGTCTCGCAGATTTGGCTTTCGGAGAAGCCAAAGCGTGGACCAGTGCTCGATCAAGGTTCCCGCGAATTTCAGTTAGGCTCTTGAGCTCTGTTTTCATCAAAGCTACTTCTTCTTGTAGCTTCTTCTCCGTTGCGACAGATTCTTCTTTCGTCAATTGGAGCTGTTCGTGCTGGGAGCGCAATGAACCGAGTTCGCGCTCAAATGCCTCCTTGGTTGATGAGATGTCTGCTATCCTATCTGCATATTCTTTCAGCTTCGCTTCAAAAGCTAGTTGTTCCTGTTCGCGCTGGCGCTTCCTCTCCAACAAACAAAGATTGGCCGTAGCGAGCTCTGCAGCCACCGCCTGAGCTTGCTCGACTGCGTGGGCAGCTTTTTCTTGTTCCATAGCAACTGCTTTGCGTTGTTGGTCTCGGAACAAGGCTGTGTTTTGCCGCTCAGCAACCAGAGCATGTTCCAACGCGGAAACGCGCTGATGCCACGCACTCTCTTCGCGTTGCTGGCGGCTTTGCAACTCCTCGTCGTCAATGGGAACTGATCTACTCAGTTTTGCTTCCAGCGACTGAATTTGAAGAGTTTGGCTGTCCAGCAGAGTCTGCTGACGCTCGATCTCCTTTCCAGCCGTCTCAAGTCTCGACTCGCTCTGTTGTAACAAAACTAACTTGCACTCTATTGCAGTTTTTGCAACAACGAGTTTGGAGGCTAGGCTTGTAGAGTCTTCGTTCCGGACTTTCAGGTCGTGGTGCAAGCTGCGAATGATACCTTGTGCTTGCTTGTAATCACCTTGAACTTCTGTTAGTTCGGCTTGAAGACCAGCTAATGCTTGCTTTGTTTGAACAAGTTGTTGGGCTACAAGTTTCAGCTGTGCTGTCGCCGATCTTGCCTCAGTCTCAGCCTTGGCAGTAGCTTGAATTTGTCGCTGCCCAGTCTCGTCGTCTTTTAGGCGGATCAGGCGTTCCAGCTCTTGCTTGTCACGCCGAAGCTGTGCTTTCTCCTCAGAAGTAGACATCTCCAAGGAACGATATCGTTCAACTGTCGATACTAGCGAACTTTGTAGATCCGATAAACGTTTTTCCATGGCGTCAACCTTATGGACACGAAAGCAGGATTAATTCGAGTTATACAGAAGGAAGTTTGCAGTGCAAAATATACCTGTTCCTGATGCGAGTTATTAGATGAAATCATGGCTTTGTCATGCAGCTGGCTCACGTTTTGAAGCTGTTCAAGAGCAGTCTGCGTCTCAAAGTTCGCGTTTTTCAGCTAGGGTATACAAATTGGTGAGTAAATCGTTGTCTGAAAAATAATTTGATCTGCCAGAGGAAGTACCTGTTGCACTAACTCGTCTCTTTGTCGTGTCTGGATTTGTAGGATTGATTCCACTCGATCCTTCTCTAAAGATGCTAATCGTGTAAGTTGCTCCGTTGCTAAAGTGGATTTTGACTGAGCTGAATCTTGAGAACTTTCAGGGTTTTCAGTCTCCGGAACATTGCTCATCTCTCTTTCTTCATAGTGCTTGTGCACGTGCCTAAATCTCTCAAATCGCGGTCGCCGACTTGCCAATACATCCTTAAAAAAATCGATCTGTTCCGTCAAATGGTTTAGCTGTGTATCTTTGTTCGCGATCACTTTGATAAGATTATTTTTCTCGGCTGTGCACGCCAGTATTGTTCGTCTTAATACCTGTATTCTCCATTCAGCACAACGTCAGCAAAGAAGTTTTAGTAAAGGCAAAATGTCGCTAGCCTACCTCGGTTTGCTGAAGAACGCTAAGAATGCCACCAGCATACATTGAGGCAGAACTTGTGCCGCATCCATTTCCAAACGGCAAAGGCTTATCAACTTTTTGCTGCCTAGTCGGAGGACGCACTAGCGTCAATTTGAAGTCATATTTGCTGAATTCTGCCGCACCGAGACCACCACTTCCGTAAAAGCTTTCAGAACTGTCAAAGCTGTTGTGAGCAAGGCAAAATTCCATCAAGGCAATCAATGTGTCCGATAACATTTCCTCTAGCCCGACTTTTGCAGCTGTCAACTAAATCATGGGCGTGCACGTTAGCAAAAGAATAGCAAACAACACCTGCATATCAATTTACCTGTGCTGGGTTTGATGAGTAGTTGTACCTCAGCAATTGTGTCTGGATGTTAGCAGTGGAGACAGATCCTGAATCAGGGTTTAGGTCCATATTGAGCTGGGAACTCCATCCCAGGTATGCTTTGGTGTCTCGGTGAAGCAGTAAATTCTTTACGTGATTTGGTGCTTGGGACGTAGTAGCTCTTGAATACCTTTCGCGTTTTTCGCTCTCGTTGGCCTCACTTTCAAGTCGTCGATGTACAAGATGCAAATGCAAAATATCAGCTTTCAGTTGCTCCAAATACTGTTCATCAAGAGACGATGGTGATTCTGGTAGTGCTTCGTTGTTTTTCCCGTCAACTTCGGAGCTGTTGGTGGTTTCTCTCTCTACATAACGCGCATCAGCAAAGCACATCATGACCATTTGTTTTTCTTCTAACAACGACTGACCTTGTTTAAAGCAGAATGCTCTTTTTACAGACGCCTGGGTGGATTGGGATGTGCGCCCTCCATCTCGAGCTGTACGCGGCCGTTGCTTTGTTTCTTCGGGCATTGCCAGTGGTGCTGCGTCAGGGCGACGCACACCACTACTGCTTTGAGGTCTACAAAAGTAAAGCAGAAGGTTATCAACTGGTTGCAAACATTTTATGCACTCATTCTAACGTACCGATTAAGAAAGCGGCTACTAGCTGGTCGTTGATGAAGGAGTGGCGGTGGTTGTAGATTCTGTTGCAGTTGATTCGAGATAGAGCGATCAGGAACACAGGCTTCGTCCTCATAGCGACCTCTGTTCACACTGGGCTTAAACCCCGACGAAAACGACAGAGACCTGGTAGAACACTCAAAGATTAGACAGTCAATTCAAAGTCCCGTCCAAAATCAATGGCGTACTTGAGGCGTTCGTTGAGGAAAGTCACCGCTGGTGTGGACGTTCGTCGAGGAGCGGGTCGTCCGTAGAGATCCATGGTGTTTGCAATCGCAATTCACAATCGTTGCTCAAGCTTGGCTGACTTTAGGCAACCATATTTAGCGCTGACGTCACGTTGGACTAGTCGAAATTGCGATCTTCTTGAAAATGGCGAGTACGTTCACGTTTAGCTTCCTGGTCTCTATGAACTCCTAACACAATTTTGTGAAGAAGTTTACGTACGTGTATATGATACCCAGCACAAGTGTTGCCTTGTACTGCCGATATCCTGTGCCGAATAGCTTCCATCACTGCTGCTTCAGATGTTCCTGTGTATCCACCAATGGTTCCTGCATGGATTCGTGTTGCTGTCGGCATCGAGTTTCACTTACAAATGCAAGTCAACTTGGCCATTGAGATATCATGGAGGCTGATCAACTAACTTTGGCGTATTCGGCAGATATCTTGCTCGCCAATTTATCTGGGAGCGGTTTGGCTGGGAATGTGACAGTACTTCTCTTCTACGCGGGTCTCGAGAACTTGCGTCTTTATCAAAGTTGGTTCTAGCAAAGACACTTTACGTAGTGAATCGGCTTTCTGACTTGCTTTGGACGTTGCCTAGGTTCGAAAGGCAACAAAACTAAGAAGCGAGCGCCGTTGGTGGTCGCCATGGTGTTGGCTGTGCCTGCACTAGTGTGCAACAGTTTCTTTTTGCAGCTCCAGACTCATGTGTACGTGTACTATATTTTTTGCTGGCAGAATACCATCTAAGCTCAAGATATTTGGTTGTGGAACTCTGCAGGCTGCAGCTCGAGCGAATCCTAAACAGCTTTGCCATGGCGCTGTTAGGCATCGAAGTGGTGCTGGCTGTGCTAACGATGCTGTGGCTTTTCAGCACGAGCACGGTGTAAACCGGAATGTACTTTACAAGGCCTTGCAAGAGGAAGCAAAGCTCGAAGCCGAGTGTTGAAATGCAATATTCAGTGAACGAAAAGTAGGCGGTGTTGCTTCGCGTTAGCCGAAGCTTCCACTACCTGAGTGTGTTTAAGCCATGGTACCGTGCAGCACAACTTGTTCAGCTTCAGGGGCGCGCACAATAGTCGTACCAAGACGGTAAACCTTCTCGCCAGTCTCCTCAACCTGTCGCGTTACCTCAGCCACGTTCGCCTCGGGCAAAAGCAGCACCATGCCGATACCGCAGTTGAAGGTGCGGGCGAGCTCGGCGTTGGAAAGGTTGCCCATCTTTTGCAGCCACTTAAACACGGGTGGCAGCGGCCAGCTAGCGCAGTCGATGTCCACAGCCATATCCTTGGTCAACACACGCGGGATGTTCTCCAGGAGACCACCGCCGGTAATGTGAGCAAGTGCGTTGATCTTGCCCGCCTTAACGGTCGGCATCAGCTGCTTGACGTAAATCTTGGTGGGGGTAAGCAGGCTCTCACCCAGGGTCTTGCCAGCCTCGAACGGACACGGGTCACTGTAGGCGAGGCCGGACACCTCCACAAGCTTGCGCACAAGGGAGAAACCGTTCGAGTGGACTCCCGACGAAGCCAGGCCCAGCACTGCGAAGCCAACCTCCACCGGCAGCGGCAAAATAGCGCTCTTGCGAACTGCGCCAACACAGAAGCCGGCCATATCATAGTCACCGTCGTGGTACATGGACGGCATCTCGGCAGTCTCGCCACCGATAAGACCGCAGTCCGACTGACGGCAACCCTCAGCAATGCCCTTCACCACATCAGCGGCTTCCTCCACCTCGAGTTTACCGCAAGCATAGTAGTCAAGGAAGAACAGAGGTTCAGCGCCCTGCACGATAAGGTCGTTCACACACATGGCCACAAGGTCAATGCCGACGGTGTCGTGCTTCTTGGCCAACTGCGCTACACGCAGCTTTGTTCCCACACCATCCGTGCAAGCCACAAGGGCAGTGTCCTTCTCGTACCCCGCAGCCTGTAGATCGAAGATGCCGCCAAATCCACCGAGGTCAGCATCACAGCCCACACGCACAGTCGATTTGCAGAGCGGCTTGATCCTGTTTACCAGCTCGTTACCAGCATCAATGCTCACGCCAGCGTCAGCGTACGTGATCTCCTTCTTTTCCAGCCTTTTTCTTAAGCAGCAGGCCGGTCTGTGACAGCTTGATAGCGTGAAGAAAAGCTGCGCCCTCCAGAGGCTGCACACGAGCCTTTAGCGTCTCGGGCGTATCAACCTCCAAGACCGGGCACTTCATCTGCACAGCGATCGGGCCCGCGTCCACCTGCTCCGTAACGAAGTGAACAGTGCAGCCACTTTCGGTCTTCTTCGCGTCCAGCACAGCGCGGTGAACGGCAAGGTCCATGCCGCCAGCGAAGTCCGGGAGAAGCGAAGGGTGCACATTTAGAACCTTGTTTTCCCATTCCTTGCAGAACTCACCCGACAGAATGCGCATGTATCCAATGAGCAGCACAAGATCCACGTTCTTCTTCTTCAGCACCTCCGACACCTGAGTGTCAAACTCAGCACGGGACAGTCCCTTAGCCGAAAGCGCCACCGACTCAATTCCGTGAGACTTCGCGCGCTTCAAGATACCGGCAGCAGACTTGTCACTGACCACGATGTCAATGCTCGCGTTCAGCTCGCCGGCCTCAATCGCGTCAATGATAGGTTGCATGCTACTGCCACGCGTGGATCCAAGCACAGCCAGCTTCAACTTCTTGGCACCGTGCAGGAGGCCCTTGAGGCCGATGTCCAAACGGTATTGAGCACCCTCGAAGTGAATCTTCGAGACGCCTTCGTACGCACGGTCAAGAGCACCCTGCAGCGAGGGGCCAACAGCGGTGACAGCCAACACACGGCCACCCGACGTCGCGACACTGCCGTCCGCAGCAGTCGCCGTGCCTGCGTGGAACACATCCACGTCCTTCATCAACTGAGCGTCGCCCAGACCGGTGATAACCTTGCCCTTGCGGTAGCTGTTTGGGTATCCCTGCGATGCCATCACAATGGTAGCCGCGGCACCGCTCTTCCAGGATACGAGCGAGCGCTCGAGACGGTGCTCAACGCAAGCGCGCATGATCTCAAACAGATCGCTGTGCAGCAGCGGCAGCACCACCTGGGTTTCCGGGTCGCCAAAACGACAGTTGAACTCGACGATCTTGGGGCCCGTGGGGGTCAACATGAAACCGGGGTACAGCACACCGACGTACGGCATGCCCTCCTTCTTCATCGCAGCAACTACGCGCTCAACAATGCCAACGCACTCACGCTCCAGCTCACTGGTGAGGCACGGAGCAGGGCCATAAGCACCCATACCGCCCGTGTTCGGGCCCTGGTCGCCGTCCGAGATACGCTTGTGGTCCTGCACGCCGGGCATGCACACTACGTTCTCACCGTCGCAGAATGCCAAGAGCGACACCTCCTCGCCAGTCATAAATTCCTCCAGCACAACCTCATCGCCAGCCGAGCCGAAAGCCTTCTCCAGCATGACCTCACGCAGAGCCTCGTGAGCCTCCGCCTTCGAGGTTGGGATCAGTACGCCCTTACCAGCAGCGATACCCGAAGCCTTAACCACAATGTTGTGGTCAATCGAATCCAGGTACTCCTTGGCCTTCTCGTAGTCCGTGAAGTTCTGGTACGCAGCCGTCGGAATGTTGTTACGACGCATAAAGTCCTTGGAGAAGGCCTTCGAGGCTTCCAGCTGCGCGGCCACCTTGCTGGGGCCGAACGCCGGGATGCCAGCAGCGTTCATCTTGTCCGCAAGTCCGTCAATCAGCGGAGCCTCCGGGCCCACCACACAGAAGGTGACACCCTTGCTCTTGGCAAAGGCGATGAGTTCATCGTGCTGGCCGACGCCAATGTCGACATTAGAGATACCGGCCGCCACGTCCTCCGTGCCGGCGTTGCCCGGAGCCACGTAGATGTGTCCCGTCGAGGTCGACTGCGCCAACTTCCAGGCAATGGCGTGCTCGCGGCCGCCGTTGCCAACCAGCAGCACATCGTGCACTACTTCGTCGTCACCGCTGAGACTGGCAGCGATGGCCTTGTCCAGCTCCGCGAACAGCGCGAAGGCCTTCTCAGCCAGCGCGCGGCGCTCCCGCAGCGAGAACGCCAGCGATCCGTCGCGCGAGATCTTGCTCTGCACCGTAACGAGGTCCTTCTCGTCCACCACGACGCTGATCTGCTTGTGGTTCCACGCAGCGGAGCGCACGAATGCGTAGGCGCCCGAGACCCACTGATCCACGCGCGCGTGCGCTGCGGTGCCCACGTCCGTTGCGCTGGGCGGCAGAGCCAGGACGGCCTCGACGCGGTCTGAGAGCATGAGCTGCACGTCGGCGGGCGTGGCCACAGCCACGTGCGGCACCTTGGCAGCCACCAGCGCGGCCTCCACGGCGGGCGAGCACAGCGAGGCCACGCGCAGGCCGCCGGTCTGCAGCGCCGCGGCCGTCTGCACCAGCGCGTCGGGCGCGCGGTCGCCGCAGAGCACCACGAGCGGCGTCGATGGAGCCATTGGAGGAGAGGAGCTCTTGGTTGGGGCGAAGCGATTCGGGTATGGGCTGGTTCGTGGGTGGCCACCGACTGGTCTATCTTGTCCTTTTGGGCAGCGGATGGCTAACAACACGGCAAAAGGCCCAGAGCGCCGCGGATTGGTCGAAAGGCTGCATCCACGTGCGGGGATTGGGCAAATAGGAGGTGATGAGAACAGCTGGTTGGAAACTGTGTCAACGCTGTGTGGAACGAGGCCCTGGTGGGCGAAGTCTCCATGTTGCAGGCGACTTGGGTGGCGCAAGAAATACCTCTGGGAGTTGCGGGAGGAGTGAATGGGCGGAAGCTGCAAATGCCGTGATCGTAGCAGGTTGAAGCGGTACCTACCAGCAACACGGATCACAATGACAATGACCCAGCGGAATGCGGATCTAATTTTGGCCAATCATCGAGCGAGACGCCTAAAATGCAACTTACAGGTTGATTGGCAAGTTTGCTGAGTTGGGCTTTTAAGGTTGTGGTATTATTCGTGAAGCAACCTACAGTACCTAGTGGATAACTCGCATTTCGTCGCGCATAGCGAGTGGGAAGATACCCGTCGCTGTCCAATTTATTCGTGCACGACGCCACTTTCGCTTCATAGGAATCTGAAGGCAGACTCTGGCAATCCGGCGTGCCTAGAGCTCGGAAATTCATAGCGCTTCCTTCCGTTTGCTGGTTTTTGAGCCACTGTGGCAACGACGAGATGTTGGTGTATTGCACGTCCAAGTCCCAGAGATTGGTCCAGGACGGAATTTTCTCTAGCGGGTTACGGTCCAGCAAGACAGTTACGACGTTTTCGTTCAATAAACTGTTGGGGATCACCGAGATGTTGTTGTCCACGACGGACAGGTACGTCACTGGCATTTTTGTCAAGACCAGTGGGAACTCCTGCAACTCGCAGTGCTCGATGCACAGCACCACAACCGATGACCATTTCTTGTCGAGGTTATCTGGCAATGGCCCGCCGAGGTCCGATGCTACAAACTCAACGTCCACAATACTTGGGGATAAGTCGGTCGCTAAACCTGGTGGAAGCCCTCCACCGAATCGCGTTCGCACAAAAAATACCGTTGTAAGGGACGGAAAATACGGGAACGTCAAGGATGCTGTGCTAGGCCACTCCAGAACCGTCGCATTGTACAGCTCAAGTACCATGAGATTGTTGAATCGGCGAATTTCCTTCGTGATGACAAGTTCAGGGCAGTGTGTGATGATAAGTGAATTGAGCGCATCGGGGCCCAGAGACTGCAAAATACTACGAGTTTCAGCCTCGCGTCCAGTAATGCCTCTTTCGAAACAATTTATCTCCATGACTGAGCACGCACATCGGTGTGTAAATCAAGGGTGCATACGCAGTTTACACCCCACCTCGCAAGTGCCCGTATCACCAAAGAAGATTCTAGTTGCCGTGATTGATGTGAGAAGAACAAACAAGCCACAACAAGACATGAGTGCTACGATGCCTCTTCCAAGACGAGCACCAGTGTATCTGTGTTTTACTTTTGCTGGATGAAGGGATGGATGTGGTTCTGGCGCTATAGCATTTTGACGACAACGAGACAGGGTTGATGAAGACTTCGTAGTATGGAGCCATGCAGATTGGCATCCAGCTACTTCGTGACGAACCGAGTGCTTCACATTTTGCAGACCCAGGAGCATGCTCAAACACGGCATCGCTGTGGTGACAGCGTCCAACCAGGAAGTAATGAAAAACTGTTTGCACTCGAGGATACCTTTGATTAGCAGCGTGTCCGAGTATTCGATTTCATCAGAAACGGAAACATCGTACGTCAGGATGTAGACAGAGATGATTGCCCAGGGAATAATGAAGCCCCAAACAAAGTCGATCATCAGGTCGATCACAGTCGCGTACAGCCGCCTCAAGCCGATGTTTTCTTTCGAATTGTAGAGAACCAGTATGTAAGCGAACGAGTTCAGAAAGACTAATGCAGCGAGCACTTGGTTTATCGGCACGCTGGTTATCAAGAGGCTAGACGAGTGGGCCTGTACAACCAATGACGCAAATCGTGCGATCTCTTGGGTGAGTAACACGATGTTGTACCATTCCCCTCGAACGCTGACAGCATGTGCAAACTTTGTGGTAAAGCGCCTCACTGCTTGAAAATTCGCAAATAAGCTATTCGCTGCTTCACCCTTGATCGCACTGCTACATTTTCTCCTTGTGCTCATCTTGCGAAATACCAATCGTCGGTATCGAGCCGAGTAAAACATCATTTCCAACGCGCTCAAGAAATTTACCAAACCGATGAATGCGTAAAACAAAATCACAAGAAGGTAGTCTTCCTGAGGCATCAATTGCAGGGAACGACCTTAAATATGAGTAAACGATGCTGAACCCAGAGTAAGGCCTCTCCGCTTCTGACTTCTGAGTAAACGCATCTCACTTTTTTCCGGCGTTGTTAGACTACACCACTACGGACTTCTGAGTAAACCGACTATAATGTGAGCACAGGATATTGGAGGCCATTTTTTCTTTTGTTTGTTTTTGTTAGTTCATCCAGGACCCCCCATGCATTGTTTCCTATTCTATCATATTCAAACATACAAGCACACACTCGCGGTGACGTCCATACCAATTCTCGGCCAGTTCCTCACATTCAACCTCCACCACTTGTCCATTCGACAGCTTCAAAGTCCAGACAAACACTCCTTCACGCTCAATCCATGCCATGGCTACGCCAGCTCTTGTCTCCGGTTCCTCTTCTTCGGTAGCTGTCTTTCGCAGTACATTCCAATGTAAGGGTCGTGCTGGATCCACGTATGGTTGTAGGTCTCCACAGTCACGTATGGTAGTAGGACCCCACGGTGGCATATATTTATACAACGATGCGGCCCATTGCGGTGACAGGGTTACACGACCACATACATTTTTGAAAGACGTCCTGAAGAACTATTCAACTCATGGAGGACTAGATGGTCAGATGAAATTACTCAGAAGTCAGTAAAATGCAAAGCCGCTGCACCTTGAGCTCGAAAAGTACTCAGTAGTCAGTATGTTACTCTGAAGTCAGGAGTTTTGGGGCCTTACTCTGGATTCAGTACAAGTTACTCAATAATAAGTAGCACCCCAATTGCAGTAGCTGCACGTAGTAGTCCATATCGGGTGAGGAGATATAATAGTAGATGTAGGCGAGCATCACCGAGTAAAGCATAATGAAGACGTGGAAGAAGATCACCATTATCCATGCAACTCGAAACGTCTGCTGGGTCAAGTGCAATAGCGGTTTGCTTGTGTTGTCGACTTGAATCGGGAGCGGATTGTTCTGCAGCGCTCTGGGCTGAACAAAGACCGAGATTTTCCGCGACGTCTGCATTGCAATTGTAAATGCAAAAATCAAGTGTGGACTATTTCGAGTTTGCTGGTGATTCAGGACGATCGGTGATCTCGAGGACGATTTTATGCAAGACGCACTATTTCAAGTCTTGTATTACATGTATCATTTCATCGCAGTACAAACAACTTGCACACGTAACGGATGCCTGCGGTAGGCCTGCCAGGCCCTGCCAGCTGAAGGTCCGATTTCCGAGAGGGAATCCCTTCGTCGACGGGATGATGCAACTGCTGCTCACTTCGCGTTCCTCTATCCATCACGCAGACAAGCCGCTTGTTGAAGGAATCATGGCTCCACCGACTTCGTACGGCTCGGTCTCCGTCACAATTGACGAGAACTCCAGCCAGCCACCGTCTTCTTGCTCAGATGTCCTCAAATCGACCTTCACGTTGGTGGTGCTGGCGTTGGTGGTCGCGTTCTTGGTCATTGAGTTTGGTGTTGCAGCTGTCGCAATTGGTTTCGGTGTGGCTTTCGCTGTCGTGTTCTTGGTGACGTTCCTGGCATTCTGCGCCGTCGCGCGATCGCTAGTGCGCTCCGTCTTCATGATCCCCTTCGTCGCCCTCCGACTGCAGCTCAATATTCTGTCAACGTCGTTGGCGTATGCGCTTCGAGGCTTCCGGCCCCTTTATCCGCAGTGGACGCTGACGTTCGAGATCACGTGCAAAATGATGCGCTTTATGTTTGAGGAGTACGGCGAGATCATCGCCTTTGAGAACGCTGCTCTAATGCGTGAGTCCTTTGCGATGCACGGCAGATTGATCCTCAAGTCCAACTGCCGCAAGCACAATACCCGCCCCGAGCAGATCCACGTGAACGGCATGGACCACATGTGGCTTCGTGATTCCGACAAGAGACAACAACGGATCGTGGTTATTCATTATCACGGCGGAGGCTTCGCAATGTCTGATCCTCTCCAGGATGTGGAACTCGCCAACCAGACGCACTCGATGCTGCAGCAGATTCTCAGGAGCAAGTACCAGCTCGATGTGTCGGTGGACGTGCTGTTATCCAACTACCGAAAGTCCCCGGAGAACCCATTCCCGACACCAGACAACGACTGCCTGAACATGTACAAGTGAGCTTACCGGTACGTGCTGAAGCACGAGAAAACCTCCCCAGACCATGTGCTGTTTAGCGGAGACAGCGCCGGCGTCAAGATGTCTCTCGTCAACTGCATGCGTGTACGTGATTCAACGCCGGAGCTGTTTGCCGTTGGGATGCCTGCTGTACTCCCCCAGTGTGGACTTTGACGAAAAAGGTGGCGACGAGAAGAGTCCCGACTGTATCATGCCGTCTGCATTCGTCGACGCAGTTCACCAAACGTACCTCGCCAATGTGACAGACCCAGAAGAGCACTTGAAGGTGTCGCCTATCAACGGTGACCTCCGCAACCTGCCTCCTATGTTCGTGCAGTACGGCACTCTCGAGCGCTTCTACGAGCAGGGCATGCGCATCGTTGCTAAAGCAAAGAAGCAAGGAGTCGTGAATAGGGAAGTCGACCTGCTTGAAAACATGCCACACGACGCGGTCATGCTCCCCACCAACGTGAGTCCCGCCGCGAAAGAAGGTATCCGCCATGGATGCGAGTTCGCAGCCAAACTGGCTGCTGCGGTGCTCTTCAAAGAGCCTGAGCCGGAAGTAACGAACTAAATGGTGTTACCGTCACCGTTGAGACTGCTTGTTTTAGCTTATTGCTACAGGAGCGAAGTCTAGACCTTGAATGCCGTATCATAACAGCAAAATAGTTGTGTGTCAACGGAACCAACGCGTTGATCATCCAAAACAAGCTCCCAAAATGCGTTCGTTGGCTCTGTTGTTGCTCAAGGGCAATCGTTGTGCTACCCGTCTGCTGAACACCAGGCTTACATTGATACCTCTCCCCCTCCACTTCAGCACGAGCCTACAGCAACAAATTACACAGACAAAGTCACCGTGTGTGTCCCACAAAGACGCGGGGTTGGAATTATATTCTACGCCGCAATGGCGTTAAGTACAATCCTGCCCCCCATTACGCTCGCGAGTCGCGGGGTGTAGCAAGCAACACCCCCGAACTGCTGGGTGGATGATGGCGCTGGCAAGAGCCGAGAGACCGACCAGTCACGAACAACGCGCTTAAGCGGAGTCAGCGATGGTCACCTCGACCTCGACACCAGGCTCGATCGAGATGGACGTGATCTGCTTGACGATGTCCGACGGGGCGTGCAGGTCGATGATACGCTTGTGGATGCGCATCTCGAAGCGGTCCCACGTGTTGGTACCTTCACCACAGGGCGACTTGCGCGTGGTAAGACGCAGGATCTTGGTGGGGAGACGCACGGGGCCCGACACCTTGAGGTTCTTGTCCACGGCGCCGCGCTTGAGGTCAGCGCACACCTTCTCCAGGTTCTTGACGTTGCGGCTCGAGAGCGTAATGCGGATGCGGTGGATGCGGGTCTCCTCCGCCTCGACGGTCTTCGGCTTGTTGACAAGGGACATGGTGGATAGAGGGCTGTATACAGACAGGGAGGTGTTAGTGTCTACGCAGCTATAGACAGAAGAACATCGGGCATGAACGCACCAGTAGCTTTGGACTGACAGTAACCTGAATCCAAAATGACTCGCGCATTGCTCTCGGCGGTGCAGCGAATGGATGGCAGCCACTCGCAACCGACTGAAGTGGCGACATGAAGTAACACGGGTAGGTGTTGTGTGTATATGATGTGGCATTACTTAGTGGTTACTTTTATGCTGCACAAACGTTGAGGTCACGTATTGGCACTTCCTTCTCTTCCTGCGGCAATGAGCGTGACGCTGACGGGGCGTCCGGCGGCCGTGTGTCTGGGCATGGGCGTGGCCATGCTGGCGTCCGTGTCGCTGCGACACAACGCGACGCTGTGGCGCGCCTTCCGCTCGTGTCGGGCGCGTCGCGGCCTGTGCAGCTCCAGCTCCGAGCGCCTGTCGACTGCGCGGCTGTTGCCCTGCGCCAAGGAGCTGGAGCAGACGAACCCCAGCAGACTCAGCAAGCAGAAGATCACGGTGGTGCAGGTGCGGCGATTGGCTCGAAGTTTCGAGACCGTAAGAGTGGAAATGGGGGAATTGCGGCCGTCTGACTCGATTTGGCTTGTGCTCTGAGCAGTTGAACATCTTGGCCAGCAATTTGGCCACGAGGAACCACTTCCCCTATGTGCTGGAGTCGAGTCTCAACTGGGAGAACCGCAAGATGGCGCTGCTGCGACAATTGGAAGCGCTGGATGCCGATGTGCTGTGTCTGGAGGAGCTCAGTGACTACTGGACGTGGGTGCTGATAATTGGGAGCTGTTGCGTAGTAGTAGATGGGGTATTGACGTTATGTTTTGTGGTGGGGTGCAGATTCTTCAAACTGGAACTGCAGGACAGAGGATACGAAAGCGTGTACGTGAAGCGACCGTCGATCCACGTCTCCAATTGGTCCGGAGAGAAGAAGCACGACGGCTGCGGGATCTTTTTTAAGTGAGTAGGCGTGTTGGGCTTGAAAACAGGTATTTTGTTATGCGGTGGAGTTGCTGACGTGGTTTTGTGCTTTGTGTGGCCATCAGGAAGGATAAGTTTGAGTTGAAAGAGTTCGAGGCCGTCAACTTCCACGACCCGCACGACCGCGTGGCGGTGTTGGCGCTGCTGAAGATGCGCCACTTTGCGCAATTTGTTCTGGTTGGCTGCACGCATTTGTGGTGGAATGCGAAGTACGTTGTATTTTCAACATTACTACGGATACACTTAAAGACTAACATTTGTTTCACCCATATGCAGAAAGGTAGACCATCAGATGGCGGAGCTGTACGAGCTTGAAGAAGAAGTGATCCGCATGAGCAGCGATGTGAAAGACAAGTACGAGAACGACTTGGCCGGAACACTGACTGGGCAGAACAGCTTACCGATCGTACTGTGCGGTGATTTTAACAACTCTCCCGAGTCACCAATCTACGAGTACATGGAAAACTCCTTCATGCAGAAACCCAACCTGGAAGGTGTGAGCGAAATATTCCGTAGTGCCTACGCTTTCTACAAACCGAATGCGCTGACGAGTGCGTTGGAACACTCTGAAGACGCCCTGGAGTCGCTGAAGGTAGAAGAAGGCAAGAAGGCCGAGCCACCGCACACCACGGTAAACTTCCGGCGGTGCTGGACGATCGACTACATTTGGTACTCTAAGAGCAGTTTGGTGCCCTCGCGCGTGCTGGAGATTCCGCCGGAGAGTGTACTGCGAGCAGAGGAAGGACCAAGAAACTGGTTCAATCGATTGGCCATGTCCGACAGTTTGAACCGTTCGGGTCGCCTGCCATCGAGTCTGCAAGGCAACTACAACGGAATCCCCAACTCCGTTTTTGGCAGCGACCACGTGCCCATCATGGCCGAGTTTGAGTTCCTCTGTGCCACTGAGGACAGCAAAGAGTAACATTAAACAAGATACAGATCGTGTTCATCACTAACGTCCGAGTCGACTGCAGCAATTGAGTCGCCAATCAAAACCCCACTTCAACATACTGTACGAGCGTACTTAGCCGAACATGGTGTGCCAAACACCACACACAGTCACAATTGCAGCCATGGTGACGTGCATGCGGCTCCGGCGTCGTCTGCAGGCGCCTGTGCGGCCTCGCAGCCGACATCCTAGAGCGTCTTGCAGCCTCCAAGTAGCTTTCACTCCTCCTCTTTCTTCTCGCTCGCGTCTGTCGCTGGTAAGCCTCTGAAAAATGCAACAGCAAGGAATGACACAAAATGGTAGAGAGAATTCTGACGTTTGCTGCATTGCAAAAGCCGCGAGAAGCTTCGACGTGGGCGCTGGCGGCCGACGGACTGCAGCAGAAGTGGAAGGGACTGAAGCAACGCACTGTGTGGCGCTACAAGACGCTCAAGGACGTCGACACTGCCATCGTCTACAGTGACGAGAAGCAGAAGGAAGTGCATCTCAAGCCCCGCAACCGACGGCTGGACGACCCGCTGGCCTGTCACAACGTGCTGGCAGCAGCTTCCACGGCCAGTCTGAATGGCATTTTGGGAGCCACATCTCCGGAGGACTCGAGTCAGTTCTGCAGGACCATGGTGTGCTTCATGCTGCATTCGTGCTCCCCATCTGAGCGGGCGAAGGTGCTCGATGTCCTCACGAAGCAGAGGCTGGGGAGATCTCTGTCGCCAATCGGGCGCTGGTTATTCGAGCGATTCAGCACTGCTTGATGTCGCCGTTGATCCGCGACAAGGCGGTGCTGCACAGTGCGGCGAAGAATGTGGTCTGCGGCACGTACGGGCTCGAGCTCTCGGTCTTGAAGGAGCAGGTTCATTCGGACGAAGAGGCATTTATTGACGCGGCAGGACACATTGAGTTTGAGAATGGAGTGGCACCGGGTAAGATCTCGTTCCGCCGGAGTGCACACACTCAAGAAGACCCACCGCACTCGGGTGACCTCATCCAGCTCATTTTCGGTAACAAGAACATCACGGAAGTCGTTACCATGATGCAGCATATTGCAGTGGAGAGCATCAAGGTGAAGGAGCAGCAGCCGAACTTGATCAAGGTCGTGAGCGATATTGACGATACATTGTTCCCGGGTTGGATCGACAAGCGCTACCCGCTTCATATTCCATACCCAGGCGTCTCGGATCTCTTCGCTAAACTCTCACGTGGACTTGCACAAGATACAAATGGTGACAATGTACGCCCCTCTGTCACTTTCCTGACGGCTAGACCTCGTGGTTGGTTAAGTGTTGGTCGATATCTGACCCTGCAGCATTTGAAGAGCTTGGGCATGCCGAACGTCACGGTGCTGAATGGGTCAGTCAAGGGTCTCGTGAGCAACGAGAAAATTGCAAGCCTGAAGCTAGACAACTTCTCGCGCTTCGCAGCGTTGTTTCCAGAGTTCAAGTTTGTCTTCTTCGGTGACTCCGGCCAAGGTGACGCATTGCTTGCATCACGGTTGCTAAAGAGTTGCCCCGAGCAAGTGCTAGCCACTTTCATTCACAACGTGAATCCAATCTTCGCTCGCACGGGCGATGGTGGGCGAAAGCGGGTGTATGCTGCGTAAGTGGTTGGGCATTGCCCAATAGGCAAACATTGATTCTTGTCATTGATACGGACACTGACCCTGCCACGTTTTGATCTGTACAGGGAAGGCGTTGAGTTTTTCGGTACATATGCTAGTGCTGCACTTGCGGCGCACAAGAAGGGCTTGATCTCGGCTGAGGATGTTTTGGCAGTTGCTAACGCCTCCGAAAAGGAAGTTGAAGACATCCTATTTCTTGGGCCTGAGGCTATCAACATGAAGAACGAAAGACGCCGCGAGCTACAGCAGGACATCGACCTCATTGAGACGTACTTGCATGCCAAGGAGGCTTGAATCACATGTAGAGCGATAGAAGAGCATGCATCCAATGAATTGCCATGTGTCCATTTTCCACCAGTCAAAGTATCTCCACTTCACGTCCGATGGATCGTGAGGAAGCGCGGGCGCGCATGCTGCGTCTGTGGGTGGCGCTAAGCTCCAGCGATTCTGCTCGCACCTCCATCGTCACCATGCAAAAGTGCGTGACATAACTAACTCATCCACGTTCACTACACTATTGAGCCTAATGCTAACGCCGTTTTACTGTGTCAGCACCATGGTTCATGCCGACTCACTCATTGCCAACGCTGGCCAGACTCTCTTCGCCTGCACGAACCTCACCACGCCCCTGGGCACGTACAAATGTGTGGTGCTGCGAGACCAAGACATCGCTCACATGGAGCGGTCGCTAACTACCGCAGAACTGCAAAAGCTCCTTGGCGACTCGCAAAATGCTCGTGCATGATACTCGACGGTCTGAAGTTGTAAGTCTGCCTTGGCAGCAACGTGCACGGTTTGATGAAGGAGTCCAATCTACAACATAAGACATTAATTTCACGATACCTCTCTAGCTTGGTTCATTGTACACGCTTGGCGCGGCTCAGGCCCTCTAAAACGCATGGGCCCTCACCTCACCAAAGCATTTCGGGGAAAGTCATTACTGTCTGCATCAGCCCGTTGCGCGCGTGCGTTTGGGGAATTAAACGGCACGACACAGCGCACACCATTTTTTTTATTTTTTTAATTAAAATATAACATTTATAGCAGAGAGGCTGCGGACGCTGGTCCATCGATAGATACAAACACGAAGCAGCTCGGGCCGCGTCGTCGCCAGTCGAAATGGGGTCACGCTCTCGTCACAGGCGAAGAATCATGCATGGCTGGGCGGAGGCTGTCTCGTTGTCGTCGGGAGACACGGTGGCTGCAGGGGCGCTGCTGCTGTCAGCAGAGTTGCTGTTCTCTGCGCTTTCTGCGTCGCTGGTCCTGTTGCGATTGTTGCTGCGGGACATGCTGCGGGTCGTGGTGCTGCTCTTACCCCACGCTGACGTCGGTGCAGTACCGACCGGAGACTTGCGCACCCCCGAGAACACTGAAGCCGACTGCGGGTGAGGCGAAAGGGACGAAGACGACCCCGAGGATGACAGCGACCCGCTACTTCTGCTGACGACGGATGGTAGACTTTCAGTGACACCGTTGTCAGCGATAGGAGCCCCGGTAGCTGTTGTTCCCTCGCCATTGCTGCTGCTGGTATCACGCAGTCGATACAGCACGTTGTTCGACACACTTGGCCAGTCGATGATCAGGTGGCGGACGGACTGCTCCACACGAGACTGGAACCTGCGCACAAGCGCTGTCGCGACGTCTTCCGGCAGCTCTGAGCGGTGCTTTAGCGCTGTCCGCTTGAGCAGGTTCCCCAGTTCGGTAAACGTCAGCAACACGCCCATTTCCGCACGCGCGTGAATCACACGGACAACACCAGCCTCGTCTTCGAACGGGATGTAGTTGGGCTCGCACGGCATGTTGAGCTTGTGCTGTTGGCGTTTTTTCAGCCGGCGATGCAGGGCGGCAAAGTGCACTCCATGCGCCTTGGCGGCGTTGCGCAGACTCATACCGTGGATGGCAACGTCCTCCATGGCGGCCTCCCACACCTTGGCGGGCACGAGATTGCTCTGTCGGTAGTTGCGGTCGCTGGCATTGCCGCTGTCCGAATGGCCGGGGTGACTGTTGCTGCTTGCGGCGCTGGGACTTCGACGGTAGTTGTTCTCATTCCTGGTCTCGGGTTGCGCAGGATAGAAGCGTAGGCGCTGTTGCTGCTGCTTTTGTTGCTGCACCGGTCTGTCAGCAACGTCCGATCCATTGATGTCCTCCCAGCTATAGGAGGCACGCCGTTGTATAGGACTGTGCTGCATCGGTGATGACGGAGGCGGGGCGGCTACTTGACGAAAGTTGCGGTTGGGGAGCCAGCGCAATTGGTCTCCGCGGTGCTGCTGCACCTCGAGCTCGTATTGCCGCTGCTCGTGCTCGTAGCTTCGGGTGTAGCGTTCTTGCTGCAGCTGCTGCGACGGCACGCTGTTCTTCACACTGCTACCGTTGTTGACACTGGTGGCTCTGCTCCGAGCTCGGACCATGTCGTCCACGTCGATAAAATCGTTCTCGCGCTTGAACATGGCGAGCCACCCGACGGACGGGAAGTTCGAAGGAAGCGCGCGGCGTCCGTTGCGGCCCACGATCGCGCGCACCACGTCGGCGATGTCGACGTCCGCGTAGCCCTCGAGTCGGTTGTAGCGTCCGTCGGTCGTCTTGTAGTCATCGTACTGTTGCTGCTGCAGAAACTGCTCTCGAAGCACGGCCACGATCTCGTCGTTGAGTTCGGGCGTGAGCTCGCACACGGGTGGGGGAGGTGTCAAAACGGCAGCAGCTGCACCAGGCAGTCGTGGGTTGCTGCTGGTGCTGGAGGAGGTGGGGCTCACGAGGCCGAGCGCCAGCGGGTTGAGCCGTGGAAACACGTAGCGGTCGTTGCCAGTGTTGGAGTTGCTGACAGGGGCCGTGAAGTGGCTGTCGTCGCTGTTGCTTGGGCTCGTGGATGTCCCGGGCAGAGATCGGGTCGTGCTCGTCGGGCGGCGCAACTGCTGCAGCGTGTGTTGGCGCACGAGGCGGTGGAGCGCGGCCTGCTGCAGGCCGAAGGCCTGTGCGGCCTGGCGCAGCGTGAGGCGGCGCTCCACGACGGCGAGGACGGCTTGCGCCCAAGACGCGGTCGCTCACGGGGCTGTGCGGACTCCAGTCGTGTCGCATGCCCGAGCTGCTCTTGTTCGGGCGGCTGCGCGTCTCGTTGCGGGAGATGTTTGTGCTAGCGGGCGAGTTGAAGAGTGAGAAGTGTTGCTGGCGTTGAGGACGTAACTTTTCTTACCAGAGAACACGGAAGAAGCATGCGCCGAATGGTGTCACGGTAGGACGCCATAGACATGAATAACTGGCGCGAATAGCCCTGGGATCCCCAGACGAGCGCAGATACATGTAGCTCGCGAGAGCGCTCAACACAAGTCATTTACTACAGTACATGCAAACTGGGGTGCAGCAGGCAATGCTCGAAGTAGGCGGGCGCCGTCGGCGGCGCCGAGCCTTGTGAACGCTTCGAGCGAGAAGGGTTCGGCCGGGACAAAGTTCCTCCACAGCAAATTCCTCCGTCATAGCTCCAGTTGGGCGGCGCGCCTCCTTTGTCCATATACAGCAACATGACCGCCGAGTCACGGCCTCCTTGACGCTGGCCCGCAGTCCGGCACGCCAAACATTTACAGGCCGACTCGACTGCAGCAGTGCACTTAAGAAAGAAGGCGGAGGTGGCGAGGTCGATCAGTCGCTGACCCTTCCACGCCCGATGCGAGGCTGTATCGGAGCTGTATCGCCGGAGGCAACAGCAGCAGAGGCAAACGCGTCTTTCAGCGCGATTAGTAGCGAGAGGCAACTAGGCATTTCATTGCGGCACCTGCAGTCGTTGCCCATCAGCGTAGACGCACGTGCGTGTCGGGAGGCATCCGTGGACGTTCAGTGTCGAACCGCGGTTAGAACAAGCACTTTGTTCCGTTCACAATATTGTTAACATAACTACGTGTATATGCGGACAATATTGTGTGCGCAAAAATACTTTCCCGTCCGACCGACCAGGTCAGCAATATTTTAAGCGAACATCGAGACAGATCCTACCTGGAAGTATACAATCATCAGGTGAAGCGTCTGGAAATGACTGCAACACCACTTCAATTTGTTTAGCAGGTGTTCGCGGAGTTGACCAAAAGCTGGGAAGGGAGATGGCGGATGCAGAATCCATGCGAAGCGTTTCCTCCTCTTCTGCACTTCGCACGGATATCATCTCTGATACAGGAAGGAGCCCCGTGTCGGTGCCTGTCGCCCTGACTGACCCCGTCGCATCGGCCGCGCGTGACGCCACGCAATTCCAACGATGCAGTTAACGCAACTGGCTAGAGAGGAATCGTTGGCGCGGTCTACTACTACGTCAAAATGTACCATCCCTGAATGTGAAACTGTCCAAGGTTATAGCATATCCCGCGCGAGGGCTCTCGTTTGCCCCAGGCTTTCAAAATGGATTCGGACCTATAATTTACGGATACAGAACAGCTGACAACAGTAAACCGTCAAAACCGTCTGTAAAAAATATATTGCGCCTTCTCCGAGCAGTTCTTGCATCACGACGACTACAAGACAGACGACAGAGGCTAAGACTACTACGGGACGTGAGAGCACGCTTTCTTTGCTGAGCAGTCAGGGTAGTGCTGACCCGTATGCTTTAGTATTGCCTTACTCCTCGCAATTGCTTCAAGAACAAACATGTAAGCAAGGGCATTCAGCAGAACCAGGCTTGGGTAAAATGCAATACTCAAATTAATATTTTCTGGCAAAACAATAAAATCCGTGATTCCGTGTATTGCAGTATTATTTTACTCGACCTTCATAGCGAGATGCAACTTACGGATCTTTTGCAAAGGACTATGGCGTACTGAAATTAAACGGGAACTTCACTTCGATGTTTATCTTGAGTTTTAGTCCCTCCAGCAGTAACTTCGCTGATGGCAAGAACCTTTCGCACACGTTTGGCGTCGCTCTTGCAATGATGGCGTCCATAAACTTGCATTTTAAGGTGGCCAGAAGAGTGCCAATTAATTCAAAAATGAATTCTAGCGCAAGCATTAATAATTCCGTTAAAATATTATAATATATTTTATGAGTTAGTATTTTATACCCATCCCTGAGCACAGCAACCTTAACTTTTGATAATCTTAGGAGGGGGTGAATATTAAAATCTTCGGCAAAGCCGAATAACGCCTGCGGTTTAAAATCCGTGTGAGGACCTAGCATGGTCACATCTAGCTCGGCTTAGGGTCGTGTAGGGTTTTAAGGGGTGAGGCTCGGGCGCTAGATTTCCTGCCGAGTACCTCAATTTTGAAGATTTGACGGAAAGTGACATCCGTCCTCAAACGGGATTAGGGTTGTGAGCTAGATGTAGGGCTAAGATTTTGGGAGATAAGGTTGCTCTTGGGGTGATAAGGTTGCTCTAAAGCGTGTGTGACGTTGTGTTATGGTTGCGGTAACGCCATTCGAGCAGAACTGACAGACAAGAAAAACGGTTCAACGCTGCTGTCAGCCATAGAGTGCTCCCCGAACTGATAGGCAGCCCCCGAAGACGGTGAGTTGCATCTGAGTCAGCCTGAAGTTCGTAACGGTGTAACGCAGATTTTGCATTCGTCATCTCCCTTCCCAGCATTGAAATGCAGAACGTAAACGCTACAGGCGAAACAAGTTGAAGTTAGCGTTGCAGTCATTTCCAGACGCTACACCTGATGTCTGCATACTTCTAGGTAGGATCTGTCTCGTTGTTCGCTTAAAATTGCTGATCTGGTCGGTCGGACGGGCAAATACATGTACATGTATTTTTGCTAGCACAATATTGTCCGCAATACAGTTATGCTCAGTTATATTGTGAGCATGACAACAGTCGGCTGTTTTAGCCGTATCGTTAACAATATTGTTAGCGGGACAAAGTCACCGCTTGTTTTAACCGCGGTTCGACACTGAATGACTCCCGACACGCACGTGCGTCTACGCGCCCTGCAGTAGCTTCGTGCATGCATCGACTGCAGGTGCCGCAATGGGATGCCTAGTTGCCTCTCGCTACTAATCGCGCTGAAAGACGCGTTTGCCTCTGCTGCTGTCGCCTCCGGCGATATAGCTCCGATACAGGTCAGCCTCCGCCATCCACGACGAGCTTGATTGACCTCGCCACCTCCGCAGCACACGTGCTCGACTCGAGTCTGCTCGTGTATGTAAATGTTGGTGCGCCGGTCTGCGGGCCAACACCAAGGAGGCTGTGCCTTGGCTGCCCTGCCACCTCAGTATACATGTACAGTACCTACTGCGAAGCCATGTACCACAACAATGGTACAATTTCTTACTGGATTTTCTGTACCATTTTCACCAATCAACCCATTGATTAACCCACCACCTTCAAGATCGCCTTCTCCGCCATGTACGCCGCCGCTGCGCCTCCCCTCGGCGCTGTGCGGCCCCCAACCTCGTCCGTGGAGCTTTCGCTAAGCGCCAAGAACCTCAAAGACCGCGACATCATCTCGAAATCCGACCCGTTCTCCGTTCTCTACGTGAAAAGTACGTACCATCAGCTTCCCTTCTTCCCATTCTCTACAGTAAATAAACTCCCTCTTCCCCCTTCAGGCGGCGCGGGATGGACCAAAGTGGGCAAGACGGAGGCTAAGAAGGACGACCTGAACCCCTCCTGGGCCAAGCTCTTCCTCGTCGAGTACCACTTCGAGTCCGTGCAGCAACTTAAAGTGGAAGTGTATGACCAGGACAGCTCGTCCCCCGACAAACTCAAGGAGCAGGACTTTATTGGCGGGGCAGAGTTCACTCTGGGGCAGCTAATGGGGGCTCCAGGACAGAGTGGCTCCTTTTTGCTCACTCGGGGCAAGAGCTCGTCCAAGCACCAGGGTTCACTGCTGGTGAAGGCAGAGGAGACCAAAGCATCCAGTGAGGCGGTGCGTCTCCGCTTCTCCGCCTCGGCGCTGGCCAATATGGACGGCATGTTCAGCAAGAGCGACCCGTTCCTGGTCATCAGTCGTCTGAGAGAAGACGGCGCGTCCT
This sequence comes from Phytophthora sansomeana, assembly GCA_032158285.1. Classification (NCBI taxonomy): domain Eukaryota; phylum Oomycota; class Peronosporomycetes; order Peronosporales; family Peronosporaceae; genus Phytophthora; species Phytophthora sansomeana. Next base: position 385,977 of record JAPDHH010000193.1, read on the forward strand.
GGACGCAAGTTCACAGGACGGAGACCATCGACAACAATCTGAACCCGAACTGGAGACGTTTCGAGCTACCCCTGCAGCAACTTTGCAATGGCGACCACCGCCGCCCATTGCACTTGCAGGTTTTTGATGAAGACAGGGGTGGCAAGTCGGAACTGATTGGGCAAGTGCAAACTACACTGGAGGAAATCCTGGGGAAGCGAGGCACGAACTTTGTTCTGCACAATGAAGCGCTGCAGAAGAAGAAGGGCAAAAAGTACACGAATGCAGGACTTCTTGTGGCTGCGGAGGCGGAGATCTACCGAGAGCACACCTTCATCGATTACCGTGAGTCTTGATTTCCAAAATACGCTTGCCCTGCTTCCATTTTAACAGTTCATTCTTTTTTCTGCTGGTGCGTCAGTTCGCGGTGGCTTGGAAATGAACCTGGTTATCGGGATTGACTACACGGCGTCCAACGGGCCTCCGAATGATCCGCGCAGGTACGATGCAACTCGATTTATGGCTGGCTAAAATAGTGGTCTAAGTTCCATATTTTGCGGGCAGCCTTCACTTTATCGATCCTCGTGGACCTAATCAGTACCAGCACGCGATTTCGGCAACCGTGTCTATTTTACAAGAGTATGATGCGGATAAGCAGTTCCCGGTCTATGGGTTTGGCGGGATCCCACCTGGAGCGTATGATGTGGACCATTGTTTTCCGTTGAACTTGAACCCGTCGAACCCGGAGGTTTCGGGCTCTCAGGGTGTACTCCAGGTAACTCGTTTGGACTTCGTGACCACCTTTGAGCTAAACTTGCTGAACTAACATCGTCATTTTATGATTATGGCAGCTCTACACTTCTTCTCTTGGACATATCCGCCTTCACGGCCCGACCTTCTTCGCCCCGTAAGTGATCACCATCACAAACAGATTCGCATTTTTGAGACTAACACGGATATCCTTCTTGTCTACGATAGACTCATCAATCAATCCATGAGAATTGCTGCTCAGCTGAATGATCCCCGCAAGCAGAAATACTTCGTGCTGCTCATTATCACTGGTACGTGCGTTGATGCAGTAAACGTTCGGCGGTGCCATTATGTACATGTTGATTAAATGTCGAATCTGTCCTCGGTTTAAAGATGGTGCGATCATGGACATGCAAGGGACCATTGATGCACTGGTTGAAGCCTCCCACACAACCCCGCTTTCGGTAACTTCATTCGTACGGTGATGTTTTGATGCACTGCTAAACTGCTTCGCTGTACGCGGTCTGTAGATTGTGATCATTGGCGTGGGACCCGCTGACTTTTCATCCATGGTCGCGCTTGATGGAGACGGAGGAAAGCTGCGTGCGAGCAATGGACGTGTGTCTGCCCGTGACATGTACGTCCTTCTTTATACTTAGTACTGCTCTGCTCAAGGCCTGACATATTAACGCTTTGTATTCCAGTGTTCAATTTGTGCCGTACAACCGCTTCGTGGGATACCCAGACGCTTTGACACGAGAGACTCTGGCCGAAATCCCCCACCAGTTGTGCCAGTACATGAAAGTGCGGGGTGTCCCTCCTAATCCAGCACTACCACCTACATACAATCTGTTTGCTGAACCAACGGGAGCTGAGCCAGGTGCCCCAGCCTCATCTTCGCAGGCTCAAACTGCAGCGGTCTCTCCACCAGGACAGGCGCAGCATCCTGCTCAAGTTCAACAGCAACCGGGACCCCACGGCCAATACCTGCAACAGGGCAATCAGCCTCAACAGGCTTACCCACCACAGCAAGGAACCCCGCCCCAACAAGGCTACCCACCGCATCAAGGCCAACCACCCCAGCAAGGCTACCCACCGCAGCAAGGTCACCCACCCCAGCAAGGTTACCCACCACAGCAAGGCCAGCAAGGTTACCCCCCACAGCAGGGTTATTCAGCTCAGCAGGGTTATCCGGCCCAACAGGGATACCCTCCCCAGCAGGGCTATCCACCGCAACAGGGCTACCCGGGTCAACAGGGATACCCTCCCCAGCAAGGTTACCCACCCCAGCAAGGCTACCCTGCCCAACTGGGCTATCCGGCCCAGCAGGGCTACCGTGGCTAAGCATGTGATGTGTAGCTACTTTTCGTGGCATTTTTGACGGCGATCGGTGCTAAGCAGGCTGTTCACAGTTGCCTGCAACTTCATGAAATTCCAATTTCTTCCGTGTTCAAATATTCCTGCGCTTTTAGCTACAGGAACTGCTTCAACAATTGTCTCTTGTATCTCCACGCCTCCGATTTCGACGAGGATAATTGGTCATGCAACTTCTTGATTTCTTGTTGCAGCGATCGCATCGATTCTTCATCATTTCCTGCATTGTTGGAATCGCTTGCTGAGGTATCACCACCCGGAGTCAATGATCCACATGCGTGCTGACGCCACCGATGAAAGTATGATGCCGTTCGCTTTACCTGTACCAAAACCATCGCATCAAGTGTTACCAAAGATGATCAACGGAACAACTTTAGGTGAAGTGGAGAGGGCGACGAACCGTGGTCTGGTCAATAACGTGGCTAATTCGTTCGACAGCTATCATGCGGTTCCAGCACGATAGAGCTTGGGATTGAAAGGTGTGCGCTTGTAGTTGACGAACTTGTGATCTCCAGTTGTTGAAGCAGGCGAGCTTTTTGCGCGACTCGAGGTGCAATACGATGCGATGCATGTGTAGCACAGAGTTCAGGCGCAGAAGTTTAGTGTTCGATGCTTGTATTTTCCAACGGCACAAAAGCTCCTTGGCGGCTTGGTTCAATTTTGCGTGGCGAATGAGAAGAACCCTCTTGAGTGCTTCGAAACGGCGAGTGCGAACCTGCTCTAGCTGCATGCGCACAAGTACTTCGTCCAGAGTCCCAATTGAAAAATCACTCTCCGCGGGTTTGTGCTGTCTCGGTACTCCAGTGGCAAACTCAGTCTGTGACTGGAGATAAGCAACTCGTTGATCGATTTGTGAACGTTGCAGTGCGTGCTTCATCTCCAGTCTAATGCTGTAGCGATCTTCGTCCATCGCACTCTCCTTTTCCTTCGCTCGAACAGCTTCGTCATGGCGCCACTCATTCAAGCGACGTTCACATTCCAGCTTCATGTGCTCAACAACGTTGGAGTAGTCGAGCTGTGCCTCATGTAGTGCCAGGGACACAGCCATCTTTTGGCGTTCTGCTGCCTGCTCCTCTGTTAATTCGAGCTTCTGACGTAGCAGCTCAATATCGCGCTTGTACTTTTCGATCCGTTCACCGAAGTCCAATGTACCATCAAGGAAAATGTCGGATTTTAAACTTCCTCGCGGAGTTAAACTCTTGGGGGTAGGAGGAAGTAGGCTTTGGCTGGTAGCATCTGCCCTTGACGCTTGTAGAGAGCTTAGCTTGAAGATTGCACTTTGACGTGCTCGCTCAGCATCCTCGTAACGATTCTGAGCTTCTTCAAGAAGAGCAACAAGAGAAGCCATCCGCTCGCGCTCACTGGCCTGAAGAGCTAACACGACATCCTTTTCCTGTCGAAAGGCATCGCTCGCGTTCAAGGCGTCTTTCAGAGAGGCCTCAAGCATAGCGACTCGCCGTTCAGTAGCTTGAAGTTTTATTTGCTGACTTGCTTCATGGTCTCGAAGCAGCTGCACCTCGCTTTCCAGTTCATGTTTCTCCTGTTCAAGTCGCTGAATGTACTGGCACAACTCCGAGGCCCCGTCTCCGTCGCTTGATGCTCCATCGTCTTCGTAAATGAAGCTGTCGGTATCGTCTTCAAGAACGGGAAGACTCGGACTTCTTAAACGCGACGTCTTCGGCTCTGCATCTCCCATATCGATCTTGCTTGGTGCAGCAGAACCGAGACCCGATGAATTCATGAGCAATGGGGTGACGATATTGACCTTGCAGTGAGTCGCCCCGTTTCAGAACGGCCCTCAGCTTTAGCTTGGCGCAGACCACTAAGTTGGAGGTGTTTTTGCTTCAAATAGCGCCGCGCAAGGACCAAACGGAACAAGCAGACGGCGAGGCACATGTTCAAGCTCCCGTTGACACGTAACCTCTTGTCTTAGGAGACTGGAGGACCAGGATATATTGGTGTTGGACTCAGAATTCGAGGATGAATCCGTAAGCCAAAGCAAGTGTTCAATCCTCACTTCGCGAAAACCGTAGGGAGCGACATCAAACGGGTTTGAGGCTCCAGTCTCGACGGTAGCTCCAGCTAGCTGCATTTAACATGGGCTGCATGAATTCGGTACCGAATCAAGTGGGGCAAACTTTTGACCCTGTCATCGTGAGCGATGATGCTGTCGGTGAGTTTCTGCACTGTTGCTTGCTCTGCTCTCACGACTTGTTAATTAGTTTTGCTTGTTCTTCACTGACAGAACGCAAGATGAGTATTCTCCTGCGTGAAAAGCGCAAAGCAGCGATGCGTCGTGGTGACATTTTCGGCGAAAGCGTCCAATTTGACACGCCACTGGAACTCAAAAGCGTGGTAAAATCAGCAGAATCAACCGGGATCATTCGCCAAGCGCTGCTCAACAACTTTCTCTTTTACACGATCGGCCACGGTGACATCGATGCCATCGTGGATTTCATGTCGGAAAAATCGGCCTGTGCCGGTGAAGTTATCATCAATGAGGGCGACAAGGGCGATTTCTTCTACGTCGTTGAGACCGGTTTGTTCTCCATTTCAGTGCAGGGCAACGTTGTCAACACGGTACAGCGTGGAGCTACATTTGGTGAGCTTGCTCTGGTGTACAATTGCCCACGCACTGCGACTGTTACCTGCTCGCAGTCAGGTCGATTGTGGGCTCTCGACCGCGTCACTTTCCGCCGGTTAGTAGCTCGCATCCAGTCCGAGCAGATTGGCGAGTGCAAAAATGCACTACGGAAGGTATCCTTGTTGCACGCTTTAACCGAGGCCCAACTAAGCCAGCTTGCCGAAGCTTCTCAATTTGTCAAGTTCACGAAGGGTGATCGTATCATCAAGAAGGGCGAGAGGGGTAACGTCTTGTACATCATCAAGAGCGGTGCCGTCGTTTGCACCGATGTGGGCGACAGCCACCGCATGGAATCCGTGCGGCTTACAGAAAACGATTACTTTGGTGAACGTGCGCTCATGACACACGAGCCCCGTGCTGCAAATGTGACCGCGGAGACGGATGTGACTTTGATTGCCCTCGATCGGCAAGCCTTCGATGACCAGCTAGGAAGTCTTCGGGAGGTGATCGATCACAACATGAGCATGCGCGTTCTCCAATCCATCCCGATGCTGAAAGTCTTAACGCTGTCCGAGAAAGAAAAACTTTTCTTGGCACTGGAACCAGTTTCATTTGCTGACGGCGAGTTTGTTATCAAGGAAGGAGATCACGGAACAACCTTTTATATCATCAAGAACGGCTCCGCTGTAGTCGCGAAATCCCTCACGAACACCAATGAAAATGGCGAGTCCACCACGGAAAAGAGGCACGTGGCCACTTTGTCAACTGGTAACTTCTTCGGCGAGATGTCGTTATTGCACGGCGAACCACGACAAGCGGACGTTGTTGCTAACGGGAATTTAGAGTGCCTTTCACTCGACCAAGCCAAGTTTGTGGAGTTGCTGGGTCCTATTCAAGAAATCCTGAATCGTGAAGCTGAGGAACGTATGGCCGCTTTGAAAATGCAGGAGCAGCGACAGATCAAGCTCGACGATCTCGAGGTGTTACGTACACTAGGTTCTGGCACATTTGGCCGCGTGAAACTGGTTCGGCATAAGCCAACGGGAGCTGCATATGCGTTGAAGGTGCTCAACAAAGCTTCTGTCGTGGCCTACAAGCAGCAAAGGAATGTGGTCAACGAGAAAACAATCATGGCACAATGCAACCACCCATTCCTCCTCAAGCTGTTCACAACATACAAGGACGCGACAAGACTTTACCTGCTCATCGATTTCGTGCAAGGAGGAGAGCTTTTCACCTACTTGCACTCCACACCATCGTCGCCCGGCCGTCTCCCGAACGACCACGCGCGATTCTACGCATGTCACGTGCTCATGGCGCTGGAATATCTTCACGAGCGATGCATAGTGTACCGTGACTTGAAACCCGAAAATCTGCTCATCGACCCGCAGGGTTACCTCAAGGTGGTAGATTTTGGCTTTGCAAAAATTGTTGACGACCGGACGTACACACTGTGCGGCACGACTGAGTACCTAGCTCCCGAGCTGGTACTAGGTAAAGGCCACAATCGCGGCGTGGACTACTGGGCGCTTGGCATTCTGATCTACGAGATGGTTGTCGGCCACTCGCCCTTCGCGGGCTCCAGCCAGGTCGACCAAATGCAAATATGCCGCAACATCGTCAAGGAGAAGATCGAGTTTCCGGGTTGGGTGAGTTCATCCTGCCGCGATATCATCTTGAAGTTGCTTGAGCGTGATCTCACCAAGCGCTTGGGTCTGACTCATGGCGGTGCACGAGCCATCCGCTCGCATGCTTGGTTTACCAAGCTGGACTGGGATGCCATGCTGCAGAAGAAAGTGCCCGCCCCATACCGTCCTAAGCTGGCGGACCCACTCGACGCCTCCAAGTTCGAGGCAATCAACGACCACGACGACGAATCCCCTGCATACAGAGCAGAGGGGTGCGAATGGGACAAAGACTTTTAAGTCAAATCAAAAGTGCAAGTGCGAGAGGTAATACCATAATATAGATTGCAGTAAATGCAGCATCCAGCGTGCTTCTGTTCAACAAAGGCGTGCAACATCACCGCACAGCAAGACACATTGTTTAGTTCTTTTTCTTCTTGGCGCGAACCTTTTTCTTGGAGGGTTTCTTCATGGACAAGGGGTTTGGTCCCTTTGCACGTTTCTTCATGAGTCGCTGCTGTTCTCGCTCGTCTCCCTGTTCACCCTCCTGCATCTGTTCCAGTTTGCGCTTCTCGTTGACATCGAGCTTGGCCATATTGGCCTTCTCCTCCTGACGCACAATAGCGAGCGTGGCCCGCGAGATCTCCTCGAACACCAGCACGGAGCGGTTCAAGTAGAGGAGCGGCACGCCCGGCACCAGCCGCAGCGCCTTGCGGAGCTCCACCTCCTGCGTGCACACGACGAACTTGCGGTCGTTCTTGTCTCCGATGATGCTCTGGATGCTCTTGGACACGTCCACGGGCGTCTTGTCGTCCTCCTGCTGCAGGTCGTAGGCCTCTGCGACTTTAAACGTCTTGGCCAGGTCGTAGGCTTCCTTGGTGGCGTCTCCCAGCATCTGCAGCTCCTCCAGCGCCGCGCGAGGCACGTACAACTCGCACTCGTGTGGCTTGACCTGCAGATACTTGGGCACGCGCTCCCGTACGTCCACCTTCATCTGCACGCACATGGCGATGAAGTTCCCGTCCAGCAGCACCTTGTACGGAGGCTTGATACCGCACAGGAAGTGGAACTGGCGCAGCGCCTTGCGGATGCCCTTGGCGCGCAGGTACCGCATCGTCTACTGTGTGCTTGCCAGTCAATTCAAAAGTGAGAGTGATGGCCACTGGCCCCACTCGGCTTGACTATGGCCGGAAAACACACGAAATGATTGGATGAAAAGGAAGGACGTTATCTTGAAGCGGCGTTATAGTTGCTGTTGCCTTTGGACAACTTGGCGTCGAGTGCAAGGATGGGGAGTAATAACGAGGAAACGAGGCAGAAACTGGCGGAGTGTCGAGCGTCGTTGGCTCCGTGGCTTTATGCGGAGGACTACACGGCACTTCCGAGGCAGCTACGACTCGGCGTCGTGCACTTGCTGTCCGAAGCTCTTACCACAGCGGATTCGCCTCACACCAGGTGCAGATAGTAGCGTAGTAGTGTATTGCAGTGGTGTATATTTGAGACTGATGTTTCGTTGTTGGTGATGTGAATATCACAGCGATCATTTGATGGAGGACACGCTCGCGTTGGCGAGTCATGGAACACAGTATTTAGCCTCCCACCCCCATGATAAGTGCTCGCCAGAGAGGATAGAGAGGCACAAAAGCTGTCGGGAGAAGGAGCGAAGACAATTAGATGCAACTGCAGCGAACTTGGTGCTCACGTGGCGATGCCAGCGGTTCCCGACGCACGGAATGCCGCCATTAGAACTCAAGACCAGTGACTTCCTCATACCTGAAGTGCAAGCGATGCAGAAAGCTGGGGGTTCAGCCACACAAACAGTTGCAGAGGTGGATGAAGAAGAGCTACGTGTGGAGATTAAGCGCTACTCGAAAACGTTGCGACGGAGAGTCGAAGTGCGGAAGCAAGAATTGGTGCGCGAGCTGCAACGTCAGCAACGAGAGCAACTGGAAATTGGAGAAAGGAAGAAATTGGGATTCCGCAAGGGCTGGGCGCATCTAATGTAATGCAGCAACAATGTAGGAGACTTCAAGGTGGCGTTGATGCAATATCCCTTAATGATAGCTGTATTTCATGTAATATCCACCACATAATGACACCCCGTCGATCGATCCATTTTTGAAACTCATTTGAAGTCACTTGCAGGGCGGATGTCATCAGCGTCAAGTACTTGATACTTTAGTTCGTGACCCCCCACCAATCGCGTCATTTAGCAACTCCCATGGAGACCCCCGCCGCTTATCCGACCCCGTCGTCCGTCGACGCCGCTGCCAATGGCTCCAGTACTGACGCTGCAGACTCTGGAGGCTCCACCCCCGCCGTACTCACGACCAAGACGCCACTGGAGCGACTGAACGAGGCGGTGGACAAGAACCCGCTGGACTTCAACTCGTGGACGGGTCTCCTGACGCTCGTCCAGAGCGAGGTACGAGGCCCAGACGGATCTATATGTTGCTTTGAGTATGTAGATGTGTTGATGAGTTCTTTATTGTGTGGGTGACAGACTGCGACGCCTCGAGAGACGGTGGAAGCCACGTTCGACCGCTTTTTGGCCGAGTTCCCGCTGTGCTTCGGCTACTGGAACAAGGTGCGACGCTGCAATACATCCAAACTATTAGGGAATGTACTAATACTCTTAATAATCTTGTTGCCATTGTGTGTGCAGTACGCTTTGTACGAGTACGGACTTGGGAGCAAGATGATGGAGGACGGCATGGGCACTGTGGCGACGCTTGAAGAGGCCAAACAGATGGCCCGTGACGTCTATGAACGAGGCGTTGTGGCGGTCCGATACAGCGTGGACATGTGGATGAAATACTGCGAGTTTCTCATTCACATGGTGCACTGCCCCGCCGACGAAACACGACCGTACGTGCTTGCATTTATTACTAGGTTAAAAAGCGTTTTCACTTGAGCTAATAAGCTGACCGGTTGTCCTTGTGCGTTGCTGTAGGATCCTTGAGAGAGCCATCGAGGCGTGTGGAGCTGATCCCATGGCTGGCCCGCTCTGGGAACTCTACATCCAGCTCGAGACTGTCAATGTAGGTCACGTCTCAGGATTTTTTCGTGTAATCTTTAGTGTTCTAATGTGCGTTTGTTTGTTTGGTGTTTAGAATGAGATGTCACGTCTCAACCAGGTTTTCAAGCGGATCATGCACATGCCGTTGCGCAACCTCGAGGAATTCTGGGAGAAATATAATCAGTTTGTACTGGCGCAACAACTGCAGGCACTTGCTACGCCTGAGGAACAGAAGGCCTTAGCAGGTGGTGGAGACGAGCTGATGGACGAAGGTTTGCTGCGTGTTAAGATTGTGAACGCAGTGGAGGCTGTGAAGAACAAGACAATGGAGGATATCTATCGCCGTCAGGCTTTTGAAGCTGGAATTGACCGAAGCTACTTCCATGTGACACCAGTGACTGAAGCTGCAATGAAGAACTGGCACAGTTACTTGGAGTTTGAAGAAGCTGCGGGCAATGATGCGCGCTGTCAGACGTTGTACGAGCGCTGCCTGATCTCATGTGCGAACTACGAAGAGATTTGGCTGCGTTACGTTGCTTGGAATGAAAAGGTGCGTGGATTTGAAGCTGCCGATGCTGTGTTTCAGCGTGCGGTGATGATCTTCCTCAAGTACCGAGCCTCGATTTATTTGGAATACGCAGCGTTTCTGGAGTCCCACGACAAGCTACAGAGGGCCCAAGACACGTACATGAGGGTGCTCTCAGATGTTGCGCCTAAACTCGCGGAAGGATTCCTGCACTATTGTAACTTTGAAAGAAGACGCGGTGATATTGAGACGGCCAAAATGTGGTACGAACGGGGAATGGAGGCAGTTGAGAACGAGGCAGAAGTGTATGGCTACATGGCTGTCTCGTATGCCACGTTCCTTCACAAGACGATTGCGGATGTAGCATCAGCTCGTGGGTTTTTTGAGCGCGCGGTGCAGAAGCACAGCGAGTCAGCGTTGCTTTGGCTCAGTTACATTCACTTCGAGATTAATGCAGGAGGAACTACCGCAGAGTTTGTGCCTCGGGTGAGCCGTGTGTACGATCTTGCACTTGAGGACACGTGCAGTCTCAGCATGGACGAGAAAAATGATTTATGGTTCCAGTATGTGGAATTTGTGGAGAATTACGCCGGCAGTGTCGCTAAAGTGCGTGAACTGCGCAAGAAGGAAATGGATTGGAAGCTTAAGAATGCTCAGTCCCGTAACCGCACAATCAAGGTGCTCACCTTTCAGTCTGGCTGGGAGGGGGATATTGGTGGGTACAGCTCCAACGTTGACCCAGGAATGAAGCGTCCACGATACACAATCCCTCAGACGGCCGCAGTCCTAGCAACACCTGCAGTGGCAGCGACAGCGGTGACACCGACAACGGCAACAACAGCAGCGGCCTACTACCAAGGCTACCAGGTAAACTCTCTTTTTTCATTTCCCCCGATGTGCTTTCGTTTAGTTAATTGTGATTTCGGACTGGGCTGCAACGTGAGCTCCGGAAGAAGGAGCTTGCATGGGCTTGTCAGTCTGCTATGGAAGGAAGCGACTGACCCCGTGTCCTTCTTTCGACCGGAAAATCTGCTCGTAGTTGCTGCGCACGTGTTGCGATGAGATGAGGATGCAGAAGGACGCCATTTGACAGGAGTTGCTTTGCATGCATTCTTTATGTTTTGGTTTAGAGAAAGCATTTGTTCAGGGGGACGTGTTGATGTTTTAACTTTACTAACTTGTATGCTTGTCCTGTGTTAGGGATATGGAGCTCAAGCCCAGGCTTACTCGCAAGCTGATCCTACTACAGCTGTGGATGGACAGCAGAGCTACTCGCAAGCCCAATACGCTAGCTACTACCAGCAGTAGATAGCGTTCGAGAACGCAAGTGAAAGGCAAAATACAGTTGACTTGGCGTTCCAACTAGTTGCGCGCAGGCGGCATGTAGTGGGTAGTAAAGCACGATGAAAACCCGTGCAAAATACACGTAAAACAAAAAGCGTACGCGGCTTCGAATTCATTCGCTTCGCCACTACATGTACATGTACCACCACTACCTATCTACTTTCCGATCATATCTAACGCCTGCTTACTCTTGAGGGTTTGCACCTGTGAAAGATGCACAAGCCGCAGTTTGGACAGCTCTTTCTGAATCCCGGCCAGCGCTGTCGGATTCACAAGACGGCACTCAGCGTAGCGCTGCTGAAGGACTTGAATTTCACGGTACTGCTGCTGCATCAGACGGTGGAGCTGAAACGAGTGCTCCATCTTAATCTGCTCGGCTGATCTGGATCCCCGGAGAGCTTGCGCATTGCTGCCATTTTGAGAAGTCCGATTAATTTGGTTCGGCACAAGCCGGCTTCCTGCGGCTGCAAGCTGCGCTTGCAGCTGTTGCATTTGCTGAGTCGTTTGAGACTGCTGCTGAGCCGTTGGGCGGGCAACAAGGGTCAGCGCATTAAATGGGACTTGAAAAAGCGCCTCGTGCTCGTCAATATAGACGGAATAAAGCTCCTGCCCGTAGATCTGCGGGGCCGCTACGATCCGTCCCGTCTTGCCTGCGAGGTTTCGAGCCCCACACGCAACCAAGTCGGCTGTATTCTGTAGCAAACCGAAATAACAATTAGCTTTCGAAACAAGTACAGACTTCCATCCACGCTTTGCTTCGCAACCTACCCGGATAAGCACCGTCGTCCCCACTACAAAGTCCGCACGTTTCGGAGCCTGCTGCTGCAGTTGTGCGTTCTTCATCTGCTGCTGGTGGAGTTGAATTTGCGCTGCAGTCATCCGACCCGGCGTGCTCGCCGCCACGGAGGATGTTACAGTGGGCGACGCCAGCGTCGTAGACGGGATGACGGACGAAGTCGGCGGCGCTGCTGCAATCTTCTGCGCCGGTTTAACAGCCAGCGGCTGCGATCTCGGCAGCATCGCCTGCAGCGACAGCACCGCTGCAGGATTGAACGTGGGCGTAGGGATTGCCGCCGGCCTCGAGACGTACATCGAGTTGGTAGCTGAAGGTTTAACGCCGCTGCTGAGTGTCGTACGTTTCTTACGACTCAAAACCGCTTCGTAGCCCTTTGTAGGCCACTTTGGCTCTCCGCTTAAGGTTGTACGTCCTGCAATGACACAAATGTAGCCATGTCAGTGAGGTTTCACTTGGAGACTACAGAGTTGAACGTACCGAAGCTTCGTGAGATCTTCGTTGGCCTGCACCACGTCCGCTACGTGACCAAAGTATTGCGCCGCATTCTTGGGCTTTGCAGCCGCCGTACGACGCGTCACGAGCCCCTGCAGGTGGCGCTGAGGCGTAGCAGACACACTGGCGCCGGGCGTGGCCAACATTGCAGAAAAGACTAAATGTGTGAAAAAACTAGAATCGTACTTTGCATGGTGTTGTATGGTACTTGTTCCAATATGTGATCTTTTCGAATCGAATCTATTCGCCTTTGAAGCAGAGTCTTCCTCTCATTCCTCTTGCGCTGTAGACGACAATGAGTGACGGGACCAAGCTGATCGCAGTTATCGGAGACGAAGATACGGTCACGGGCTTCATCCTCGCGGGGATTGGCCACCGGACGGCCGAGGGAACCAACTTCCTCGTCGTCAAGCCAAGTACGTTCCAATTATTCCTGAAGGGATTTACATTTAAATACGACTAGCAATCTACTGACATGGTGAATATGATGTAGCCACACCGATCTCTGCCATTGAAGCCAGCTTCCGGACGCTCTCCAACCGTGACGATATCGCCATCATCCTCATCAACCAGCATGTACGGACAGTGATTCTTTTTAGGTGGCCAAGAGCTGCAACGAAGTGTTTATTAACCTTAAGTTTATTATCTATCTATGTTGTAGGTTGCGGAGGAGATCCGCCATCTTCTCAACACGTACGAGAAGACCATCCCTACGGTGCTGGAAATCCCGAGCAAGGACTCACCCTACGACCCTTCTAAGGATTACATCATGAAGCGCGTCAACCTCATGCTGGGCGAGTCTTGAGCTGGTTTTATCTCTCCACGCCTCGCTGCGTGTGTGGTAGGGCTGCAAGACGGTAGCGAGTTGTTTTACTTGTGTAAGGCACGTGTTCTCTATCACGCGTACCATCCAAAAAGATTTTTTGAGCTGTCATGTTCACTCTGCTTTGATGGAGAACGGATGCACGACTGGAAGAACCAGAGCTCACGTAGCTTGCAAATCAATAGATGCACTATTACACGGCGGCGGTCTCTCTTCTCTCTCTCCTATCTCTTCAACGCTTCGTCCTCTTGTTTCCAGGGACAGACAATCTGCCGCACGACTCCACGAGTAGGCAGCACGGTAGGACCGTCTTGAAGCGACGTAGTGCAGTGGCCTACTTCTGTTTCTGCAGCGTGGCCGACAGCCAGTCCAGACCCTCGTACAGACCGTCGCCCGTCGTCGCGCAACAAGCCTGGATGAACCACTGGCGGTGGCGAAGGCCGTGCAGACCCAGCTTGTCCGTCATCTCCGCCGCACTCATCGCGTTCGGCAGATCCTGCTTGTTGGCGAACACCAGCAGCACAGAGTCCCGCAGCTCGTCCTCGTTCAGCATGCGGTGCAGCTCGTCACGAGCCGCGTCCACACGGTCGCGATCGTTCGAGTCCACCACGAAGATCAGACCCTGTGTGTTCTGGTAGTAGTGGCGCCAGAGCGGACGGATCTTGTCCTGACCACCCACGTCCCACACCGTGAAGCTAATGTTCTTGTACTCCACCGTCTCCACGTTGAAACCTGGTGATAAGAAGATCAACACACAAAGAGTTAGCATCACTAATATCGAGGGAACGAACAAGGAGACACTAGAGAGAGATCTTGACCCTGTGCACTGCTCCTGACGTCTCCATCTCCGTACAGAGTGAGAATCATATAGGACAGAGACAGTCTAGGCCGTCCAGATACAGACTCTCTTGTGTCCCTTAGACGTCGCAGAACGTACCGATGGTGGGGATGGTCGTGACCACCTCGCCCAGCTTGAGCTTGTACAGGATGGTGGTTTTACCGGCGGCATCGAGTCCGACCATGAGGATACGCATCTCCTTCTTGCCGAAGAGGCGTTCAAACACGCGCGAGAAGGCCATACCCATGGTTGCTGCTTCTTGTTCACTACCGCTTTGACTCTCTCTGCTTCCTTTCGATCGTCGACCGTCGACCGCGCTTGATAAAGCGTCGGGAATTCTCAAAGTGAGCTTGGGTGGCCCTGCCGAAAGAAACGCCCCCTTTTTCTTTGCCCTCGGACCCACCCGCCTGGACACCTCGATAAATTGATACAAAACAAGAGTATAGCAAATGGGAGGGATATACTACAAACCGCTGATACTTGTTGTCACGTTTAGAGGAGACAGCCAACGCTTAGTTATTCATTCTGAATTGACCATACATGTAAGACGAGCAGCACGCACCTACGGGGATCAAACTAAGTCCAGGAGATTGTAGTAACGTCAATACATTTATTTCTTATGCATGGGGAGTTCATAATCGGCAACAACAACGATCGATCCCCACAATCATGTCTCTGTACTTTTACTCTTCGATACTCCATACCACCGTCCACCTAAGTGCAGATCTCCTCACGATTGATACTGTCCACTTTCGTTTTAGTCATTAAACTTCGCCGCACTGACGGATGTCAAGCTCCGGCACCGTTCTACGCAATGGAAGAGGTATATAGGAGACATGCATTCCTAGACGCCCGTTTGGAAACACAATATGCAGGTTACACTCTGGCACCATGCCCAGATCTCCAGTATCACTTCACATGGTTCCGTGTTAAAACCCACTGTCTGTTCAACTCGATGGTTCATCTTCACAAACACAATGCTTCGTAATCCAGTTCTATCCTCTCTTTATCCGTAGCTCTTGCAACGCTTGTGGATATCGTGATCTTCCAACGCGCAGGCGTTCACACTGGTAGTCTGTCTGCCCTATCAGCTTACCGAGGTATCAGGTTTTCGGGTAGAACCCGCGCCTGGGCCCGCCAACCCGGCCCGAACCAGATGGCTGCAGAATGCCGCGTGGATGTCACGCTGACTTGGGTCGGCGGCATTGGTCATCTTGGTGGCGAAGCTATTCACGGGCCCCATGCGGTGGCGGACGTTAGTTGGTGGACCTTTCCCCTTCCCTTGACGATGTAGCTTGTGGTAAGGTCAAAATGCTGGCGGTCTTTTGCACTTCAAGCCCCAGCCAAGTGGAAAATCTGTTGCACTTTAGAGCAGAGGAAAGCCCATTGCGCTGACAGCTCCTGACGTGGAGACCAGCAACAGAAGAAACGGACACAATAAGGAGGGTCCTTTCCATCTGTAGCGTAGTCTACGCAGAACCAGGGACAAATAATGAAAACGTAGAATCATGATAAGAATGGAATCGGTGACGTGTATGATCGCACGCAAACGCGGACTGCTAGCTGGTTGACTGGTTTCGGGAGCGACACGAGAGGTATGTGGGCACGTAAAGGAGGAAATGCAAAAATATAGCAGCGCCAACTACCCATGATATATAGTCGTCTATATCCTCTCCCAACTACCGGTCGATGCATTGGGTTCGTCGAGCGCGTGCTGTTTACTTCGCCTTCTGGAGCGTGGCCGACAGCCAGTCCAGACCCTCGTACAGACCGTCGCCCGTCGTCGCGCAACAAGCCTGGATGAACCACTGGCGGTGGCGAAGGCCGTGCAGACCCAGCTTGTCCGTCATCTCCGCCGCACTCATCGCGTTCGGCAGATCCTGCTTGTTGGCGAACACCAGCAGCACAGAGTCCCGCAGCTCGTCCTCGTTCAGCATGCGGTGCAGCTCGTCACGAGCCGCGTCCACACGGTCGCGATCGTTCGAGTCCACCACGAAGATCAGACCCTGTGTGTTCTGGTAGTAGTGGCGCCAGAGCGGACGGATCTTGTCCTGACCACCCACGTCCCACACCGTGAAGCTAATGTTCTTGTACTCCACCGTCTCCACGTTGAAACCTGGTGATAAGAAGATCAACAAACAAAGAGTTAGCATCACTAATATCGAGGGAACGAACAAGGAGACACTAGAGAGAGATCTTGACCCTGTGCACTGCTCCTGACGTCTCCATCTCCGTACAGAGTGAGACTCATATAGGACAGAGACAGTCTAGGCCGTCCAGATACAGACTCTCTTGTGTCCCTTAGACGTCGCAGAACGTACCGATGGTGGGGATGGTCGTGACCACCTCGCCCAGCTTGAGCTTGTACAGGATGGTGGTTTTACCGGCGGCATCGAGTCCGACCATGAGGATACGCATCTCCTTCTTGCCGAAGAGGCGTTCAAACACGCGCGAGAAGGCCATACCCATGGTTGCTGCTTCTTGTTCACTACCGCTTTGACTCTCTCTGCTTCTCTTCGGGCGCGATTCGCAAATGAGGAGGGAGGGAGAAACCTCCCGACAGGGGGGCGAGCAAACGACCGCCTCTGGAAATAGACCCGGAATTAGTGAAACCGCAGCGCCATCGGCCAATGAGACGCTGCCACCAAAGATAAAACCGGCGAGATAGTCCTCCTTTTACGCTCCGAAATAGCCCGCCTATCTGGTGTAGCGTACGCTAACTCCGCCCGCCATCGCATCCGCCCAAGACGCTCTCGGCTGGCCGCTCGGTACGTTGTGTCGCCTCATGCACTCCACTGTATCTCTCTCCAAGCTGACCGAGTGGTCCTATGTGTGCATGTGTTATTGCTTGCTTACCGTTCAGTAACAGCGCGTAGCTCGGTCGCAATCAATCACATCCGTTGGCATTTCCTCCCTTGGACTTTGTCTCTGACTTGCTTCCTCTCTGTAAGTCGCTCCCCCCGTGGCCATGAACGGATCTGGGCCTGGTATGAAGCGCCACCTGGATGGACACGACGATTTTGACCAGTCCAAGCGCCAGCGCAGCGCAAATCAAGCGTCGCGGGTAACTAACGCCACTCACTTACTTGCCTTGGCTCGTCGCTCTCTTTGCTCTTCATCAACCTCACTCTTTCTGCTCTTTGTGTCCTGCCCTGCCTGCGTGTAGGTCGTCTTTGTGTGCGGACTACCCGTCGACTGTCTCGAGAGTGAACTGCTGGCGCTGTGCTGCCCGTTCGCTGTCGTGGAGAAGAGTCTGATGATCCCGCAAAAGCGCCAAGCGTTCGTGCAGCTTCCAGACGTCACGTCGGCCGCCAATCTCGTCACTTTCTACCAGACGCGCGACGCCCTTATCCGAGGAAAGAAGATCTTTTTCGAGTTCAGCAACCGAGATGAAATCACAGTGCGCCAGGAGCAAGATGCGCCTCCTTATCAGCAACAGCAATATGGACAGCAGCCGCCGCCAAGAGCTGCTCCGTACCAGCAAGCTCCGCCGATGCAATATTCGCCTCACCTAGATATGGCTCCATTCCGTGCTGAAACCGGAGGTAGGATGCGGCTTCGCACTTGAGTAGTCTGGCTGTCAAACTGACATCGTTCTGTGGCTTCGACATGCAGGTCAAATGGGCTTGATACCTCACGAAGGTGGTCGTCGCGGTATCGGCCCGCCGAACCAGATTCTTATGGTTTCTGTGTCCAAAATCGAGTACGATGTCACGGTTGACGTCCTCCAGCAGGTACGAGAAGGACTTATTCTTTGCGTTTCACTTCTGCGATCAAGATGGTCGATTTGCTTACGTTAGTACTGAATATGTAGGTTTTCCAAAAGTTTGGCAACGTTCAGAAGATCGTGACCTTCTGGAAGGACAATGAGTTTAAGGCGCTCGTGCAAATGGAGTCGGTGGATCAGGCCCAGGCAGCCCAAGCTGCACTAGATGGGCGGGATATCTACACGGGTTGTAACCAGCTTAGTATTGTGTTTTCGCGCCACCCGGAGCTTCGCGTACGCTACAACGACGATCGATCGCGTGATTACACAAACCCCAACTTACCTGCGGGCCCTGGTCGTGGTGAGGACGGTCGCAGTGAAAGCAACCCAGCCGACCCTCCTGCTTCTGACCGACGAAATCACCTCCGAGACAGTGAATACAATAACCCACCGGCACGGCGCGACGATCTCGATTACCGCAGGCCCGCTGCACCGCCTAGTGTTGGCCGAGGAGACCAATATTTGCCAGATGCACGTGACAATCGCGGACCTCCATCGCGATACGATGAGGATCCTCAGAGTATTGACAAACCTCGCGAAGCCCGCGGCGGGCGAGATCTGCCTCCGCATTCAACTGGTCGAGCCATTCGAGGTGACACCCGTCCTTCTCCTGCTTTAATTTGTAGCAACATCGACCGCGAATTGGTGGTAAGTCCAGCAGTACTTGTTTCAACCTCACCGTTACTGTAAACTAACTGTAGTCACTCCCAACTTTGTGCGACAGAGTCCTCATCGTCTCTTTACGCTGTTTGGCTGCTTTGGCGACGTATTGCGCATCAAGATTATGTTTCGAAAGCGGGATACAGCGCTCATCCAATTTGTCGACGACGTTCATGTAAGTACCTACAGTAACTTTGTTATGACTTGATGATAACTCACATGCTTTGCCTCATTCTTTAGTCAACGTCTGCATTGGATCACCTGGACGGTGTCTACGTCTTCGGCAAGAAATTGCGCGTGGATTACTCGAAGCATACGAGCGTGTCGATGCCACACGCAGATGCTGATCGTTTCGAGATCGAGAATACGCTCGATTTCTCGGGGTCACCACTTCATCGCTACCGCCGTCGCAGTCCTCAAGAAGCTGTTTCGCCCTGTCCGCTCCTTCACATCTCTGGTATTCCCTTGGAGTTACAGCGCAACGAGAATGCTCTCGTGGACCTTTTCGCGCAGTACGGATTCGTCAAGAACTTTCACTACTTGCAGAACAACTCCAAGATGGCTCTGATTGAGATGGGCTCCATGGATGAGGCTATCATGGCACTACTTCGGCTCGACAATATGGCCTTCCCGGACTCGCACATGCGCATTTCCTTTTCCAAAGCGTACCAGTTCTCTGCCGGCGGAGGTGTTGGTGCTGGCCCTGGCCCTGGTCCTGGTCCTATGTCTGGCCCTGGTGCTGATTCAGGTGGGTGGAACCCTCCGATGCAGTCTCGTCCGAGAGATCGTAGCCGTGACCGCAGTCGCAACCGCGAGAGAGGTCCACCTCCTGGTGGGGATCGAGACCGCTCGTTCCGAGACCGTGGCCCGCCGCCACAGCGGGGACGTGACTTCCAACCGCGCGACAATCGCCGCCCTCCTCCTCGATACTGATCCTACTTGTTTTACTGAGCCCTTGAGAGCCTTTCAGCAAACTTCAGTATGTGGATGCCGTGCTCACGTCTCCTTCCCTTTCAAGTGCCATGCGTCTTCGCCATCTTGGTCCCCACTGAAGCTTCGACAAACTTGCGTGACGTTGACCGCCCCACTAGCTGTTCACGCTGTTTTTGATGCTTTCTTTGTCCTGGTAAACAAACATGAACGCTGCCCTCAGCACGATTTTGCTCTCTTCTCGGTTAGTCCTTGCTTTTCATTGATCTCGAAGAAGTCCAAACAAAACCAAGGATGGTCCCGCTGCTATTAGATCGAAGGTTGTAAACCGAAGAGTGCTTACAAGTCCACCGCGCCACTCACATCTGCCACAATGGATGGTACCCGATGCAGATCCTCTGCTGACTGGCCGAGACCATCGGTCTGTCTATCAATATGGTTAGCCCCTGCCTCGGCAGTATCACAAGCCTCGGCATTTCTCAAACGCGATACAGAGACCGATCCTGGGGCATTCAGTTTGCGCTTCTTCTTCTCCACGCGCTGAATCATGTCCTTATCCATGTGTAGGACATTCCAGCAGATTTTTTGGTGCTCCTCGCCAGGGTACTTGCGTGGTCGGATGCACACAGATCGCTGGCAGCAGGCACAGTAGTAAGCAGTGTTGCATCTAAGCCCACGGAAGTAGCACACAGAGCAGCGTCCGTATCGCTTATCGCGACCACAACTGCCGTACATGACGGGGAATCCATCCGTATCTGTGCTGCGCTGTCCTGAAGTCGTCACCGCTCCAGTTGAAGGGTCAATTCCACCAGTGATCTTCCCAGACTGTGTGTGTGTGCGATCCCTCCCTGTTCTAGCGACTGACTGTGCGCATTGTGAGGGTTCTTGTCAGCGGGCTGCAGTTCACGTAAATGATGCCCTTCAAATGTCCACAGCGCATTCATCGGGTCCTTGACCCCAGTCAATATCATGTGCTCCTCACTAGCTGCATCAGCCATCACGTCCATGCTCGGGGTCGTTGCAACTGAAGTTACGATCGTGGAGGGCGGAGTAGTCGTCGCTGACGCTGGAGTTGGTGGCAGCATCTCACTCAGCATCGGCGGAGCTGGAGACGAAGTCACCGCTTGCGAGTTTGTCAATAAAGCAGCAGATAAACTCAACGCCGTGGCTGCGTCCACCGCCTCAACGTCTCGAGACGCCTGTTGTCCTTCTTCTAAAGTGCAGACAGCATAGAAAGTGTCAATGAGCTGAATGTCTGGAGCAGTGCATTGATATTCATAAATAACAAGCAGCATCTTGCCTTCGTAGTAGCGCAGTTTGGCCAGACTAAACATCTTGTCCATGCGCTGCGGGTCCAATTTGTACGCCTGCCACGGACAAACAAGCGTCGTAAGAGGTTATTTCTCAGGATACAGCGCCTCTACTAGACACAAAAGAAGAAGACGCACATCCTCCACGAGCTTGGCCAGCTCGTCGTCGTCCATGCTCTTGAGGAACTTGCCCAGCGACGGCCCCGCGCCCATGGTTCACGCGAGTCGTCAATGGTATGTGAAGAAGACGCTGTAGAGGTTTATGCTGCAGTATAGGTTCCTACTGTTCGTCATAAACCCTCCAAACGCATCTTCTTACGGGTGCAGCATTTGCGCCGGGAACGGCCACCTCGGTTGTGGTGCTACGGGCGGCCTACGTATCCCGCTCGCGCTCCCGTGGTGCTCTATGCCCACTGCAATGGGTTGGCAGCGTTTGGCGGCGAGTCTCGCCCCGTTCTGTGGGTTGACTGTAGGATGTGGAGGGTGGACCGGCTGGGAGCGAGCCATCGTCGATTTGTGCTGGCGTCAGCGTGAACAAGGCGCTGGCTCCAGGCACCGCAAACGCCCGACCGTTGGCACAGTAATTAACGGCCCGGCGCCTCTACTCTACGTCTCGGTACTCGCCCCATCGCTATAAAATCTGGGGCGATATACACCTCGCTGTCCGCCACCTCGTTAACCAACCGGACTTGGGGCTGGACCCAGCACGACAACGCACGCAGAGAACGGAGGTCGTCGTGCAGAATTGAACTGGAGAGCCACAGGAGCAGGAGCGCATGCCCAGCAGCATTGGGGTCGTGGGCGTCAGCAAGACGAGCTTCGTGCTCGCGCTCGGGGCCAAGGAGGTCGACGCCAGCGTGACGAATGCGTCGCCGCAGTACCTGTGGCCGCGGCCTGGCGGGAATGGGCGCAAAAAGACGACGGTGCACGTCCTGCGCGGCCGAGAGGAGGTCTCGGACGGCGACGACGGAGTGTTCGTGCTGCTCTTTGACCTCACGCGGCGCGAGTCGCTCGCAGCGGTCATTGCACAATGGGCCCACTTGTCGGACGCCCCCGGACGACGCTTGCTGCTGGTAGGGACGCACGCCGATTGCAAGAGCAAGCGCCAAGTGTCAGTGTCGGAGGTGCGCGAGATTTCGGGCGAATTCCACGCGTACGATGAGGTCTGCTGTCGACCGGGCCATTCAGGTGACGAAGGAATGCTCCGTGTGCAGGTTGTGCTGGCGCAGTGGACGAGTGCTGGGCCTGACGTGATGGTGAGCGATATTCCGCTGGCACGCGCTTCGATCTGCGGATATCCGAGACCTGTTGTGACGATGATGACCAGCGCCTCGCACAGTTTGCCGGCGTCACCTGCAGGTCAGCAGAGACCGCGTATGCGCGCCGACGTTTGGTTGTATGACCCAGCGGAGCAAGTCTCTTCAAGCCCCGTGACCACGTCAGTGGGTGGAGATGTCAAGTTGCGAACCATTTCCAAAGCGATCTACGACATTCGTGGCGCGGTCGCTGAAAAGAGCAGGTCACTGGCCAAGTATCGCGACCGCCAAATGAGTCACTGGCTAACGCGCAGTCGATACTTTGGGCCCACGGAAAGCAGTCGGCACAAGCGGTGGCAAGAGGAGCAAAAGAGGCGTCAACAGCAACAGCAGCAACCGACTCAGGGTCATGTGCATCACCACCACCATACGAACCAAGTACGGAACCCGTCAGGTACGTCTGATGGTTTGCAGCAGCAACGGATACGGAGTGTAAGCCACCCTGAAAAAGTCCAGCCACCGAGAAAGCCTACTACTCGACGCGGTCCTGCACAGTCGTCCAGCTCCAGCTCTAGCGAAAACGAGGAGAGTCCGGGAACTTTGTTAGAGCGGAAGTCTTTTATGCAACCGACAGAACTGGTCAAGCAGCGACAACGGCAACTCGAGGCAGACGCTGCACGACAGCACAAGAAGATGGTGGCCCAACGAACATTGCGCATGCAGAGGCGCGCAGCCTCCAATGACCTGTATGAGCGAAGCACAGCGTCAGCAGCGGCGTTTGAGTCGTATTTGAACTGCTACGATGAGATGGATATGCCTCCACAACTGCAGCCTCTCTCTCCATCGCTGAACCGACGAGCTCCATCTTCGCTCCCTTCACCAGCGTCGTCAGTGGCATCGTCAAGCAGTAGTCGGCGACACCAGGGTGATGGAGTCGGGCAGCAGCAGCAACTTTTCGAAGACGATGGATTGGAGGGAGTGGATTGTTCGTTGGAGTTGCTGTCTCCTGGAACTGAGCAAGTGGGGTGTTTGCCAACACCGTTGCCGACTACACACCTTCAGTCTCCTGTCCCGCCCATGATGATCCCACCCGCCCCGTCCTCGGTTCGAAGCCATCGCAGCAACAACTCTGTTGACAGCGCAGAGGAAGCTTTACTATCGGACACTGTGCTGACTCTGACAACTCCAGACAAGCCCAGGTCTTCGCAGCCGTCCTCCGTCCAAAGTCACCACAGCAGCAACTCGTGTGACAGTGCCGAGGAAGCCTTGCTTTCTGACACTGTACTGCAGCAACCAACCCCAGACAAAGCCAACACAGCGTCCAAGTCTTCAGAGCCGTCGCCACCTTCTGCTACTGCTGTCGCCAAGCATACACAGCCCACTGCCAGCGTCACTGGAGACACCGCCATTAGCCGAACCAACACAATGTGCAGCAGCAGCTCGGAGAATTTCGATTGCAGTGACATCGACGACATGCTCGAGTACTTTGAAGGCGTAACGCTGCCTATCTAATTGTTTCAGTGGTCGCCAACTACTAAGTTGAACCCCAATCGATCAAACCTAACAACAACATCACTTCAACTTGCCTTTGTCATTCTCTATTACAGGTTCACTATGCCATACAGTAGGTTTCCATGCATCCGCCACGCATTTTGTGACCGACCAAAATGCTCCGTCGATTCTGCACGTTAAGAGGCCGAACGGCTGCAGGCTCTCGGCGGTTTGCAAGCTTTTCAACTGCCTTTAGCACGGGTGAAGACGACATTGGTGTGTACGAACTGGACACGATCTATGCGCTGTCCTCCGCGCCCGGGAAAGCGGGTGTAGCGGTCATCCGAATCTCCGGAGACCAAGCGGATTCGTGTTTGCAGCAGCTCAGCCGCTCTACGGCACTACCAGAGCCTCGGGTGTGAGTGCAATGTAGTGTTAATTAGTGACGGTTGTGTATTGAACTGGTCCTGACTGTTAGTGTGGATAAAATGATGCAACAGTGCCGCGTTGAGGAAGCTCTACCACCCCAAGACCAAAGAACACCTGGACGACGCGTTGGTGCTGAGATTCCCACACCCGAAGAGGTGACGACGATGCATGCAATGGAGTTGAGTAGTGGGAAGTGGTGGCTGACGGAGGGTGTTTATGGTTTGGTTGCAGTTTTACCGGGGAGGACATCGTCGAGTTACATACGCACGGAAGCGTTGCAGTAGTGTCTGGAGTCTTGGATGCGCTCAGTCATGTGCCGGTATGGTTGGGACGTAGTTGCAGAGATGTATGGTGAACGTTGTGTTGATGAATCGGTGCTGGGTGTACAGCATTGTCGTGCTGCGGAAGCGGGCGAGTTCACGGAGCGCGCTTTTGACAACAATAAAATCGATTTGGTGCAAGTTGAGGGACTCGCGGACCTGCTTAGTGCTGAGACGGAAGCGCAGCGAGGACAAGCACTTCGACAGCTTTCAGGTGACATTGGAGATATCTACGAAGGCTGGCGTGAAAGTCTGGTGCGCTGTCTCGCCTACACAGAAGCGACGATCGACTTCGGTGATGATGAAGACGACGTTACTGATGCTGCTTATGAGGCTGCTATTGATCGGTAATGTCAGGCCAACTGCGCATCAGTGGTCACGATTCTAACAATCTCTTCTCTTATCTTGTTGTAGCGTCCGTTCGCTTGCTGAATCCATCAGAAGTCATTTGGCAGACGGAAGGAGAGGAGAAATCTTGCGCAGTGGCGTCCAAGTAGCCATCCTCGGCCCGCCCAATGCTGGCAAGAGCAGTTTGCTGAACGTACTTGCACGTCGGCCTGCAGCTATTGTGTCATCCATCGCTGGAACGACTCGCGACGTGGTACAGGTACCGTTAAATATCGCGGGGTACCCTGTAATTATTAGTGACACTGCGGGGCTACGTGAGACCGAGGACGTCGTTGAGATGGAAGGTGTTCGGAGGGCCCAACAGTGCGCCAGTGATGCAGATATATGTGTGGTCATGATGGACATTCAGGTACGTGCTCTTGCTTGCTTGCTACAGGGACCGGTTCAGTGTGAATAACCAAACACTGGCAGTATAGAATGCTGCACTACTTCATGATGACGAGTACCAGTCATATCTGAAGGACGGTGCAATTGCTGTTTTAAACAAGAGTGACCAAGTTGACGAAAGCGACATTACTGCTGCACTGGACACGTTTGGCATCAAGCAGCGCGACCAGCTCCTCGTTACTTCCTGCGCTGAAGGTGATGGAATCGATGTTTTTGTTGAGAAACTTGCAACCGCTGTGAAAGAACGGTACGTTGCCTTGAAACACGTAAGAAACGACGCTTTGCATGTTCTTACACGAGTTGACTGTGCTACAGGTTGGAGATATCAGCAGGAGGGTCTGCTAATGGTGCACTTATAACGCGTGAACGTCACAGACAGAACCTTGTCGAGTGTCTAGCCTGCTTAGATCGCTTTTTGGCTGATCCGTATCAAAGTGAAATTGCTGCGGAGGACCTTCGGCGAGCCGTCATGGCAATTGGCCGCATCCTCGGTCGAATCGATGTCGAGAATGTGCTGGACGTGCTGTTCGCCGACTTTTGTATCGGAAAATAAACGGACATCTTCTTTTTGAAAAGACGCCAGTTTTTGGACGAGTGTCCTGGTATTCTTTGCAATGATTGAATTCACGGCGTGGGAGGTTTATGCATACGAAGATGGCAACAGCATACACGGTTCTGCTGTCGAGGGCGTCGGAACGGCAAGTAAGCCGGAGCTCCAGCAAGATGAGAGTTCAGTGTACGGCTCTAATCGAATTGATCGAGTGATTCTTGCCGATCACCTTCCTCAAGTAAGCGTGATCCCTTCTGCCTTCTACTCGGCTAACTGCACTATCACTAATGTTGTTTGCTTGGGTAGGTTTCTGATAAAGCGCATCATTTCGAAACGTATCACATTCATGCTGAAAAAGGGATTTTTGGTGGTAGAGTAAGTGAAGCGTAAAACATGGTGCACTTTTGAACACAACGCTAAAACCTGTGTATTGCAGCATGACGGTGCCATTATGCACTGGTCACTCTCGCAAAGTCCGAGCGTAACAATCCCAAGTGTACTGTACGCTGTTGTGGTGCTTAGTTCACATTGCAAATTCTTACTACTGAACTTCGTCCGTTTGTAGGTCAACACAATGAGTGGGCATACTGGTGCCGTTCTTACAATTGACTTCGCACCAGATTTGGGCCCAGAAGGACTTCTCTTTTCAGGCTCAGCGGATCGGTCGATTAAAATTTGGGATCCGTGGGGTGGTACGGATTCCCCATTGCCTTCCAGAGGTGGGTACGTGTGCGTTCAAACTCTCACCAATCATTGCGGTAGTGTTGTCTGCCTGCGAGTTTTGGCACAACAAAATCACGGAATCGTCAGTTGTAGCTTAGATCGCACCGTGAAAACGTGGTATCCAGCTGAAGGGCGAGCATTGCTGCTTTATCCATGGTATCTCCCGGCGCAGACAATATCTCAGCCCGGAAGTAGCTGGCCTTCGTCTTTTTGCGTTAGGTCTGGCGCAAACGGCACGATGTTTGTTGGAGATTCTGCTGGTGATATATCCGTATATGTGCATTGTTATGGCAGTGAAAACAAAATTATAGCAGACACTGAGCTGGAAGTTGTGGAAGGTATCGAACTAAGCGGCCAAGTCGATACAAGATTCCAGTATGGTTTGAAGCGCAAGTTTTCGCACTTTCACTCACTGGGAATTTCAAAGCTTCAGATCATCGCCGATAACTGTTTTGTGGTATCTCTCGGGTTTGATGAAAAGGCCCAGATAATTGACGCTATCTCGGGTGCGCTTTCATCAACAATCTACAGTGTCAGTGCAGCACGCTTTCTCTCGTGTTCATGGGATGATCAGGGTCAGATTTTGCTTCTCGGTGATGCAGCAGGTTGTGTGCATTTGTGGAATATATTTGAAGACAAGTTTGTTAGTAAACACGAAATGGTCTCGACAATGCCCCTAGCCATCGTTGGAATACACTCTTTGGCGCGTTCGCCCGGTGATTTCTTGCTTACTGGTCTGGAAAATGGTGTAAAACAATGGTTATGCAACCGCAATGTGGGCTATACTAGTTGCAATGGGCACTCGGAGTCAGTTGTTGCAGTGTGTGTGATCGACAGTGATATCAGAGATCACGGAGTACTATCCCCTAGTTCTACTGAGTTTGCCAAGAGCTGTCAGTTTCTTAGTGCTTCACTTGATGGAACGATTCGATGCTGGGACTCGTACGATATGAAAGTGTCCTCTATATTCGAGGAGAAGGACTCCGAGATCTCTTGCATGGTTGCATCGAAGCAATTCCATAAGTTTTTCACCGGACATGTTGGAGGATTTGTCAAAGTCTGGAGCATTCATGCGGGTGAAATGCTAGAACTGCCGGTGGAAGGACATTTTCCCATCACGTGCTTAGAATGTAAGTACGTGCATAATTTCCAGTATAGATGTTGATGCTCCAATATGTCGTTGCTAATGAAAAGTGTGTAGCGGGGATTGTTCGGGACCAGGAAATTCTATTTGCAGGTAACAATGAGGGATATGTTTCCATGTGGGAGATCAGTGATGATGGAATTTCTCGAGCAGTGCCATTCCGGCCGGTATTGCAGTCCGAGAAAAATGGAGAAGTTACCTCGCTGGTATTTTGCAAGGGCGTATTTCTAGCACAAGAGGGCCAGGAACTTTTTGTCGTTGGCTACTCTACGGGTGAAATCGTTGTACGCATGCCGTTGAAAGTTGTGAATGTGGTTTTCTATCTCACTCGTCATTGTTCGTGTAGATTTGGAGCTTCCACAAGAAAGCAGTTGTGTGTTCGTTCAAGGCGCACAGTGATGCGGTGTGCAGTTTGACTGTTCGTGGCTGCTTCCTGTTCTCAGGTTCCGACGACACTCTACTTCGGATGTGGAACATGTTCAACCTGTCAGAAACGTACGAGCTGGGTGTTTTGCGTCCTCCATCCTCCACTTCCTCTTCCGGTTCTGGATCGCCCATCGTGTGCCTCGACGCTGTGCCATTTCGCGGCCTCATTCTCAGCGCGGCAGCCGACGGAATACTATTCGTTTGGGACTATACTGCGTTCGAGGACGAAAATGCGTTCGATGCGTACGGCAAAATCGTGTTTCAGACCAAGTACGTCTGTCGTTGGTATCCAAAATGTCGACTGTGTCTCCAACTCTAATCCTTTGTGTGAATAGGGTGGATGGTCATGTCAAGTGCCTTCAGTGCTGGCCCGACCGCAAGGCGATGATTTGTGGGACTGCTGAGGGCAAGTTGCTCGTGTTCGATTTGTCACCGCAGGTGCGTCCTGTTCGATTGCTCCACCAGAATGCCAACTAGTCATTCTGACAAATACTTTTCTTATTGTTACTTTCAGTTCTTCGATCTCCCACCAGAGCCAACCGAGTGCCTAGCGTAAAGAGATAAAGAGATTCACCAATTTGAACAACTTCAACTTGTTGAGTTGCGCAACATAAGGATTTTAGGTTTATTTCAAATCAAAGTAGAAATCATTATTCAAAATGGGCGACACTGCCGCTGCCAAGACGCTGTACTGCATCCGCCATGGCGAGTCGACGTTCAACGAGTGGCGCAAGAGCAGCCTCTGGAACTTCTCGTGGATGTGGGTGCGCGACCCCATGATCGTCGACGCGCCACTGAGCGCCAAGGGGAAGAAGCAGGTGAAAAACCCACTGAATGATAAGTGGTAGACATCTTATTATACCAAGTAAAGTCACACCCAATGCAATTGTCAATTCGCAGGCAGCTAAACTCCACGAGCTCATTCAAGCCAAAGGACTGGAAGACAAAATTCAACTGGTGAGTTACGGTTAAAACCAGGGAAAAGATTAGGCATTTCATCTGAAGGTGAGACTGCAGATCATTTCGAGTCCATTGACGCGAGCAATTGAGACGACCATCGGCGCGTTCCCAGACACGAAGATCCCCATTATAGGTGAGACTGATATGAACGTGGAGGTTCTGTTGTTTCAATTGCATTGACCGTGTTGTCTGTAGTGGAGCCTTCGTGTCGAGAGATGCTGGACACGGCCTGTGACATCGGCCGCGTGCCAGCTGAGTTGGCGCAGCAGTTCTTGCCTCTCGTAGACATCGACTTCTCTCAACTGGATCCGTTCTGGTGGCTGGAAATGGAAAAGTTTCCCACGGACTGGACCGGGCAATGCACCTCCAGCCAACATTGTTGCTCCAAAAACAGCAGAAGAAGTGATGCCGCTGCGAGAAACCCAAGAGGAGCTGGATGCGCGGATCCGCGAGTTCATTGTCAAATTAGCGGAGAGGCCAGAAGAGCATATTGCAGTGGTCGGGCACTCGTCGTATTTCAAGCGCATGCTTGCCATGAACCGCAAGCTGAACAACTGCGAGCTGTACGAAACTTCGCTGGGTGACATTCAGGTTCGCTACACTTGATCGAGGAATAAAATGCACATAAGCTGCTATATTTTCGTAGATGCAAGAAGCTATCCTATTGGGGCTACTGTCTAATCGTTCGCTGTTCCTCTCTACGCTCCACACCTTGATGCCAGCTCTAGGTCTTTTCGATGTCGATTCTGTAGTTCTGGTCGCTGGAGCTGGCCTCGACGTCACGGGTCTAATCGGTTTTCTTCTTCGATCGACTCCAGTGCATTAGTGAAGCAACAAGCACACCTCCAAAGCCGAATATCATAGCTGGCATCATGATCACCATGAAGATGGGTTCGCCACCATGGTATTCTCGGCTGTAGATGACGGCTTGCAGAGGGAGACCGAGGATCATACCGAGCCAGAAGGTAATATTTCCCAGTCGTGTGCCTCGCAGTCCGCGGCCGTAGAAGATAATGACCACCTGAACCATCTGCAACATGAAAAAATACATCTTGACCGTGCGGAACATGAGGATAAAGACGCACTCATGGAGCGCCGCGGACATGAAGAACGTGAATGCTGTAGCGTTCGTCTTCGAGATGTTGTACGAATCTAGAGTCTCCAGATACACATGACGTAGAAGGAACTCGTGCACAGGTTTGTTCCACTTGCGTGCAAACTCGTCGAATGTCGTGCTGTTCCACCAATCCGAGTAAAAGTCACGATCTGCAGAGTACGTGACCTCAGCAAGACCATTGCAGATACACTCGAAGATGATAAACCACGTGAGCAGGTAGCACCCAAGGAACGGGAGCAGGAGGCTCACAATCGACAAGACGGGGCTCGCCATTCCAGAATCCTCCAGCCGAGGCATCACGTGTGTCGTCACGATAATGTAGAGCATGGAGATCCCCATGATGACGGACATGGTCTTCTCCGCGAGGTATCCCCAACGAATCCGATCGGTACGTGGGAAGTTGGGCTCGTACACGAGCGACGGGATCAGTAGATACATGGTGAAGTCCTTGATGTCCGGAGAAGGAGGTTTGTTCTCTTTGCGTGAGATCTCGAGCTTGGTGCGAATGTACGAATGCATCTTCATGAGTAGCACGAGTCCTTCAATGAAAGCGGAGACCGCGTGGATGAGATTCCAGTCTCGCCACACAATGCACACGACCGTGAAGAAGAAGAGCAGACTCTGCAGAGTGTGGTGCACGATATTAATCAGCAGGCGGTTCGACAACTTGACCGTGCCAGCCATGTACACTGGAATCAGCGCCGTGTAGGCGTACAACGCTTGACACGCAAACGTGGCGAACACTTCGAGCAAATGCGTCGAGTAGAACACCGAGAGCAGCAGCTTCAAGTCGGCCGGCTCCTTCCTCGTGAGCAAATTGGTGAACAGCGTCGAGAAGACGTACAGCACTCCAGCCAGCATGGCCAAATTGTACATCCCTCGAAACTCGGAGCTGTGAACGCCGGACCGGGCGTCTGCCGGGTCCAAAGGGGACACGACGTCTCGGAACTTCTTCATACGCTTCTTGCTGGCTGTCGGCGAGCGTACGCTGCTTGGGAGCTCCACGCGTGGCACCATGTCGCTTGTGGCGTTGTGCTTTCCGAACTGGCAAAGAAACGGGAACGCGCGGCGGCTGTTACACCACCGGCGTCAACGGCACAGTGAGCCCCGATTTGAAGTGGCTTCCAGAGCTTCCGGTCCTGGTCGGTGCCGTTACGAGGACTGCTACTGCTTTGGGGAGTGAGAAGAGCAGAGCCGAGCTCAGTTATTCTCATCCGCTCGCAGTTGGAAATCCACTCGCACGATAGACAGCATGAAAGGTAAAGAAGAGGTTTAGTGTTGGTTCTAGAGGTGACAGACTTGCTGACGTCCTTGTGTGATTCTGTAGCAGAACTCAAGCCGTTGCAGCCGCAGGAGCCCGAGAAATGCTCGTCCGACGCCATCAAGTCGTGGAAATTCAAGACCGATGGATGCTCGGAGCAGGACCCACAGCTTCGGAAAATGTGGTCCGAGCCGACTTGGGCTGGTTTCCAACTACGCTCCAAGACGTACCTGCAGAGCAAGGTCAAGGAGACATCTGCACCGCCTTGTACGTAAATGTTTGCTTGGAACTACAACGTTAGGCTCATTCTCAGTGGTAACACGTTGCAGTGTTTGAGTTGTTGTGGTTTGAGATTTTCAGTGGCACTCCTGAAGAGCTTCAACATGTGTGCAAGTCCAAGAAAAGTTTCGCCAGCAGGGCGATGGCGAAGTACGGCTGTGACGTCCCACCGCTTTTCGTGGTAACTTTGATCGTACCGGGCACTCCAATCGTAGCTGGGGTGCAATATTTTGCAAGGACTACCGGTAGCGACGCCCCGCAGTCCGAGGCCAATGCGTTGTGGCAAAA
Source organism: Phytophthora sansomeana (assembly GCA_032158285.1). Classification (NCBI taxonomy): domain Eukaryota; phylum Oomycota; class Peronosporomycetes; order Peronosporales; family Peronosporaceae; genus Phytophthora; species Phytophthora sansomeana. Next base: position 417,832 of record JAPDHH010000193.1, read on the forward strand.
GTTTCTCGAAAGCGACGACAACTTTCGCAAGGAACGGCTGAAGTTGGTACCGACCGTCCACGACGGCCCGTGGCTTGTCAGGAAAAGTGTTGGAGCGAAGCCTCTGATCATTGCTCGCGCGCTGGAAACGACTTTCTACCAGACTCCGGAGTATCTTGAAGTGGTGGTGGATATCTGTTCCGACCGAATCGCCAAACACGTGACGGCACTTTGCCGCTCGCACTCGACGCGACTTACTGTCGATGTTGGTTACGTGATTGAAGGGCGAGACGAAGCCGAACTGCCCGAAGCGCTGCTGGGATGCATCCAGTACAACCACCTTGACCTGACAATCTCAATCCCGATTGCAGACTAGAAAGCATCGTCGTTGCCTAACTGCTATGCCTAGAGCCTACCACTAATATATTTTGTAAAGACGCTGCCACGGCAGTTCCATTGACTTCAACGACTTGCCAGTTCGTGCATTATTTTCTCGCTCATGCCTTCCAACAAATGGGATGATGAGCTTGTTCGTTGTACTTCTCAAGTTGCAAGACTCAAATAACTGCTCTAAATTCGACGTCAGAAACGAGGACGTGCATGTAGCGTCTTCACTGCAGCGAAGACTCGCAGTCTCAAATCCTCGCACTTCGACCCACACCAACACGATGAAAGGTACAACTGCTACATACTTCCAACGAATGTTGGCAGATTTGACGGTGTCTGGATGGACTAAAGCTCAACCGATTGATTTTTTGGTTTTACACAGATTTCGTAGCCCCCGAGAATGTAAAGTTCACCCCGGTTCCGGTCAAGTCATGGAAGACCCAGGCTGAGAGCTGCACGACGCAGGATCCGCAACTTCGAAAGTTGTGGTCTCAGCCCAACTGGATGGAATTCAAACTGCGCTCCAAGACGTACCTCCAGAACAAGATCAAGGAGGCCAACGCTCCCCCTCGTACGTATTGAGGTTGCTTTTTTGTTGTTTACAGCCTCCTAACGAGTATATTGTGGACAGTCTTCGAGCTCGTGTGGTTTGAGGAGTTCAAGGGTACGCACGAGGAGCTCTTGCACGTATGCAGCGCCAAGAAGAGTTTCGTGAGCAAGGCGAAGGCCAAATTTGGCAACGACATGCCGCAGCTTTTTGTCGTGACTCTAATCATTCCTGGCAGTCCGTTGGTTGCAACGGTGCAGTACTTCGCCAGATCGAAGAGCTCGAGTGCTGGTGACCTCACGGAAGCCGAAAAGCTCTGGGAGCGATTCCTCAACAGTGACGACGAGTTTCGCAACGTTCGTTTCAAGCTGGTGCCGACAATCGTCGACGGTCCGTGGCTCATCAAGAAAAGCGTTGGCACCACGCCCTGCATCATCGGCAAAGCCATTCAGACCACGTACTACAAGACACCTGCCTATCTGGAAGTGCACGTGGACATCTCGTCCGACATGATCGCCAAGCACATTACGTCTCTCTGTCGCTCGCACTCGACAAGTTTCACGGTTGACATGGGCTTTGTAATTGAAGGTCAGACCGAAGAAGAGCTTCCTGAGGCATTGCTGGGCTGCGTGCAGTATGCTCGGATGGATACGACGCTCGCCGTCGCCATCAGCGAGGACGAGTGACGTATTTAAACTTCAACTTCCGTAAATACGAGCTCCTTTTCCATATCGATTGTATATACGGGACACTATACAACATAACACATATTCTACACTCGTGGATTTGAGCAAAATGTGCGTACACCAATGACGTACGTAGGTGACACTCGCTGTCGCTAACGTCTCTGTGTGATGGCTCCAGGTCCGCCCGTCAAGCGAAACGTCTGGCTAAGGAGCGTGAGGCGGAGGCCCACGCTGACAGCGACGAAGAAGGGGAATCAGAGGAGGAGGAGCTCGAGGAGAAGCGTCCAGCCAACGCGGGCTTTGCATTCCTAGCAGACTCAGACTCAGATTCGGAATCAGAAGAAGAAGAGGAGGAGGAGGAAGATCTTGTGATTGTTGCTCCAGAGCCGTCCAAGGGCAAGAGCAAGTGAGGAAGACGCAGGTTTTGAAGTGGAGCAGCCGTTGATATTGGACTAATATTGTGTTTGTGTTGTTGCTACGATAGGAAAAACAAAAAGGGGAAGAAAAGTGAAGAGAAGAATGAAGAAGAGTCGGTGGACGACCTCCTTGACGCCCTGGCGGCCGAAGCGGGCAACTTGAGTGTGGACGAGGCGACTGCAATTCGCAATGAGAACGAGCAGTCGCTTTTCGGTGTGCAGCTCAAGTTTGCCAACGCGGATAAGGAGATGAAGCGCATTTTCGGCGTACGTTGGAGCTTTTTCTCTTGGTGATTTAGTTGTGATGTGGTGGGATTGACGATGTTTTTGGTGTGATTGGCGCTTGCAGGTGAAGGAAGCGGGTCAGAGCAATAACAGAAAGCGCGGGGATCCTCGGTACGTTAGTCAACTACACTATAGTACTCTCAAAGCTGATTGAAGCAAGGGTAAGTAAACTGATAGAGCTATACTCGCAGGAGTGCCGCTAGGGTGACGGCCAAGAAGGTGATGATGGTGTCGCCTTTGGATGAGTGGCCGCGTCCACCCACATTCGTCGGGGGTGGCATCCGCTGGACACGTTCCAACAAGCCCAAGGGTGCTGGTTGGAATAGTCTGTGCAATTACTTCGAAATCACGTGGTCGATGGCGTACAAGAAGGTTCGAGCTCGTTGCAGGTTGCGGTTCTGATTGAATTGTTGTTTCCTTACTGACAGGCCCTCTTGTGTCTTATACTTCGCCAGTTGCAAGAGGAGTTTGAGCTACTCCAGCGCACACACGACCCGAATCTTATTGCACACTTCTTGCAGCGCTACCCGTACCACATTGATGCGCTGCTCACCATGAGCGAGGTTTTCCAGCACCATGGCCAGATGGACCACGCATCGGACTGCATCAAGCGATGCATGTACGTCTTAGAGCTAGCCTGGGCAGACCAGTTCGATGTTTCCAAGGGAAACTGCCGCATGGATATCCAGACAGAACACAATGGGGGCTTTTTCAAGGCTCTTTTTTTGCTGATGAAGCAAGTGGGGCGACGAGGATGCATGCGTAGTGCCTTCGAGACAGCCAAACTTTTGCTCAGCTTGGATCCTCAAGGTGACCCGATGAATGTGCTTCTGTCAATCGATTACTACGCGTTGACATCTCGCCAATGCCAGTTTCTCATCGACTTGTTCGACTCCAAGACGCCTGCCGTAGATCGATTTGCGAGCACTGATGCTGGCTCGAAGAAGAAGACTGGCAAGAAGACTGGTTCAAGTGCGTCTGACAGCATTGCTGCACTACCAAACTTACAGATCTCTCTGGCCGTCGCTCAGTAAGCACAAGTTACGATTTTAATACCCTTGACCACTGACTAACATGCTATTATGTTCGTGCTGTGCCCTAGTTTCTTCTTAGGTAATGAGACGGAGGCAAAGGACCTGCTGGCAGTAGCATTGCTCAAATTCCCGACGATTCTCAAGCCACTCCTGGAGAAAATCGCTGCGAACCCGTCGTCATGTACGTTGGACTTGCTGCTGTATTGCTGTGATTTCGAGCTGACACTTTGTTTTATACCTGACTCCAGCTTCATGGCAGCCCATCTTATCGAGTCGCGTGTTTGCGAACGCCCGAAGTGTCGATGGAGAACATAGCGTGCTCCAGCACTTGTTAGACATTTACGTCTCGAGAAACCACACGATCTGGAAGGTGAATGACGCGCAGGCGTTCCTTCTTCGTAGCGCGCAACATGCTCTTGCCTCGCCTGCTCTGGTTTCAGCGAACCCCCAGGTACTCGAGCTTCCGTCGAGTCTGCACAAGTACCTTCGCGCCGTCTCAGCAGGTAAGGAAGGACCACCAGAACGGAAGGGACCAACAGGGTGTGACTGAAGTGCTGCTCCTGTGTCTGCTAGATTACTCGGACGAGATCACGACGTTGCCAGCAGACCACCCGATGCTGCAGCCACCGCAGCTCCAGAACGGCCAGCCACTGGACGCCGAAGCGCTCGCGGCGCTTGCACGAGCTCAGGAGGAGTTCGAGGCGGGCAACCTGCCGGCCGATGCCAACCCGTTGCTGCTGTTCCTGCAGACGTTGCTGCCGTGGAACCACGTGCAAGGTGCAGGTCAGCATCCGCCACCGCCGCAGTGAGCTCGGGCAACGGCGTTTACGCAGAACTTGTTGTCGCGTGCATGGCTTGCTTCCCGGCATAATCAAGCCTATGGCAACTCGTAAAGCCACTTGGATTTTGTGATTAACACGCTGTTCGTGCGTGTGTTGCTCGTCAAAGCACATTTTTTCTTGCTGTACACATGTGTATGATATCCGTTCGCTAATTACCTGTCCACTCGATAGTTTGAGCAAAGGAACCCGCACTTGAAGCTCTCGGACGAACAACAATTGACGGATATTTGCCGGATTTTGGTCCTAAATAGCGCCCATTTTGTACCCATCAATTTCTGGATCCCGCCCTCCTCACTCGAGATTCCGCCCCGCCCTCCGCCGACCTCGTCCTCCCCCTGCCAGAATGGGCAACAGCAGCAGCAGCAACGCCGGCGGCAACGTGCGGCCGCACGGCAAGCGCAACAACGCGTCGCACCGCCGCGCGCAGCAGCAGAAGCAGGCGCAGGCGCCCGCCGCCCACCAAGCCGCGCCGCCCGCTGCCGCCCCGTTGCCGCCGGCCGCGCCCGCCGCCGCGCGCCGCAACCCGCAGAACCGCGAGCGCAAGGCGTTCAAGGAGCTGGTACGAGTGATGGTCTTTGAGAACGATAAGTGCGTGTATTGACAGAGGAATGATTGTTTTGTGGCGCAGATCACGGGCGAACTGCGCGACGTGAACGAGTTCTACGACATTGAGAAGAAGGAGCTGGGCCACGGACACTACGGCACCGTCCGCGTGGGCGTGAGCAAGGCCACGGGCGAAAAGGTGGCCATCAAGACCATCCCCAAGGCCAAAGTCAGCCGTCCGGAGACCATGCGGCGCGAGATCAGCATCCTAAAGGTGCGTCACGCGGTGTGGACAACGTCAGAACGAGTTGCTCACCTTTTTGCCATTGTGTGTGTGCTTTTAATGGACGGCAGACGCTGGACCACCCCAACATCATCAAGCTCTACGACGTGTGCGAGGGCAACCGCCACCTGCATCTCGTCACGGAGCTTTGCACGGGCGGAGAGCTCTTCGACCGCATCATTGCGCGCGGCCACTACAGTGAGGCCGACGCCGCCGTGCTGGTGCGCAAGATCTGCGACGCCGTGAAGCACTGCCACGACCGCGACATCTGCCACCGCGACCTCAAGCCCGAGAACTTTCTGTTCGCCACTAAGGCGGAGGAAGCCGAGCTCAAGGTCATTGACTTTGGTCTCTCACGCATGGACGACGGACTCAGCGCCGGTGTCATGACCACGCGCGTGGGTACGCCCTACTACATTGCTCCTGAGGTGCTTGGCCGCCACTACGACAAGTCCTGTGACCTGTGGAGCATTGGCGTTATTATGTACATCTTGCTGTGCGGATACCCGCCGTTCTACGGCGACACGGACCCGGAGATTTTCGCCTCGGTGCGTGCTGGCCGCTACGACTTCGACTCGCCCGAATGGACTAACGTGAGCAACGAGGCCAAGGACCTCATCAGCCACCTGCTTCTGGTGGATGCGTCCAAGCGTCTGACCGCCGAAGAAGTGCTGCGCCACCCGTGGATCTCTGGATCTGCGCCGAGGTCGAGCATGACGCTGAACCCGAACATCTTCTCGAGCTTGAAGCGCTTCACTGGCAATAACAAGCTTAAGAAGGCGGCACTTGGTGTGATTGCCGACCTGGCCACGGAGGGCGATATTGCTGAGCTGAAAAACCAGTTCATGGCGATTGATTCTGATGGCAACGGTGTCATTACGGTGTCCGAACTGGCGGAGGCGCTGCGTGACACTGGTCTTGGAATGATCGAGGAGGAAGTGCTGGAGCTTGTGAAGGGTATCGATATCGATGGCGATGGACTTGTCGACTACCCCGAGTTCCTGGCGGCCACCATGAAGCGTAACCTGGCCAACCAGGAGGAGCACCTGATCAACGCATTTAATTATTTCGACACCACGAACACGGGCCAGATCACCAAGGCCGACCTCGTGCAGTTCATGGGTAGCGAAGAGCAGGCGCAGGAAGTCATTAACGACGTGGATGCCAACGGCGACGGTGTCATCAGCTTTGAAGAGTTCGTGGCGATGATGAACCGTAAGGGATACGGTGACGACTCGGAAATGGACAGCATGGACGATAACAGCTTCCTTTCGACGGCACAATACAACAGCGGCAAAGTCCAGTCCCCCATCAAGGAGACTGAGCTGTAGGCAGCCACACGTGACCAGACCAAGAGATACAACCACAAATTACTTCAGCAGCGCGGGAGGAGATAAATCCCTTCTTGAGATTGCCTTACCAGAAAAAAATGCCCTTCTGGGCAGCGTTTTGTATTCATTCATGAATTGATTGTATTGGCGTTCGACTGTCTGGTAGTTTGCGGAGCTCCGACAAGGGTAGCAGCAAACACTGTCATTTCCACATTGTAACTTTGTCTGCGGTAGCGCGAGTGGAAAAGGCAATGGCTTTGCTAAATGCTTTTCAGCGTCAACGTTTGTGTTTGCTGTGAACTTACAGTGACTATTTGCCAGCCTTGTTTCGCCGGTTAATGCGATCGTGTCGCTTCTCCGCGGCCAACTTCTGCGTGCGCGAGAGGGCCTCACGCTCAGCACGCCTAGCTTCTTGAGCTGAGGTCATCGCGGACGACCCGTTTCCAAATCGCTGGATTTTGAGCTCCTCCTCGCGTGCATCCGACCGCATGTCCATGTATTGTGCGAGCTTGTGCTGGTAGTGACGACGCGAATTGGTCGAGAAATTACCGAAGATCAGTCGTCCAGGGCCTCGGCGCTTAAAACCAGGCTTCTTACTATTTGCCTCATCTTCCACATCCGGATTGCGACGAGCGAGATTCTTTGCTGATGGAGAGAGGTTAAGGGCGTTGAGTAGAAGCTCGTACATATTCGTTGCCGATGACACGTTCTCAATGCTGCTTGGCTTTGACTGCTCAACGACCGCCATTTCCCCCGGAGCATTTTCCGCTTCACTTTTTGTTTGAACAACGCGCTGGAGCTCTGACAACGATGATGCGATATGTTTCTTTCGCATTGCACTCGCACGTCCAACAAGCAGTAACTGTAGTTGTGGTACACGAGCACCGGAGGCGGTGAGGTCGCAAGAGACCTGAACTTCCACCTCGTCCAGGATGTGAAACGCAGTGCGTTTATCCTCAGATGCCACCACTTCCAGGATTTCACGTTCCGTATCACCCCACACAAGCTGCGCTTGGGGAATTCTGCGGATACACTCAGCGCCAGCAAAAGCTCCCGTAGCCGGATCGGTGTCCACAATACGTACACCAAGCAGGAGCGGGTCCATTTGCACGACGCCACTCTTGTCGCGCAAATACACCGGTGCTCGGAGGTCGTATTTCGGTACGTACACGATAAATCCATTCTGCTTGAGCGCCGTAATGATGGCTGGGACTTTTACTGTGTGGCTACTGAAATACAGGGCCAAGAACAGTTCGTCGCAGGCATGAGCTGCTAGCTTGGCTTGTCGATTCTTCTTGTTGAGGTGTCGCGCAAGTGGAACCAGCTCTTCCGGCGGGAAAAGGTTGTCGGCATCCACCACAGACTCGCCATTTACCGCAGCAGGCAATATCTTTGGTTGCAGAATCGGAGTAACTTGAAGCTGACTATCCACTGACGAGATGAGATCATCAAGGAAATCCTCATCGTCTTCTGTCTCCAGAATTGATGGAACAAGTGTCTTGGGGAGTACCAACGGTGTTGAAGTATTTGTTGGCAATCGTTGTGAGGGCAAGTCACTACGTGGACTCGGAGCTGCAATTGCTGCTAAAAGCTGGCGATGCACAATCACGTCTGCATAACGACGAATGGGTGAGGTAAAATGAGTGTAGTACTGCAAACCCAATCCGTAGTGTGCAAACCGTGTAACGTCGCCGTTCGCAGCTGCCGAATCTCCTGCAGCCACTGCACCTGAGCTTACGTATTCAGCCTCAGTCATAACACGAACGGCAAGAGACTTCAGCAGTGACATCGTCTTGTTGTCCATTCGTCCCGATCGCTCCGCTGCAGCTAGTGACTGCTGCAACGTAAAGTTGTTGGTAGCATCAATCACAACATCTCGTGCCTTCGCAAGCTGAACAAGCTGGGTAAAGCGGTCTCCAGAGGGAGGCGGATGACGACGCAGCAATGCGTGAGTAGGAAATCGCTCCACAAGTTTCTGCGCCACCGTTGAGTTCGCAAAAATCATGAGCTCGGCGATAGTTCCATGTATCTCCAAACTTTCTTTTACAGTGATCTCCACGTCCTCTTGTCCAAGCTCTGTGACGTTTAAAGAAAAGCGCACTTCTTCCTGCTTCGATAGGTCCAAACCTCCATGCGATCCACGTGTACGGCCAAGTCGGCGACCCACATCAGTAAGAATCCGGAGGTCATCACGAATATGCGCCTGGACTTCTAGGGGGATTCGTCCTCCCGCTACACCTTCGGCGTGTTCATTCGGTAGGGGTTGCAACCTTGCCGATCCTCGCCGCGGTGCATCATCGGCGTCCGCATGAACGCCCTGGATCAAGCGATGTGCTTGCTCATAGGTCATCGATGAGCATGAACGGATGATAGTGCGGCCAAACCACGTCGAGTTCTCCACCACATCGAAAGTCTCGCCATCCAACTCCCACATGACACTTACTGCGAGACGATCTCGTTTCTCGTGAAGAGAACACAAATCAGCACTTAAGACGGAGGGAAGCATATCAAGCCGCTGTCCCACTAAATAAACTGTTGTGCCTCGGCGCCTGCCTTCTAGGTCCAATGCAGATTCGTGTTCTACAAAATATGAAACGTCGGCGATGTGTACTCCGAGCTCCACATTGCCATTGGGAAGGCGTCGAATTGACATGGCATCGTCGATATCTTGGCAGCCATGAGGATCTACACTGAAGATACGATGTGACTCACGCAAGTCGCGACGTCGGGCAACCTCATCATCCGGAATCTTCCAGTTTAGCAAAGCATATTTGGATGGTCTCTTTGCCGTTGAACACTCGGCCACACAACCACCTTCGATGTCAATTGGGCACTCATCGCTAGATGGAAGACAGGCTAATGCCGCTTCGCTGAAAGGGGATTCCTCCACCTCATTATCCACCAGCAAAGCACTGAGTTCCGTCTGTAAGCTTCCTGGCGCGCCAAGAATTCCAACGTAGTGGCCGTTCGGATACATGCTGTCCGTAACCCAGCTGTCAATTACAACCTTGAGGCGTTTGTCCAGAAGCGCATCAAGTCGTTGTGAGCGCAGACGAATCTTCGGTAGCCGTAAATCCATCGGTACAGCAAGTGCGTAGTCGTCTCCGGCATTTACAGTAGACGCAATAACAGTGGCCACGTGATATCGAGGCGAGCGACTAAAGATGCCCACAACCTGCCCTGTCGGGATCGCTCCAGTCTCTTGATCGTCTACATCGGACTCAACACTTTCAGATTCGTGTTCATGTTCATTTTCATCTTGCGTGTAGTGCACTAGCAAGCGATCACTTTGGGGTGTTCGCCAGTGCGCCTTGGGGAGCATCTCCACGGCCACACGGTCTCCATGTACACCACGATTCATCGCCGCTCGTCCAAACACAAACACTTTCTCGATCGCATGCGGACCCTCAACGAGCACAAAGGCTTCCATCGGGTTGTGTGAGCTCACTTCAAGTTTACCTGCAAGCACTCGAGAGGAAGGCTGTGCTAGCAGCTCCTCCAGTTGGGCCAGCCTGTAGTGGGGAGTAAATTCAGATTGCGTTCCCACAACGTTGCCGTTCTCGTCCGGAAGGCGCTGCGCCTCCTCATACCGCAGAGCCTCCGCCGTATTCGCCGCCAGCTCGAGCAGAAACGCCGTGTCCGCCGAGTGTTTGGGCAGTCTCTCTGCCAAGAAGCTCTCACAAGTGACAGCTTGTGCATTCACCGACGCAGCCAGCTGCACACTCAACGAGGCGTCGATATCTCTCGTCATGAAGACCACGCGCGCCTGAAGAGGCAAATGTCCCTGCGTCACATACCAGTCAATGGTCTTGAGCACCGCTCGCTCGTCACGAACTCCCTGCAGTTCCTCCATGGGCGTTGGCTCCACAAATGTGTCCACATGATGCTGATCTGGGAACAAGTAGACACTCACACCGCCGTTTGTGCGTTGATCTTCATCTCGAAAGAACTTCCTCAGCCTCGAAGCGTCTCGACTGGGTGCGAGTCTCAGCGCCGCTTGTAGCACACTCTCCAGTACCAGGAGACGGGGAGCTGCTTTACAGAAGAGAGTCTCCTCCTCCAGCAGTTCCATGCACTGCAAGAGACTGAAAGCGTCGGGTACCACGTATTCCCCGTCCTTTTCCCTCGGAAGCACTCGAACTGGAGCCAACGCACGCGCGTGGCGACACGCAGCACAGGATGCGACGCCGCAGTGCACGTCTCGACGCAGATACCGCTCTTGGGCCTTCAACGCGCCCGGTTTGCGCCGTCGACTGCGCTCCACGAAGCTGGCGTCCGTCCGCACGCCCTCCCAGCGCGGCGCTCCATGCTGCCGCAGTCCCACACGCAGCTGCCGAGCCTCCTCCTCCTCCTGTTGCTGCTGCTGCAGCAGGGCGCGCAAGCGGCGTGCCTCTTCCTGCTCCTGGAGCTGCCACATGATGCGATTTTAGCGAATGAGAGAAAAGTAGCCATGTCGGATAATAATATATGTGACGTGTGAGAAGATTTCTTTTTTGCATTTGAATTAATGGTGGTTTTCCCAGTTTGTATGATGATGATGGAGTTTGGCGACGACGTTCGCAGTAATGCTGAGCACTCGCTGCAGTTCTTCGAGCTGGAAACGAGTTTTTGTTAGTGGAAAGAGTCATCGAGAGATGTAAAAGACAAGTTACCTTGTGGTATGGACGTCGGCCGAGAACCAGCTCGGCCCGCTTGGCACCAATGGCATGCAGATCGGTCAGCTCCTTCGTTGAGCCGTTGTTCAGGACATCCATTAAATCGCGCTCGAGCACCTTCACCATGTACGCTGAGGTGGACAGTTCTTGAGACGGAAGTTGAAGAGATGCAGCTGTGCAGTCGTGCTCCAACCGCAATAGCCGCTCTGTTAGCTTTGCACTCTTCTTGGGAAGTACGTGGTACGCCCTCCTGAAAATGCTGTAAGCTGTCACGAGACGACGCTTCTTCTCGAAGGTGATTGCGACTCTGATAAGGTCCTTCGCTAGCAGCTCGGGCTTCTTCTCCACAGTAACGACAGCCGGTAGTTCTAGCACGTTTTGGTTGATCGGGACATCCATCTCGCACTGATTTTCCTTGTCAGAGTCGGAGTCCACACCAAACGTTCTCGTCAGCTGCACAGGCGGAGTCCTGGTCTCTGGTGACTCTTTGTTAACCACTAGCGATGGCTGTGATGGGCTGAAGCTTTTGAGAATCGGTATCTCTCGGTCGTTTTCAATGAGTATCGGACTCTTCGTGCTCCCATCCTGCGGTGGTAGCAGAGTTGGAGTTTTGGATTCCGGCAGCGACTTCTTCGCCACAGGAGTTGTCTTTATCAGGTTACGTCTTTTCAGAGCTGGTATCTCTTGGTCGTGCTCAATTAGTATCGGGCTCTGCGAACATCCATCCTGCAGTCGCCGCCGTGCCCCTGGGTCTGTCTTGGGAGCTTTGCCCGACGCTGTAAGGTGTGATTTCACAGAGCCATGAGTGGAATGATGCACCGGCTTCGAAGATTTCTCCCGTAGTACACTTTTGCTGCATTTGGTAGCAGACGATCGAGGATTCTTGCCCGGTTCACTGCTGTGTTGAATGACTGGACACCTAGCTTTCTTGCCAATCATCTTCGCTTCCGACAGCTTTCTCTTGACCCCAACGGTCTTCTCTTGTACGCCATGCCGCCGCTCACCCACCCTCCCTTGTTTTCTCTGCAAACCCTCCTGCTTGGCTTGCTTCCAGCGCCGCAGCTTCTCCTCCATCGTCACCTCAGGCATCGCTCGGTAAAAAGGATCAAGAAATAAAATATCATAAATTCAAATAAAATATCGTAAAATTCAAAAATAGTCCGGAAATAGTCCCTATAGAGACTAGCGAGTTCGAGAGGGTCTTCCATGCTCGATGATGGTGTCCGTACTTACCAGGGAATCACCGTCGGCCAGCCAAACGATACTCCAGAACCATGTCGGAGAAGGCGCCGCATGTGCTGGGCGGCACGCGCCCCAACGTGGACGAGCGCTTCCACCTGCCGGACGTGGACGGCGAGGCGTCCTCCGCGCCGTCCATCTACACGCTGCAGGCCGAGGACGACGTCCCGGAGGTCACGACCATGGAGAGTTTGTGCATGAACTGCCACGAAGACGGCACCACCAAGCTGCTGCTCACCATGATCCCGTACTTCCGAGAGGTGATCCTCATGTCGTTCGAGTGCGAGCACTGCGGCTTCAAGAACAGCGAAGTGCAATTTGGAGGCAAAGTGCAGGAACAGGGCGCCAAGGTCGAGCTGGACGTGACCACCAAGGAGGACCTGAACCGCCAGCTCATCAAGGCCGACGCCGGCGTCGTGTACTTCCCGTTGCTGGACTTTGAGATCCCTAAAGAGACGCAACGCGGCAGCATCAACACCATTGAGGGCGTGCTGCAGAAGGCCATTGAGGACTTGAGAGAGAACCAGGAGCAGCGGCGAGAGATCGACCCCGAGACGACGGAGAAGATCGACGAGTTCATCGCCAAGCTCGCGCTCATGTCGGCCGGCATCACACTGCCGTTCAAGATTGTGCTGGACGACCCTTGTACGTGCTGCTGCTAGTCTGGGAGGGTTGCAATCGAGACTGACGACGTTTTGCTTTGATTTCGCAGCTGGCAACTCGCACATTGAGAACCCGAACGCGCCCGCCGCCGACCCCAAGATGAAGGTCACCCACTACTACCGCTCGGAGCAGCAGGACCTGGACTGCGGACTGCAGCCGGATATGTCTCACGACAAGCCTTCGCAGGCCCCGCGCGTGCTGCCGCACCGTAACGAAGGCCTGGACAAGTTCGTCGAGGAGGCCAACATTGCCAAGAAGGAGGTGATCCAGATCCCTGCCAACTGTTTCGCTTGCCAGGCTCCGGGCTTTTCGTGCATGTGCATGACGGACATTCCTCACTTCAAGGAGGTCATCATCATGTCGTTCAACTGCGAGGCCTGTGGCTTCAAGACGAACGAGGTCAAAGCCGGTGGTGCCATCCCGCCTCAGGGTGAGCGCATGACGCTTAAAGTGGACGTGAGCAAGGACCCGGACGTGCTAGATCGCGATATCCTCAAGTCTGACTCGGCCTGTGTGAACATTCCGGAGATTGAGCTGGAAATGGCACACGGTTCACTGGGTGGACTGTACACGACTGTGGAGGGTTTGCTTGACAAGATTCGCCAGAACATCGAAGAGGGTAACCCGTTCGCTGTTGGTGACAGTGACGGTGGCCGTTCGCTGCTGAACGCTTGGCTTGCGCGCCTTGATGCTCTGAAGCGCGGCGCCGAGCCCTTCACGCTGATCCTGGAGGACCCGCTGGCCAACAGCTTCATCTACTCGCCGTTCGGCAGTGCCGATGACGATCCGTACATGACTGCTGAGAAGTTCACGCGCTCGGAGTATGAGGACGATGTGCTGGGCATCACAGACATGAAGGTTGACAACTACTCGGCTGAAGGGCACTCGTCGGGCCTGGGTAGCATTGCCGAGGAAGAGGGCAAGCCGGCTGAGCCGATTCGTAGTGACAAGGAGACCATGGGAGGTGGCCGTGCTATTGACCCGTCGAAGTACCACCCGAACCCGGCCGCCGTGATGGAGGTGCGACAGCAGCTTCAGCAACAGGAGAAGGAGAAGGAACAGCAGTAGGATGAGGCTGCAATGGTAGGTGGAAAGCAAGCATGCGAGGGGATCTCGTTGCCTTGTGATGTACATAGGCCATTGCGAATACAAGTTACCTCTACAAAATAGAAGACTCCTTTTGCACACTACTGGTCGAGTTTTGACGTCACTACATATCCTAACTGTTCAAGTTGAAGGTGCACTGCACCCGCAGATTTTTCAGCTACTGCCACCATGGCTAGGTTACTTTGTGCTCGACGGAATCGGTCTTGCTTGGATGGAGAAAACGGTGTTTCTCGGTTTTCGGAGGTGCTTGGGTTCGGCTGTCGTATTATCCCAGCAAGCGAACGCTTGAAATACGACTGTGCTTCCTGCACCAAACCAACAAATATTAATCTGGGGCGTGAAATTGTTGTGTGAGCTTCTCCTGTTCTAATGTACTCCTACCTGGAAATCACCAGCCAAAAAACAACATTTGCCTAAAGCATCAGTGCACTCGATAGCGTGGTCGTCTGAGACTCCGAACAAGTTTTCGGCGTGGAGTAAACACTGAATGTACAGCTCGCGCGCTTCTTGCACTCGTTTCTAGGGATTTTAAGATATCATGAGCTAAGTTACGTGCACAGCTCAAAAGCCTCATAATTTTGCTTACCTGGGCAAGGAGGACTGATGCCAGACGCACAGTTAGATGAAACAGTTTAGCATTGTAGCCACCACCGTACCGCTCTGTCAGAAATTGCAAAAGCAATTTCAGATGTGTCTCTGTAGCTTCTAGCTTCCCCGCGTGTTCGCATGCGATTGCTAGGTTTTCTAGTGCAATTAACGTCTCCTGATCTGTCTCTCCTTTCAAGCTAGGTACCAAGCAGGTAGCAAGAAACATAAAGTAAGGAAACCTGAAAAGTAGTTTGATCTCACGAAGATCTGGCACGCACCTGGTGATAGTGTTGTACGCCTCCGTAAAGCAATGAATAGCTTGGTCATAGCTCTCACGCAGCAGGAGCAGCTCGCCAAGTACGCTAACCCATCGACCCGTGTCCAAATGAGTGCGGCCGTGTGTCGCCTCACAAAGTGTGAGCCCATGATCTGCCATGGCAAATGCTTCAGCGATTTTCTTGTTGTCTCTAGCTCACAAAACGTTGTCAGATTCTTTACCACCAGATTGTTATATCAACGGATCACTGTACATGTATAAATTCACGAGCTTGCTGTAAGTTCCGAGAAGACCAGGGTGGTTGTCCCCGAAGCACTTGCGCTTGAAATGAAGAGCTTGGAGCTCCAAACGAATGTCCGGGTTTGATTCTTCCGCAAGTGTGCGCTCAAACTCTTTGTGTTTCGTATCATTAGCAATAAGTTGCTGCCGATACTCTGCCAGCTCTTCATATTGTAAGCAGTTTGTAAGCAAACACAACTACCCGTACATTTGATCAGCGCTAACTAAGTACCCACCTTCAGCACTAAAGCCTAGCGGTTTCCAGTCTTTCAGCAGTCGAATGTGATCTTTGCGGGCTAGCGTGACTGCCAGGTTGAGTGGAGTCTCGCCCCCGTTGTTTTTTCGTCGAACATCAGCACCGCCTTCCAATACTAAAGTGACGCATTGCAGATCTCCCCATCCAGCAGCCAAATGCAGTGGTGTATTTCCAAGCTACGATAGGCAGTAGTCAAAGTGAGAACTGAGTACGTTTGAGTGCATTTCGCACACATCTTACCCAATCTTGTAAATCCACATCAGCACCTCTAGCAACGAGAAGCTCTACCAAAGAGCTGTGACCGTACCTACACGCAAAGTGCAACGGACTCCAACGAGTTCGCTGATATCAATGCAAAACGAGGTTTAGATCATTGAACGCAGCAATTCACTATAACATCAAAGTTCATTTTGCGTACGAGTTCCTGAACATCAATGGAGGCGACAGCATTGCGGTCCAAAAGTGAGCGTACGCGCTCCACTTTGCCGTATTGCGCCGCATACCAAATTGTCCAAATGTTGTTCGCCGAGTCTCGTTCCATCTTCTGGATAGGCGATGGCATGCTTTTCTTGCTGGGGGAGTCCACCATGTTTGATACTGCAAATGCGTATCACCGCGAGGAGTGTTCACTCTACAGTACAAGTTATTTTTTGCAAGCACCTGCACCGGGGTCGTTTCAATTGCCATTTGAGGCCGAGGCCTTGAGCGTTTTTCCGTGTGTGGAGAATCGACATGGAGCGCTAGCTCTCTTGGCTGCATCTACGTAAAGCAACCGAGTTCGTGCTCCCATACGCTACTGGTGACAAGATGACGAGCGAGTTTTCCGACATCTCCGGGGTACGTGTCAGTGCTTTTCTGCAGACATCTTCAACACCAACTAATACTTTGAGTGTTTGACAGAACACACCTTTGAAGAATAATGATAGACAGCCGAAGAAGCGTATAGGACTAACAGGGAGAATGAGGCTACTACCACTAACAGAAACCTCTGCTCAAGGAGCGTACGAGATGTTTTCAAGCAATAACACCAGCAATGGTATGAGTGGAAACAAGAGCGGTCTCGTTACTCAGAAACTAAAGAAGATCACTCACAAACGAGAGCTCATGGAGGCTGTGCGCAAGGCCACGACTCCCATCATGTTACCCGGACGAGATTCACCACTAACCAGTTCGAACCGAAGTTTACATGAAGCGGCTGGGAGCAGTGCAGCACCAGAGACCGACTCGAGTCAGCGTGACATCGAGTGTCTGGAAGATGGTGTCCATCTAAACGCTCGGAAATTCAACGAACTCAAACTCATGGTAGATCGAAGACAGCGCGAACTTCACGGACTATTGGTACGCCACGAAGCACAGTTGTTGATCCTGTCCAAAAGTTTGTACTAACATTTCGGGTCGTGAACGTGCTAAACTGAATGTTGTAGGATGAATTACGAGTCTTGCAATTGGAAAATGAAGCGCTTAGCCGCATGCAGAACCAGGATACCCCCGTATCCAAGAAGAATATACAAATCAAGCAGCAGATTGCACAGTGCACGACTAGTATGGAGGAGCAAATGCACTTGCGGCGGCAGCTTGAGCACATGATTCGACGATTACAAACCACGCAACTACGCGTGGACGCACAACTAACTGGCATGTCTGCTGCAGTCGACACTAGTGAACGAGAAGTAGAAGAAGTGAAAATGCTTTGTAGACAGCTAGAGGTTGGTAAGAGCCGAGCTGTACAATTCTTGCAAGAAGTTCAACTACAACTGCAAATGGAACGCAAGGCACGAGCACGAGAGCTGGGAGATCACGAAGTCCGCGCTCGAAATTCACAAAAAATGGAGTCGTGGAGGTTGCAACGAGCCCAAGAGCGTGCTGAAATGGTAGCTGAAATGCGAGGAGACTTATCAGCTGAAGAAGAAGCTCGTTTAGTACGATGCATCGAGAACCGTGAACGCGCTAACGAGGCATTACACGCTGCAAACCTTGTCAAGGCACAGAAAAACTCGGATTTTGAAGCGGTTCTCGCGGAGCTCAAGTTGGCGATGGGAGCCTCGACGCTGCGTGAGGTCGTTGAAAAGATTGCTGCTCAAGTTTCTACGAGTGTATCACTGGACAAGGAGAAAACCCAAGCGGAGGAACGTCTTATTAGTGTGCGCCAAGAGAAAGAGGAGGTTTTACAGGAACTCAACGAACTCAAGGCATCCGGTATTGGAGGCATCGAACTCAACCGCGAAGTGTACAACACGCTGGAAAGTGAAATTCAGCAAGCTAAGGCTGCACTAAAGGTGAACAAATCTGCGTTCGAGCGGCTGGATGGCGTCATGTCGGCCGTTCGACAAGGATCATTCGGGTTGGCACGGCGGCTCCAGGCTTTTGACGACGTATTAGAAGCCGGCATGGGTGATAATGCCGCTGGAGCTGGAGGTGTGGCAGGCTCCACCGGGAATGGAGCAGGTACTAACGGCATGACGCCAACAAACTCGATGTTATCGCTGATGTCAGGCGGTGAACATGCAGGATACTTGGTCACAGCTGAGCTAAAGCTCACCAAAATCCTAGAAATCGTGGGTCAGTCAAGTTCGTCTGTCAACAGCTTCGGTGGGTATGATGGAGCTGGTGCAGACGGAAATGGTGGGGCTGGAGATGAAATCTCACAGGGTAACAACCCTGAAGATGGCAATAATGCCCACCTCGAGTTGCTGGAAGATGGTCACATGACATGGTCGCCAACGACTAATAATGATCCACGACTTCACGAAAACAACATTCGAGTTCGACCGGCATCTCGAGCTCTGCCGTCTGTTGCGTTAATGGCTGCTCGAATTGGGATGACAATCCCTGACAGTGACGAAGAACCCGATTCAGCACGCTCCGAAGTCTCAGCAACCGGATCCGATATTGACGGCGAGCGGATGAGCGTAATGGTTCCATCACGAGATATCCTCAAAATGAGCAGCTCGCGTCACTTTGCCGAAGTTATGCGCAAGAAAGAGGTGCGAAGGCCCAACGTGTCATTGTTTGAGGTTCACTTGAGACTCACTTTGTTCTGTTTGCTTTGATTCGTGTAGTTGGCAGAGAAGCAGAAGGTGGCAGCGGAGAAGGGCATTTCGGACGAGGAGATGATGGCCAAATTGCGAAAGCGCAATCAGCTCGAAGCCGACGCTCGACTCGCCACTTCACCAACGAAACATGGCGCCGAGTTGTTTTTCGCCAAGGCCGCCGCGAAAGACGTCAGTGGAAACGAGATGCATAGCACCACCAAACCAGTTCTCAGCCCCAGTCAGTCTCTAGCCTTCGTCACTCAAATGCACTTCAACGATCTCTAGTCAACGCCAACACCATTGAGATGAAAACACAAAATTACTATTAGATCTGTATACCTCTTTGCCGACTTGCTTAGCGTGTGACCTCTTCCGTGGCAGCACTCTAACTGACGTTGCCTGTGCCGCCCACCTGGTCCGGACAACGATAGTCCTCTGGCAGCAACGAGCGTTGCAGTTTGTTGAAAGCAAACTGACGCTTGCCCGTATTCTTGAGCGCATTCTCGATACGGACACCGTGGCTACGCATGACAGAGACCGTCGCTGGGACACGGTGTTCTGGCAAGTCGTGATGGCGCTGCAGGATACGCACCTGCTCTAAAGTCACAGACATGGCTGTGCGGTCCTTGGCACTCTTACAAACCGTGACACGGCCACCACCAAGCTCGCGACACAGATCCGATGAACGCTTCAAAATTTCGGTACGCTTTGTCTTGACCAGACTCTGCGCAGCGTCGTTGATAGATGCCTCAAGCGCACGCAGCTCCTGTGTCACCTCATCTTGCGTTAGATGCAGAGGTGATGTGATTGTAGAGTCAGTAGACATGGCCTTGTAGCGATGTGAGCCGGCACGTCCACGACTGGAAGACGATAAGCCGCTCAAGCCGTTGGTAGGCATAGCTACCACGAGACGACGGTACTTCTCGCAGAACGCCTTCAGAGGTTTTAGACTGCGGAAGTTGATGATATCCTGCAGCTCCGTCTTCGCGCGCTCTGTGTTGTTGGCAATCGTCTGCATTTCGTTGATACCCTGTGAGAACAGCACTGGCGTCACATGAATCTCACCACCGGCAGCCAGGCGCTCGGGTAGCTCTACTTCGCTGGTGGCGACCTGCACCGTCACGATGTACTTGATGTGAGACCGCTTGGCCCCCGTTTTGTTCGAAACGGTGACCTTCACTACGCCAGCTTCATCGGCCACGTCCTTGCGGCGTGACATTCGGAATGAGAAACGGTTCATAGGCTTGTCACGGACATCCTGGATCACAAACGCCACGCAACTCAGATGCTCCACTGAGCCTGCCATGTCTTCCAGCATGCCGATTTCCTTGCCATGAGTAGACAGCAGGGACTCAACCTGGAAAAGAAAACCCAGACTCGAAAACTGACGCAGCATATCTTCACCACGGATAACATCCGGGTTCTGAATTGCGACCTCCACTTTTCGGACAAAACTGCACGTCAATGCTGCCATCGCCTGGGCAAATGCGCAGTCCATACGCAGCTGTAAGTCCCATTTGAGATCATCGTATTCTCGTACTTCCTCAGGCCACTTCGACAAATCAAGATCTGCTTCCGCAATCTTCGCCTCCATTTTCTTGCGTCTGTTCTGGTAGGATAGAATGCCGCCCTTGTTAAATTTGTACACGTGGGCTGCGGGTGCACCAACTGTGGTGAAGTCGTATGCCGATACCTCCTTCGATGACCGTCTTCTCTCGTCGTTGATGAACGCGTTCGTAGGTCCAATAAGTAGATCCTGGATGTGCATATTGATTGGCACAAAACGCAAATCCGACGACTTCTTCTCCACACTGGCCTTGAAGTAGTTCTTGTGCTTGTCACGATTCACCAAATACTGGATGTTCCTGCGCAGCATTGCCACATACTCCTTGCGACGTCGAACACGATCCTCGAGCCATTCGCGAGCGAGAGAGGAGTCTGTATCGTCCTGAATCTGACCAATTAGTGTACCGTAGAAACCCATGTTTTGCTTGCCCTTCTTTTGGTTGAGGAAATTGTGTAGGTCCTCGCGCGCACGATCTGCCTGTTCCTGGCGCTCGGCTGCAATCAACTCGATCAACTGGCGCGGAATAGCGTTCGAGTAGACGCTTTCCTGCAAGTCTTCCACAACGAGGCCGCCGCCACCGTCTTCTGTATCGTACTGGAAGAAGCGAATGATGTTGCCGATGTTCTTGTGAGACGAACCCTCGTCTCGGTTGGAAATATCGCCAGGCATCATCACCGTTTGTACACTTAGCTCAGCGTTCTTAGCGTTGCCCATCAAGATACTATTAATCTCACTCTGCAGAGATGGGAACTCCTCCAAGATGGCGCATGTGTGATCATCCGATGGGTGAATATTCAAGGAGTGGCCACTCGCTGCTGCGTCTAGCACTGCTTGTGACGACGTCACAAACTCCAAGACGGGGTGGAACATGGTCATCTGAAACGATAACTGCGGGTTGGAAACTGTGTCTTGACTACGCGAGCTGGAGCTTGATCGATCCAAATAATGTGACGAGTTTTCGCGCTTTCCAATGGTGCTAGCGTGCACCATGAACCGCAACAAGGTATTTGATGCAGGCCCAATCACGGGTACTTCTAACACGGCAACGAAAGGGAAAATGGCGTGGGTTGAACCCGTTGTCAACACCGACTCTGTTTCACCCGCTACACCAACGGGCTCAGTGGTGCCAACGCATTTCCAAGCAGCTGCGTTCGAGATATTGTGGAGTGAGCTGCTGGAGGTAATCGTCTCTTTAGACGAGTAAAAGTCGAGAGACACAAAGCAAGCTCGATCGAAAGTAGCCGGCAGCTTCAAGCGTACGATGATGCGCAAGCGGCTGCCAGGTTCATCGTTGTTGAGCATCGAATCGCCCATACTTAAACGGTCCCGAAGCAACTTGGAGTACGGCATGTGGCTCGATGAACCAGAAGATCGTGGTGTATAGTTGAACACGTCCTCCTTGGATGATTGGTCAACTGAAGGTGCCTCATCCTGTCGGAAGTTCTCAGTGCTTGGGTTCCACTGCAAGAAGAGCAGTAGGAGCGGTGGCAAGCTGTGCGGCAGCCACACGATAAAGATGTACCACACAACATCCGAAAGCTGGTTGTCCTCGCCCTTGTGAGACACATACTGCGCGATATAGATAACTTGAGCTGATACGTAGAGTACACAGGTCGTGGCGATAATAGCATAGAAGATCGTAAGAGACTTGCGAATTCGTGCGTCCGATGGATCTTCGTTCAGCATCAACGTTCGTCCACGACTCATAACCATGCAGCCCAACACCATCAACATCAGCGTGTAGACAATAAAGCCTGTGCCAAAAGCCAAGTAGAATGCTTCCATATCGCAGTCTTCAATGGCAGATCGAACAACTTTTCCCTCTGCGGCAATCGAGAGAGCGCATTCTTCCTCCGATGAACACGACGTAGACTTGACGTCGTACACGCACTCCAGTTTTTCTTCCGCCATAACCGACACCACAATAATGAAGGCGAGCACGCACAAATTAATCAAAATGTACGCCAGCACAACCGGTGATTTGAAACTAAGTTTCTTGAAGCACTTGAACGACAGCACAGTTGCCCAGTGAAAGCATAGCGACAGAATCATCGCGGTATTGAAAAAGTACTGCGCTGTGTACCAGTGGACATACGCCTTGGAAGGCTGGATGACCCACACCAGGTACCCGCCAGTAGCTGCGGCAAACGAAAACAGCGCCGTGATCGCCACTAAATCCGTCCAGAGCGTATTCACTGTCAATGGCAGGCCATGCCACCTAATAATCACCAGCGAGAACAGGAAGCACGCGCCATATACTACCACAGTCACGATATCCAGTGGAGCAGCTTTGAGTGAGCGGCTTGCATCGTCCAGTGTGTAAAACTTGATCGGTGAATTATCGACAGCCGAAGCGAGACCCTGGTATGCCGAGAGGTACACCTTGTCGATTGCCACCGAGCTGTTCGCGGGGTTCTGGAACGTCCCAAATGTGATGTTTACTGTGTCACCGTTCTGGATACTGCCTGTGAATGAGTCTGGAATCGTAAACGAAATATTGGATGCACCAACATAAAGCTCCAGAGCCACTGAAGCTGAGCTTCCCGAGTCGGGCAGTAGCATCGACGCAGTCGTCACGTTGGCGATCAAGTTTCCAAACTGCTCCTCGTTGTCACTTGCAACACGTAGCAAAAAAACGCGCCTGCACTGAGCACCGCGCCACTCGTAACACTCAGCGTCACGGGCGTCGAGCTCATGATAACAGCGTCGTCCGCCTCCATCGCCGTGTCCGTGAACGCTCCAACGAGCTGATACGAATCGGACGTGAGGTCCAGCTGGAAGGCCTGCTGCGTGCTAGAAGAGACTGATCCTGTGCTGCTGCTGGACGACGCGAGACAGCCCGTGCCGTCGAACTTCATGGACAGCGTCGTGTCCTCCGAAAAAGTGCCCGGTCCAAGTCTCGTCGTGACGTGGTCCACCAGGAACTCGTAGCTGTTGTGCACCGACATGAGTTCCGCCAAGGCGTCTGCGTCCAGCGCCATGATGGTTGCATTACCGTCTCGCGAGCAGTCGACGCTCGTGTCCGTCGTGCCCGCATAACAGTCCGACGACGAGCCTTCCAGCACCCAGAGCGTGGGCGTATTGAGCGTGATCTCGCACGAGAAATTGCACGAAGACGCGGCCACCGACTCGGCCGACAGGTCGAACGTCTCGAGCATCTGCGGGAAGTTGTACGTGCTCGTGGCCACGAGCGAGCAGTTGGAGCACGTGCCGTTGAGCGACGAGGCCACCGTGAGACTGGCCACGTCCGAGAGGTCGCTGCCTTCGTCCACGTTCTGCAGGTCGGCGGTGCGGCATTGCTTCACGCAGTCCACGGGGTCTGTGAAGAGCGTTCCGGTCGTGTCCGTCGTGTAGAGACAGCGGTTGTCCTCGCACTTGTAGGCCAAGGAGGCTGGGAAGTCGTCCATGGCTGCGTCCGATGTGGTGGCGCCCAGAGCCGCCGCTAGCACGAGCAGCGCCGTCGGGAGTCGTGCCAGAGGAGGCATCTGGGCATTCCTCGGCCGCCTGTGGGTCGCCAGTTTGTCGTGCGTCTTCCGCTTGTGTCTGTCGAGGGGTTGGAGGTTGCTAAGTACGCGCCTGCCTGCCTGAGGAAAGACACGGGCGTGCGGCGGGTCCACTCGACTCTCTAATGCGCTTGTGAAGGTTGTTTCTCCTCCTCTCCCCTCGGCAAGAGCCAGTGGGCGACACTTGGAAATGGTATACGTGTAGAAAACGGGTGGCACGATTGGGCGCTGCTGCCCGAAATTGACCGTTCACGGTACAATGTCTGCTTGGTGCTGCTACAGACTGGGTGGATGTATGTGGATCGACGCCTGTCGATGGATCGATGGATGCGGGACCAGTGGCAGTGTGTGCGAAGCCATCGATCTGCAAAATGAGACCTGACTTGGAAACGATGGGCCCAGGACAACTATTCGCCCAGCGGATACCATGGCTACAGAGTAGTGGTAGGTCATTCCGAAGCTTATACAGGTGCTATCTGGTGACGACTTTGACGTTCGCTCGCTGTCCACTGCACAGAGCTCTTTCATTTTCGGACACGCAACCAGACTCGACATTGGTCTGCGCTGTGGTGTTCGACCTCAGAGAATTGTTACTTTTCACTTTTGGAGAAGGTGGGATTTGGATAAACTTTGCAGTCCACCCTTTGGGCGGAATTTGGGAACAGATACCTTCAAAAAAGTTTTCAGTGGATTCAAAGTGCCGATTGACCGTGGAAAGCTCAGGGTTGCTGTCTTGGCGTGTGCTATCAATCGCAGGGAAACCACAGGCAAGGCTGTCAAGTTGGCAACCTGACCGTTGCGATATGATCAGCGATGTCATAAGCTCCTACGTAGAAGCACAGATATATAACGTTAGTGATGGCCGCTGCGGTTTGTGTAGATTTGACAGGCGATTTGCACAGAGAGCACCAAGCACTGGATTGCGTCCGGATTCGTTGAGGCCGCGTCGACGGGAGGAAATGCCGTGTGCTCACTGGGTCGGGAATCACAGAGCAACGTAAATCGGCTAAGGGTATCTGCTGGTAAATGCCTACCAAATTGGCCTGCACACGACGAGAATAAACTAGAGCAAGTCTATCATAAAAAGATATGCTGTTGGAAATACATACACATTGGCATCTGAGTTTCATCTAAGCTCTGGTTTTGGTGGGCCGTGGTCTCGAGTGAAACCTGTGACATAGCTAACGACTATCGTGTCTTCAGCATACCAAACTGCCAACATCAATTCCTCCACGCCATTGTCCTAGAGTTCTAATTTCACGTATCTGCTGGTCGTTGCCAGATTCTGCCCCAGACACACCACGTCGACCGTTTCTCCATTCCTGCAAGTATCCTCTTGGGCGAGATTTAATATACGTAGCCGAATATGGCAGGACACCCTTCCGCAGTAACGCCATTTCCTCAATGTTACTTGTCCAAGTGCTTTGTGGCTTTAATTTAAGTAAATCTCGTCTCCACAGGCCATCTTCTCCTTCAAACAAGGAGTATAATACCTGACACCACAGCATGAAACCCAACCGAAGCATGGATGACACCCATAGTTTCGCAGCCCTTTACTTCATCTGTGCAATCTCCTCCTTCGTAGGGACGATTGGTTTAAGGTTTGTTGAGGTAAAGGATCGTCTCCATGCCTCAGATTGTGTACTCTATAACTGAATAGTGAAGAGACGCAATCCATGTGACTCTAGAATCTAATATTTTGGGAATGAGTGGTTGCCGTACTATTATACAGTGTTCTAGGCTACCACATACTAGAACCACAAGAGAAGCAAGGCTAGCTTGCTTCTCCACTAACTGTTAATCTCACTTCTCTTTTTCCCTTCTCCAACTCCAAGTTCCTTCAAGTTGCAAGAGTGCCCCCGCAACAGGTTATGAGCCCAACCAAGCCTCAAGCGACGACTTCCCCCGACTTACCGGGTCCAGAAACTTCGACGTCTGGAAGACCCGAGTGACTGCTTCGCTTGACGGCAAGCACCTCCTCGGGTTCGTCACGAAGAAGGGCTACAACGGAGTGAGCGACGACGAAGAAGAAAAAGAAGGAGACTCGTCCGGCAGCAGCGAAGTGTCCGACAGCGAAGACCCTCCCAAGACTTCCACGCCAGTCGACTACGACTCCGACGCCGTCGACTACGAGCACAGCTCTGACGACGAACCCGGCAGCGACGATGACGCCAAGAAGAGCTCGACGTCCAAGCAGCCACCCCCGATCCGCCCGTCCGCACAGCGCAAGTCTCAGCGCCGCGCTCGGAAGGAGCAGTCGGTGCCTCTGTCATCCCGGCGTCTGCGCCGTATGGAAGCGCAAACAAAGGCCTTCCTGATGAAGACGATGGACGACACGCACATTCGTCTGGTGAAGCACCTGAACTCCGCCTACGACAACTTCCAAGCCATCTGCAAGAAGTACGAGGGCGCAGGGTTCCATGGTGACCCGTACTTCATCTTGCATTTCCTCATGGAAACCAAGTACGAGGAAGGGAATGATGTCAACGAGTTCTTCCTCGTTCTCGAAGATGCGATACGATCCGCGTCCAAAGCTACCGAATCGGTTCTCACTGACGGACAGCGGTCGCTCTATCTGTTCCACTCCATGCCAGCGTCCTGGAAGGATGACCTGCGCATTTGGAAAGGAAACCGGAAGTACATCCCGTACGATGAGCTCAAGATGAGCATCGAGGACAAGGTCCGCAAGATGAAGGCGCAGACGCGCTACTCCTTAGCGAAGGGTACACCTGAGAGCTCTAGCACTAAGGCTGAGCGTGCACTTATTGCCCCGTCGCAGGCCATGCCTGATTGTTCGACGCTTGACGAGGTGTGCAGCTACTGCCAAACGCCTCGCCACCACATCCGCCAATGCCGTGGGCTGCAAAAGGACCTACGGGATGGTACTGTCAAGGCAGGAATCGTCCTGCCTGCGAACTTCGAGCTTCGAGGCGGGAACTCCCACCGGTCCCACCGCTATGCGCAACGTGACAACAATGCTGGTCGTGGACGGGGATCGTGGCAGAAGGGCGGTCGAGGTCGGAACAACGGTGGTCGTGGTGGCAACACTCGCGACAATCACAACAAGGGTCGTCAGCAATCTCGACGTGACGAAGGCGGATGCGACCAGTCTCGTCGTGAGGAGGCACGCATTGCCGTGACTACCGTGATCAATCCACTACCACCTGCCATCAGTCTTACAGCTCAAGCTACCTCCACCTTCGACTCTAGCTGGACGGTCGACTCTGGATGTACGAGCCACGTCACACAGCATGCAGAGTGGTTCATCTCGAAGACACCTGCCTCTGGTACCATCATGGTCGGCGGGAAGTCCGAGATCCCAATTGAAGGCTCTAGTGACATAGTACTCCAAGTGACCGACTCCAAGGGAGGCAAGCGCCAGCTCAAGCTGCACAATGTTCTTTATGCACCGCAGCTTCACTACAATCTGCTCTCAGTCGCTGCTGCTGTGGAACACGACTTCCGTTTCACGTTCAAGCGCAACGCGTGCACGGTGCAAACGGATCAGCGCTTCAATCTGAAGGCGAAGAAGTCCGCCACTGCGAAGCTGTACCAGTTTACAGCCACGCCTGTTCAGCAGCAAGAAGCCCACGTGGCCACTTCAGGTAAGACCGCTGCTATAATGCTCTTGCACAAAAGACTTGGTCACCCTAACATTCGTGTGTTGCAGGCGCTGACTAAGGACCAAAAACTCCAAGGACTTAGCGCGAATACCGTAGTCCCTAGCAGCAATTTCTTTTGCTCTGCATGTACTTACGCGAAGTCACACCGCGCTGCATTTCCCTCAAATAGACACGTCGAACGTGCCACAATGCCTTTGCAAAAAGTTCATTCTGATATCTGTGGGCCACTGCCCGTTCCTAGTCTTAGCGATTGCCGCTACTTTGTTGTCTTTATTGATGACTTCACGCGCTATATGTTTGCGTACCCTATGAAAAACCGGACTCAACTCTACTCTTGTTACGAAGGTTTTCGAATGGAAGCGTTGAACATCTTCCGTTCAGATGTACAAACCCTCGAGTATCCAGGACCCACCTCGGACTTGGATGTTCGGGTACTTCAGGCGGATAATGCGAAAGAGTATGAGAAACTTGGTCGGATAATCTTTAAGAAACACGGGACGCATGCACAGTTTTCGAATGCCTACACACCACAACAAAATGGGGTCGCTGAACGCCGGATGCGTACTATCTTGGAGCGTGTACGCGCCCTACTACTTGATGCAACACTCCCTAAAGCACTATGGGCCGAGTGTGTTAGCCACGTTACAGCGCTACTTAATATGGTATCCAGCGAGACTACCTACGCTCGTACCCCCTAATGAGCTTTGGTACAATCGCAAACCAAGCGTGCAGCACCTAAAAGTGTTTGGGTGTGCGGCTTACGTCCACATCAATGAAATATATCGGGATAAGCTAGACGCACGAGCAAAACTCTGCATATACCTCGGTATCCCTGGACACAAGAAAGGGTATCGTTTGATGGATGTTAAAACCCATGCCATTGTTTACACTCGTGATGTCGTTTCCGCGAAGACACTTTCCCGCCCCTTGAGAATATCGATGCCACACCCGATCCATTGCCGCTACCGGCTCATCTAACTCCAACGACCGATACTGCCTTGTCTGGTGAAAATATCGTTTCAGAACCAGCAATCATCCAATCACCAGAGGTCGGACCAAACGTCGGACCACACGTCCCACGTTCTATAACGCCTGAAGCAGCGCCAACCCAGCTTCCATCACTGACTGATGCAATTGACCGTGGAGTTATGACTTACTCATTTGTCACAGAGACATCCCCACCACCTCCAGAGCGTCCTGCTAAACGCCCTCGCTATGAGGAGGCCATTCACCTCACAGAGCTTACGTCAGCCGAAGATACTCAGGAAAACAACGAGCGTACAACTCAAGTTCTTAGTTTACTGGCGGTTCGCTATGTCCCTGAACCTAAGTCCTATAAGGCAGCTATGCAATCTGATCATGCCAGGGAGTGGCGAACAGCCGCTGAATCTGAGTACACGTCCCTCATGAAGAACGAGACGTGGGTTCTGGTCCCCCCACCACGTGGCCGCCGGATTCTTCAAAACCGGTGGGTCTTTGTTGTCAAATACACTGGAACAGGTGAAATTGACCGGTTTAAAGCACGCCTCGTTATCAAAGGTTTTCTAGAGCAGTATGGCATTGACTACAACGAGATCTTCTCCCCTGTTATTCGGATGGAAGTTCTTCGTCTCCTCCTGATCATAGCAGCATTACTTGACTACGAGATCCATCAGATGGATGTCAAAACAGCGTTCCTTAACGGTTTTCTTAATGAGGAAATATACATGGCTCAGCCAGAAGGTTTTGTGGCCCCTGGCCAAGAACACCTTGTCTGCAAACTCTTAAAGAGCCTTTACGGTCTGAAACAAGCACCTCGCATTTGGTATCAGACATTGTGTGCATTCCTTGAAAGCCTTGGGTTTCACAAACTCATCAAGGATAGCTGTGTGTTCATGGCAACATTCGATGGGCAAGTATGTTATATTGCTGTCTATGTGGACGATCTGTTTATCATAGCACCCACAGTGAGCCTCGTATGTCGTATTAAATCGGCCCTGAACAAGAGGTTTTCAATGACAGATTTAGGGGAGGTGAAGTACATCCTCGGTTGGTCCATTGAGCGAAACCACACTGATCGAACGATCTTCATCCACCAGCAAAAATATACTACAGATGTACTCGATAAATACAAGCACCTTGTTGCATACCCAACTGCGACGCCGTCAGACCGCAGCATCAAGCTACCAAAGGAATTGGAGCCACAGACCCAAGAAGAAAGGGAGGCTATGACAGATATCCCATATAGACAGGTTGTAGGCAGTCTCATGTATCTCATGGTAGGTACTCGCCCTGACCTAGCGTTCTACATGCGCGAAGTAAGCCAGTTCCTAACAAATCCTGGAAAGGAACATTGGAAAGCAGTGGTTAGAGGTTTAAAGTATCTCTCTGGAACAACTGACCAAGGTCTACTTCTTGGAGGATCAACGTCAATTGATGTCAGTAGTCTTGCCGACCACCTGACAGCATACACAGACTCGGACTATGCAAATTGCCCTGACACGAGAAGGTCGGTTGGCGGATATGTTACAATGATCGGAACAAGCCCGACCTCGTGGCTTTCGAGAAAGCACCACACTGTCGTGCTCTCGACTACAGAGGCCGAGTACATTGCGTTGTGCCACTGCATGCAAGAGGTCATCTTCCTCAAACTACTACTGACAGGGCTTGGGTTCTCGATAACAAAAGCAACTGTAATTATGGAGGACAATCAGAGCTGTATTAAACTCTCTAGTAACCCAGAACTACATGGACGGTCGAAGCACATTGATATTCGTTATCATTTTGTCCAAGAGAAGGTGGAGCGGCACGAGTTCAGCGTCGTCTACTGCAGCACCAAGTCGATGGTAGCAGACATCTTCACAAAGGCACTTGACAAGCACCAGTTCCGAAACTTAAGGAGCAAACTAGGAATGAAATCAATTGGTACACTGGTAAATAGTGACATACGATAAGTGAATCAATTTGAAGATGATTAATAAAAATTATGACTCGACGAATAACAGAAATTATTGAAACACAAATTACAAACTATCAAGATGAAATAAATTTTGATCTTGATGTTTTTCTAGAATAAATACCTAATAAATCATATTTACCACGAATTGCATGATATTTTACACCAGGTAAATCTTTTACCCTACCACCTCTAACTAATTGAATGTTCTTGTAAAGTATGTCCAATACCAGGTATGTAAGTAATTATTGTATATCTACTCGATAAATGTACTTTTGTTACTTTACGCATAGCTGAGTTTGACCATATCACATTAAGTAATGAGTCAGAAGGATAGCGTGGGGTTTTCCCTTACTAAAAGGTTTACTCACTGCATTCTATAGGTTTTACCCTCACTGAGGTTTCCCTGGTACACAGCCACCAAATAAGAAAGTAATATAAATGTGAATATGGATGAAAAGTCAAAAGAGAAGTTGTATTGAGTGCTTATTCCTCGATAGCAACCTTGCGCACGAACATAATGCGTTCAATCCACTCACCGTAGGCCACCAAACCACGCTTGACCGCACCATCGAATACGGTATGACGTTTGCCTGCAACCTTCAGAGTGAATGCATGTCCAACGGACATCGTGTTGAGGGCAGCAACCATGTAAACGCCGTCGTCAAGCTTCAGTCGCTTGATAGCCTCCACGCATCGGTGTCCAGTACAGTGCAGATTCTTTTCGAGCACCTTGGACGAAATCCGAGAGCCCGCACGGTTGAGTTGAGCGACAAACGCTCGAAACTGTTTCCACGACAGCCCACGAGCAATGTCGATGTTGCGAGCCTCCGCCGCTGCCTTGAAAAGAGCCACCTGCTCGTCAGGTACTTGCGTATCGTCGCCGAGAAGCACGCAAGCCTGCTGTAGAGCACTGAACATGCAGGTACCCGTTGCGTTAGCTCCAGCGACGGCTGGGTGAGTAGCCGCGACAAACTCGAAGAAGTCCTCTTTCCGGCCCTTGGAGACCCACTCATCGACGACCTTCAATGCGTCTTCGAAGCCATCTTCAAGAAGCATAGCTCCAGGCACCCACGTCTGCGGACGCTTGCCGTACTTCTTGGTCTTCCAGACCACCCTGTAAAGGTAGCTTTCATCCCGCTCCCGGACCGTACGATCCTTGATGAAGGCTACCTTCCAGGTCTTCGTATCACGCCGGTGCATACGAGCCCCTACAACCTTGGCGAGCTGGTTGCGAGTTGCGATGGGTCCAACAGATCTCTTTGCATTCTGCTTGGTACGGGCCCGTGATTGCCGGGGCTGGCGTGTTATAACAGAACCACAGTCAAACACAAAGGCACACAAGCGATAGCAAGAAGAAAGGCAACACAAAGTA
The DNA here is from genome assembly GCA_032158285.1 of Phytophthora sansomeana. Taxonomy (NCBI): domain Eukaryota; phylum Oomycota; class Peronosporomycetes; order Peronosporales; family Peronosporaceae; genus Phytophthora; species Phytophthora sansomeana. The sequence goes on from JAPDHH010000193.1 coordinate 449,264, forward strand.
AAGCAAACCAGTATATTTAGAAATACACAGGAGTTTACTTGCGTCCAATCTGCTAAATGTCTGAATGAGGAAAACTCTATCGGAAACGGCACTGCCACTACGCACCGGACTGCGGATCCAACCAAGTGACGACCGATCTTGTTTTGGATCCTGCCAGATGTACAGTTGTGTATCAACAATCCACCATGCACATCAACGAGTCAAACTCTACATTTTAATACGAACCAATATCTCTGAAACTTAATGAAATTGTGGGATGGGGCCTCATTTGGCAATTTGCCGTCTAGCGCGCACTCCGCCCTAAATACGAATGCATTGTAGGACCTCGAAAGACCCCTCAACGAGGAGAGTCCAAACCCGGCCTCAGATCGGCCGTGGGGTCTCTAGAAGCCCCAGAAAACGAAAAAAGTGTTTTTTTGGCCTCCGCCGAGGTCGATCTTTCGAAAGTTGACTTAGCGTTTTTCACAGGGGATTGTAAACGAATATTGACGAATGAAAACGAATGAAATCGGATATAGTCGAATAAGCAAAAGGACTAGCTTATTATCCAATGAATGTCCCTGACGACGATCCAGGGAGGCTGTTGAGGTAAAGGATCGTCTCCATGCCTCAGATTCTGTACTCTATGAAGGCTACGCGAGGCTGGGATAGGACTATAAAGTTAGACTGAGCCCGAAATTTGGCGTAGTCCCGGCGCGTAGCCCCTGTAGCCCTTGATAGGGAATCCCTTTATAACGAGACGAACGCATCTCCTGCGCCTGCTTCGCAGCCGCAGCATCTGCACAGGTTTCGGGCAAATTCAGTTAGCCAGAGTAGTGGAAGTAGTGGAGCTCTAATTCAGGTTTGCCTAGAACTAGCTACGCGTAGTCACTGGTCGTCTAACTGACGATCTCCTTAAGAAATATCAGCATTGAATGGGAATTCTCACTGCGATCAATCACAGTCTCCGCACTCGACTATATGTAACGACACACAAATTTGTACCAATGTGCCGGTACAGTGGTCGTCGCACCGCCGTTACAAATAAACCTGGGAGGGCTGGGCTGTATACAGCACTTCGTTGCTTCCTATCCCAGTATAACTGAATAGTGAAGAGACGCAATCCATGTGACTCTAGAATCTAATATTTTGGGAATGAGTGGTTGCCGTACTATTATATAGTGTTCTAGGCTACCACATACTAGAACCACAAGAGAAGCAAGGCTAGCTTGCTTCTCCACTAATTGTTAATCTCACTTCTCTTTTTCCCTTCTCCAACTCCAAGTTCCTTCAAGTTGCAAGAGTGCCCCCGCAACAAGGTTTATGTCGTCGGGCTCCATGTGTTGTCGTACAGACACGATGGAAACTGTTGCGCGGTTGTCCAATATCTCAGCACACTGTCCACAAAGAGCGGGGTGACGAATGAGTAGGCACTGAGGCGGATGATCGCTTCGGCCTTCACGCGCTCACTCACCGAGGCCAGATCTGCCTTGCACAGATCCTAGTCAAGCAGGCGATGCACCTCCACCAGTTAGGCTTTCACGTCCCCCACTTGCGGCAAAGTTTGCTAGAAACGCAGGCAGCCCACATGCCGAGTTAACGTGTCTGCAGCAACCTCTCGCGCCCATCTTTCCGCCGGGAGGATCTCCACACGCCGGAGACTCCACTTGCCAAGCGAGTGGGTGCACTGTTAGACGATTCTTACAAGATACTTTCTTGTAAGGTACACTTCGGAGTGATTGTCGGTGTTTGCGTCAGCAGGTCACTCATACACCACTCTACGTCATAGCTGAACCTCCGCTATCGCATCAAAGAACACAACGTCGGACATCACAATTGAAACGGCAGAGCAATGGTGAGCAGTGCACCACCGTAACGTTTGACACCGTCTGAGGCCTAACGCTCACGCTTCCTCTGTCTGTATGTCCGCAGGCGTCTGTGTTCCTGGGCGACCTCAACGACTACATCCAGCCGTCACAGGCCTGCGTGAACCCGCTGTTCACGTCGGACGCGGCCCAGTCTGACGGTGCGGAGCAGCCGAAGGGCCTGGCCAAGATCACGCTGCAGACGGAGCTCTCGGCCGAGGACTTTGCCGTGCCGCAGCCTTTGAAGCCCAATATCATCCGCACCACCACGCAGGAGAAGGCCACCATCTCGCTGGACGACTGCCTCGCGTGCAGCGGCTGCGTCACGTCGGCCGAGACGGTGCTCATCTCACAGCAGAGCTACCAGGAAATGATGGACGTGCTGGCGGCCAAGAAGCACAAGCGCGTGGTGGTGACACTGTCGCCGCAGTCGCGGGCGTCGCTGGCTGCGCACTTTGAACTGCCTGTGGTTGTGGTGCACCGTAAGCTCGTGACGCTCTTCCGTGGCCTCGGCGTGCACCTTGTGATCGACTCGACTTGCAGTGGAGACTTTGCGCTGCTCGAGTCGCGTGCCGAGTTCTTACACCGATATCACAACCAGCAGAAGACAATCTGGGCACGACCGCCGTCGTCGGTGGCCGTCTCGTCCGCAAAGACAGAGTATCTCGAGCCCAGCACGACTGCCAACCCGCTGCAGGACCCCTTGCGAGCGATGCCTATGCTGGCCTCGTCGTGTCCAGGGTGGATTTGCTATGCCGAGAAGTCGCAGGCGAACGCTATTCCGTTCATCGACACGACCAAGTCCCCACAGCAGATTGCAGGCTCTATTATCAAGCGGTTCGTGAGCAGCGAGCACGGTGTTGCGCCGAACGAAGTCTACCACGTTGCGGTTATGCCTTGCTTCGACAAGAAGTTAGAGGCTTCGCGAAAGGACTTCCAGGCTCCCGAAGACGCAACCAAGGATGTGGATTGTGTGCTCGCCACGACTGAGATCATCGAGTTGATTGACTCGCTGAACATTGACTTTGCATCACTGGAGCTCGCGACACTTTCGCCAGAAGAGGTTCTGCTCAGCGGCGTATCCGAAGATGGATCGAGTGTTTTGGGTAGTAGCTTGAACGCTAGCTCGGGCGGTCAACTCGAGCACATTTTCAGATACGCGGCCAAGGAGCTTTTTAACGTGGAGGTGACGGGCCCACTGGAGTATGTTGCCGGCCGCAACCCTGACTTTCGCGAGGTATCCTTGGTGGTGGAAGGGAAGGAGGTGCTGAAGTTCGCCGTTGCCTATGGTTTCCGCAACATTCAGTCGATCATGACGAAAATTCGCCGTAACAGGTGTCCCTACCACTACGTCGAGATCATGGCATGTCCGAGTGGTTGCTTGAATGGAGGTGGGCAGATTAAACCAAAGTCGACGCTGCTAGCGTCGGAATTGCTTGACAACGTTACGAGCCGATTTCAGGAGTTGCAAGTGCGCGATCCCATTGCCAACCCTGCTGTAAAGTACGTGTACGAGCAGTATCTCGACGGTGTTCCGTTCTCCGATACGGCGCGCGGAGTGCTGCACACACAGTATCACGCCGTTCCGAAGCTGGAGCAGTCGAATCCGCTGGGCATCAAGTGGTAATCGGCGTTGAAGTAGAACAACCAGTGTAAGCTTAGACTGAATCGAGCTTGGGCGATTTGTGCACCCTGCCATCAATTCTTGTTTTGTTGTTGTTATCGACAGTTATCTCTCGACATATCTGCCTGCTACTGTAGCTGCTCGTTCGCAGCGCTCTCCATCATTACACTTACTACAATTCTCCAGGTTAGGACACTCTTACAGGTCCTTTCGAGAAGCCTGTGCAGTGATTGCCACGGTCTCCTTCGCTTGGTGGCCCACATGAACGGGGCAGAGCACGTTAGACTCGTCGGCTTGGTGTTGTCCGTCCTTCACTCCCCACAAACTCTCGTGGATGCAGAAATCACGAAGACTGTGGCGAACGGCACGCACCTTGGAAACTACCCACGCAGACATGGAGCTCTCGTGGTTGGTGGCCGAGGGGTCTGTCGACTGGAAGTTCTCCACCTCGCCCAAAAAGGCCTCGCGCCAGACGTTGGCCTCCTTCTTGGCTTCAATCTCTTCCTCGTCCATCCACTGTTGACTGTGCAGCACCATGCAGCCCATAATGACAGGCAGGTACCAGAGCGACGTCAGGAAGACCTTCTGCGCCGTAGCATTGTTGGGATTGGCGTAGAACTTGTGCGCCAGGTAAATGGCGTACGCATTCACGACCGTGCCTTCCACCGCGAACATGTAGCTCGTGGAATCCGTGAGCGCAGCCACGATCGGGATAGCGCCCATATAGTACGAGTAACGCAGTGCCAATGCCGCACTGCGGGAGCCCGTGGGGTCGTTGCAGGCCACCATCTTGTATCCACCGCGGCCATAGTCCTTACGCGAGCGCCAACTCAAGGCGAAGAAGTGCGGCATCTGCCAGCAGAACAGCAAGTACGCGTGCAGAGCAGCTTCCGGTGCCAGTATCGTTCCTGTTGCAGCAGCCCAGCCCATAACGGGAGGAATGGCTCCAACCACCGAGCCCACCCACGTGTTGAACTCGCTCTTCATCTTCATGGGCGTGTACACCAGCGCGTAGAGTCCAATGTTGAGAGCACCCAGCGACGCCACCAACGGACTGCAACCCGCCGCCAAGATGGCGGTACTGGCCGTGGCCGTCGCAGCTCCAAACGCCAGCGCATGGGGCCGCGTGATCCGTCCCGACGGCAGCGGACGTCGGTGTGTGCGCTGCATCTTGGCGTCCAGCTCCACCTCCCAGCACTGGTTGAACGTGTTGGCCGACGCCGCGGCGAGTGACGTGCCGACGGTTGCCGCTGCAAAAGTGCCCCAGGAGATGGGGCCTCCCGCCATGAGGAAGCCTGCGCCCGTGGTCATCACCACCAGCGCACTGAGCCGCGCCTTGCCCAGTTGGCTGTAGATCTCGAACCGATCCTTGAGCGTCAGCGCTGTGGCGTTGCTGGCCACGTCGGCCACGTCGATGGCCGCAGTGGCCGCCGCTTTGGCGCTCGTGGCCGTCGCCACTTCGGCCGTCGGGCGCGTGGACAACACGCGGATCACATGCGGAGGCACGCGGAAGGCCGGACGCCGACCGTGCGAAGCGGCCAGCAGCACGGCACGCGCGCGCGGGGCGGAGACGAGCGACAGCATCAAGACGACGAGAGGAGCGATCAGTGACCCAACGCCACCGCCGAGACCTCTTCGATTCTGGCACTTGCAGCTCCGGTGAGTGGGGTCCCCTGCAAAGACACGCAGACTCTGGTGGTGCAGACTCGGATTGTAGGGCCACGAAGGAGCTGTGTGGGACACACCACGGGATCAGGTACCGGGTCGCTGGTACAGTTGAAGTGGACGGAGTCTTTTATCTTTTACTATGGTGGTGCTTGGTATGGGGTTCTAATGTGCCATTATTTGTTTTGTACGCTTGAGTTGGTGCTTGTCTTTAGGTAGTCTTCATGAGAGCCACCACCGGCATTCGCCAGTCGCAGCCGATTTTCGATTGTTGAAGAGCTGTAGACGAATGACACGGTGCAAGTATGAAGCCCTTCTAGTACCATGTACCATGCAAACACTGAGCTTCTACTTGTGCGTGTACGCAACATTGCATGTGTGGTACCCACGGATGTAACATGTTGTTTCCTTGTCGAAGTCGCTGCAGGTTTTAATGAGGTGCCGTTACGGGGCGATAATTTATTATGGGCATCAACTTCGCCGTCATTTGCTGCACATGCAAACGAGCTGGTAGTTAAGGTCGGCGTAGTGGTGATTGGTTCGGCAGCGCATCCAGTTGTGAACCATGTCGGAAAACGTGCAAGTCGCGGTGCGGGTCCGCCCGTTCAACGAGCGAGAAAAGTCCATGGAAAGCACGTCGTGCATCCGTACGTCGGCAGTATCGTCTTCACCTGTTAAAAACTGAGGCTAACTATTGGTGCTAGGTATGGTGAAGGAGACGCAGCAGACTATCATTACAGATCCAGAAACAAACATCGAAAAGGTCTTCACGTTCGATTACAGGTAGAGTGCCATGATTGTTTCGCCAATTCGGAGAGAACTGGAGCATTCCAAGCAAATTTTGCTAACAGCACGGCATTTTGTGCCACGGCTACAGCTACAACAGTTTTGCTCCACCGTCGGAATCTGATCATGCTTCTCAGCAAACTGTATGGGAAGATATCGGCGTCAAGGTATGTACAAACGCGAAATGAATTGATTTACGTATGTATCGGCTGAGGGAATGCTCTACAATCAGGTTCTCGAACACGCGTGGAATGGCTTCAACGTGAGTTTATTTGCATACGGCCAGACAGGTACGCCGACAATTTAAATGCCTTCTTTAGTTGGTTGTGCTCACCTCACTGCCACCAAACATCACAGGTGCAGGGAAGTCATTCTCCATGGTCGGCTACGGTAGCGACAAAGGTATCATACCCAAGGCCTCGGAGGTGATTTTTGAGCGTATTGAAGAGAATACGACGGGTATCACTTTCAAAGTGGAGGCTAGTATGATGGAAATTTACAACGAGCGTGTGAAAGGTAAGTTGCAATAGCCTACAACGATGTTTGTGAAAAAGCGATTGGTATTAGCTGACTTAAGTTCTGGTAGATTTGTTCAACCCGTCATCGGATAATTTGAAGGTCCGCGATCATCCTAGCCAAGGCCCCTACGCTGAAGGCCTCACACGAAGCGCAGTTTCATCGTACTCAGAAATCGACAGAGTGCGAAGATATCCTACAGTTTTTTGTTTGTCAATTTCATCGGTGGTCTAACGTTTGTGTATTTCCTACCAGTTAATGAATGCTGGTATCCTTGCTCGGACAACGGCATCCACAAGCATGAATGCTACAAGCTCGCGCGCCCACACTATATTTCAAATTATCGTTACACAGTCACAGCTCAATCCATCTACGGGGAAGCTTATGGACAAGGTGAGCCGAATAAACCTCATCGATCTTGCAGGAAGTGAGCGAGCCGCCAGCACTGGTGCTACAGGGTCTCGATTAAAAGAAGGAGCTGCTATCAACCAGGTAAGTTTACTGCGATATTTACCTCAGAGCAATGATAAAGCTGACAATGCATCCTGAAGTCTCTATCTGCATTAGGCAACTGCATTTCCGCGCTAGCTGACCTTGCAAATGGAAAGAAGGTGTTAGTCCCATATCGGAACTCCAAACTCGTACGCGTGGGCATTTTTTTCATTCCTTCGAGTTGTACGTCCATTTCACTAACCGTTTGATGCAGACTCATCTTCTAAGAGATTCGTTGGGTGGAAACTCGAAAACAATTATGATCGCTGCATTGAGTCCTGCTAGCGTCAACTACTCGGTACGAAGGCTGAGCACATTTTTACGAACGATATCGTATCCTAGTCTAATCGTGTGATTGGAAATTAGGAAACCCTTGGAACTCTACGTTATGCAGATCGGGCAAAGCAAATCAAAAACAAGGCCATCGTGAACGAAGACCCCAATCAAATTTTAATCCGACAACTGAAAGAGGAACTGGAAATGCTTAGAAACTCGATGATGGAAAACATGGATGCTCGCCCACCATCGCGAGGCTTGGGTGGTGGTGGTGAAGGTAGCGACCTCGGTGGTACTGGAACTCCACGGATAAATACTGCTCGAGAGCGTGAGTTGGCTACAATTCGAGAACAGCTTGAAGAGAATCAACGATTGCTACAAGAAAACGAGGTTCGTAGTTTGTGTTTTTATTGTTTTGTTTTTCAGGGGTACTAACTTCTTTTGCCGGTTGTAGAAATCGTGGAATGAACGGCTAAAAGAAACGGAAGACCTCGCTAGAAAGCGTGAAGAACAGCTGAAAGTCCTTGGTCTCGTCAGTAATTCAAGTGAACTAAAAGAAAAGGCGACGACGAATCCCCATCTACTCAACCTGAACGAAGACCAGCAGATGTCCGAAAAACTCGTCTACTTCATCAATATCGGTACCAACAAAGTTGGTCGCATTGACGCAGATGAAGAACAAAATATTGTTGTTGGGGGCCTTGGTATCTTAAAGGAGCACTGTTTGATCATACGTCGAGAGTCAATGAAAGTGGTTCAAGAGAACAACGCGGGTGAGGAAGAAGCTGAGAAGGTTGAGCCACAATCCGAATACTCCTCGCTTTTTGTCGCTGCTTGCCGTGGGGCGAAGGTTTTCGTGAATGCAGAACCGATAAAAGAAGAGGAAGAAGTTGAGCTCCACCACTGCGATCGGCTCATCCTTGGTAACTCGAATGTTTTTCGCGTAGTTATCCCGTCGGCCCGCCCTGAAAATCCTACTGCTGAAGAACTTGCGCATGAATCACGGTTTGATTGGCAGTGTGCGATGAAAGAGCTAAACAGCAGACAAATTAAAGCTACTCAAGAAGCTGAGGCAATAGCTGAAAAGGAGAAACGCGAGATGGATGCGCGTATGAAGAAAATGGAGGAGATGATGGAAGTAGAACAGAAACTCGCCGAAGAGAAGTTGGGTAAACAGCGAGAGGAGTGGGAAGAACACGTCCGCTCCTTGAACGAACAAATGAAAGTGAAGGAGCTTGAAATCAAGAACCAGATGCAAGCGGACGGTGATAATGACAAGAAGAAATTGGCTGAGCAGCTAGCGCAGCAAGAGTCCAAACTTGCTGAAGAGCTCGTGAAAGCAGAGATTCTGTTTGAGAAAAAGCAGCAAGAGCTGGTTGGAAGGCAAAAAGAGCTTGAGGTATCATTACAAAGGCAGATGAGAGAAGCTAAGGTGCTTGGATCGCAGAAAGAGAGGGAGCGTCTCGAACGCGCGAAGTTCGATGACCAGCTACTGCAGTCAATTCCACTTGTGAACGAAGCAAACTCAATTGCTGACGAGCTTCAGAAAGAAACGTTGTTCACGCTGCGACTTATTACCTCTGGACCTGCACTTTCAGCTCTTGCACAGACAAATGAAACTCTTGAAGATGAAGAACTTGCTGTCGGAAACGGGATCGGAGCCGAGTTGAAAGTGGAAGTCAATTTTCAGGAAGAGGGCACATTTCGAAGCGTGATGTGGGATATCGAGCTTTTTCATGCGAATGTGTACGTGATGCGTGAAATGTACCAGACATTCATTGAACATAATCGCTTGCCGGCATACATCGACACCTGGAAAAACACATACGGCCAGGATTGCGATCCATTCTACGATCCTCCGCGGCCGCAATTAATCGGCAAAAGTTTTGTGTTCCTCAGAAACCTAGTATTTGGCTGCAAAATCAACGAAACAACATCAATTTTCAATCACTCGGGTGGAACTAGCGGAAACCTCAAGTGCGAGATCACACCGACGATTTTATCACACGAGTGGCAAGCTTTTCAACATCGCTTGGTAGAAACTTGTCCGGAAGATGTTGGAGCGCTTGTTCTACCTACTCTTTCAGACTTCCTCGGATCAAACTTGCGGCTCAATATTTTCATTGAATCTCTCCGTGGAATACCAGGCAAATTGTGTAAAGGTGCCTTTGTTAGTTTTAGATGGAGCGGAGGGAGTGACGATGACCAAGAACCTGTAGAACACAAGTCGGATCCAACTTCTTCACCGTCGGTAGATCCTCAACTCAATTTTCATGTTGTGGTGGAGCGGGCAATTACGCCCGAATTGGTAGAGTTTCTTCAAAACTCGCCTTTGGAGTTCAGCGTGTACGGGATCGTGCCCAGCAGCAACCTGAATAAAGTGGCATCTCATGCAGTCGATCTCAAAAGCGCTTCATCGAGCGCAAGTTTATTAGATGGAGATGGATCCGTGCAATTTTACAACGCTGATGCAAACGGCCGCAATACGCTACTCTGTAAAAAGAGGTCTGTGCGACGTCGCAAGGGGAAAGGAATGAACGATGAAAGTCCGGACACAACCTTGCAGCAAATTCAAGAACAACTTGCTGTCCAAGAAAAAACGTTGGCGGAAAACACACTGGAACTTGAGCACAAAACGCATGAAGTGGTCACTCTTCAACAGTATCTCGAGTTTGAACGCACTCAGAATGTCGATCTACGCTGTGCGTTGGAAAGCCTTGAAAGAACTTACAAATTGTTGAAGGCTAAACTCGAACAGCAAATTTTGAAAGAGTCTACTACAGTCACGACAACGGAAACTGTGCAACGAAAGTCAAGTTTGCCTACAGCTTCGACTAACAACGATGATCCTCCTGTTCCTATCCTAAAAACCAGCGGTAGTCTCAAGGAGCGACCAAGAACTGCAATTAATAAGAGGTCTCGAACTGAGATGGATCGGTCAGTGAGAGGAGTTGCTTTTGAAGGTGCTGCGGCCACAACGTTGGAAACTTCGATTGAAGACTCGTTAACGATGAAGCCGGTCGAAAGGCAGGAGTCGCGAGCTCACGCTGTCAATCATGACCTGTTGTTGACTAGCCAGCGCAGTGTATGTGGCGATAGGTCACTAGTAACTGCAACTATGAGCAGGTTCACGACGTACCCAGCATTAGCTGGAACTTTGGGAGACAGTGAAATGCCCAATGGATCAACACCCGAAGGCTCGGTCGTCCCCAAGAAGATAGAAAAACCAAGGAAGAGTGAGTGCACCACCATGTAAGACACAAGTAGTGAATATATTTACAAGCCACGCCACGCACTCTTCCATTGAAGTGCGTAGCGTTGACGGCTAAGGAACGAGAAGCAGAGAAGCTGGCAACGCCAACCATTGCAACCGCACAATAAATAAAAGGGTACTCACTCCATCATCAGTTCGGGGACGACGATCGCGAGTATTTGAGCCGACTTGATATCCGCGTCGGGATGAACTTGCGCAGCGAGTGCCAGTTCTTGAAGTTCTTGAGCTGCGTGACCGACTTGCGGACGGAGCTTTCTCTTTCCAACCGGAAGTCGTGCAGTGTTCCGCGGTAGACGCTTCCGCGTGAGAGGTCTTCCACCTTGACGTCAAAGTTAGAGAAGTGCGAGTGCGTGAGCTCGACAGCTTGTTCCAGTGCCTCACCCCACAACCGACTGGTCTCGTAGTTTTGGCGTTCGTACAGATGAAGCTCCATCTCTTCACCGTACGGGTCCTCGACATGCAGAACTCCGTCCACGCTGCGGTACGAGCTCGCGACTGCGATCTGCACCAGTGGTTGAGGTCGAACGTCCTTGAACGGCCGTTGGTTGTTGCGGTACAGCAGCAAGAACTCGTTGCGTAGCACCGCGTACACTTTCGTGTAGCGTTCCTGCTTGACGTCACTCTTGGCGTCTTCCGTCCGGGCCCAGTACATCCACCCTTGGATGCGAATGTCTTGAGGCAAAGGCGACGAGATCTGCGTGGACGACACGGTCGAGATGGAGCTGCTCAACGACAGAAACGAGTCTCGCGACTGGCGCAGCGTCCGTGGGGACGATGGGGCACAGCAAAACGTCTCTCCTCGAAGCTGTCGGTCGTCCGAGAGACGAGGAGTCGTGGGCAGGTCGGTGAACGTCGCGCGTGAGCGACGCAGCCCCAAACTCTCACGGGAACCTGCTACGAAGAACTGATGCGAGAACATCGAGTACTTGGAAGGCGGGCGCTCCATTTGCCAGAGCTGCCTACTCCACTCCCTCAAGAGCAGTACCAAGTTCGCCTCGTTTTGATTTTCACCAAATGACGTCCATGGAGCGCAGTGTAGTGCAGCGATCCGGACCGTCAAGACAGGCCGAGTGCGTGCTATCCCCACCATAAGCTGCAACATGTGTAACTGGGACTTTCAGCGAGTACTACGTTGACCGCAGGTGTGTGGGCTGGAGCTTACCAGATGTTGCCTAGAAGCTGCTTCCGAGACGTTGGGATCACCAAGTCCCAGTGGCAGCGTCCGGAGCTTTGCAAAGGACAAGTTGGCACGTAATGCTGATACGGAGGTATCGTCACGGGTTCGGAGACTTTGGCGCTCATCGTGTTGTGTCGATGTTGCTGCCTGCCATATTTTTTCACGTGGACGGAGGACACCCGTTGGGAAGGAAAATGTCTGCGTGCAAGCTGCGAGCCACACGGTGACGAGGCGCAGCTCAACGAATAGACGACGGCGGACGATTACAGCTTCAAGTCTCGAGTCGCATGCCTGAACAGATGCAGGAGCAGCACTCAAGAGATCGCGCGTCACATGGGATAGCAGCCAGCGCTGCGGATGTTAAACAATCGCGGATAAGCAGCATAGCACACTCGAGTGTATCTAAAGGGTACTCATCCATTCGCTTTCGTCTCGTTTACCACTTTGCCCGCCCGACGAGTTGTGTTGATTTGGTCGGTTTGCAATCTATCTTCCACCGGTGCCGCCAGACATGCTCATGCGGCTGATCTGACCCAGGTACTCCGAGTACGAATACGAACCCCCGCTGAAGCTGGCCCGGTCTTCTACTAGCTTCCAGAAGAAGCGGCCCTCGGCCGGGTTGCCCTCCCGCATGATCACCACGTTCTGGTACGGCAATCGCTCTGCACGGATAGCCGACAGGATTGCGTCCACTCGGCTGCTTGTGTCGTCGTGTGGGGCCAGAAGTCGCAACTGGGCACAATACCACCAAAAAAGTTGGAAATGGTAAGTAATCATCACCTACCAGTCAAACGGAGCCCAGTGCTGAGCACACAGTCAACTGCTCCTTACCTGACTGCAGTCCACACCCTCCATGGAAGGAACACCAAAGAGGCTCTCCAGAAGCTCGGGCGCGGCGGAACGACCAACCCACAGGTAGAGACTCAGTGTATCGTCCAGCAGGAACACGCCATCGCACTGCAGTCGCTCGATGGACAGGTTAATCACCGGCGGGAGCACGATCGATTTAGCGGTTTGGCCCTCGGCACCCTCAGCCTGGTCCTCGGCGGCAGGAAGACCCGCCTCAGGGGGCATGTTGTGCAGAGCAAACATCCGCGGGTAGATGAACACACGCGACAGCTCAACCGGCATGTTGTTCAACTGCATAGAGTGCACGAGTCCGGTTAGTCAGCGCTTTCCCCCGACACATGGTGATAAGCTCGAAACAAATGCAGCACACGCACCTCATACTGCAAGAACGCGCGCTCGTCTACGTTCAAGTCGGTGCCGCCACGCAGGGTCGAGTTTTTCAACAAAGACATCTACACGCAAACAACAACGCTCGGGTTAGACGCACTGCAAACACGGAAGCTCTGTCGAGGCGGGGAACCTACGATATACAAGGGAAGAAGCTGGAGCGACTCGGGAAGGTGTAGCTGGTAACCAGAGGGCTGCTTTGCGCCGTAGGCACCTGAGTTGCGATAGGCGCGGACAATGTCAGCACACTGCGTTTGCAGGCGCGATCGACCACTGTCCAAGCCAGTCTTGAGTGCAACCTCCAGCGCGTTCTTGGCCATAATATTGCACAAAGCATCCTGATCAACCTGGCGGAAAAGCTCTGCAAACACTGAAATAGGATGCAAAGTATATATCAGTCAGTAAACAGGCTGCATGAGCAAATACGAAGATAATAATCCTGTGAGAGGGCTTACATTTTGTGACAGGAATGCAGACTGTGTGAACGCGGATACGTCGCTCGCCGCCCGAATTCGTGTACAGCAGGCCAGCCTGAACGGAAATCGTCGAAGACGTCAAAAGAGCATCACTGTGCGTGATTTCCACGGCGAATGTAGAGTCTGCATTGCACGTCGGAAGCGCGAGAAGATCCGGTCCACGCAAGAAGAAATTGCCATAAAAGTTGGCGAGACGCATTCCCTTCGTACAACGCACACGCATAACAGCCTCCCATGCGGTTTCACGCACAAGGCAGTGCGCGAGCTCACTACGGAACTTCTCGCCGTCCCGTTCGGCATTAAATGCTGGGTAGAAGTAAACTTGACCTGCTGAGTACTTCGACAACGAGCCTAGCCACCGCAACAACCACCATACATTAGCTTCAAAATTAGGAGTACAAAACATTTCTGCAGCATACCCATTGAGGCGATATCAGTGTACATAGAAGAAAACAGGAACATGTCAACGCTGACTTGCTGGCGACAGAAATCAATAGCGTTCGTTCGGTAAAACCTACAAAGAAGCAATTAACATCAAATATACAACGATATTAGAAATCAGGCATCCCAATCATATGCAGTCCAGAACAGATATATAAATATCGGTGTACTTACGTATCCACGGGCTGCAACAGCGTGTGTTCCTTGTCGGTTCCGTACAAACGAGGGTTGTCGCGGTTTCGGAGCGCCCCATTTCCGGTCGAAGGCAATGAATTCTGGAACACGATCATTTTGCCACCGATCGACGACTACGAATTTGCGTTACACCAAAAAGGCAAAGTATTAGTTTTCTGCCTGCCGTTTGTCACCCTCAAAAACAAAAATACAACAGTAACGTACCATGAGCTTGAAGGCAACGCGAATAGCAGGTCCTAGTGCAGTTTCAGCTGAGCGGGCATTCTGGTGAATTGCTGGCAGCGTTTCAAGTAGCATTTCGATGACCTCACGAGAGTCACTAAGGTTTACAAGCAGTTCATCCGGAATGGGGATAAACAGCTCGTCTAGGTCAGCAACGACCATCATTTGTGGAGCTTTCAATGCTGACTGTGCCAATCAAACACAACACATTTCACTCAGTCAGCAATTCTGTGGTCCATAAGAAAAAATCGTAGCAGCACGAACCTTCAGGTTGTAAAAGTGAATAGAGCAGTCGTACGTGAGGAAGCCGACGCGTGTGCGCGGGGCACCCGGGAGATTATCTAGCTGTTCCTTGATCGTATCAACCGCAATTTGAACTGAACCCGACGCGACGGCAGTGGCTGATACATCGATAACAAACACGAAGCAGGGCGGCTGAGGAGGACGCATCATGTACTCCGAAGGCGCAACGATTTCCACACTGCCCGAATTCAGCTCCGGGCGTTCATCACGGTCCTGACGCTGCTGGTTAGCACCCAGGTGGCAGAAGTACGCGCTAGCAACGTCGTTCGAGACGCCACAGAGGTTGCAACGCCAGCGACGGCCATTGTCCACCCACTGAACGAACGGGTTCATGTACGTGCGGCAATGACGGCAACGCACCACGCCAGTGGGGCCAAAGTTCACCACATCCAAGTCATCTCCCTCCTCAGGCGGGGCCAGCGGTCGAATAATAATACCGTACGTCAACTTGGACTTGTTCGCGTGGTCCAGCGAGTGTGGGAGCGAGTTCACCGTGAGGCGCATGAAGCGTGGATCACACTGTGACGCCATCATTTCCTCCGTCATCGGCGACGCCTGCTGCATCTGTTGGCCCTGGAAACCTGATTGACCTCCATATCCATCTGTACAAAACGTATAAAAAGTCAGATTCATCTTCTTGACATCACCAACATTGCAATAGACAACGCACCACCCATCATGTCGTTCGGCTGTTGGAAGTTGCCACTCGGCAGGTTGCTGCTGGGGTGTGGCTGCTGGTTCA
The DNA here is from genome assembly GCA_032158285.1 of Phytophthora sansomeana. Taxonomy (NCBI): domain Eukaryota; phylum Oomycota; class Peronosporomycetes; order Peronosporales; family Peronosporaceae; genus Phytophthora; species Phytophthora sansomeana. Next base: position 464,533 of record JAPDHH010000193.1, read on the forward strand.
TGCCCGTCGGAGCTCCAGGAGGCGCCATCGCTCCTCCCATAGGTGGAGGTGGAGCTCCCCCATTGGTGGCGGACCCCTCGGAGGTCCAGCAGCACCGGGACCCGGCGGTCCGTTAAGTCCCATGTTGGCGAACTGCTGCGTGAGTCCGTTCTGGGCGTTAGGAGGTCCCTGGTTCATGGCGCCGGGCGGCGGCGGGCCGGCCGAGCGCATTCCTTGTCCCATGGGCGGCGCAGCTCCCGCAGGCGGCGGGCCGCGCATCATCTGCGGCTGGGTATTGGGCGGCCCGCCCATAGCAGGAGGAGGTGCGTACCCGCCGCCGCTCATAGGCGCCTGGTGAGCGCCGAACTGCTGCGGAGGCGGCGCCGTGGGTTGGCTAGCCGGGCCCGACGAGAAGCTGCGGGCCGGGGGCACAAACCCGCGTGGGGCCGCGCCCATTTGCTGCATGGGCGGCGCGTGGAGACTGCCGGTCGAGGGCGGGCCGCTGCTGGCACTGCGGGCGAAGGCGGGGCCGCCACTGCCGGAGAGCGGCGCGTTCACCTGCGCCGGGTTGAAGGGACGAAACGCATTGGTACGCGGCTGCTGCTGCTGTTGCTGCTGTGGAGGGACGCCACCGTACGGCTGGTACGGAGGGTTGTTCATGGCCGGAGGGAGGAAGCGCTCTCGCCTGCCTTCGACGCTTTCGGATATCGGCGTAGCTCCACGCGGCGGGGGGCAGGTCTAATTTGGACGGGTTTTTTGTATGCCACATGGACGGACCTGTGATGTGGACTGGAACCTGCCATACCGCATTGTATCCACTTCAACACACATCAAGCGGCGTAGAATGGCACACTTTTCGCCATGACTCAGGAGAAGACGCCGATACTTGCGACTGCCACGTCCCGTTGTCAGGACTCGCAGCGCAGTCGTCGCCGCCACTTGCTGCTGGCCATCGCGGGGCTCTTGGCCGCGCCTCTGCTGCTGCTCGCGACGGTTTTGAGCTGGAAAACGCGCGTCCCCACCGGTCGATTGAACGTTCCACTGCCTACACTCGACGTGGAGGTGACGCCCACGAACCTGCTGAGTCAATGCGACGAGAGGTTCTTCACGCAGACACTCGACCACTTCGACGTCGGCGCGCCCACCTACCAGCAGAGATACTTCGTCTGTGACCACCACTTCCGACCTGGAGGCGTCATGTTCTTCTACGTCGGCAACGAGGCCGACGTCGAGCTGTACCTCAACCACACGGGACTCATGTGGGAGAACGCCGACGAGTTCGGCGCCATGCTTGTGTTCGCGGAGCACCGCTACTTCGGCAAGTCGGTGCCGTTCGGCAAGGACGTGACCAAGCACATGCAGTATCTGTCGACGGAGCAGGCGTTGGCGGACTACGCAGTGCTGATCACGTACTTGAAGGAGGAACTGAAGCGAGATATTCCAGTGATCGGGTTCGGAGGCTCGTACGGGGGCATGTTGGGGTCGTGGTTCCGGATGAAGTACCCGCACATCATCGACGGAGTCGTTGCAGGCTCGGCGCCGATCTTGTCGTTTCTGGGAGACGAAGTCCCGCTGGATAAAGGGTCCTTTGAACGTATCGTTACGTTTGATGCATCGGAGGGGGCGGGATCTGCTCCGAACTGTGTGTCGAACGTTCGACGGACATGGCCAGTCATGAAGAAGCTGGGGAAGACTCAGCAAGGTCGGGCGCAACTGAAGAAGGCTTTGTCGCTTTGCGACTTTGTTGAAGTCGACTCGGAGAAGGATGTCGATGGGATTAGAGACTGGGCCAAGTCGGCGTTTGACTACATGGCCATGGGGAACTACCCATATCCGTCTTCCTATATTATGAACGGCGTGAGCGTGCTGCCTGCATTTCCAGTTCGAGTCGCGTGCTCATTCGTGGCTGAAGATTTTGAAGAGGACGACGATGTGCATCTTTTGACCGCCTTCTCCGAGTCACTTGGTGTGTACTACAACAGTACGAAGGACCAGGAGTGCTATGAACTCAGCGCCTCAAACAATGAGTCAGCTCTGGACTCGGACTTCTGGGACTTTATCTTCTGCTCCGAGATTTACCAGCCGCAAAACGTCGACGGAGTGAACGACATGTTCTGGCCTGTGCCGTGGAACTTCACTGCCGACAATGAAAACTGCAAGAACGAGTGGGGTATCGAAATCCGTCCCCTTTGGGCGACGACGCAGTACGGCGGGCGCAAAGCTCTGAAGGCGGCAAGCAACATCGTTTTCAGCAACGGGAACTATGACCCGTGGTCAGGCACGGGTGTGCTTCAGAACTACTCGGACTCTGTTGTTGCGCTTACGGTTGAAGGGGGTGCCCACCACCTCGATCTCATGTTCAGCAACGAGCTCGACACGCCTTCTGTTTTAGCTGTGCGAGCTGCGGAGAAGAAGCACATGCACAAGTGGGCACGCGAGTTTTACGAGCACAAAGCAGCCATTGCCAGTGAATGAGTCAGAGAACCAACGAGTTATATCAAAACGCGAGTGATCGATCGATCGCTTGTACAAATGCAGCACCTGGAATAAAATCTACGAACGATCTGTTCTGTGAAGAGCAAACTAAGATGAAAGACTTGCGTGAATTGATCCACATGTGCAGGCATTTCGGATTCGGTTGTCAACTTCAACATGACAGTGTCATGGCACACTCATCATCAGTGCCAATATGAACGCTGGATGCAAGCTTTTTATTGCGCAAACCGCGACACAGGAGAAGAATGCGAAGTGTAGAGAAGACCCCAATCATGCTGAACGTGGGTGAGCATGAACACATTGGCGCTCTACCTGGTCGTGTAAAGATTTTCAAGGCGCTCATATTGCTCGCGATTGTTGCGGTGTCCACTTTACTGTTCACTGGCAAGACATTGACATCAAGTGGTGCAATTGCAGACAATCATCTCATGCGAACTGCCGTTGAGAACGACCAGGTGACGCCCACGAACCTACTGAGTCAATGCGATGAGAAGTTCTTCACGCAGACACTCGACCACTTCGACGTCGGCGCGCCCACCTACCAGCAGAGATACTTCGTCTGTGACCACCACTTCCGACCTGGAGGCGTCATGTTCTTCTACGTCGGCAACGAGGCCGACGTCGAGCTGTACCTCAACCACACGGGACTCATGTGGGAGAACGCCGACGAGTTCGGCGCCATGCTTGTGTTCGCGGAGCATCGCTACTTCGGCAAGTCGGTGCCGTTCGGCAAGGACGTGACCAAGCACATGCAGTATCTGTCGACGGAGCAGGCGTTGGCGGACTACGCAGTGCTGATCACGTACTTGAAGGAGGAACTGAAGCGAGATATTCCAGTGATCGGGTTCGGAGGCTCGTACGGGGGCATGTTGGGGTCGTGGTTCCGGATGAAGTACCCGCACATCATCGACGGGTTTATCGCTGCGTCAGCTCCGATCTTGTCGTACTTTGGAGACGAAGTTCCTCACGACCTTGGAGGCTATTCGCAAGTGACGACGTTCGATGCATCACCTGCTGCTGGGTCTGCCCCGAACTGTGTGCCTAACGTTCGTCGAGTATGGCCAACGATGAAAACACTCGGGAAGACGGACACTGGAAGACAGAAGTTGAAAGAAGCGTTGTCACTCTGTGAAAACACCCCATTGGAGTCCGAAGCGGATGTAAATGGAATCATGGACTGGGCCAAGTCGGCATTTGACTCCATGGCCATGGGGAACTATCCCTACCCGTCTTCCTACATCATGAACGGTGTCAGTGTGCTGCCAGCCTACCCGATGCAAGTAGCTTGCTCGCATCTACAAGACAGCTTTGAAGACACCAGCTACGGTGATCTGGAGCTGCTAAAAGCTTTCTCGAAGACAATTGGGGTTTACTACAACAGCACGAAGGACCAGGACTGCTATCAGCTAAGAGCGCCTTCAGCTGAGGACGCGATGGACAGCAACTTTTGGGACTACCTCTATTGTGCCGAGTTGTATGGCCCGACGACTACCGATGGCGAAAACGACATGTTTTGGTATGCCCCGTGGAATTTCACGGCGGACAATGCGAGTTGCTACGAAGAGTGGGGGATCGATGCCCGGATCGCGTGGCCGACAATTCATTATGGCGGACGCCGCTTTCTCGAGGTTGCAAGCAATATCGTCTTCAGCAACGGGAACTACGATCCGTGTTCGGCCACGGGTGTGTTGCAGAATTACTCGGACTCGGTCGTTGCCGTACATATCGAAGGAGGCGCGCACCACCTCGACCTCATGTTTAGCAACTCGCTCGACCCAGAGCCCCTCGAGGCCGCCCGCGCTACTGAAAAACAGCACATGCACAAATGGGCAAACGAGTTCTACAAACACAAAGCAGCCATTGCCAATGAGCATGAAAGCGATTGATGCATCGTAGGCTCGCTCACTTGTACAAATGCAACAGGAAGACGTGCCCGGCACACAATTAACACTTTTGCTCTGCTTCTCACTCCTCGGCATGTCCTTGCAATGCAGCATGCTTGTCCTGCATTGGAAAGCCTAGTTTTCATCGCCAGGACGAAGAGATTTCAATTGCACCTGGTCCAGGTGACCTGGATGACGCCCTGCGACTTTCCATCAATCGTCGCTCCAAGAGCAGGATCATCATTGTGGCTGTCCTGCTGGAGAACTGGCCAACAACTCGTACGGCTGGTTCTGCTGTACGTGTACCAGGCCGCTGGACTTGGAGCAAGTACTGTACGTTCGTAGATCTGATGGCCGCCCACGACAAGCACATGGACACTACGGCACAAGGAAGACGGGGTTGAATGCTACACGTGCGCAATATACTTTTGTTGATAAATAGTTGTCGCCATGCATGGATGGCGCTCCCTCCTCACTGTTCCTTGGGGCTTCCTGGCCCGGAATGTACAATCTACCGCTTGGAAGTGTCCAAGCGGTCCACGAACTTCTCGAGTCGTCGACGACACGCGTCGCGTAGGCGTTTGGTGGACAAGAGCTGTTTCCACGGCGCCTTCTTCTTCTCCTTGTTGTAAATGACCAAAGTACCCGTGTACACCTGCTCCACCTCCTTGGCTTCGTGGTGCGGGATCTCGGCCTGCTCGGCGGCCACCGAGCGCTCGAATGACTGCGTGAGCTGCGCCGCGACGTACAGCGCGTCGATCCAGTCGCGCGTGCGCTCGCGTTCGTAGGCGAAGAGCTCCATGCTCTCGCCGGCGGGGCCGCGCGCGATGATGCCGCCAATGTCCGTGGCGCGGACGCCCGCTACTGCGATCTGCACGACGGCCACGACGTCGTCCGCGCCCTTGGAGAGCCACAGCAACTCGTTGCGCAGGCGCGCGTACATCTTGAGCCAGCAGTCGGCGTCCTTTTTCCAGTACATCCACCCCTGTTCGCAGCACTCCTCGTCCTCGAGCTCCTCGTCCACGTCGTCGTAGTCTTCCATGAGTCCGCCGTACGAGCTGGACGCGGTCGAGAGCGACGTGAGCGAGTCGGACGACACGGACGCCGACATGGTGGACAGCATGCTGAAGTTGCCGAAGGTCGAGCGCAAGCTGTTCGTGGACTTGCCGCACGCCGAGCCGAGACTCTGGCGGTGCTTCCGCCGAGACGGCATGGCCGTCAACGACAGTCGGCGCATCTGTCTGTGCGGTCCTGCGGTTAATTGCGAAGTGGTCCTCTCCAGAGAGCTCCATGGAGACATGCGGTCCGCTCTGTCCGTTGCAAGAGCGCGTCAGACGGGCCGATCCGTGGCGGTTTGCATAAGACATCGTCGGTTGTCGGAGTATCCGGGGACGCATGATCGCGGACAGAGCAAAGTGCCCACCCACATCAGCACTCGCATTGGTGGAAAAATGCCAAAAGCTGATGCTACGACAACCAGGCCAGCGCGCCGTAATACACAGCGAAAGCAAATCCCTCCTTCTCAATGTTTCCGCCCACAAACATGCAAGGACAGGCTGGCAAATATTCCCGACGGACAACCAATGCTGCTTCGGTCGCAACTTGAGTGAGTGAGCGCACGAAACGTGTTAAAAACTTTAAATAGGTTAAGAGGTGGCTACGGGAGATCTGGAAGCTGGGCGATCCGTTGCCCCATGCTCGAGGTTGCCGCCCACCAAGTTGCGTCGCCGAGCAACGGCAGACCGGACTGCTGGAATCAGACCGATCACCGCGAGGGCGGGACGAACTTCTGCCGCCAGCGCGTCGCCATCCACTCGATGGCCGCTCGGTAGCGCGCGCGCTTGCTGGCGCGGCGGTACGTCACGAGGCTGCCGCGGTAGGCGCTATTGCGGGGCAGCCGGCGCGCCTCGAGCTCCGTGATGCGGAAGAACTGCGTCGTGAGCGCGGCGGCCTCCTCGAGTCGCTGGCGCCACGCCACGAAGCTGTCTTCGTCCAGCAGCCAGATCTCCATGTCCTCCCCGTTCGGATCCACGAGCCGCAGCTGGCGCTGGCCCGACACCTCGACGCTCGAGACGGCGATCTGCAGGAACATGGTCCTGCTCGAGTGGTTGCCTTTGAAGAGCCACAGGAACTCGTTGTCCAGCACGCCGTACACTTTGGTCCAGCAGTGCGCGTTGCTGGCGTCCCGCTGCCAGTACATCCAGTCCTCGAGCGTCTCGGACGTCGTCGACGAGAGCGACGGCGACGTGAGCATCGTCCCGCGCTGCGACGACGCGCTCGAGAGGAAGGTGCTGGCGTCGCTGCTGATGGTGTTGGTGCGGCGGACGCGCTGCTTTACGAGACTGGAGAAAGAGCTCATGCCGCCTCACACTCGCGCGCGTTGCTGACCTGTTGGTGCGTTCGAGTCAAATCGCGAGTGCGAGTAACCCAGCGCGTCGCAGGCAACAATCACATCGCTGGCTGGCGGCGCACCTTTGAGATTCCTTCACCTACACCTCTGAAGCAAGTTGAATTGCCAGCAGGCAGCAGCGCACTCGCGTAACGCATACCCTCTCGGAACGGAACGGTTCAAGTCGAACGCAGTTGGGGAGGGCAGCATAGAAGACCAAGTGGGAAGTGTGGCCATGCAGACCTTTGCTACCGCATATACTATTTTCGAATTACATCTGATATGGCTGTAGTTGCTTCGTCACGCGTGGCGGACGCCACTCATTGGCCAAACTGCTCAACACGTTGCCGCAATTGATACAGGCGGTGCTTGGATCACCAGACCATCGGCGACCAAGCAGCGCTTTAACAGCGGCTGGCGTCCGGATTTTCATTTGGAGAGAGGCCTGGCGAACCGTAGCTCGGTCGATTTCGCGGTGGAGAACCCAAAGGAGCGATCTCACTAGCTGGCTGGCTATTCCTGGCAGGATTCTGCCACCGGTTTTCGTCATAAGAGAGCACCGAGCTGTTGCTGGCTGCGCGAATACGTGTCTCCGCGCGGTGCACCCGCTCAAAGCCAGTTGGTAACGAGAACGCCTAATGTAGTTACCATGCATATTCACTGTCTTACTCAGATAATCTTAGCCCGTCCTGCGAGTATACTGAAGCCAACGACGTTTCTTGCGAACGCCCTCTATGCTGGCGTTCGCTGAACACGACTGGCATCACCTCTGACAAGTCTCAGTGACAGTTTGTCAGCGCAGTAGCAACACATGTGAACTCGAACGGGTCGCCCAGCAACAAACCTCATTCTCCTGCAAAATGCGGATACTGTATTGATAATGGGTGGTCGGCAGCATCGCAACACCCCACTGCAATTACCGCTTCTCACAGTGGTGAATCGGTCCAGCACTATTGTGAATGGTGCCGCCGGTAACTGGATTCACAGGTGCAAATCCCGTTTGTGCTTTATAAATCCTGATTTTTCGGGAACATGGCGGATTCCCACCAATATCCTTCGACCCGCACCCCGACGCGGTGGCTCGCCCAGTTCCAGATGACAGACCCGTATCCGCAGCCGCAGACGGCCGAGGTGCGCTTGCGTGTGCCGCTGGACTACGGCACGTCCGCGGTGGAGGCGCCCGGCCGCTGGGACTACGTGATCGTGTTCCCCAATCCGCCCAAGCATGTCATCGAGGTGAGCGACGAGCGCGACACCATCATCAACCGCCTGCGAGGCGCTGGGCTGCGTCTCCGCCTCTTCTACTCGGTCGGCAAAGAGCTCGTGTTCTGCAAGATCCGTGCTCCGGAGGAGCTCATGCGGCGCGAGGCCGAGTACCTCAAGATGCACCTGCAATTGGATCCTACCGAGCTGCGTCGCGCCTCGTTCAACGGTATTCCAGAGTACGGCATCGCGCCCTTCCCGATCCGAGACGTGAAGCAGACGTACCGCTACTCGCCGTTCGACTACATCTTCGCGCCGTACTTCCAGGCCCGAGATCTGCAGCCCTTTTACACCAGAAAGGGGCCCAACGGATCCCTCTTCTCGAGCACCGACCGCATCAGCCTCATCGAGCACATCATCACCAACCACCAGACAGGTGCTGGCCAGGATATCGACCGACTGATTTATGAGGAGATCATTGTGGAGACGTATCCGTTGCATGAAGAGGAGGAAAAGATGGATCTCAAGGAGAAATGGATCGTGTGGAACACGTCCCCGATGAACCAGCCGTTTGACCGCATCTGCCAGTACTTCGGTGTCAAGGTGTCGCTCTACTTTTTGTATCTGGGGCATTACACCAAGTGGTTGCTGTATCCGACATTGGTGGGCATTGTCACGGGCATCGTGAGCTACTCCATCCCTCATGACGACTACAATACCGTGTTCGCGTACATCTCGCCGATCTTTGGTGCCTTCATGACTATCTGGATGACGATTTATCTCGAGAACTGGAAACGACTTAACTCGCGAGAAACACTTCGCTGGGGCACAGCTCATTTCTCGGAGACGGTGAATCTTCGCCCGCAGTTTTACGGCGAGCGCATCCCGTCGCCCATCAATGGCAAGTCCACGCGATACTTCCCTCCACGCGAGAAACTCAAGCGAGTGGCGTACAGCTGGGTTGTCATCTCCTTCCTCATCCTGATTGTCTTTGTACTCGTGTCGTCGATTTTCATGTTGACGTACGATCTCACAAAGGGCAACGACTCGGATAAGTTGGTGCTGGACGACTACAAGTACGGCTCGATTGTGTCTTCTGTCGCAAATGTTGTCCAGATTACCATCATGACCAAGATCTACAACTACGTTTCCATTCTACTTGTGGACCAGGAGAACCATCGCACGGACATGGAGTACGAGAACAGTCTCATTGTCAAGACTGTGATTTTCCAGTTCGTTAACAATTATGCCGGTCTCTTCTACGTGGCGTTCCTGAAGGAGGGTTTCGAAGGCTGCGATATTAGTTGCATGCACGAGCTGGAGTACATGCTCGCCATTGTGTTCTGCTCTCGTCTGTTCGTGGGCAATATCACCGAAGTGGCCATCCCACGCTTGTTCGTGTATATGAGCAAGTACCGCCTGCTGGGCCACTTGGACGACTACAAAAAGTCCGACGCCGAGCGTGAGCTCTTTATGGCACAGTACGATTGGCACGGTACTTTCGACGACTACACCGAGATGGCACTTCAGTTCGGTTTCACGACCATGTTCGTGGTGGCTTTCCCATTTGCGCCACTGCTCTCGTACGTGAACAACTACTTCGAGATCCGTCTGGACGCCTACCGTCTCGTTTTCGAATCGAGACGCCCTCGCCCACGCAACGTGCGCAGCATGGGATACTGGTACCTTGTGCTCCAGGCCTTCGCAGCCATATCGGTGTGCACCAACGCTGGGGTTGTTATTTTCACGGGCGACTTCTTCAATCACTTGGGAATGGCGACCCGCGTGTGGATGTTCACGATTTTCATCGGAAGCATGTTTCTCTTCAAGTATTTCCTCGAGGTGTGCATCGATGATGTGCCGGAGGACGTCGCCGTACAAAGATATCGCCAAGAGTTCCTCATCAGCAAGTGCCTGTACCACATGCCCGACGACGATGTGAACTGCCCGATCGGCGACGGGTGCGACGACCCAGAAAACATGCTCGCGATTGACGACGAAGATTCCTCGTGAGCGCGAACAATTGCATGTATGTAGCCCACGCTTCTGTCAGCAGCATACAACGGTAATGTTGCTCAATTTCATAGTAAATATTGTTTCCCATGGCCTGAAATATCGTGCGAGGACGGATTCTCTGAAAAACGGCGTGTTTGAGCCTTTTTCTGCGCGTGTTTCAACAAATGGCTACATCATATCAAACGGCGTGTTGGAAAACGTTACTGCGTGTTTAGTCCGACCCTTTTCAGCCAATCGTATTCGCGCTAGAGACAGCTCGAGTCTCGGCTGCGTTCGGCACGCACTCAAGGGCGTCGCTTGGTTTTCTCCCGTGCCTGAGGGCTCGCGGATGCTCGGTTGGCACTCCATCGGCTCGGCATGAGGCGTCTAATAAGCGGCGACAGTGCTTCGTCCTCTACGGGGGACGACCAGCGCTCTACCAGCGAGACTTTCGGCCGACAAGTGCCCACAAGAGACAGAGAACCGCGTTTAAACGATGAAAAGGAGGAGAAGAGCGCCGAGGTCAATACGGACGAGGAATTCTTCGCTACGGGACACTTCCCCGTAGACGACAACACATGGGAGGGGCTGGAGACCGCGTACAACTTCCATTTGCAGCTTGCGCCGAGTCTTCAGAGCGTCTCGTGTCCAATTTGTCTTCGTGTGACGCAAACGCCCGTGCGTCAGGACTGTGGCCACGTTTTGTGTTTTTACTGCATGCAGCAGTCACTTGCTGCGTTAGGTGATTGTCCAATGTGTCAAGCACAACAGATTTTCAAAACAGGGAAGGGGGACCTCACTACTGCACCCGAAACGGAGATGAGAACGATGGGACTTTCGTACGCTCAAGAAATCCACATGCCAGTAAGAGTTAACGTTTGTGCGTATGCAGTCTTGGCGGACTACTAATTGATGTGTGTACTGATGTTGCAGATTGCATCTTCGGGTATGCTGTCGCTTCCTTTCCAAAGCTCCAGCGTTCTGGGAGACCAATTGCACTGCTCGAATGGTAAGAGCAGTGGAACTGTCACTTCGACCGTGACTTCAGGCTTCGACGCTGGCAGAACACACTATGAACTTCTCGACAATCTGAGTGACTTGGACGATGTAATCGATCTCGACGATTTGGTGTCGTCGGATATCGAGCGTCCGTCACCGCCAGTAGCGGCGAGAACTTCGCTAAGCGGCAGTTTTGTCCCAGGACCAATAAGACGTCCGCACTTATCCCTAAGAAAGGGTTCAACTGTGCAGGAATCATCCGCCAGGGAAACAGCATCCATAATTGCGTCTAAAGTTACTCGATCTCCCGCTGCTCAAGTAGGCAAGCGGAAAGTCAGGTCGCGTAAGATCAAACGCGAGGAGCTTGCCATTGCCCACATGCAGTGGGAAACTATGTTGGTCGAGGGCTCACCCCTGACCAGCGGTATGACTGCGGGCTTACCATTTACGAGAGCTATTTAATTGTTGTCGGAGGTATTGTTGGCAAGCTCCGTCTGAATGATCTACATATATTAGATCTCGCAGCGAAGCCTGCGCCTCGATGGATTCAACCGCTGGTTAGCGGTACACCACCAGCGTCGGGTAGCCTTCTGCAAATATTTGTCGTCAATGACACGCTTTATGTTATTGGAGGCACTATCGACGGCAAGTTTCTAACGGAACTTCATGCGCTAAACCTCAGTACGTGCCTGCAATTAACCGTCATGGCCACCTTATACTAACCAGCTTTTTGCTCTACAGAGTCTGGCGAGTGGAGATGGGAAAAGGTTAATGTGGCAGGCACACCGCCATCTATGAGATACTGGTACTCGCTGACAGTACTTCAGGGCATGGCAATTTTGTACGGAGGGCTATGGCCACCCACAGCGACTTAGCGACACATTTGCGCTACGTTTCGGTCCGTGCGCTGTGAGACTTGTTCGCACGTGAGCAACAGCATTTCTAACGTTTTTGGTGGCTCACGTGAGCAGACACGGAAATTCCAACATGGGTAGAACTTCAGCCACGTGGTGATCTACCTGGACCATCCTCAACGCACTCTGTGTGCATCGTGAATGATCGCATGTATCTTTTCGGCGGCTATGATGGCAAATACCGCCGTGGACAACTTTTTGTGTTTGAAATCGGTACGTGAAGTGGAAGAGATGGGCTCGTGATTAAACCAGCGTTAATTAAGCTGTCGTGGATATGCTTGTGCAGAGCGTATATCCAACGAACGAATTGACTGCGTGTGGAGCAAAGTGGAAACTCAAGGACATGGGCCAGCGTCACGCTATACGCACTCCGGCGCCAGCATCGGCTCACAGCTGGTTGTGTACGGAGGCAACACGGGGTGCTTGAAAGGCGATGCCTACGTGCTAGACCTCGGGACTGGTACGTCGGCCGTCAAAGCACCACTATCGTACTGTAGAATTTCTAATTGATGTGTTGCAGGTGAAGAAGTACCGACTTGGAAGCTGGCCAAGTGTGATCCACCTCTGACTCCACGCGCGTGGCACCGAGCGGTGGTCTACAACGACGCGATGTTTGTGTTTGGAGGACACACAGCGGATGGAAATGACAACAAGGTGATGCGCATTACACTTCGCGCCCTCGCTCCGTAGATCAACAAAACGATAACTTGGTTCGAGTTTTGATTTTTGAGCACTTCAACTTGTCAGGTCAGACCAGGCAGACCATCTTTTTAGCCAATTAAAAAATAAGAACGTCGTGGATGGGTACGTCACGTGCCAATTTCCATCAGTTCTGATCGTTGTGCCTTCCTCAAATGCGTCGACCCTGTTGGTGCTTGGTGTTGCTAACGCTGCTATGCAGTGCATCAGCCAGAGCGTCCTACAGCTCAAGTGGCAGCGGCAGTGGACGTGTCTCTGTGGAGGTGTCCGTCGGTGATGGGTCTTCGAGCCCGTCTCAACATCAAGAAGACGTGGCACATACAGACGAGATTCAGTTCCCTGCAGAAATACAGAGTGGAAATGTGGTTCTAAGTGGCCAAACTGCAACGAAGGAGGAGAGCACAGACTCACAGGAGATCGTGGCGTCTCCAGTGGCGACGGAGCCTTTGCTGGTGCTGGCGGCGATGACTGCGACCCCCGTTCCATCGACTGAAGCTTCTGTGAAAGAGAAAATGAAAGGAACAGGGAGTGCTCAACTTGGCTCAGGCTCGGTGATGCAGGAGGTTGAGGTGTCGACGGAGGCACCGCAGGAAATGCACGGAGTCCCGTCGAACCCCACGCTCGTGAACGCTGTGGCCTTCGACGGACGAGCTGCTGTAACGTGGAAGGCGCCGGATGACGATGGGTTGGATCCTATTCTGGCGTACGAAGTGGGGTGGTTTGATGAAGAGGACAACGTGCTGGTGGGGACACAGCGAGTGATGTCGTCGTCGGTGAACTTCGTGGGGCAAGCCAATGCTAGTGCGTCGACGGCCAGTGCTGACTTGGTACCTACGTCAACAGTTGTGGAATCTCTGATTAATGGTCGCTCGTATACTTTCAAGGTCCGTGCTCAAAATCTCAACGGAGTTTCGGTGTGGTCGGCGAAGTCTCTGGCGGTGAGTCCTCTTCATCCACCAGATCTGTGTGAAAGGCTCTCGTGCTCTGGCCATGGAACGTGCTTCCCGAACTACCACGATGACAGAACTACCAGCATGAACAAGAACGTACAACAGCGTGTCCTGAGTTTGTCCAATCGGAAAGACAGCAACACTGCTATAGACGAGTATTCATTGGATGCATTGTGCGTCTGCAGACCGGGTTATAGCCCTCCAGACTGCAGCGCCAAAACGAGTGAAGAAGATGCTCAGTATGGGTGGCAAGTGACGATGTGGAGCGAGTGCGATAGCGGGTGTGGTGGTGGAAGGCGATCGCGAGATGTGGAATGCTTCGACGTTGCTACGAACCAAAAAGCGCCGTCTGAAGAATTTTGCACGGGCTCCAAACCGTTAGTCTCTGACATATGCAACGGAATTGAATGCGGCTCGATGCGCGTTGTCGTGCAATACAAAGTGGAAATGAGCTACGACGAAGTGCTATTTTCACCAGCAGCAAGAGAATCTTTTGAGCTTGCATTCACAACGGAAGTGGCGTCTGCGCTACAGATCCATCGCTCGCGATTAGAAATTTCTTCGCTTGAGCGGGGCAGCATTGTCGTGCTTTTTCAAATCTTGCCAGCATCTCGTGCTGGAGAGAAGTCGCTGAATGACATCGTTGAAAACCTTCAAGATCAGTTGAGCAACGAAACAAGTACCTTACGGTCTATGGGGACATTTGCGCGCCGTATCGAGCCAAATGGGGCAAAATTGAGTTTCTCCATTGCGGATCAAACCGTTGCAGGAGGTGCTGAAGATATATCTATCGCTGGTCTCATCGGAACAATTTTTGTTCTGGGCTTCTTTGTGTCAATGTTCGCCTGGTTTCTTCGTCGACGTCACTACCGTCTTCTGAAGGACGATGCTGGACGGAAATGGGACGGATTGGATACAACCTCGGTGAACATGGAGAAGTCAGGATCAGATATGAAGCGCATGAATATTAAAAGCACGAAATGACACTCATCAGTTCAATAGATCACCAGCTTTTGCAACACTTTTTGAAACGTATTGCACACAAGGTGGATAAAAGCTGTTTCATTAAGTCTTCATGTATTGACATTTTCTGCAATTTTGTATCTGCGGATACTATCAAGCAGAGCTAAGCTCAAGGGTATCACTTTCGCGAGCGCTCGACCAAGCCGACGTCTTCCACGAAGTCGAACTTGCCGGATAGAAGACGGTTTCGGTATTTCTCAAGGTACTCCAGCAATGTCGCTGCTAGTGGCCGATCCCCCTTCCCGTCTTCACTAAACTCGAAGACAGCGTTTCTTGAGCGCGTATCCGTCACAAGAGCAGCGCCATCAACGTTTGCAGCAAACGGAATCAGTGAAGCGTCCCAGCCCTTGACTGACCCCAGCGCTTCAGCCTTGCTGATGATGTCCTAAAAATGCAATGTAGTGAAAACATAAGACACAAGTACGCGTACGCTACACCTATATAAATTCTCGTGCGTACATCAGCTGAGAGCGACTACAACATAGAGACATCGATACGAAGTCAGTACCCAGCAACGCTTTTTCACCTTACAAATCTGCGATCTCCCACCTTATACTCATCGAACCAAATGCCGCCACTTTGCGTGGTCAACAAGCTGCGCAGCTCCTATCACAGCAAACATATCGTGGCAATCTCTTAGCAAGCTATCCACCAAGAAAGCCCTCATCCACCGACGAACCTCCGGGATCTCCATGCCCAACGTCTTCTCCAGTGCCTCAATATCTACATCCACCCACCACATCCAATTGGAACTTAGCCTTCTACTTATCTATTGGTTATTTATGTTCTTCTTTTTTCCCTCACCGGTATTCTTCTCCACTGCAGGCTCAAGATCCGCTTTGCGCTGGAACCAACTCACGATATCTGCCAAAGAACGTCATCAGCCACTCTCCATCCACCTCTCGCTCCAGTAAACACCCTCACCTCGAATGCACTGGTCTCTCTCATCCACGTCCATTGCACCTTTCCGTGGGTTTCCCCCGGCAACAACTTGCACGCCCGACATGCTCGCTGCTTCGTATCTTGGTGACTGCTAATGACGATCTTGCCCGCGAAAGGTTGCAACTGCTGATTGGCTAAAACTGAAGTTATGTCCACCACACCACCATCCATGTATACCACACCACAGATTCCGCAGTTTAAACGCGAATGGAAGTCGCGCGGGAGGTGAGCGCCGCGGCGTCGGCTGTAGCGACGTCTGTGGCCTTGGAGACGTCCCAAAAGCCAGCCAAGCGTCTACGCGAATTAGCACAGGAGAAGAAGCGCTGGATTTCCAGGCGCCAAGAGCGATTGGCGCGCAAAGAGGAGCTCCTAAAGTTGCTAAAGCTGCAGGATGTTGAGAACTCGAAGGACGTGCCAACTGAGGCGCAGAAGGCGAATAACGAGACGGAAATGGCCATAGTAGACACTAGCAAGGGAGGAGAAAAGGCTGCGGCGGTTCTGGCTCGGAAGAAGGTGCTGAAGGAGCTGCAGACCCGAGCGAAGGCGACGTTAGAGGTCCGTTGGACGATATTTGAGTGTAAATTTTGTAGCTGACGTATTGTAATTTTGCTGTTGATGATGACGATAGAAGCAACAGCTATTGACCCAGAAACTAAAGCAGTTTACTGCCACCAGACACGTTGCTGAAAAGGCCAGTACTCAGAAGGTTCCTACTACCAAACGAAAGCGAGAGGGAAGCGATGCTGAGGAACAACCGAGCAAGAAAACGGATGTTGGAATCAGCGAGACGCCAAAGATGCATCCTTGTGAGAAATTGGGATCTCAAATGGTAGTTGAAAGTACTGGAGCTGAAGTGATGGGCACTGTTGGGTGTGTGTGTTTGTATTGCAGTCTCTGCTGCGCCGGATCTTGATGTGGGGACTGCGGAGCTTGCTACAGCTACTTGCTTTCGTATTGCAACGCGCTATTTTTTGGCGAGTGGAATGGTACGATCTCAACTATAATCACTGCGCAAATTGGGGTAATAATCTGACAGTTGAGTTCGTTCGATGTAATGCCCGAAGAGGATACCAAGAGATGTCTTGGATCAAGCGTTTAAAACGTATACTTCAAAAAGGTTGGATGAAGTCGTGGACGCTTTTTCATTGGAACGTTCATTGGCGTGCTTCAACACCGACAACACCAAGCCTTCTATTCACCGCTCAAGCTCAACCCCTCAAACTCGACGTGTTTGGTGGCAGCCTGGTCGACAGTTTCTTAAAAATCCGACCGTTGTGTCCTCCGATGCCGGTATGTATTGTGTAAACTATTTGCTCGAGCTCTCTAACAACTCACGAGCACTAATTTGCATAACATGGTATAGAACAAATTCAGACGCTCATAAACATCGAGAAGCAAATTGTCGCGGATGTTTGCGATAGCATTCTCACGCCAAGAAAGCGGCAGTCGGCAAGTATGGAGTTGAAAACCGCGCGCCGACAACAATATTTTTTGGCTAGTTTGCTGAGTGACAGTACCGCAACGCCAAGTTCTCTCGCACTTTCAAACATACTTTCTGCTTGCGTTGGGGTCGGTTTAAATGAACCTACAAGCGGCTTCACCAAGAGGATTATTTATCGTTCACACGGGCAAATGGCAAGTGTTTTCGCTAACATGGAGTCTTGGCTACGTGAGCATGCTGAAACAATTGAGCCACAAGATGTTGCTTCCTCAAGATTGCTAGGGGTCTCCGGTCTTCGTGAGGATGAATATTTTTCCAAGACAAGGTACGCCACTCCGTTTTGCATCGAAAATGACTCGGTGGTGAAGCAGCTCAGGGGCGTCGGTACGCAGCATACAACAGATGTGAAGAAGATCGACCCATTAAAGTACGTTATCTGCTGAGGAGTTTTTCCTGCGGTTTCCTTATAATGATTCTAACTGGAGATTGTATGTAGGATATTGTGTCACTATGAGCTAAATGGCGTTTGCAACGACAAGAATTGTTCCAACTATCACCGAAAAGACTATGGACCAGTCGTGAATACTATTGACAACCTTGGTGGTTGCGCTCACGACGACGATGCAAGGGTGCTGAATTCGATGGAGAACGATCAATTGTTGCTGATGTTTGCCGAATTTCGTGCGAAAATGATGAAAAAGTGGCCCGTGATAACCACGGCTCAGATTTCTGCGATGGTAAGAACCAACATTTTCCTAATGGAATGACGCGCACTAATTATGGCAATTTCTTGATGGCAGGCTGAAGAAAATGCTAACAAATCGACATCTTCGGCAAACTCTATGCCCGCAGCAGATTCAGGATCGCTAGTTGTGGATGATGCGCATTATAACGATGAAGCCGCCCAGGCGGATAGTGTTGATTTTATTATGCTCGACACCAGAGAAGAGCTTCCTGAAGTTGGTGATGCTCGTTACTTCGATGATATTGAGTCTAGAAAGGACTATGGCGATTCACTGCAAGAAAAAGTAGAGCAAGATCCGAACGATACTGATACATGGCTTCTGCTGGCCATCTATCAACTCGAACTTGACGTTGGATTGAAGTACGTACTTGTGATGATTTAAAGGTGATTGTGTTCGAGGTACTGACCCACTACTGGTATGTTTTTTTCGGCTTTAGTGATGAGGCTATGAACTTGTCAGACGACACTCGCCTGGAACGCCAGCTTGTTTTTCTTTCCAAGGAGCTTACAGTGAAACATCAGAGTGATTTCAACATCGAGGAGGCAAACCTCAAACGATGTTTGTACACACTTTCGCGTGCCCTTGAAGTCGAAGCCAACGCTTATTGTGAAGCGCTTTGGCTGCTGTATCTTCATTTGTGTAGGCAGACAGCTATCAAACAGACGGAAGTCGATATGGTAGAGCAAGCTGTCCAATTTCTGCCCAGCTCACACACGCTATGGCTACGGTACATATCGACGTACGACTTCGACTCCGTTAATATGGCTGAGGGGATCTATTCGCGTCTGATGGAGCATCTTGCGGGGGTGAACTCGACAGAGGAAGCAGTGAAAACCTCGAACGCAAATCCAAGCAAGGATTTGTCTATCTTATTGACGGCAATGTGTTGCCATCTTTGCATCAAGCTCTGGCGTGCAGGTGCAACAAGTCGAGCAATCGAGCTACTTTCATCGTTGATTCAACTGGGTGATGTTCCACTAGAGTTTGAATGGTGCGGCACGGTGCGTAGTCGCCTACGCAGTGACGAGGAGATCATATTTTGCTTGTTGCTCGCTCACGTGTTGGTTTTTGAAGAGCTACCCCCGGTGATTGAACATTGGGTAGCGGCTAGCTGCCAAGGAACTATTCCAATTAAAGGAATGGGATATACGGTTGAATTTCTTCAGCAAGCTTCGCTTCACGTGTCAAAAAACTGTGCGCAAGTTTGGGCATCTTATGAGCGTGCATTTAGTATATATAAAGAAGGGGGCAGTGAATACCAAGATGCCGGCGCTGTGATATTGAGCAACTGGATGATCTTACTTTCCCTGCGAAGTAGTAAAAATCCGCGAGACGAGTCATTAAAAGACTTTTTCCGAGAGAAGTTGGATACAATTCGGCAATTCCCAACCGCATCACTCACAGCGGCGAAGTTAATAGGGTTGACGTCGGGGGGCGACAAACAGGCACATGAGCTGATGCTGACAATGATGAACCAGAGTTCCGATAAAAAATTTCCAGAAGCGTTGCACCACTATCTTTTCGCGTGTCGTCAGTCAACGGCACTTGTTAATGCTTTGGATAAAACATTTCCGGACGTGATGGAGCGATTGGCTAGCCTCTTGGAGTTCGATATCGACGCTGTAGAAAAATCAATTCAAGATATTATGCGTGATACCAGCAACATATCGAAGTCGCGTGCTCTTAAAACACTGCTCGATGCTCTACTGGATGCGTGGATAGATCATGTAAACCTGCTGCATCGTGAATCCAAACATCATCAGACATTGAACTCACACCCAAAATCACTGGCAGACGTTTATGTTGCATTGGCAATATGTCAGTTGATGGGAATATTACTGGAAGCATCGGTGGCGATTGAGAGCCTTCAAAGGATATTAAGCATACCAAGCTTTGGAGTGTTATCCTTTGAAGCACGTCAGCTTGCTTGGATGCAGCGCTTTGTGTTTGAGGTGGATTTACTCCAGCAAGATGACTCTGATGGCGTGTCTTGGAAAATACATCAAGCGAGTTTGATCCAGCTATTCCGGAAGTACATGGGTGAAATGAATGTGCAGTCGGAAATGCAACGGCAAGTGTTGAAACGGGTTAAGCGTGATCTTGGTAGAAATGCTCTCGAAGACGCTGTGTACGATTGTATCTACCCAGAACGAACCTGTTTGATTACTTACGATATACATTTGGAGCTATTTCGACTTTGCTCGGCTGCCGTTCCAGGGCCGGAAAAAACTGCATTCTATGCGTCATTTACTGATACCCTCTCTCTAACTTCTGAATTTTCGCTTGCATTTTCCGGTACGCATACTGTTTGGGATATGCTGATGGGTCGGTACTTTGTACTAATTCTGTTTCTTTGCTCAGATATTGTTGTACATGAGTGGGAGCTGCTTGCAGCGCGAGCAAGCTTGCGCAAATGTCTTGGTGGATCGAAGACCCAGTACCCTCAGGTTCTGCAGGCTTTAGTTGCACTGGAGCTCCGGCTGAGAAACATGAAGTCAATTTCCAGCTTGCTGCTGCGTGAGATGCTAGAAGATCCGTTGCGTATAGAGATTTGGCGACTTGTTGTGGGCTTGGAGATTTTGGTTGGGGATAAACTGGCTGAAAGATCAGAGAGCATTGCAGCAGAAATGGAAAAGCGACAGTTGGTGTTTAGATGCAATACTTTCGGCGATGATCAAGTCACCGACGACGTAGTATCCTCGCTGGCCAAAAGTCCAAACGCTGTCACGACGCTAACTTTTCGCGGTCTTGGATTGGAGTATATTCCGAACGCTGTGTTGCTCAAGAATGAGTTGATATCGCTGGATGTTACCGGGAATGAGTTAATGGAGCTTCCCATAGGCTTAGGCCTACTTCAAAATGTACAACAGCTGAATGCTTCGGAAAACGCGCTGATTGAATTTCCGCCGTGCATCAGTTGTATGGAGAATCTGAAAGAGTTGCGTCTGGCTCATAATAACATCAGCACGGTGTCAACACCTCGATTGGCGAATCTCAGCACTTTGGATATTAGCTGGAACTCAGTGAAACACCTTGCTGTGTCTGACTTACACGCGCATAAAAGTATTGAGATGCTGCGCACAGACGGAAACGCAATTCCAGCGGAAGAGCTATCCAAAATTTGTGACCTACTATCTAGAAGGGAGAGCAGTACTTCTTACGATAGAAAACCGTCGAAGAGCACCCAAAGTCCACCCGAGCTGACCGGTGTGAGCCCCTCTAAAAAGCAATCGACAAATGCACTGTCATCTGGGAGCTCTTCAGCCGAACAAATCGAAGATTCAACTGTATTTACTCCTTGCAGTACGAATACGGAGGCTGGAGAACCAGTGAGTGTTAGCATTAGCACTGTCAGTGCAGATGCTGATAGCACTACTACTATTTCCATTACAAGAATGGGGGATGAAGACCAAGTTATGAATGCTGAACAACGAGGTGATGAAGATCAAGTTATGGATGCTGGAGAGACGGCGGCAAAGGGATACGATGGAGATCAAGTTATGGATGACAACGAAGCTATCCATGCGCCTTGTGTGATGGAAGATAGCACAGACGAAGCTGTGGATGCTCATGTGTTAAAATCCACCCCTCCTGCGAAGGAAAATGCCATTGATAAAACGCCTGGCGAGATGTCTACATTTCCTGATTCAAAGACAAATAGTAGCGATCATATCATGGAAATCGACAGCGTCGCTAGCAACGGTAGCGCAGCCACGATGATGCCGACTACGATTAAAGCTGCTACTCAACAGTCGAATGAAGTTATTGATGTGGATAGTTCTGATTCACTCGAAGCAGATGGGGAAGCTCAAGAGCAGGTTGCAACTGTGAGCAACAGTAATGAAGTGTCGAGCAATCTGAACATGAACCAAGAGGTTGTGCCGAACACTTTGGCGAAGGATGGGTCGTCCACGGAACACACCTTTGAGGCCGAAGATTTTGCTCAAGAGCACTCAGTTGCCAGCACTGGAACGCAGGGAACTGATCCTGAAGCAGCTGATGCTGTGTTGACTAAGCTCACCACATACATGGAGCAAAACCAGATTCACAATCGCGCTGAGGTGCGCAGGCAGAACCCGGCGCTGTGGCAAGAATTTGTGGATGCTAATACTTCTGGGGCTACGGGCGTGGCTCCATGCAGGTTATGTTTCGCCCCCAGTGATGGAAGTCATCAGCGATTGAACTCCAGAGTGCTCTGTTTGCACTGCCTGGAGCAAACGCTGCATGTATTGAAGAAGCGAAGTGGTGACTTGAATCAGTGATAATATACTGTCTTCAATGTACCGGTAGCATTGCTGATGTACATCACCTTCTCGATACACGGATTGCTACTTACCATCATTCGGCAGAAAAGTCAAAGAGCTGCTTCGACTACTGGTCAAATCTACAACGTACTCGCTTTGACCAGGGGGAAACTTGAATTGCGTTTCAGGAGTCTCGGAGAAGTTGCGAAGTGCAGATGACGAGAGTTGGCGGTGCTTTTTACCGGAGTGATTTGTCTTATCCTTGAACTGCACAGGGGACATTAAGTCAAGCAAGTCAGTCCAGCCCCTTTAAGAAGACACATGCGAAATACGTACAATGCGACGCTCATGGATCTCTTCGAGAGGCAAACCTGCAGAATCCCAACTGAAGATCGAACCGTAATTGTAGCTGAAGGCGAACTGAGCCGACGCAGCGCCTATCACACTGCCCGCGAGAATGTCGCTGTAGTGGTGCCAGTTGTCGATGCAGCGTGTCACGGACACCCACGAAGCAAGCAGTACCGGTGCACAGCAAAGGAATAACATCAGGGACTTCTTGCCGCCTCGCAGCATCGAGTTGTTCCGGTTCTCGCAATTTAGACGAGATCGCCCCAACAGATAAAGCTGTCATTGACATAAAAGTAAGTTGTCGCTCATGTCAGGGAAATAATGTGCTGATGTCTATGCAACCTACCGTGAGCATTAACATGGTTGCCCATGCAAACGACGCGTGACCCGACGGAAAGCTCTTTCGCCCCTCTTTCTCCTCGGCAGTATCAGTGCACAGGTTAGTCACTCCATCCCAGACTACATCGTGGTTCCACTTGCACATATCGTAGAAACACGGACGGAAGCGGCCCGTGATGTTCTTCGTGAACTGAGTGAAAAAGGAAGCTAGAGCCATCGATTGGAGCAGGCTGAGCAGGAAATCTCTCGTGTCGTGGGCGATCACTCGCACCTGGGAAAATCTTGGCAGCACGTAATTCACGACGAGGTTCGTGCCAATGGGTAAACTGAGCCCGAACGAAGTCAACGCCCACATTGGCACTGCTCAAGGACATTGCACAGTACAAAGTCAGCCTGTAGCGTTTGAAATGCACATTAAACTGCGGTGAGACCCACCTTGCTCCGTCAGCTTCTTCTCGTTCAAGGACGGGTCTAACGACCAAGCTACTGCCGAGCTGTTCAGGCGAACGCGAATGCCAGGGATCGGTCGCTCGTTGACGTCGATGGACGCAAAGAAAAGGGCTAGCAGGTAGACGAGCACAGTGCAGCCGAACTCCAGCACGCGGTACTTCTGCAGGAATTGTCCCCATGCACTTGGACGCTCGTCATCGGTTGTGGCAGGGATGTCCACCGACGTGTTATCGCCCGAGTTACTACTGGGCGATGAAGACGACGGAGACGGCACCATGGACTGATATCGATTTTCCTCGATGCTCTGTGGAGTCATGACTTGCGCAGTACTTGGCTCTTTCGTGAATGATAGTGAGTAGCTCTCCAGACATGGCCAGCTGCTGGGATTCCGAACTGCGCTTCTAACACCAAAAAAAACGTGTCCAACGGTGCACCCCGTCTCACCGTTACTTGAAGTGGATACAACACGTGATCACCTATGTTTACGGTGTGAGCCAGGGCGCCAGTAAACCTACAGTACGCTCTGTTCACCAAAGAAAAGCTGCTCGCAGAATGTTGTACTTGATCAATGTCGAGTCCAACGGTTGGCATGTACACAAGCATCGAGAAAATGTCCTAACTAAATCTACAACGAATGGCCTCAAATGCTTGCAAGTTTGCATTGCTCAGTGTGGTCGCGAGCGTCAAAATGAAGTCACAAGCGGCGCATGTTACCGAGAGCAATCGGTCTCATTGCTTTTGCTAAGTCAGACAGCAGAAAAAGTTAGTTCGATACCTTGTGCATTTGCACCGCAACTGGTTTACCTTGCACTGTCCGTAAATCGCCTCCACAGGCAAACCATCATGCCCCCAACTGAAAACTGGTCCGTTGTAGCACGCAGATTGCAGAGGAAGAACCAATAATTCTACCTGTCAAGTGTCGCGGTAGTGGTGCCGGATGTTAATGGGCCGCATGATGGAAATCCACGCCGCTAATTGTAAGGACGCACAGGACAGGACCAACTTCAGAAAATTTACACCTCTGCCAAGTAGAAATGTGCCTGCGTTCACAGCACAGACGTGATCGACCTAGCAGATAGAACTGCAAAAAGGCAACTTATAAGAAATCACTCCAATGCCCACGAGAAACAATGAACAGACCGTAAGCACGAGCATAGTCGCCCACGCAAATGATGCGTGGAAAGCTCTTGTGCCCTCTTTCTCTCCATCGGTGTCAGTGCACAGGTTGGTAAAAACAGCGGAGTGCTGCCATCCAGATTCAAGCCCGATTCCGTGGCTTTCGGTTGCACGCGCAGTTCCAGAAGAAGAAGGGCGCTGCAATCGTACTGACACGTGTGTCTCGACGATATGTTATACGTTGCCAGTTCTTGCGCTTCGTCAAGTCCACTCGGGCGGCTACTGAGATTCAGCGTCATGTGCGAGGATTCATGCTGCGCACTGCTGCTGAACGAGAGCGAAAAATGCGTGCTCGAGCTACACTTGGTCACCCAGACCACATCGTGGTTCCATTTACACATATCTAGAAACTCGGGCGAAAGCGGCCAGTGATGTCTTTCGTGAACTGTGCGGGGAAGGTCGTGAGAGCCGTGGTCTTGGAACATACTGACCATGAAGTCTCTCGTGTCGTGGGCAATCACTCGCACTTGGCAAACCCTTGGCAGCACGTAGTTGACGAGGAGGTTGGTCCCAACAGGCAAACCGATACCCAAAGTCAGCAGCAGCCACATTGGCATTGGGGAAGACAACATACCAACTTCGCCAATTTAGTACATGTCGTGTCTTTGATTAAGCTCCATGCCTTGTTCGGTGTGCTTTTGCATGCTAGTGGACGGATCGAATGTCCAGGTTTCAGACTACCGCTAGTCCGTAGATAATGGCGTAGTAGCCAAATTTCAGAATTCGTTAGTCATCTTGGACGGAAGGCGACACTTTCATATGCCATTGCATTTAGTACGTTCTGGTCATGACAGGGAACTATCCCCTCCAATAGTTGATGCTTTGTTCTCACTTCCACGTCAGCGTCTTCTTTCTTTTCATCTTGTGATTCGCGTTTGCTCTCGACGCATCGGAAGTATCCATCGTGGCGCTTTGGTACAGCAAGTAGCTGCCGAGTTGAGCCAGCGGAATTATCACTCGCGGGTAAGTACTGTTTTGCGCGGTTTCCACTTAGACGAATGGATGAAAGAACAGGTAAACGATCGAGAACGACAGGCTTGTGTGCAAGCAAATTGCCTTCAAGACCAAGTCTTTCAAGACGCTGAAGCGCCGCAAATCCATCAGGTAGCTCACCATCGAGTCGGTTGTAGTCCAAATCGAGTTCCACCAGATTCCGAAGACGTTGAATTTGCTCAGGAATGACCTTCAGCCGGTTGTAGCTTAGACCGAGTCGATTGAGTAGCCTCAGTTTGATGATTTGTGTTGGAAATACAGAGAGTTGGTTGTTATCCAACCGCAATTCACGAAGTAGAGGAGGAAATGCCACATTTGCTGGCAAAGTCTGCAGGCGATTCTTCTCGAGATACAACGCTTCCAGTATTGTTAGGAGACTAATTTCCTCCGGCAGAGTTGTAAGTGCGTTATCAGCTAGTCCTAAGACTCGAAGGTTTGAAAGTACTGCAATTTCGGCAGGAAGGCTGTTCACATGATGGTTTGTTAACCACAGTTCTGTAAGTTGATGACCGTGGTTCACGTGTTCGATGACCATCATTGGGAATAACTGGAATGGCTGAATGTTTAAAGCTTTGCTTCGCGCTGATGAATCCGGTGGAGTTTGTGCCTGTCGAGAGAGACTCAAGTCCAATCGCTTCGTCTTTATCGATGCAGCTAACCGGTGTTCGAACGCTGATCCATTTGCGGCCATTTCCACCTTGAATGGATCGTGTCCATCTTGTGGACTCTTCTTACCTTTTTGGTTGCGCTTGAAGCTCCCACGCGGTCGTAAGGACCGTGCTGAAGGTGCGCGCTGAGCAACCGATGGTTGGTGTACATGAGAGCTGGAATTCGCAGTCGTGGCAGAGCTGTGCATCTTGCCAGCGGTAGTATCATGGTGAATATTCATCGCGATCTCGAATCTGCACGGTGCCTCTTCACTAAACGTCATGAAACGATTCAACTGGCATCGTTGCTCAGATAACCATGTTTCGCCTGTTGTCTTTCATATATTGCTACCATAAATTGCGCCGTCATCGGCCACACACTTTCAACGACGACCAGCGCACGTGTTTTTCTGCTGCCTGCTTCCTCATTCCGTGTCGTAGTCATCGTCCGAAAACCCATACTCGAAGTAGTCGTCATCCGATTCATCCGAGTCGTACAAGCCACCGACCAGGTCGAAGTCATCCCAGTCCGCAACTTCGAAGAAGCGGAAGAGGTGGCTGTATTGCTGAAGCAATGATTGTAGCGCCGCATCTCCTCCTTGGCGACCGTTGCGGTTGCGTCGCGGCTTCGTCGATCGCTTAGGACGATCCAAGTGCTTTACATCATGACCTGCTGCATCACGGTGAGCGTAGAAGCAACGCGGTCCAAAGGGACAGCTACCGAAGAGGCCGTTGAAGTACTTGCATTCACGCAGAGCCAAGTGGCTCTTATACGCCTCCACGACCTTGCGCTTTTCGTCACCTTTGCAGAAGATCAGCGACGGCACGATGAAATCACTCGGAACACGGCACGCCGGACACGCGCGGATCACTTCCAGCTCCATGTCCTTCGACTGACGCCACGAACGCAGGCAATCCAGACAGAAACAGTGATCGCAGCCTGCAAACACAGCAAAACAAATGAGCGACCTGCTTCCAGCGTAATATGACCATTCCAACCAGTTGTAAACGTACCCAACAGCCCAAAGTGTTTGCCGGACTGCACAATATCGTCGAAGCAGATTCCGCACGTATAATCTTGCTGGTTATCGTCTCGGTTCGCAGACGTCGCGCTCGTTGCAGCGTTACTGTTAGCAGCCGAGTACCCTGCGCCAGAAGATCTCGCCGTTCGAAGTGCCGACCGACTATCACCAGCAACCGCAGCACCCGAAAGCATCGCCGGATTGTGTCGGAGTCTGCAGTGCTCCCCGTACTTGCAGTTGCCGCGCAGGAAGAACGGACAGTCCACCAGAGCGGCCGCCGCCGAGAGCCCTTCCGTCTCATCGGCCGCACACTCGCTCACCTGCGCCGGCAGCGCGTGCGAGAACGTGCAGCGACTGCCGTAGCGACATTTGCCCAGCACGAAGAAGCGACACAACGCAGTCGTGGGCGCTGCAGCGGCCGCTTGAGGACCGGAACACGCAGCACTGGGCACGCTGCGCTTCTCCTCGTAAGTTTCCTCCATCCCCGGGCCGCGATCGTTGAGATCCTGAGCCGCCAGTCGACGCTGCAGGTTCTCGAACACTCGGTCACGCTCGGAGCTGTGAAATATATGGAAAACGCGTCGTAAAATACGATAATTAGCCACTATGGAAGAAGAATCAGATACTGTGGATCGAGTTCTTGACGCACCTGGAGCCCCGACCGGAGGAGGAAGCGGGATAGCGACTGGAGTAAAGAGGAGAGAAGAGGTTAGTGATAGAATGGGGAGGATGCAGGGCGTGCAGTGTCACCTGTGAGCCTCCGAGCGGCGCATGACGAGGAACAAGAGCTCTTCGATCTTTTCCTCGTTTTCGAGTCAGAAACGCATAAACAAAAACGTCTGATTGGTGGATCTACTGGATTGTTTCGGCCAATGAAAATGGAGGAAGTCGACCGCTTCAACTTGCCTTTTTACGCAAGTGGTGCAAGGATGTTCAGCAGCATAAAAAATGAGTCAAATAACCATAAGAGGAGGCCGTATGTACATGCATAAGGCTGGGCAATATTGCCAATTAAAAAGCCAAGTGCTTCTTCGAAGTTCGTTTGACTCGAAGGTGAAAATCCATCTATGCCATTCGCAGGATAAAAGGTTGCGATGTGCGGTGAACCGGATGGTGTTTACTCGGTGCGACATCGGAGCTTGCATTTGTGAATTAGCAACGGAAGCCGATGGCTGCGAACGGCGCCAAGCGATCGAGCGAGAAGGAAGAGATCGTGTCGGGCTTCCAGTCCATGATGCCGTCGCCACCGACCGGTTTGCACTCCTCGACTGGAGGATTCCCAAGTCACCACCGTAACGATCCGACGGAGAGCAGCGATGACCCCATCGACATCGCTGAGGCTGGAGCACTTCGCCCCCCAAGCAATTCGTTCCAGCGGTTCATTCGAGAATACCGAGTGCTGGAGTTCGGCAGTGCAGTCGTTTTGTACCTGCTCGCGCTCGTGTTCGCAAAGATTGAAGTGCACGAGCGTCCAATTCCTAGTATTAAGGTTCGCTTGAACGCGACCGCTTATGCTTGGTCACTAGACCCTTCAATCGATGAGCCAAAGCTGTCGGAAGAAGGTGAGATTAATTGCGATGGATTTCCTGTATGTGGTTAAAACTCTTCTGATCGATGCTATTGTGTGCTGTAACTAGTGCCAATGTGGCTGTTGCTGACTTTGGGTATCGGTTTGCCGGTCGGGACCAACCTCCTCGTCAACTACGTGCTGCCAAGGGTTTGCCAAGTGCGAGTGATCGCCCACGACACGAGAGATTTCATGCTCAGTCTGTTCCAGTCCATGGCTCTCGCGACCTTCCTGACACAGTTCACGAAAAACATCACTGGCCGCTTCCGCCCGAGTTTCTACGATATGTGCAAATGGAACCACGATGTGGTCTGGGACGGAGTGACCAACCTGTGCACTGATGCCGATGGAGAGAAAGAGGGCCGCAAGAGCTTTCCGTCGGGCCACGCATCGTTTGCGTGGGCGACTATGCTGGTGCTCGCGGTGCGTCTTTGTTTTTCGTCTTCATTCGCCTGCAGACTTGTCGTTGTCTAACCAGGTAGTTCTGCTCATGTCTACAGGTCTATCTACTGGGCCGATCTCGCCTGAACTGCGAGAACCGCAGCAACTCGACGCTGCGTGGCGGCAAGAAGTCGTTGATGCTCTTCATGTGCTGCGCGCCGATTCTGATCGCTGCGTGGATTTCCATCACGCGCTGCATCGACAACTGGCACCACTACAGCGACATTTTGGCTGGCAGCGTCGTGGGCGCCATGTCTGCTCTCTTTGCTTTCAACTACAACTACGGGTCGATCTTCAGCTATGATTCCGCGGGCCTGCCTCTCGAAGAGATCCATGAGCGTCGCATGGTAAGAGCAAGGTCTCCGTGCTAGACGATTGAAGTGCTAACAATTGCTGCGATCAATCCAGAGTCAAATGAAGAAGGACCGGGAACACCGAGAACAGCAGCCTATGTGGCACCACAACTTTGACTCGCGTACGCCGCCGTTGCTTAAGCACATGTCGAGCGAGTACATCGTCGACTTGAGTAGCCGGAGCCTGGACTCGTACGATGGATAGGATTAATAATGCATTGCACCGATTAAAAAAATGAGAACATGCATGTGTGACATCACACCTTCGAGACAAGACCATCTTGGAGAAGAGACTTTGGTGGCGCAAGGGCTGTCATCTTTTTTCGGATAAAGTGGACACGTTCGTTTTAGTCGACTGCAGTTTGGGCGACAGGACGGTTTTAGTCGCGGATACACTCGCTCCAAATAGCCAGACCACGGCAGCTGCTCTGATTCAAGTGGTGATCGCAATGCTCACTTCTGGTCTTGCACTCTTGTGGCGACGATGCCGTGCGACGCGGCCTCCGACAGCGCCCAACGCTTCGATCTGGAGCGCGGCTCGACGAGCAGCTTCATGCCGGTGACCACGCCGCCGCCTGTCTGGAAGCCCCGCGAGGAGGACGACGCGAGCGCGCAGCGTCCGAGGCGATGGCAGCGTCTGCTGTGCGACTACCGCGTGGCGGAGTTCGGCTGCACTCTCGTCATGTACCTCGTGGCCAAGTCGTTCACCTTCATGGCCGTCAATGACCGTGCGTTGACGATGTAATGCTACAATGTATGGAGCTGGCCCCTAGCTAACTACATTTGTGTGCATTGGACGAGCAGGTCCCATTCCACGAATCGAGATCCGCCTGAATTCTACTACGGTGATCTATGCGCGGGACCCGACCGTGGACGAGAAGAAGCTGCACGAGCAAGGTGAGGAACATCTTATTGGCCGGAGAAATTACATGTTGTGAAAGCTTTTTATTAACGGAAGTGCTCTGTAATGTGACAGTTCCGATGTGGTCTCTCATCGCGTTCGGTCTTGGCATCCCGATCCTGACTAATCTGCTGCTGAACTACGTGCTGCCGAAGATCCGAGATGTGCGAGTTATCCCGCACGATGTCCGCGACTTCTTGCTGAGCCTGGCGCAGGGTGTGACGATATCTACGTTGCTGACGCAGTTCACCAAGCATGCTACGGGTCGGTTCCGCCCTAGCTTCTACGACATGTGCGGATGGGATTATGACGCTGTTTGGGACGGAGTGACCAACTTGTGCACGGACGCTGCTGGCGAGAAAGAAGGCCGCAAAAGCTTTCCTTCAGGGCATGCTTCGTTTGCCTGGGTGACTATGCTGCTTCTCACGGTAAGCTATTGCTGTTGTAGAGACTTGATCTACATTGTTAATGCTGACGGTTCTTCATTGTCGATACCAGCTCTATCTACTAGGCCGATCAAGACTCAACTGCAAAAGCCGCAGTGAATCCGCCATGCGAGGCGCGACGAAGGCACTGAAATTGTTTCTCTGCTGTGCGCCATGCTTGGCGGCGTCGTGGGTGGCCATCACTCGGTCAATTGACAACTGGCATCACTACAGCGATATTTTGGCGGGCAGCATCATCGGTGCCATCTCGGCTTGTCTTGCGTACAGCTACAACTATGGCTCCATTTTTTGCTACCAATACGCGGGATTGCCAAGCGAAGCAGTTCTCGAGAAGATGAAGGTAAGAGTGCTGCAAATGTATACCCCGACAGGATTTGAACTCAAACGCTCACAATTTTCTTTGCTGCAGTCCGAGTCACTGAACGAAGATCTTCCAGAAACACAAGAGAAGTTGGTGGCGACTAGAGTATCGGCCAGCCAGCGCGTGTAGTAAAGTAGTCTCCATCGAAGTGTGCAAAATACAACTTGCAGTGCCATAATCGCAAAATGCGACAAGTTGATTCATAAAAGTCTTGAGACCGAACACTTTCATTTCTGACCAAAATGGGCGACGTCGTTGTGAATGGCAGCGGCTTCCGTCTCGAAGACGACGACAGCTACCAACTGGTTTGTACACCCCCACAGGAAGGGAAGCACAGCAGCGACATGGTGACGGATTCCTCCGAGAGCACAGAGGTGGGCTCTGATCAAAAGAGCTGGCGCCGACTTCTTCGCGAGTTCCGAGTGGTGGAATACGCCTTTGCCATCGTGCTGTACATTATCGCAAGAAGACTCGGCAAATGGATGACGATACACAAACGTAATTGATCTCCATTGCAATAGGAAACCCTGGTCAGCTGTAAAGTCCCTCACAAAGCTACTGTTCAAATGCTTGTCGACACCAGGTGCCTTCCCTAGAATTGAAATGCGGCTGAATTCGACGACAAGCATCTGGGGACGAGACCCTGCCATGGACGAGCAGGAACTGTCGGAGCAAGGTAAGCCCACCGCGACTTGATGGACTTAAACTTACAACCTTTTGTGCTAACACCTAGCTTATCTTTTTTGTGTACGTGTAGTCCCAATGTACATGCTGATCATCGTCAGCCTCGCCATTGCCATCGTGATCAACCTCTTTATAAACTACGCGTGCCCGATGCTGACCAAAATCCGGGTTATCGAGCACGATTTCCGCGACTTCATGCTGAGTTTAGGCCAGGCTATCACGCTGTCGACCTTCCTCGTGAACTTCATGAAGAACATGACGGGCCGCTTCAGGCCGTGCTTCTATGCCATGTGCGGATGGAACTACGATGTGGTCTGGGATGGTGTCACAGACTTGTGCAGCGATCATGACGGCGATGATGAAGGGCGCAAAAGCTTCCCATCCGGACACTCTTCGTTCGCGTGGTCGGTAATGGGCGTGCTGACGGTGAGCGCTTTTGCTTCGTTACAGGAAGCTCGGAATTGAAGAACGCCTCTAACCTCTTTCTTGCCACTTGCACCAGCTCTATCTGCTCGGACGAGCT
Organism: Phytophthora sansomeana; assembly: GCA_032158285.1. NCBI lineage: Eukaryota > Oomycota > Peronosporomycetes > Peronosporales > Peronosporaceae > Phytophthora > Phytophthora sansomeana. The sequence goes on from JAPDHH010000193.1 coordinate 496,687, forward strand.
CGACTTACCAGTGCAGAGCAAAGCAAATCGATTGTTCAGGAAGGCATCCGGACTTTCAAGCTGTTTTTCTGCTTCCTGCCTTGCTTGGCAGCGGCGTGGGTCGCCATCACGCGGTCGACCGACAACCGCCACCACTACAGCGACATCGTGGCGGGCAGTGTCATTGGTGCTGCGGCTGCTTGCCTGGCCTATAGTCACAACTACGGGTCGATCTATGCCTGGGAATTCGCAGGCTTGCCTTGGGAAACGATCCATGAACGGCGAAAGGTGCGTCGTCTATGACTTGTTTGACTTGATGATACCGGAGTGCTCACTTTGAATCGTTTCTACTGGCTAGGCCAAGCTAAAGGGTGGCGTACGAATCGCTCAAGCTGAGGATGGCAATGGCTCCAACCGGGCAGAGCATGTCATTGGCATGAACAATCGAGGCTTTACTGCCGCCGAGCGATAATACAAACACGAACGCCAAGAGCTTGATTGGTACATCAGAAGAACAGGTTCAAAGTGCAAACGGATTTTCTGAATCAGAGACTGCCCATCTGAAAAAAGCAGCAAGTGCTACTACCTCTCTGAATGCATTTTCGGTGATAGACCAGCGCGCCGTTTCGGAATATGACTTGCTGTTTGTAGGGGGAACCTTTCATACCGTAATACTTGCATTTTAGCCAGTCGATCCGACATCTTGACTCGCACCTACCCGCTGTTTTCCCCATTCTTTAATTTCCCCCTCGTTGCACACAGTCTCGGGCCACATTTCGTTGGGTCGCGGGTCTCTCTTGCTGTCGCTGTCCGTCTGTCGATCAGGCGAACCAGTAGTGAAGAAGCGGCGAAGTAGCCCTCCTTCGCGCGTTAACCTCGGCCGAGTGACCACGACGGACGCAGATTACCCGCGTCTTCGCGCTGCGTCCAGCAACGCGAGCGACGTCCCATTCATGGAGTCCATCACGTCCGTAGCGGAGCTGCCGGCGCTGGGAGCCCCCGCGCCGCATAACCGCAGCGGCAGCAAATGGGAGCGACTGGCTCGCGACTACCGCGTGGCGGAGTTCGGGATCTCCGTGCTCATGTACGGCTTCGCGCTCTTCTTCGCCAAAATTGAGGTGGCACAACGTACGTCTTCGTGCAGTGTTGGTACCTTTCTGCATTGGATGTTGGACAGGAGTTTGAGTAGTTACGGAAGTGGTGTGATTCTCTACAGGCGAGATCCCGAATATTGAGGTGCAGCTGAACGCGACGACGTCTGTCTGGGCGCGAGACCCGACCATCAACAACAAAGAGAAGACGCAGCAGGTCCCCATGATCGCGCTGGTCGGCATTGGCGTGGGTGCGCCGATCATCATCAACCTGTTCATCAACTATGCGATGCCCAAGTTCCGCAGCGTGCGCATCATCCCGCACGACACGCGCGACTTCTTCTTGACGATTGTGCAGTCCACGAGCATGGCTACTCTGCTGACGCAGTTCACCAAGAACATGACCGGCCGCTTCCGCCCGTGCTTCTACGACATGTGCAAGTGGAACTACGACATTGTGTGGGACGGAGTGACCAACCTGTGCACAAGCGCGTCGGGCGAGAAGGAAGGTCGCAAGAGCTTCCCATCTGGACATGCATCGTTCGCCTTTGCCACGATGCTTGTACTTACGGTGAGGTCCCTCAGGAGTTTTAGGTGCTGCGATGCTAGATTTACTAATGATTGTGTACAGCTCTATTTGCTAGGACGCTCGTCTCTGAACTGCGAAAACCGCAGCGAGACCATGATGCGAGGCGGACGGAAGACGCTCAAGCTGTTCCTCTGCTTCATCCCCACGTTCCTAGCGTCATGGGTGGCTGTTACGCGCACGATCGATAACTGGCATCACTATGCCGACATTCTCGCGGGCAGCATTATTGGTGCAGTTGCTGCGTGCCTATCGTACAGTTACAACTACGCATCGATTTTCCACAGCCAGCACGCGGGTGTTCCTCTCCAAGGCTGCCACGCAAGCTACAAGGTAAGAATACTTGCCACTCATGGTAACGGAGCTGGTACTAACTTCCGAATTCGGTGTATTCCAGGGCAAGTTTACCTCCAGCAGCAGCGGTATCACGTACGCTAGCAGCGGAACGCTTTCCACGGAGGGCAGTGAGCTAGGCAAACCAAATGCGCGCAGCGAGTACGTTGTGAACGTGCACGCCCGTACTACAAACGGGAACTAGGCGAAGTTCTGTAGTTAACTTCATCACAACTTCATTCTTATATGAACGCGCACCTCAATGTATTCCAGAATTGATTGCGTGCAAGTATCCCTCAGTCGTTGATTGGCTGAAAGGTGGAAGACGGCGACGTCATGTTCGCCGAAGATGGCGACGAGCAGGTGGACGAGTACACGCTCATGATGGGGCGTTCCATCGAGCGCTCGTCGCCCGACAGTCGAAGCGTCCGGTGGCAACGGATTGAGCGTCTCCTTGGCGAGTACCGCGTGCTGGAGTTCAGCTGTACACTCGTCATGTTCAGTCTAGCATTCTTCTTTGCGTTCATCCCCGTGCAGCAACGTACGCAGTTGACACTGGCCCACTAGAACAGGATTAACTAAAGAGAACTAACGCAATTTGTGGTGTCTGATAGTCCCCATCCCGAGCGTCGAGGTGCAGATCAATTCCACGGCAATAGTTTGGGCTCGAGACCCAACGCTGAACAGCAAAGTGCACCCGGAGCAAGTTCCAACGGAGACGTTGGTGGTAGTCGGCATTGCAGTCCCAGTGGCTGTCAATTTGATGATGAACTATGCGCTACCGAGAGTTTGGAATGTGCGTCTTGTCCCCCGTGACACGCGCGACTTCCTACTGACGTTGGCCCAATCTGCAAGCATGAGCGAGCTGCTGACGGAGTTCACCAAGAATCTAACAGGCCGATTTCGCCCGAGCTTTTACGACATGTGTGGGTGGCAGTACAATGTCGTGTGGGATGGAGTGGAGAACTTGTGCACGGACCCTGCAGGTGAGAAAGAAGGCCGGAAGAGCTTTCCATCGGGTCATGCTTCATTTGCCTGGTCCACGATGCTTGTGCTGACGGTGAGTACAACATTTCATACGAGCTCCAAGCACTTGGGACTTAATACCTACTGGTATCTAACTCTGCTTTGGTTGCTTTTGGTTTGCATCGCACAGCTTTATTTTCTAGGACGCTCTCGTCTTAACTGCAAAAGGAGGAGTGAATCTGCATTACGAGGAGGTCGGAAGATGCTCAAGCTCATATTCTGCTTCGTACCGGCGTTTGTGGCAGCGTGGGTGGCCATCACACGCTCCATCGATAATTGGCACCACTATGCGGACATCCTCGCAGGCAGTATCGTCGGCGCTGTATCGGCTTGTCTCGCTTACAGCTACAACTACGGCTCCGTGTTTAGTTGGGAGTCTGCTGGAGTTCCTCGTCACGAAAGTGCTATCCGTACCAGACTGTGGCTCCACAACAAACGTGAACTCAATTGACGTCGTTGAGCCACTTCAAGTTCCGTCTCCGCCTGCTGGACAAGTGCAATCGGTCGCTTGTTCTGTGGTCTGAGATTAATACGAGCTGCACCTGTGGCCACTGCAACCGCCTGCACGTAATTTTTCCCAACGAAAATGTCGTCGTGTGTCCTCCGGCGTTCAACATCATGAGGCTCGGGACAATAACAAGTCGATCTCCGTCCAACATCAACCATATCCGTTCTTAACTGTTACGTAACAGTGGGCTCCAATTCTGCCTTTTCATTTGGGGTTTGTATGCCATGGCGCAACAAGTGGAAGTGGTCGACCTGTCCGTGGACGATGACTCGGCGGCCGTGATCTCGTCCCTCACCGCGCGCTGGCTGCCGTACGAGAAGGAGATGGTGGAGGAGCTGTACGCACAGGACGGAGTGTTGGTGCTCGGGCGCGGCCTCGGCCTCCTGCGCGTCCTCGCGAGCTTCGTGCGTCTCTACTGCTCCCCACGCAGCCTTGTGCTGTGTCTGAACGCCAATGAGCAGGCGGCAACGCTGCGACGACTGGTGCTGGCGCTGGGACTCGACCGCCGCCTCTTGCCGCGAGTCGTGGACGCCCGGAACAACCTCAACGAGCGCCAGCAAATGTACAAGCGCGGCGGCGTCTTCTTCGTCACGGCGCGCATCCTCGTGGTGGATCTGCTGTCCAACCACGTGGACCCAAGCAGCATCAGTGGACTGCTGGTGAACGACGCGCATCATGTGACCGAGACGTCCATCGAAGCGTTCATCCTCCGACTGTACCGCGAGCGCAACCGAGATGGCTTCATTAAAGGCTTCTGCGACGACAGTGTCGCGCTCTCGTCGGGCTTTAACCGCGTGGAGCAAGTGCTCAAGCATTTGTATGTGCGCAATGTGTTCCTCTATCCGAGGTTTCATGTGGCAATTAATGCGTGTCTGGAGAAACACCAGCCGGAAGTGTACGAGATTGAAGTGGCTTTCTCGCCGTCGATGAAGATCATCCAGGAGGCACTGCTCGTCGCGCTCGAGGCGACGGTCAAGGAGTTGCAGCGCAGTACCAAGTCTCTGGATGCTGCGGATCTTACAATGGACAAAGCACTGTCCAAGTCGTTCAGCAACTTCATTCGACGGCAATTGGATCCGCTGTGGCACAAACTGCCAGTCAAGACCAAACAGCTTGTTGGAGACCTGTCGACGCTGCGTCAATTGCTGGCATATTTGCCACGCTACGATGCCATTTCTTTCTACTCTTTTTTGACGAATTATCAGACCATGAACGGCCAGCAACGCTTCCCGTCACCATGGTTGTTCACGGATGCCGCAGATCGACTTCTTACGGCGGCAAAAGAGCGGCTGTACCAGATAGTAGACCCCACGACCAAAACCCCTGTTAACCTGCGCCAACTTGGCGCTGGCTCAAACTCGGCAGATAACGCAAAGCTTAAGCTGGTGCTGGAACAAAACCCCAAGCTAGAAGCGCTCAAAGAGATTCTTGACGAGGTGCATGAGGAGCAGCAGCGCAACCGAAACAAGAAAAAAGAACCACGACAAAATGGCTGCTGGTGGCGCAAATGTGTTGGTGATGGTGAAGGACGAGCGCACTTGCGCGCAACTGCGCGAATTCTTGAGCTTAGGCGCGCAGGAAATGATGCGGCGGCGTTTTGCTCATTACTTACTACAGAAGGAAGCTGCTTTGAAGCAGAAAGGAGGTAGCATGGCATCATTGGGGCTCGAGCAGAAATTTCTTATGGATGCAGCGGCAAAGCTTCGAGCGGATGAACTATACACAGAAGAAACAACAGCAACTTCGACAGAGGGTAAGAGTAAACAAAAGTCAGGCACAGTGCACGGCAAGCCTAAAAAGCGTGTTAGAGACGACAAAGCAGCAGCAAATTACAGCAACGCCCAAGTTCATACCACTGAGGTCTCAAGCTTTGGTTTGTCGGCAGTGGAGTTAGAGGCTATTTCTACTGCTCAAGAAAAGTCTGAACGAGAAAACAAGTCCAAAATGTTATTCGACGGGCGTCTTCGTGCCGATGGGGCGGCATCAAATCGTCGAAATCAACCATCGGGTACGTCCAATCTGTCACTCGAGGTGGTAGACCCTTCGGACAGTGTCGTGCTGTGTACGTATGAGCAGGCTACTCAACATGGATACGGTGCCTCAGCGTTTCTGGAAGATCTTATGCCCTCGTGTATCGTACTTTACGATCCGGACATGGCATTTATTCGTGAAGTGGAGGTATTCCACGCTTCGCACGTTGCTCCCCTCGAGATTTATTTCATGATGTATGACGAAAGCACGGAGCAGCAGTCCTATCTCACCGAAATTCAGCGTGAAAAGCGTGCATTTGACAAGCTCATCCACCAGAAAGCACACTTGATGATGCCTGCAAACGTGTACGACCTACCTCTGCATATGAAGTTGCGGCAACAAACGGTTGAATACAGCATGGACACCCGGACAGGCGGGCGAGCAAAGTCTCACCGCGCCGGTGTTAAGGTCGTCGTTGACGTCCGAGAGTTTCGCAGTGCGCTGCCATCCATGCTACACAAAGAAGGCTTGTTTGTGCTGCCAGTCACTCTGGAAATCGGCGACTACATCTTGTCGCCGGAAATTTGTGTAGAGCGAAAAAGCATCAGCGATCTCTTTGGCTCACTAAATTCCGGACGGCTGTTTAACCAAGCGGAGAGCATGCGTCGCTTCTACAAAACGCCTGTGCTGCTAATCGAGTTTACTCAAGGCAAGGCTTTCTCGCTGCAGGACGTGTCAGAACTTGGCTCCGAGATCAGTGCCACAAACATCGTCTCCAAGCTGACACTACTGATTCTGCATTTTCCATCCCTACGAATTCTTTGGTCTCGCTCGCCGCATGCTACAGTGGATTTATTCAAGATCATCAAGAAGTATCAGGATGAACCGAACATGGAAGCCGCGGCTGCGCTTGGCAATGGTCTTCCAATGGACGACAGCGCTGCTCAAACTAATAGTGGAGAGGGCGGATTGGCATCCAACTACTACAACACCAGTTCTATCGACGTCCTGAAGAAGTTGCCAGGCATCAACGAGCACAACTTCCGAAAGGTTTTAGCTAGCGTCAAAAACCTTGCTGAGCTCAGTCGGCTATCGTTGGACGAACTCACAGTGTTGCTGGGGAACGCTAACGGAAAAAAGCTGCATATCTTTTTCAATAGCACAACATGAACGCATTGTTACGATCAAATTGCATTTTTTTCAAGGCATTTATCTTTTTGTACCGCCGTCACGAGTCCAAAACTCCCTTGCGACTAAAGCAACCACAAGGGGACAAAGCTGCACCTACAGGACGTCAGCTCAGAACTTGAAGACTTGTGTCGAAGTGTAGTTGAGTTCCTTGAGCAAGCCCTGCACCTCACCCTGGGATCGGTCCTTAGCCTTGTCGCCCGAGACTTGATACATCATCGGAGGCGGGCCGCAGACGCAGACAAGGTTCTCGTTCGACGGCTCAGGCATGTACTTCTCGACCATCTCCTTGGACACGAAGCCAGTCAATCCCTTCCACTCGGCAGACGGGTTGCTCAGGACGTGGACCACCGAAATCTGCGGGTACAGATACATCATAGCCTCCACTTCCTCACGCAGAATGATGTCCTCCTCCGACACGCTGCAGTACAAGAGCGTAATCTCGGTGCGGTCCTCCGGGTTGCGGCAGATGGTCTTGATGAGCTGCAGCATGGGGGTGATGCCGGAGCCGCCGGCGATCATGCCAATGCTCTTGTACCTGTTCGGGTAGTACTTGAACTTGGCAAACGGGCCCTTCATGTCGAGCGAGTCTCCCTCCTTTAGCCCCACAATGTGCTTGCTCAGCTTTCCTTGAGGATATCCCTTGACCACGAGTTCGAGGAAGCCCTTCTCTTCGTTCACGTTGGTGGGCGTGTAAGGACGCACGACCGTCTTGCCGTCCACCTTGGCGCGGGCCATGAGGCAGCTGGGCGTGGTGATGCCCATCTCGTACTCGGGCGACGGCAGGTCGAACGTCACGCGCTTGGTGTTGTGGTTCACGTCCTCCACTTTACGCACCGTGAAGGAGCGGAACTCCTTGGGACTCAGCGCCACCTTGGGCTTCTCCTCGCACTGCGTCGTGGACGAAGCCGAGAAGGCCGCGAACGCTGCCATGCCAGCGGTGACGAGCGACGCCTGCGAGAGGAACTTGGCACGAGCCGGGAAGCGCAGGAGCATGCTCGACCACATCGCTGAGAGACAGCAACAGACCTTCCGAGTGTCAAAGTGATGGCAACAATAGGAACGTGCGGCCAGCCCATCCCTAAAAGGAATACGCGTTTTTGATTGGCTGAAACTAGGTAACGGTTAACCACGAGATTTCTTGCTGCGTTTGGCTAATCATGAGTGAGGACGCACCGCTGGCGCTGCAGCCCAAGGCCTGGGAACGAATTCCCTGCACGTCCTGCCACCGCAGCTACAAGTTCTACTGCCCCAAGTGCAACATTCCTCTGGGTGTACCACAGGGCGTGACGGTGCCGACGCTCAAGTTGCCGCTACAGGTGCATGTGTGGTTCCAGGACAAGATCAAGAAGAGCACGGCACCGCACGCCAAGGTGCTGGCCCCGCAGGACGTCGAGATCGTCCCCTACCCAACGGTGAAAGATGGAGACGCACTGCCGACATACACTCGAGAGAACGCCGTGGTGGTGTATCCGTCCTTTGAAGCGGAGACGCTGGAACAGATGAACGCAGACGAACTGCAGAACATTCGCACGCTCATTTTCATCGACTGTCCGTGGCAGAAAGCGCCCGTGATCATGACCGACCCGGCAATTGCAAACCTGCGTCACGTCAAGCTGGCACAGCCACCCAAGGAGAGCAACTTCTGGCGCTACCACAAGGCTGGAGCAGGATGTGTCTCGACAATTGAAGGTGCGTGGTGTATGTTGAGTTGATTGAGAACAGAATCCTGAGCGTTTGAATGGTTCATGCAGCTATCCAGTTGATGCTGGAGGAGTACGCTGATGCGGCGAAGAAGGTGGAGATCGCGTTGCCGGAAGACTCCAAGGACACGCAGCTATCCGACTTGCTCTTCTTTTTCAAGCTGCAGTTCACCCGCATCGTCGAGCACTTTGAGAACGACTCCAACCCGGAGCACAAGCCGCCCATGGAAGCGAACGAGAAGGAGCGTCGGCGCTTGATGTATAGTCAAAAGGAGGCCGGCAAGAAGCGGCGGCTGGAGAACAAGCTGCAGGCGTGGAAGGCGCGCTCCAAGGCGATTCAATCTGGCGAGCAGCCGCCTGTCACCACGCAAAGCAAGCGCCACCGGCGCTGCTACAACTGCAAGAAGGACGACCACCACTCCAAAGACTGTCCGCAGCCGTGTCGCTATTGCAAGCAGTTGGGTCACTTCAGTGCCAACTGCACCATGAAGCAGGCGGCATACGAGCGCGAGATGAAGTTCCAGCAGACGCCCCACACCAAGGCGTTGTAGCAAGCTTGTACCCATTCATTCTAATGATTGCACCATTTCCACAACCACTTGGCCTTTGTATGGAAGATTTGCCACTCCCCCTCTTACCCCGCACTCGCGAACGTACCGCCAAGCAGACGAGAAAGGCAGGACCGGACAGCAGGCGCCATGGCCGAGAGCTTCACGCGCTTCCTGCCGGGACTGCGCAGCAGCAACAGCAGCGTACGGCACCGCGCGGCGCAGAGCTTGCGGCTCTACATCGAGTCCGAGTCGCGCGACTTGTCCCATGGACTCTACATGAAGTGGGTCACGGACATCAGCGCGCGCCTCATGCTGCTGTGCAACTCGAACGAGAGCGCCGACCGCATGGGAGGCATCGCAGCCATGGACGAACTCGTGGAGCTCTTCATCGCCGAGCGCAACGACCAGACGATCATCGAGTTCGCCCATTCGCTCACCAAAGTCTTCGAGAAGATCCCAAGCGCCGACCCGCCCATGCTGCGCGTGGCTGCCAAGGCGCTCGGCCACATCGTGTCTACAGGCGGCACGAGTCTCATTGAGTTCGTGGAGGACTACCACGTCAAACCGGCGCTCGAGTGGCTCAAGAACGAGACGTTCCACGTGAGGAGACACGCCGCCGTCGTCATCCTCAAGGAACTGTCCATCAACGCGCCCTCGACGTCCTTCCGATACATGGACAAGTACTTTGACTTCATCTGGAGCGCCTTCTGGGACTCCAAGCTCGTGGTGCGAGTGAGCGCCAGCGAGTCGCTGCAGTCGTGCTTCATGCTCATCCAGCAGCGCGAGTCCAACCGCAAGACGTCGTGGTACAATCGCGCCTTGGACGAGGCGGAAGGCACGTTCAAGCGCAACAGCTCGGATGCAACGCACGGCGCACTGCTCATTCTGAACGAGTTACTGCGGAACACGGGGGACTTCATGCACTCGCACTACGCGCGTGCTTGCCGGCTTGTCTTCAGCCATCAGGACCACAAAAGCGCCACTGTGCGATCTGCTGTCATCAGCTTGTTCCCGCGTTTGGCCAAGTTTAACACGTCGGTGTTTGTGGAGAAATGCTATCGCCCGTGTATGAACCATTTATTGGAGGTGCTGTTCTCGGCTACGACGACGACGCGTCCAGATGCGCTGCTTTCCATCGGCAAACTCTCGTTGGCTATTGGACCATTGCTGGCAAGGGACGAGCAGGCATTGATGGCGATTATGAACGGCATTAAGGGTGGTCTGCAGGTTCGCAGGAAGGATTTCGACACACATCGCGAAGCACTTGCGTGTTTGCGCATGCTGGCGGAGACGGTGGGGCCTGCGCTCATTAGAGTAGATTTGGAATCCATGGTGGGGCCGCTATTTCAGAACGACCTAGACTCGTCGCTTGTGGAGACGCTAACGACGATCGTGAAAAAGATTCCGCCAATGAAACCCATTATCCAGCAGAAATTGTTCGAGAGGTTGAGCTCGATTCTACGCTCCAGACAAAACGATATTACTGGATCTGCTACGACTCCAACAAGTAGGAAGCTCAAAACGGCTTCAATCTCTGTGACAGGTGGAATGCTGTCGAATCTGTTTCTTTCTGCTACGGGGGCCAAGGCTAATGGCGCTTCAGAAAATGGGGCACCATCCACGGAGGTGTCGTCTGCGATTGCGATGCAAGCGCTAGCTCTTGAAACTTTGGCAAACTTCGATTTTCAGGGCAACAGACTTATTCCGATCATGTCATTTGTTCATGAAACAGTGGTGAAGTTTCTCGACCACGAAGTCGCGACTATCCGTAAGAGTGCTGCACTAACGTGCTGTAAATTACTTCTACCGGCTGGTGAAGACCGTAACGGAGGCACGGCGATGACTTCTGAAGATTTTGCTCGCCCTGTCACATCAGTACTGGAGCGCTTGCTGACTGTTGGTATTGCTGATACCGAGGCAAGTATTCGCCTTCGTGTGCTGGCATCGTTGGATTCCAGATTTGATCCACTGCTGGCGCTGAACGATAATTTGCGCTGCTTATTTATTGCTCTAAACGACGAGGTTTTCAGCATTCGTCAAACAGCGATGAGTACACTTGGACGGCTAACGCATCACAATCCTTCCACGGTATTACCATCTTTACGGCAAACTCTGGTACAACTATTGGCCGAACTAGAGTTCAGTGGAGACTCGCGTGGCAAGGAAGAAGGTGCACTATTGATTGGGTGCTTGCTCCGTTCTGCTTCACAACTAGCGCAGCCGTACGTTCTTCCTATACTCCGTGTCTTGATGAAAAATTTACGCGAAGACTCGGAGCGCCGCAGTCATAGCCGAAGTACAGTAAGTGTCAGCAAAGCGATCTTGGCAACTTTGGGGGATCTAGCCGAGGTTGGCGCACAGGAGTTGACGCCTTACCTCGGCCAATTGCTACCCGATGTTATTGACGAAATGCGAGACTCCAGCAATCCCCAGATCCTGCAGGTCGCTATCAAGACTCTTGGTCAATTAGTGTCATCGACTGGTTATGTTGTCCTCCCATATCACGAATACCCAGAGTTACTGGACCTATTGTGCCAGGCACTGCAGAAATCTGGTGACCCGTTTGAATCATTGCGGATTGAAGCAGGTCGTACATTAGGCATCTTGGGCGCACTGGATCCATACAATCTTCGATTATTTCACTTACAGAAACAAGGCAAGCTTACTGACGCGAAGAAGAAAGAGTTTCGTTCTAGTGCCTTCGCAGTTGGTGCTGGTGGGGTATTTAGCCTGATGGCCAGTGCGGCGAACCCATCCGAAGCTAGAACGACCAACGGATATGGTTCTGCATCAAATGGAGCTGTTGTTGGTATACGAATTGGAAATGGAATTGGTGGAGTGGGAATGCTGGATGGTAGTGGTGAGGAAGATATTCAGCAACTTGGAGAATCCCTTTTGCTGACACCTGCGCGGAAAGTCGCGAAAAGCGACAAACAGACCAGTGGAAAGCTCAATAACATTATCCTGGAGGTACCACCGGACGATTTACTGCCGTCAATGATCCCTGACTCAACTCAATATTTTCCGACAGTCGCAATCAACGCATTAATCCGTATTCTGCTTGAGCCACGCAACTCGGTGCACTATCAGGGCACATTCATGGCTATCATGTACATTTGCAAAAGCCAGCGTAAGCGCATGGGACAGCATTTGGACAAGATTATTCCGGCATTTCTTTACGCTTTAGAGAAGGTGAACCGTTCCCTGCGTAAATTCCTGTTCGAGCAACTGTGCGATCTTGTTCAAATTGTCGAGGAACAGATCCAGCCCCACTTGGACCACGTGGCCTTGCTGTCCATCGTGAACAGCTATTGGGATGAGCACCTTGAAGAGGTTCTCAACCTAGTGAAGAAATTGGCGAATTCACTTGGTGAAAAATTCCGTGTGTATCTACCAGATCTCGTTCCTCAAATGCTGCGTGTCATCCGTACTGAACGTGACAACCCTGCTCGACCACGAACTCTTTTAGTGCTTAAAACTGCTGTATCGCTCGGGCGATTACTGGATGGTTATCTGCACTTGGTCATCCCAGCACTCGTGGCATTAATCCAGAGTGATGCTGATGTAAACGCGAGGAAGCAAGGCCTGGGTTCTCTTGGATCACTTGTGAAGAAGCTTAACGTCAGTGTTTATGCGTCAAAGATCATCCACATGCTAGCACGTGTGATTTCGTCGCAGCCGGAGATGGTGTATCTCGCAATGGATTGCCTTTGCTGCATGGTCTACACGATGGGTGACGACTATGCCATCTTCGTTCCAGTTATTAGCCAGGTCTTAGGCCGCCACACGTCGCGTTCGAATGATATTTTCGATCGATATGATCTGCTGGTCTCAAAGATCTTAAAGTACCAACCACTTCCCGTGGCTTCGTGGGCAACTGACCCGCTGAAATCGCGTGCCGTGGATACCTCTAGTGATCAGAAAGACTCGGGCTCTTCAGCTCAGGATGAAACAAAAAGCCTCCCATGCGATCAAAAAACTTGGTGAAGGCATGGGAGGCGTCACAGCGATCTACGAAGGAGGATTGGAACGAGTGGATTCTAGCCTTTTCGGTTGAATTACTTCGAGAGTCCCCGTCGCCCGTTTTGCGCGCTTGTAAAGAGCTGGCTTCGGTATACCAACCTCTGGCACGGGAGCTGTTCAACGCATCATTTGTGAGTGTGTGGCCTCACTTATCGCCCCCGACACAGGACAACTTAATTCGATCACTGGAGTCTGCCTTCCAGTCACCTCATCTGCCTTCTGAAATCTTGCAAACACTTCTAAACCTTGCCGAGTTCATGGAACACGATGACCAGCCGCTACCAATTGACATCCGACTGCTCGGATCTTTGGCTGATAGATGCCATTCTTTTGCTAAGGCACTTCATTACAAGGAGCTTGAGTTTAACACGAACCCAAGCACTGACGGAATTCAGGCGCTGATTAGCATCAATTCCAAATTAAACCAACCGGAAGCTGCAGGTGGCATTCTCAAATATGCGTTGGAAAAGCTGCCAGGCATTGAAGTGAAGGCTTCTTGGCATGAGAAGCTACTACGGTGGGACGACGCACTTGCAACTCACGATCGGGTCCTGTTAGAAAATCCGAATAATGTGGAGTCGATTTTTGGCAAAATGCGTTGTCTGTGGGCTATGGGCGAGTGGCGCAAGTTAAATGATCACGTCCAGGAGACGTGGTCTAAAATTTACGGCGAGGGGCAGGATTTGAACGGTGAACAAGAGGATGGCGAAAAGTTGCTCGATGTGCCTCCAGCGTTGAAGAAGGAGTTGTGTAGCAGTGGTGCTCGTGTAGCTTTCTCGCTGCAGAACTGGGACTCAATTCCAAAGTATATTAACTCGGATATGGATGCGACGGAGTCGCATTTGTTCAAAGCAGTCGTGTCGATTCGGCGTATGGAGTTGGATGAAGCTATGAACTCTATAGCTGATTGCCGGAAGAAATGGACCCTACACTGCGGTCTCTCGTGAGTGAGAGTTACGCTCGGGCGTATCTCCCGGCCGTTGTAAATTTGCAGATGCTAACGGAGCTGGAGGAGATTGTCGCGTACTTGAAGACTTTTGCGTACAAGAACAATGGAGAATTAACGCTTCTGTCGACACCATCATCGTCAACAACTACGATGTCCACGACTGCATCGCGCCGTAAGCAAAGCATCAGTAGCCTCAACTTTGTGTCGTCATCGTCATCTACATCGTACGGACACGAAAAACAAGTCGCACTGAAAAAGCTGCAAACGATTTGGACAAGGCGCATGCTGGGCGTAGAGCGCAATATCCAAGTGTGGCAGAGCCTTATGCTTGTGCGCTCACTGGTATTTGACCCCAGAGAAGATGTGGACATTTGGCTGAAATATGCACGTTTGTGCCTCAAGTCGGGGCATATCAATCTTGCTTCGAGTGCTCTCTGGCGCGTCGGAGCGCAACCGTTTATCCGAAGTGTGGAGCGAGATCCGTATGCGCCTATTCCTATTAACTTAGGTGGTAACGCCGGAGCCAGCCAGGGCTTTGCGAATGGGTTACTTAGTCTAGCGGACAGTGCAGCGCAGGACCCTCGTGTCGCTTTCAGCTACATTCGGCATTTGTGGGCAGAAAACCGTGAAGATGTGGCTCTGAAGCAAATGGATTACTTCATTGAGGCCCTGGAGCAGCACGGAGACCCGACAAACGAGGATATGCGCAAGTTGCGAGTTCAGGTGTATATTCAGCTAGGAGAGTGGCAAATGTCGCTGAGCGAGCCTCACAAACAGGCCGATGGTGCGCTCGACCACGTTCTTGATTGTCTAGAGAGTGCGACAAAGTTGGACCCAACCAACGACCGAGCGTGGCACGAGTGGGCTCTCATGAACTTCAGAGCACTTGAAGCCTCTGTGAAGGAGTCTGGTCTTGGGGCAGACCCGAAGCGTTATGCAGTTCGGGCCATTCAAGGATTTTTCCGATCCATCTCATTTGGTCATACAAGCTACGATGTGACTAAAGATGTTTTGCGTCTTCTGACGCTCTGGTTTTCACACGGCAATCGCAGTGATGTGCACATGGCGATGATTGAAGGCTTTCAAGAGGCATCGGTTGATACGTGGCTGGATGTGATCCCGCAGCTTATTGCGCGTATCGACACGCCCAATCCAAAGACGAGCGAGCTTCTACACGAGCTTCTCTCTCGGATTGGACAGGCGCATCCACAGGCATTGATTTATCCGATTACGGTCGCGTCGAAGGCATTAAACCCAATCCGAAAACTTGCAGCGGAAGGAATCCTTGCCGCTGTTCGCCGGCATAGTTCCCAGCTCGTGTATGAGGCTGACATGGTATCACGTGAACTTATTCGTGTGGCCATCCTCTGGAATGAGCTTTGGCACGGCGCTCTTGAGGAAGCTTCGAAACACTTTTTCAACAATCGCGATGTGACTGCTATGATTGCCGAGTTAGCACCACTTCACGAGCTGATGGATCAGATCGGTACAGAAGAGCAACCTACGCTGCGTGAGATAGCATTTTACCAAGCATTTGCACGAGATCTCAAATATGCGAAGGAGTGGACGAACGTGTATGAGCGCACCAAGAGTCTTGATGACCTGAATCAAGCTTGGGACATCTACTACAGTGTGTTTTCCAAAATTCGCAAGCAGCTCGCAAACCTTTCTACGCTTGAGTTGGCGAACGTCGGACCAAAGCTGCTGTCTGTGCGCAATTTGACACTTGCAGTGCCCGGTACGTACAAGGCTGGTGCCCCAATCGTTCGCATCCAGACCTTCGACACGAAGATCACAGTATTAACTTCGAAGCAGCGGCCCCGCAAGGTGTCAATTAATGGTAGTGACGGAAAGGCTTATCCGTTCTTGCTGAAGGGCCACGAAGATTTGCGTCAGGACGAGCGTGTGATGCAGCTTTTTGGTGTGATTAACACGCTGCTGGCCAACGACAGCGACACCAGCAAGCGCAATTTGGCTATTGAGCGTTATTCGGTACTCCCGCTGTCGCACACTAGCGGCCTGATTGGCTGGGTGCCTAACTGTGATACCTTGCACCAGCTCATCCGTGACTACCGTGAAGCGCGTAAGATCCAGCTGAATGTGGAGCACCGTTTAATGGTGCAAATGGCACCGGATTATGACAAATTGCCGCTCATGCAGAAGGTTGAGGCCTTCAAGTACGCGTTGGGGGAGACTACAGGCCAGGATCTGTATCGTGTCTTGTGGCTGAAGAGTCAAGACTCGGAAGTATGGCTGGACCGCCGCAGGAATTTCACGCGCTCGTTAGCCGTCATGTCGATGGCTGGTTACATCCTCGGCCTTGGTGATCGTCACCCAAGCAATCTTATGCTGGATCGCGTGTCTGGCAAATTGGTGCACATTGACTTTGGCGATTGTTTCGAAGTGGCAATGGAACGAGACAAGTACCCAGAGAAGATCCCGTTCCGACTTACGCGCATGCTTACGCAGGCAATGGAGGTCAGTGGTATCGAAGGCAACTTCCGCTACACTTGTGAAGCGTCAATGCGAGTGCTTCGCGACAATCGCGACTCGCTCATGGCCGTGCTCGAGGCCTTCGTGTACGACCCGCTAATTAACTGGCGTCTGCTCAAGAAGGACACTGTCCCCTCTCATGCTCAACCTGAAGAGGATGGAGCCAGAGGTGCCGGGCATGGCGGAGAAGGCGACGCGGATGGCAACGGTGAGCGGGACTCTGAGCCTGTAGGAAATGAAGGCGGAAGCGATGACCGTGACGGTGATGGGGAAGGTGACGCAGCGAATGGCGGTAATGGAGAAGAGGACAAGTTGGCGGATGGAAGCATCAAGAGCTCGACGTCCTCAGCTCCTGTTACGTCCAGAAGGAGGCGGCACTCGTCGTCCGAGGCTGCCATGCTGGGCTATAACATGGATATAATGGACCCAGCGATCGCGCGTAACTCAATGTCGGATGTGCAGCATGACAACTTCGGGACATCGTTTGTGGCAGCCGAGCACCCGCAGCTGAACGAAAAGGCTCTGAGCGTTGTGGACCGAGTCAAGAAGAAATTGGCAGGCCGTGACTTTGACGACGGCAGCAAGGTGCTGACTGTGGACGCCCAAGTTGACCGACTTATCCACCAGGCTACATCTCACGAGAACTTGTGCCAGCTCTACTATGGTTGGTGTCCATTCTGGTAGAAAGACAATGTATCCATCTTTTGTTTTGTAAGTGTTCATTTTCAACAAAAAGTACAAAAAAGAATATCAGCAAAAGTACAAACAGCAATGTAAAAATGCGCGTACGAACTCAAATATTTGATTGGAATATTGGTGAATCAGACCAAAAATAGTCCCATTTGTGTCCCGGTTTGGTTGGCGGCCGTGAGTGTCGTTTGGCCATCAATTGGCACAGCAACTTCGCGACGATGGCAGGCAAGAAGCGCAAGGCCGCGCCCAGTGGCGCCGCTGGGACCAAGAACAAGCAGAGCAAGACGCAGAGCGGGCGCAAGGGCTCGTCATCCGCCGCCAAGAACAAGAAGGGAAGCAACAAGAAGCCGCAGTCTGGACGTCGCCCCGAGCCTCAAGAGGAGGACGTGGAGATCGACGAGGAAGATGTGGCTTTCTACGAGGGCAACGCCGAGTTCTCGAGCTTCCTGGCCAATATGGACACCAAGGCGCTGAGCAAACCAGTGCGGCCTAAGAACGACAAGAAGCCGACGCCCAAGCCCAAGAGCGAGCAACAGAAGGACGAGGACGACAACATGCCGCTGGAGAAGCTGGAGGCGCGTCCGCGTAAGGCCGCGTGGGCCTCAGACAAACAGGAGGTGCTCAAGGACAAACTTCCAGTCAAGTTCATGGACGGCAGCGTGCGGACCAACAAGTTGCTGGCGGAGAAGGAGCCCAAGACCAAGACGGAGGAGATTGAGGAGGCTGAAGAGGAGGCTGAGGAGGAGGAGGAAGAAGAGGAGGAGGAGGAAATGGATTCGGATGTGTCGGATATGGAGTTTGAGGAGATCACCGACGTGGACGCTGCCAAGCCTGAGGAGACGCCCAAGCTGTCGGACGCAGCCTTGAAGCGCCAGCGTGCTGTTCGTCTTGTGGCCAAGAAGATCGAGATTGCGCAGATTTGTGAGAGCATTTTGGAAAACCCGGAGGAGTCTTTTAAGAAGAGCAAGGAGCACCCGGACCAGCTCAGCAAGATTGGACAGTTGCAGAAGTTGTGTCGCGACCAAGACGCCACCATCCAGCGACTTAGTATTATGTCGCAGTTGTCAGTGTTCTTGGATATCCTTCCGGACTACCGCATTCGTCTGCAGAACAACGACCAGAGCGCTGAAGAAAAGGGAAAACAGAACCACGGCCGTCCGATGAAGAAGAAGGTGCAGCAGATGCAGGACTACGAGGCGATGCTGCTTAACAACTACCAGAAGTTCTTGAAGTTTTGCGCTGAATTGGTCACAACGGGGCTCAAGGGCAAGCGCCCGGAGCAGGTGCCAAACATGTCTGCACGCGAACGTCGTGACGTGCTGTTGGCTGAGACTGGTGTGCGGTGTCTGGCACAATTGCTGGAGAAGAAGTATGCTTTCAACTTTCACTTGAATCTCGTGATGGCTCTGGTGCCTATGGCCGACTCGCTGTTCCCGAGCGTTCGTGAACAGGCTTGTGCGTCATTTGAAAGTGTCTTCAAGAGTGATAAGTCGTGCGCGTGCTCGTACGAGATCGTTCAACAGATCTCGAATTACGTGAAGCAGAAGCAACACCGTGTCCAGCCTTTCATCATCCGCACGCTGCTTGTTATGCCGCTTGAGGTTACCATGGAGCAGGGTGAGGCTGCCCGCAAGAAAGCCAAGTCCGACCGTAAGAAGCGTCGCCGTCAGCAGGCCGATGGTGATACTATTGCCGCTGGGCTCAAGGAAGCTGAAGCTGTTGTCGACCGTGCTGAGCGTGAAAAGACACAGGCCGACATTCTGCACGAGCTGGTGTTGATCTACTTCCGAATTCTGAAGCAAGCCACTTACTCACAAGCGTTGCCTGCTGTGCTCGAAGGTCTTGCCAAATATTCGTTCCTGATCAACCTTGACATTATGATCGACTTGCTGAAGGTGCTCAAGGTTGTGCTGTGGGCAGAGGACGTGCTTCCTCTTCCAGCTGCCTTGCAGGCTGTGCTGACGGGACTTCGTGCTCTGCAGGGTCCTGGCGGACAGGAACTTATGATTGATGAGAAGGAGTTTGTGGATATCTTGTACCGCTTGTTGCACCGGTTTGCTGATGGCGAGGCCGGCTCGGACTCCTCGTGCTTCCCGACACTGTTGCTGTGCGTGGAGGCAGTGTTCCTCCGCCGGAAGGAGATCGTTGTGGAGCGAGTTGGGTCGTTTGTGAAGCGATTGCTGCTTGTAGCACAGCACCTGCCTCAGCATCAGTCACTGGCCATCCTGTCTCTGCTGCGTGCACTTTTCCATCGCTACTCAAAGCTGCAGCAACTTCTTGACTCGGACGTGGATCGCGTGGCCTCTGGCGAATACCGTGCTGATATCGATGACCCCGACTTCGCCAATCCGTTTTCTAGTGCGTGCTGGGAGTTGGCACTGCTAACTCACCACGCCCAACCGAAGCTTGCCGGCTACGCTTTGGGCACTGCAAAGCTGGAAACGACACTGCCGAACGAACACGCCCGGGCCCTCATGGACGCTTACGATCCGTATGCCGGATCGACATTTGCGTTCAAGCCGAAGGTTCTGGTGCCGCCTGGCAACCCGCTGCACAAGAAGATCGCAAGTGAAAACAACAAGAGTGATTCGCGCAAGAGGAGCCGTCAGCGTCGTGCTCGTCAGTTTTTCGTGCGCGACCCACTAGCAAGTTTGGATGAGCAGTACCGCAAGCAGAGTGCGTCTCCGTTCTTCCAGAAGTGCCTCGAGCTTGACGAGCAGCACGTTGATGACAAGCTGCTAGTGTTCAAGAAGTAACTTTGGTCACATGATAGATGCATACAATAAACCGAGATCGTTTGAACAAAAGTGTCATTAGATATCATGCACACAAGGTCTGTGCTCCTAATACGGGCTATCGTACCGACGATGAGCAGCGTTGGGGTTGTAAGGCTGGTTTGAGTGCATGCTGAAGTTGTTGCTAGTCGTCGCCTCACTGTGCTGTGAAAGTCCGGCATTGTGCTCCCCACCGAACTGGTACATCGGTGCGGGGGCCGGCGGCATGTCCTTCTCCCGTCGAGCCGCGCGCACGTTCCTCCACAGTACTCCTGTCATTGCCAGCACGATGACAGCAGCGATGATGCAGATGATGCTGGCTACCATGACGACATTGGTCCATTTCTCCACAAGCTCGTAGAACACGCTGCGGCACTCCATGAACGGTGCACTCATGGACATGTCGTCGACCGCTGTCGCGTTGAGCAGAAAGCCACCGCACCAGACCTGGTTGGTGCTCGAGCGGGGACAGGAAGACTCGGTCCAGTCCAGCACGACCGAGTACTCGTCGTACTCTGCCACCAGGTCGCACACGGCGCAAATGTCGTCGATAGCCGCGAGCGTCACCGTAGCACAGACGTTGGAGAAGTTGGTGGTCGAGTCCGAGAAGTAACCGGAGAGCGAGATGTTGAACATCTCGAGCACCGCGTTCACCGTCGCGTCCTCGCAGTAGTACGGCACCTGTGCGTAGCAGTAGAGTTGGTTGAAATTGACCCCCAGAGAGGCTTCGTCGTCCGTCGCCGGGTAGTCCTGACTGCCCCAGTCGTCGGCCTTGGAGTTGGCCATGTGGGCGCCCACCGCCACGACCACGAACAGAATGGCCGTGAGGATGAGCACAATGGCGTAGATGGTGAGCAGCAGCTTCTGTTGCAACAAGGCGCCGAAGCAGCCGAGCGCCGAGAGCGCGATGACGACGGCGCCCAGGACGAGCGTGAAGATGAGCGTGGACGTGCCGATCCACTCGTAGTCTCCCTGGAAGGCGTCCAGCCAGCCGGAGCTCTTGACGCGGTGGCTGAAGTACACGAGGAGGCAGCCAGCGACCATGAAAGCCATGTTGAGCAGCAGCAGCAGCACTTTGGCCACGTTGCCCAGTCCCCCCACGTACGCCATGCCGCTCGCTCCGCCTCGTTCCTCCATGACGGCGATTCCTGCGCCTCCAATTGTACTTGTCGTAGTGGCTAAGACTCTGGAGAGAGAGGCAGAGGACGTGAAAGAGAGGAGACCAATGTACGACCTGCTGACTTCCTTGGTCTCACCTGGCTCGAGCAAAAATGAGAAAAAGGAGCGAATTTCGCGCACGCCGATTGGCTGGCGGACTGGCGTCAGCGCGATTTTTGTGGACTCGAAGTGGCTGCGCAAAGCAGATGGGGCTGCTCCGGCACGTTCACTTGCCAAGTTGGTCGCGATGGAAAGACGACGGACATGCTGAGAAATGGATCGAGGCATGCTAAGTCGGACGCGGCAAAGATCGACTCATTCTTGGAGAGAAACACCGACACCAACGCATAGTGTCGACTCGACAGGTTCAAATTCAAACTGTAAATACTGTCAAGTGACGTGGTTCCACTGCTGTATGAATACCAGTGATCATTACCATCCTGCAGCCTTTACACTATGGTTATCAGATAAGATAGATCAATACTCCGACGCCGCAAAGGGGATTAGATTCTAAGATAGAATGACTCGAAGCTGCCTCATCACTCAGCAACGTACGTCCAACAATTGCCAACAAATGCCGATCCCCGTCAAATATCGCAGTAGCGTCTATAGAGATTTTTGCAATGCGCAAGATATGAGCAAAAGTAGTGCGGCACACCAAGCTTACGTGCACCACACAACGTCATTTCCATCCACCATGAACGAGCTGCCAACGGTGGAGTGCTCTGTCGTCTTCCTCTGTGTATGTCCCTCCACTAACCCTCTCATCTCCTACAGGACCTTCTCCATGGCGAGTGGCTGTGTCAGAACGAGATCGACCTCCTCCAACGCACGCAGAGCGCGCACCAGCAGCTGACGTCGCGTCTCGAGGCGATGACGCGAGACCTACGAGGCGAACGCTATTACCCGCTGCAGGTGCGTACGGTACAGTTGCTGCTCTCAATAGAGGGTCATGCAACTAACTCGGACTTAATTGGGAGCAGACGGAGACCAAGCAGCTGCGTGTACGCGTGTATCACACGTACGTGCCACCGGTGGAGGCCTCGGAGACTACGCAGGCGACTCCTGGCAAGTGGACGCTGCGTATTGAAGGCATTGATGCAACGGCTGGAGAACCCACAGTGGTGGTGAGTGGCTGGAAGAGGGAGGTGTGTGATTCGATGCTTATAAGCGGATGTGTGTCAAATACTGCAGAAATTCTCGAGCTACTTCCGGAAAGTGTCGATTGAGTTGGATCCGCACGTTTACTTGGACCACGTGATTGAGGTGAGCATTTTGTTTACTTGGTGGGCGTCAGGTTGTATGGTGCTGCAGAAATCTGACTCGAGTTTTGATGCACTGCAGTGGACGAGCTTTCAGAAGACCCACGATGTGGACGGGCTGGAGGTGACGCGCACGGGGAGCACCGCGCATACGGTGAAAATCAAACTGCTCTCAGCGCAAACCCCTGAGCGATTTACGATTTCGCCCGAGTTGGAAGCAGCGATCGGCACATATCTGGGGCCAGCCAAGGCTTTCACCAAGCAGGATATTGTGCTGGCGATGTGGCAGTACATTAAACTGCGCAATTTGATCAAGGAGGACGATTGCCGAGTGGTTGTGTGCGATGAAAGGCTGGTCCAGGTGCTAAACTGTGTATCGCTGCCGTTTACTTCGATCATTGTGGCGCTCAAGCAACACTTGACACCGATCAATGTCATTAACTTGGAGTACACGCTGAGTCTCTCGACAGCGTGCGAATCGGAGGTGCTGGACGGAAAATTCTTTGACATTTCTGTCGCGGCGAATTCTGAACTAGACGAGGCTAAAACGCGTGCGCTCAAAGAGTGTGAGGAGCTGCAGCAGGACCAAAAAAAGAGCAAGAATTACTGAAGGCGCAGGAATTGGATATCCTGGAGCGGTTGCAGATGTATACACGGAAAAAGGAATGGATGACGCAGTTTGCTCAAGATCCGTGCGGGTTTATGGCAGACGTGAAGAAGTCACAGCAAGCCGATGAAGAGGTTTGTGGCATTAAGTGTTTGTTTACAGCCCCAGTAAATCATCCTAACCTGTACGCCTATGAATTGTAATGTACAGATTTTAGCTGCCGAGACAGAGCTGGATGAATTCACCATCCCGCAATCGCAGAAGTTTAACCAGCCATGGGTTCGTGAAGTTGTAGGTGAGATGCTCACCACACGCTCTACCAACTAAAGGGTAAGGCTATCATTCGCCTATTATTACGTGGGGCTCAGCAGCACCCATAACGGATGCGTGATATCAATAGCAATGCCTGACCTTTGAAGATCGTTAATGGCGAGTCCATCGTGCGTTGGTGTACTGAGAGGAAGGGTAACGTACGAGATAGGCAGTATTGTGCTCTCAGCACAACTGCTCCGACGACCTTGCTCCGCTTCACCTTCGTTCAACAAGGTGCCTTGACCATTTAATCAGGACGAAGTCTCGTGGGTAGCTACTGCAGATCTTGATGCAGCAGCCTGCCACCCGCTTGCGTTGTGACCCGACGGATTATGCCAAGCGACAGCTCGAAAAGAAGGAACGAGCTAAAGAACTTCGTGAGCAGCGGCAGCGTGGTGTTTTCTCCGACGAACACACGTTTACTCCAAAGTACGTATTCATCTGTACCCTGCCCTTTAAGGCCCCTTGTTCACCACTGTTGTGCATTTGTGCTTCCTAGAGTAAATTCGAGGGCTCGAAACCTGCCATCTTCACGCGAAGAGCTCGACCACTCCTCCAATCCTTTGTCGTCCGACAGCATGGCCTATAGAAACCATGGTCACAATAACAACAACCACTTGGACACAGAGGATCTCGTAGCTTATGGAAGCGATGCACTCGACAATTTATCACGCCGGTATCCGAAGAAACCACCTTCAACTCCCCACGAACAGATGATTTCCCTACATGTAACACCACTCGAACCAGGTATGTAACTTCGTTAGTTTCGTCTGCCTACGAGCGCGTAAAGCGAGCCGATGGGCTTAACAAGCTCTGTTCTAATGAGCCACTGGAATTGACTCAGAGCATGACACGTTGTTCCGAGAAGTGAAACGAGCGACAGGACGAGAAATTGAAGACCTCCCTATCAAGAAAACTCTGGCGCCTCCACGAACAGGAAATCATACCGGACCATGCCTACGAAATTCAAGTTGCGGATGTCCCAAATGTGGTAGTGGTCAGGCTCCGAGCTCGGTAAACAACAGTAATGTTGCAGACGTACCTATACGCCGAAGGGAACCTAGGACCATGGCTTCGACGGACCCATACCGAGAAAACAGCTCTCGGACGATGCCAACTCAAAATGAGATGGGGGTACGTACAACACTAGTTCTTCAGCAACTGAAACACACTCTAATTTGTATTGAATTGGCAGAACTCGTTGATGCTCCTGAAGTCAAAGATGTCCAGCAGGAAATCCAGGAGTGCACCAACCAATCAGGCCTCGCTGTTCGTCGAGAAAAACACACCAAGTGCAGTCGTTCACTCTGCACGAGCTCCGTCCTCCACAATGATGCCAAGAGATGTACCAACACCACCTCCAAGGCAGCCAGTTGCACCTCGGCGGGCACCTGCTCAACCTCTTCCACGGCAAAAATTACCAACACACGACGAGGGCGACACCCCCACGGGCAGCGTTCATTATCCTCCTCCAATTACTACAGGCTTCAATCTATCAGAAGAATTGGTACGAATTATTGTTTATTCCCAGAGGTGTCATTTTGTCTGATTAACTTGATGCATCAATACAGGACGAATATGCTGATGGATCTGAAGCTATGGAGCAGTGTCATAACTGTAACCGGAAATTCAACATTGTGTCATTCGAGAAGCACCAACGAGTTTGTAAAAATGTATTCTCGGGACCGCGCAAGGTGTTCAACATGGCTGCGAAGCGATTGGAAGGAACAGAAGCAGAGAAAATTGCCAGGGAAGCTAAAGCTAAAAGCTCAGGTGGATCACGGAAGGCTCCAATGTCTGCGACGGAGCAGCCGATCAAAGCGAAGAGCGCGGCAGACTGGAAGCAAAAGAGTGAAATGTTCCGCAATGCTATGAAAGCTAGTCGAGACGTCACGAAAGCACTAAAGGAAGGAAAGGAGCTTCCCCCTGTGATGCCTTCTGCTCCTGACCCAAGTCTTATCCAGTGCGAGTACTGCAGTCGTCGGTTCAACGAGAAGGCAGCAGAGCGTCACATTAACTTTTGCCGAGAGAAATCTCAGAGGGACAATATCAAGGCAACAGCAAAACGAGCACCAGCTGCCAAACCCAGCTCTCGAGCTGCGGCAACAAGGAGAAGATAAACTAGCTTTCGTTTGTTGCAAGAACCCTTGACGACCCATTTCAATACACTTTACTTCGCTTTTAAAGAATTGCACAGTATGCAATCTCTCCATCCGGTTATCCAAGCACGAACAGTCTGTCCTTCGAATGCATTATTGTTGCTGAAGGTGGACAAGTGTACACGAACGGCAACAAGTTGTCCAGTTCCGGGCAAGTATGCCGCATTACGCCGATGAGAAGCATTTCTTTAGACATAAAGTCTAGGAACACATCGATAAAAGCTCCACCAACGAATTTATCCTCGATTTCCACATCAAATAACCGGCGATGGGGCTTTTTATCTTCTCTCGTCTTGTCAGGTGGTGGTGATGTCACCCTTGTATTGGTCTTACTTTCGCCGTGCGAACTACTTCCGTTTGCAAGCGCTTCAATCACTTCAGTGATGTATGGGTTATAAAACGCTTGGCAGAGAATGCGATTCAATAGGCTGCTCAGGAAAATGTTACCCCCAGCAAAGGAAGGTGTCAGTGATGGGAATTCGTCTTGGACGGCTTCATCACACGGACGACAAAGTTTTGCATTGCACGCGTAATGCAGCACAGAAAGTGTGTTGTCAGTGGCAAAATATATACCCGAAGTTGTAGGTTTCCGCTCCACAGCCTTGAGTGACTCACCCTCATACTGATGAAGTGCGGCATCCACAATGGCAGACCTTTCGCGAAAAATACCCGGGTCCAGACCTGGAAAACGGCCCATTGCTCTTAGTTTCACGCTCTCCAATGGAATTCCTTGCTCCAGCTCACGTTTGAACGATGGAACGGTCGGAGAGGAACCACCATCACTTTCCAGCCTGCTGCTCTGCCGCCGTTGATTTCGAGGTGAAGTTCGCCTTGAAAATCCCTGTTTAGTTATCTCGACAGCTAGCAAAGAGCAAATGACGCCAAAGTCTGCTAGTCGTTCATCGTCAGTCCACGTATTTTGTCCAGTTAATCCGAATTCGGAGACTTCATATGTAGACGAAAGTTGGTCTGCTTCTCTGGACAAACTCCTGTCAAGAGGTAAAATTACGACTTGTCGGGCTTTTGATGCATTGACCTTGGCAAGATCTTTGCTTCGTGCGGGACTTCCAACCACAACAAGTACATCACACAGTAAATCAAAACTGCTTTCTTCCGCAACCACCATCAAATCGCAAGCAGTTGGTTTGTACGGTAGCAAGAAAACAATTCGGATTAAGTCTGACGAGCGGCCTCCATCGTCAGCAAATGTTTTAAGTTCATGCTCTCGATGAGTATACGACCGGAGATACCTCGCAATTGCTGCTGCATCCGACAGGCTTCTCGAGCAAATGACGTAATGATCTGCGTGGCCTTTTGCGTGGAGTCGGTAGTGATCCCGCTCAAAGACACATTGAATTTTGTCCACGTCTCTGGATACGATTGCTGCATGCAACGAACTCCCATTTGCAGTTGAGTTGACAACAGACGGCATGGACAGAGTACGGTTAAATCGAATTGGCCGTGGTTTCTCTTTCGTTTCGCTGGGCATCGCAGCAGGAGGCACATTATTTGTTTTGACCAACGTTTCGTTCACTGTGCTTTCGACTTCCACTGACGAATTTCTCCATCCAGAGTCTTCTACTTGATCTCCTGCCAACTCTAATCGAATATTTCGCACCGAGGCAGATCGAGTAGTAGGGTGAAAGCGATTCCGAGGTGATCGCCGCCATAATGAATCCGATGAAATCCGAACTGGAGTAGTCAACAGACTAGCGGACGATCTAAGCTCTCCCTCAGAACCCTCTTCCCAATAGCCGTATGAGTTAACAATGCGTATGACGTCGGATGCAGTTCTAACAATCACAAATCCAATATCCCTGGGATGAGAAAAAAACAACAACAGAAGAACGAGTTAGTACACAATGATGGACTGCGTAAATCGTGTCCTACCCTTCACAAATGAAGGTTCCAAAAGGAGCGAGTTGAACGCTACTACTTCGCGCCCCATCACGTGGTTCAGCTCCGTATCCCTTTTGGCTTAAGGTAGATATAAGTAGTGCACCGTATTTTTCGTAGATGTGACGCGCTACCACACCAAACTTGCGGTGATCAAAGCGAGCTGAAAATATAATCGGAAACACTTGGTATGTCAATCCGTCAAGATACTGAAGCAAGCAACACAGTTAAAAGCATTCAATTCGAGGTGACTGCATGTGATGCATCGAGCACGCACCTCGTGAATCCAAGCTTTCCCCCATGTGCGTCGCTTGGCATATTGACCCAAGTGATACGAGCGGATCAAATTCAGAATTAGGGTACTTGAACCAGGACATACTGCAGCACGAGCAAGCAGCATATCTTTCAAGGCTGATGTCTTCGTCGCAGTAGCTCCAAGTAATACTGACGACATTTCATACTCGTGTACGCGCGAAAGTAGTTGTACATAGATATCGACGTGTTTTCCACAGCTATCCGCGTAGTTTCGTATCGCAACTGCGTGTAAAATAGTTGCAGCATCTTGCTGTGCGGGCTCGTGTCGATTGTTGGCCAAGAAGAAGACTGCCGTTGCAGATGCCATCTTCACTCGTTTCTGGTCACGCTCTTTCATTAGGCTTCCTCGAAGATAGCTGGTTCGACGGCGGTATTTCTGCTTTTCAAGAATGCAAAGTAGATCGGACGATGGTGGTTCATCACTGACAAACACCACGTCCAAATGGATCGAACCACGGCTAGGATGATAAAACTCTTGAAGGAACTCCAGCACGCTGCTTGCAGAGAGGTTGTAACCTGAAACAATTACATGCCCAGAGGATTTTACGACCACCTCTTTATCCCATGGTTTGCTTTGTTTCGCAAGCATATTAAGCTTGTTGACCTCTGCGGGCACAATCGTAAAAATTCCGATGATGATCACAATCACAAATACGTGCCCCAATACAGTGCGTGGGGTAACATCCCCATAGCCTAGAGATCATAGCGAATTGAGCAACTCTGCACCCTAGCAACGGAGAGAACTGTCGTACCTATGGTGGACACCGTCACGAGTACAAAGTACAGCGAATCGTGAAATTGAAGTTTTTGGCCACCTTCATACTGATCAGATTCCAGTGCTTGATATATACCCGCCGCACACAATATAACAGCAATTGTCGATAGAATGAAAACGCCAAGCTACATGGTACCAGACTTACAAGCGTCACCTCATTTTGTTTTCAACACGTCATGCAATATATCGCACAACCCACCTCATACTCAAAACCGTGTTTCTTGAACTGGATATATCGAGCTAAACGCAAGACGCGTAAAACACGGAATATGCGGAGCACTCGAAACACGAACATCAAATCAGATCGACTCCCCGGGTCGATGAACTGCATGAACAAGGAAAAATAGTACAGTTAGTACCAGCATGCTAACAAAGGGTGCATTGTTGTTCGCACTTACAACAATCAGAGACGGGATAATCGTGACAAGGTCAATCATGCCATGCGCCGAGAAAACGTATTCCCAAGCGTCCGTAGCGATAAACATGTGCAGTCCAAAGTCGAAAATAAAGAAGGACGTGGCAATCATCTCCACTGCAGTGCGTGTATGTGAGTAGTAGATATCTGCCTCATAAAGCTACATCAGTAATTGACAGTTTGTTAGCAAACGAAATTGTCACTTCAGTAGCTATCGCATGTTACGCACCTCTGCAATATACGCCAGGAAGATGAGCATACTAAGGGCAAAGTTCACGAGTTCTAGCACCAGTCCAAAAGGTCCTGACATGGCAATGTGCGCTCGCTCCTGAAGTGTCGGCACGTACACTTGCGCCACCGACCGCCCCACGTCCCTGCGTTTGTCCTGAACAAAGCTGCCGTTGGCGCAGTTGCTGATCCTCACGTCAAACCTGGACGCACTCTCATCTGCTTACCGTCAGTCCTATAATTTTAATTTTAACGTATAATTCTGTTATTTTGTATGTACATTTATTCGGACTGTCGGCCACTTGGATGGCGTCTTCGTGCGCTTCTTCCTGCGAGTACACAGCAACCGTGAGATGGGGAACGTCGCACCCATACCCAACGCATCACCACGCGCACCATCTCCATCCGTTCCTGCCGCCCCAATTGCTCCCGTCCCTCGTCAGGCGTCGTCACTTCCAGATACTGCGGCATGCTCCAGTGCGGAATGGAGGCGACGGTTCGTGCTTCAACATGGAAAGACCATCACTCCTATTTCGTGTATGCCACATGGGACCGTGTTTTTGGCCAATGTGACAGCCGCTCTCGTACCCGTCAATTCATTCGACGAGTGGAGACCACGATGGGAGGATCGGCGTGTGTGACTCCGACCTGCGGCAAGAGCGGCACGCTCGTGTGCCCCACATGCAAGAAGCTGGGCATCCCGCCCGCCATGAGCACCTTCTGCTCGCAGGAGTGCTTCAAGGGCTACTGGGGCACCCACAAGGCGCTGCACAAGATGTTCACGCAGGCCATCGCGGAGGAACAGGCTCGTGCTGACCACGCGTCGCCCTTCGAGGGCTTCGAGTTCACGGGCAAGCTGCGTCCCGGCGAGGTGTCCGAGATGAGCGAGGTGCCCGACCACATCCAGCGTCCGGACTACGCGGAGACGGGCATCCCCGTCTCAGAGCAACAGGCCAGCAAGACCATTCCCATCTACACGCCCGAGCAGATCGCAGGCATCCGAGAGGCCTGTCGTCTTGGGCGTGAGGTGCTGGACATTGCAGGCAAAGCGCTGCGTCCTGGCATCACTGGCGACGAGATCGACAAGATCGTGCACCAAGCCTGCATGGAGCGCGAATGCTACCCGTCCCCACTCAACTACTACCACTTCCCCAAGTCGGTCTGCATCTCGGTGAATGAGGTGATCTGCCACGGCATTCCGGACTCTCGTCCGATTGAGGACGGAGACATTGTCAACCTTGATGTGACCGTGTACAAGAACGGCTACCATGGCGATCTGAACGACACGTTCCTGGTCGGTAATGTGGACGAACAGGGTGTGCGCCTCGTGAAGACTGCTTTTGAGAGTCTGGCGGTTGCATCGAAGCTCGTGCGTCCTGGAACTATGTTCCGTGAGCTTGGCAAGCACATTGCAGCAGTGGCCAATGCGCAGGACTTTTCGGTTGTGAAGACGTACTGCGGCCACGGTATCGGCTCGCTTTTCCACTGCTCTCCGAACGTTCCTCACTACGCCAAGAACAAGGCTGTTGGAATCATGAAGCCCGGCATGATCTTCACCATTGAACCTATGATCAACATCGGTACATGGCGTGACAAGACCTGGCCGGATGACTGGACGGCTGTAACTCAAGATGGACTGCGTTCGGCTCAGTTTGAGCACACGTTCCTTGTGACGGAGACGGGTTATGAGATCCTGACTGCGCGTGAAAATGAACCGGTGATGGAATGGGATTTTGCCAAGGTGCACCGCGAATAAATCAAGAGGTCGCGTGTAGCCGGATGATGAGTGCAATCTGAAGATGATGGTTGTGTGACTCGTTTTGAGTAAAACGCAAATGCACTGTTAGGTAGGTGGCAACCGTTAAAGCAATTGATGAGCTCTGCTGTGGAAACTGTACTGGATTTAAAGCTTTGTAGGCAATGCATATGTAGTCATGTGCTTGTTCTCCTGGTTGCGACTTACCTGAACGCTATGAGAATTGAAAAAATCTTCCGCGACCATCTAGTAGTCCTCCCACGTGTACCCGTATGGCTTCAGAACGTGGCGCAAGTATTCAACAAGGAATTTGCTGATCTCTTCGGCTCGTCCTCCTTTTGAAGGATTGAACACCTTACTCACTTGCATGATACCCTGCCACAATATGGATGAAATCTTGATGTTACGATCCACGACTATGGAACGTGGAAATCCATGAATTTCCTGGTGCTCTAAGCAAAACAAGCATGCCATTTCGGTAACAGACGCGCTCGAGGTTGTTGGGACAAAATGAGCCCTGCTGGTGCGTTTGTCTGTGATTATCACAACCGCATCGTTTCCCGACGAAGTTTTGGGCAAGTTTTCCACGAAAGCCAAGCTAATATCAAGCCAGCGGTCGGTTTGGCGAGAGCTTGCTCCGCGTGCCGTGTTGTTGCGCTGCCGGGCCTCACAGATAGCAACGCAGTTTAGTGATGGCGATGGAGCATCTGTGCACTTCATTGTTGATGACTCGGGGACTCCTCCGTCGCATTCTGCTGAAAGACGGAAATCTGTGGCATTGGGGAGTTTCCAAAAGTAGTCAGTGGTTTGATATCCGACAGAATTGCAGGCCGAGACAGTGTAGTCGTAAAAGCTAGGGTCGCAGGTAGGCTTTGCCAAAATCCACGTTGACCACGTGATAACGTTATCGCGAATCCAGTCACAGGATCGACTAGTGGTAATGGTAGTGGGCAAATCTACGATCCCTCCGTCACAGTCAGTCGAAGTCGATGGGTTATCAGGATTAGGAGATTTCCATTCAAACTTTATCGCTCGGGAAGTGCTTCCATCGCCGCAACCAGTAATCCCCGTGACAATATGGTTTTCAAGAGTGCACAATGGCAGTTGATCCAGCCACTGCGTCCATGTATCATAGTTTTCCTTCACCCAGTTGCACGCAGCGCGAAAATAAGGCGTAGTTTCATCCGCATTTTGTGATGCTACTAGATATCGATTAAGCAAGTCGTTTAGATCGGTCTCCACGATAGAGAATCTGGACACTAACGACTCAATAGGATCGCCTTTGATGATTGAAGCGGCAAAAAAAAAATCAAAAGTTTTATCTCGGGGTAGTCGACGTCAATAGGATTGTTGGTCTTTCCCCATATCCGTTTTCTCCGTAATTGCCTGTATCTGTATCGAGTTTGACGCGTCCCGGGTCAGTTCACGGCAGGAACACACGGTCAAATAGTCCTTTGTGCGCTACATGAAACAAATCAGGTTCATAATGATAAAACAATATTGGAGCGCCTCTCTTCTCGGCCTCTGCGGCATATTGGGCTACACCGCTACTCCCAATGAAGCAAAAGTAGGCTGGAACGTCGAGGTTGTCGAGTACTGCTTGGAAGTAGCCGCGATCATACCCAGGGTTCATCATCGCCACAACCAAGCATTCTTTTCCTGAAGCCTCTCGCTTTGTGCACGCTTCTTAGCACAATTGTCGTGGCAGCCCAAATATCCATCGGAGCAGTAATTCGTAGCGGGGGGATAGTAATTCGCGTTGGACTTGAATCGATGCCATACTAAGCGAGTTAATAAGAGTGTCACTTGTCTTGTATGATCTCCAAAAATCGGGAAAGTATGGTGGTGTTGCGGTTGACCCCTGCAGGACCGATTTGTGGGTTGTGTACAGACCCGAGCGTCCATAGTATCCAACATCGCCAGCGCTGTAACTCTCGTTGAAGTATAGTCGCAGATCGTTAATCCACATGGAGGACCAAACTTCTACGTTCAAATGTGTCGGTGTGCAAACTCCTGCTCCTACTGATGACATTCGCTGCGTTATTTCCCTTGTATCCCCTCCCCTGTAAATTGAAACCTTATAGCCAACCATAATAATGGAAACGTAGGTCACACACTTCAGATAAACCTTCTTTATCAGTTTCTGATTGCCAGTACTCACCGCTTCTTCTGCTAAAATCGCCAAAACCATTGTGGGGAGTATATGGGAATCCCAATCCGACATATCTAACACAAGTGTGCCATTCACTTTGCCGCGAGTGTTGCCTTCGGCATCTTGGTTGGCCCATAAAATAGCTGCCAGTTGTCCAAGCAACTATCTGAAAATGCAGTTTCGGATGCCGAGCGTGGGTCATTTACCTGCACCAAAATGAGTACGGTCATAGAGTTAGTATCATGCATTTATTGCATGGGCTACGGAACTAAGGCTTCAACCTACGAAGTATCGAGAGAAATTGAGGGCTGGTTGAAGGAATGAATGCATAAGTCGGCCGTTGGCATCGCGATCGCGGTTGGATATCCCCCTCCCGTTTTCGATTTTCTCCACCCACGCAGAATCGAGGCAAGTACCTAGCAACTGGTTGGGCCCAACCGCAAATGATGCCACAGGATACCATCCAGAGACAGTAACTACAATGAGAATCAACAGCTGTAGTGGCGATGTCACTCTGGATATGCCCAATGCGAACGCCATGGGTTGGTACAGGCTTTAAAGTATTCAGGATATTGTCGGTTTGCTCAACACTTGCGTCTTGCTTGGGAAATCAATCCTGTGTCTTCCTGCGCCTTCGCCACTAACAACCTTTACTGGGCCTACAGCAGGCCTGCTGGTGGTTTACGTAGTATGTACGAACTTGGTAGGTCAAACAAACAAAAATCAACGCCACCATGAAGAATTCATTTCGTTAATGGACTATTTCGTCATTGTTGTTTGTCGTTTGTCAGCAGACTCTACCTGTGGAAATACCGTTTTCTTACGCCCACTTGCCAATAAGTGCCATGAGACCAGCGCCCAGCCACAAGCAAATGTACAACGTGAACCTCTGCGACGCCGGACGAGACAGGAACTGCCCGTTCGTGGTCATGTTGTACGTCAGCAGCTCCACCAGACCCGTGTACAGCAGAATGCCACCAGCAACACAGTCGAGGATACCCTGCACCCACAGCGCCGTCGTCCTCTTCGACGACCTCTGTCCTCTTCGACGTCCTCTTCGACGTCCTCTTCGACGACCTCTTCGACGACGGCGCTGTGGGTGCAGGGTATCCTCGACTGTGTTGCTGGTGGCATTCTGCTGTACACACGTCGAAGAGGACGAGTACGTACTGCGGATTGCGATACCGATCACCTGGCCAATTGGCGTCGTGATGGCGAAAGCGAAGTTCACCATGAACAATTTGCTCTTGCTCTCCAGAGAGCTCAGTGCGGAGCTGCCAATTGCAACACCCTCGAAGAACTGGTGGAAGCACAGAGCCGCCAGTAGCGTCTTGAACTCAGAACCGGTGGTGACACCGAGGTCGAGGCCAATGATAACGGAGTGGAAGATGACGCCGGCCTCGAAGATGAGCGTGGCGATCTTGCGGCGGATCTTGGAGTCGTGTGCACTTTGGTCCAGTGACTTCTCGTGGTACGGGTTCTCGGCAGGTTGAGGGGTGACAGCTCCATTAGGAGTGACCACTGCCTCCTGCACCACCGAATCTCCATGAGCGTGGCCGTGACCGTGGAGCATTGAGCCCTTGGCACCGAAAAATACCGAGCTCTCGCACTCGATGAAGTGCATGAGCACGAGCGTAATGAGCACGAAGGCCAGACCCAGCCTCTCGTAGTTCTCTACGACAGCGCCGAGGCACTCATCCTTGAGCATTTCAACGCCTTCGTTGACCATGTGGATGAGACCCGTGGCGATGACCACACCATAAGCGAAAGCACTGATGGCCTCCATGATCACCGAGTTAGCCTTGCATTGAGGAATCTTCTGCGAGATGATGGGGATCAGCGTACCCGCCGCGGACACCGCGAAGATGATGAAGATGGAGCCGACGTGGAGACCCATGTCGTAGGCCTCGGACTCGTCGAGCGAGACGCATCCGCAACAGGATTCTTCAGCCATGGCGATAGGGTTGGTTTCGTGTTCTGGATGGTGTGGACGTTGGAGTGCAAGTGCAGAAGTGATGAGTAGGGTGCCTTTGCATTTCGCTGGCTGGAAGTCGGCGTCCACCCGTGAGCAGGTTCCATTCGTCTGCATGCAGAGAGCATGTCGGGCGCCGTCGGCGAAGGAGGCACGTCTCACGCTCACACTTCGGCCGCCGCCGGACAAAATTTGTATTTCCTATCACAAAGGAACTGGTCTGACGGGGCTTGAACGGCCCAAGTTCAGTCACGGTGATACCCCGTGACGTTTGTATATGTACGAGCACACCGACTTCGTTTGTTCACACAAAATTTGGCATCGTATTGGTTGCTATCGTTAGAGAAATCCCCAGCAAACGAAACAACGCAACTATGAAAATAATGGATCGACAATCACGAGAAATTTGATAATCCCTCGCTTCGGACTTTACAGATTTGAGGCACATCACCGAGAATTTAACGACAAGTACACTGAAGATTAGTGTCGAGCCCGAAAATATACTGTAAGTACTGGTCGAGAATACTCCACAAGGAAACACTACATGTAGTTGGGCGACTAGCACGGCGATATCAGCAAGTACTCGCAATCAATATGGCAGCTCACATATTCTGCTGTAATTCAAGTTTTTGCAAGACTCCAGAAGTACTCAGCAGTTCGATTCACGTTCGCGTCGCAGGTTGACACGCCGTATTTGTTAAAGCTAGAATATGAAACTTTGTTTCTCTCAATCCAGTTGAACGGTGAGCGGGATATCATGGAACCAGTCAAACTTGGGAAAAATTGGGTTCCCGAATTTGGTTTAAAATCATTTAACTACCATGTGTCCTAGGGTGGCCGCGCTCCTGAAGCGCATATAAAGGCAATCGATTCATTCAGCCTGTCCAGACACCATAGTCATCTTTACCCAGTTGCATACTCCTCAATTTAAAGTTCTCGTCCGATGTAATAATATTTGGTAGTGAAGACAACGTGAACTTGTTGGAGAGCAAGCCGGCACGCACTTCTTCGATAATTGAAGAAGCAAATTTAATGGGGAGAAAAGGTAGGGTGATAAACAACGACGCGATTATTTGAGTTTCACCGTAACAACGCTCTCCGTATTGTCAATTGAACATCTTCACACTCAGGATCTGTTCTTGGGGGAAATACGCAGTCAAGCCATACATTTTTGTGAATTTCGTGAAGCAAATGGAGCACGTAGTATACAGCAGCAGCCACTTCCAGCGCAGCAAAAGAGAAACTATCCCCGTCACTTTGGCTAATTCCGTTATCATCATCACCACGGTAGGACAGCGCTTTCAATTTTGCACAATTATTTTTCCAAATGCACCACTTCCTCGACACAAATCGCAAGCACCAGCGTAATTCTGTCGCAACGACCCAATTCTAGCACCTGCGTTTGGTGTCTTTCAAAAGTCGATATGCTGAGCACGCAGCTACTTGAAGATGCCGTCTTGAACGCAGTTCGAGAGTCCTTCACCTGAGTTGCGGCGGCAAGTGCCAGGTTAATCTGAAACACGCAAGCAAAGGCATTATCGCACCGTGTGTCAATAAAAATCGAGTGCTAGTTGCAAGAAAGAATACGTGAGGCGACCACAAGCCCGCGCTGTAGAGTTGACACTCCTCAGTTGGCCTCCACTCGCGCTTCCCATTTCGAGTCAAGGCATCAGTGAGTAACTTGTAAGCTTATCAGTGAAGTCTGGTGCATTTCAACTAGGCAGTGATCGAGAACAGGGCGTTCCTCATCGAGGCTCTGGGCCAACGCTGTGTATCCACAGCGTTTGAATCTTTTGTTGACTACGATCGATCATCGACGAAAGCACGACAAACAAATCAATGTTTGTAAAAACAACAAATCAATTCCACAAATTCCATTTGCAAAACGTACTTGGGAGTGAAGCTGTTGTGAGCAATTCATGGGCTTCCGAAGTCTATGGCCAATGCGTAGCCGGGATTCTCTCACACAATGAAGACGTTTAGTCGTCCTTCTTGTTTTCTCCCTCGTCCACGATCGGTTTGCCGGCCGGTTGCTCAAGTTTCTTGTCACGGGCGGCCACTGGTGCACTCGATACCAACTTGCGTGCGATCATGTAGAACCAAGCGTACTGCAGCAGGAAGAATGGCGAGCACCCCAGCACGTACATTGGTTGGCACTGGTTGTAGACTCTCGGGATGATGTAGAGCGTGTTGAATACCACGCGTGACAAGAAGAAGGAGCTGGCGAAGAGCGCCCCTGCCACCGTGCTGTCCGTGAGTCGGTACCAGTTGTAGAAGCCCGTGCTCACCTCGTTCGTTTGGATCCAGACGTACGAGTTCCCGAACGACGGATCACACACGGTGGCTTCGTTCACAAACAGCACGACGCCCCAGTAGAGACTGAAGATGTGATGGCCATACTCCATTTGTCGCGACCGTCGTAGCGATAACGGGTTGTCCAGTTTGTCCGAGTACAGCATGGCCACGAGGTCCACGAGGAAGTACGAGATGGAGACCGCGACCGAGATGGTCGTGTCCAAGCCAAAGTAGAGCGTGACTGTCGACGCGATCGTAGAGACGACGCCGTGTGCCGCGTTGAGCGTGATGATGTGGTTGCGTCCGCGGGTGCCAACAGGGACGACGTTCAGGATGAGGGTCCAAAGGAGGCCCCAGCATGCGACGGCCACCGCCAAGTTGGGCATGCGCGAGTCCGCCACCTCCGCCATCATTTAAATCTGCTCAAAGGATCTCTCGATTGGATGCTGATGGGGCGCGCTTCCACGCGATCAAAAGATCGCTCACTCGTACCATCTGAGTAATGCATTGGTGCAAGATGTTTTCCGACAACAGGGAAGCGTGCCTCCAGCCAACGAAAGCAAACACGACGATGGAGGTGTAGCCATGTTGACTCGTAACGCGTTAGCGTGGGAGGAGCTCGACATAGGATTTAATGTTGATCCCTGTAGACGAAAATGTTGAACGGAGGAATCACAACTACAACTGCATTGACTTGAATAGGTAACTAAATACTTCATTCATCCTTGACTGCATGTGTACTTACGCCCACTTGCCAATAAGTGCCATGAGACCAGCGCCCAGCCACAAGCAAATGTACAACGTGAACCGCTGCGACGCCGGACGAGACAGGAACTGCCCGTTCGTGGTCATGTTGTACGTCAGCAGCTCCACCAGACCCGTGTACAGCAGAATGCCACCAGCAACACAGTCGAGGATACCCTGCACCCACAGCGCCGTCGTCGAAGAGGACGAGTACGTACTGCGGATTGCGATACCGATCACCTGGCCAATTGGCGTCGTGATGGCGAAAGCGAAGTTCACCATGAACAATTTGCTCTTGCTCTCCAGAGAGCTCAGTGCGGAGCTGCCAATTGCAACACCCTCGAAGAACTGGTGGAAGCACAGAGCCGCCAGTAGCGTCTTGAACTCGGATCCAGTGGTGACACCGAGGTCGAGGCCAATGATAACGGAGTGGAAGATGACGCCGGCCTCGAAGATGAGCGTGGCGATCTTGCGGCGGATCTTGGAGTCGTGTGCACTTTGGTCCAGTGACTTCTCGTGGTACGGGTTCTCGGCAGGTTGAGGGGTGACAGCTCCATTAGGAGTGACCACTGCCTCCTGCACCACCGAATCTCCATGAGCGTGGCCGTGACCGTGGAGCATTGAGCCCTGAGCACCGAAAAATACCGAGCTCTCGCACTCGATGAAGTGCATGAGCACGAGCGTAATGAGCACGAAGGCCAGACCCAGACTCTCGTAGTCCTCTACGACTGCACCAAGGCACTCATCCTTGAGCTTCTCGATACCTTCGTTGACCATGTGGATGAGACCCGTGGCGATGACCACACCATAAGCGAAAGCACTGATGGCCTCCATGATCACCGAGTTAGCCTTGCATTGAGGAATCTTCTGCGAGATGATGGGGATCAGCGTACCCGCCGCGGACACCGCGAAGATGATGAAGATGGAGCCGATGTGGAGACCCATGTCGTAGGCCTCGGACTCGTCGAGCGAGACGCATCCGCAACAGGATTCTTCAGCCATGTCGGTCGAGTTGGTGCTGTTCCTAAGATGAGTATGGACGCTGGTTTGTAAATGGAAAAGTGATGTTTTCAGCGAGAGACCGTGGGTTGGGATCCACCCGTAGCAGAGCGCATAGAGCTCCTGGCGAACGTGTCACACTCACGCCAATGCCGGAGCCGCCGTCGGACAAACACTTGCCCATCGAAGAGGGAAAGTTCGGCCCGGCGCAACTCCATCGATCAGGGCAGCGCTCTCGAGGGTTTCCATTGGTTCACCACTGCGACCGCCGTCGGACAAGTGTGGGCTCCCCTGGTCCATTGAACGCACGAGCTTCTATCTCGCCGGATTTCGCTTCAAATGGTCGATCAGCAGAAGATCTTGCATGACCGCCTTCCCTCGTCCGCCTGCACTTCGCCGCGCGCGTATCGGCGCAACTCGAGACTCGTCCGCATGCTTGTCGAAAGCCACTGAAAGCTGGCAACTGGAACCTCCCAAGCGGAACTGCTGGTGCTCCGTCACGATTTGCATCCGACCCTTTAACTTAAAGGGCCGGATGCAAATCGTCCCTTTAACTTAAAGGGCCGGATGCAAATCGTGACGGAGCAACGTTAAAGTTTAACGTTTGCTCTTCACTTCACTTTGAGTGCTGTTGCTGTGATGGGGGGACTTCGGTGTGCGCCTAACGCGCTGCAACCATCTTAGCGACAGTCGTCTCCAGCACAGACGTGGCATCACTTGGTCATAGGGCCTAGCCGGTTATGGCCCTCGTCTCCAATTTGAAGCAGGAGAATCGCCAGCTCTACGTACTGCCCACCACAACGTCACTGGAAGGAATGCAAGCAGAGCTTGAGGAATTGTTGGTCGGGAAAGCTGCTGCGTAGAATGGGTTCCTTGTCCTGAGAGCAGGCTTCATTATCCGACGGCGAGCACGGACGCAAATTTCCCCCGCGCGGTTTCCTCTGACCTCTTGCAGCTGAGGTGAAGCGAGGTGAAACTTTGCGATTTGCGAGGGTGAAGAAGCGCGCCCTGCCTTCTCGCTGAGGCGTGACCGGTCAGCGTCGGCCGACTCGGCGTTCCGCCCATCTGGCCCAGCGCCCGGATTCCAGGTCGGTTGTGCGTTTAACGGTGCGGCTCGTCATGGTCATGGCGCCGCTCCACTGGTGCTGGCAGCACCAGGAATGATACCCCACAGTCGCTAACACATAAAGAGCAGTCGTCTACAACTCGCGCTCTTGTCCTTGATCTAAAGTTAAAGAGCATACGCTCTATATCCGTTCGGTCGCTGTACAGCAATTTGGCGCCAACTTGCAAAGCCAACAATGGAGCGAACGCCATCGGACACGGAGCGTCGCCTGCGCGCCATGGAGACGGCATTCCAGCGCGAGCGACAGCAGCGCGACCTGCTGGAGAAGAAGTACGCGCGACTGAAGCGGCGCTACGTGCGTCTGGAGCGCTCGCACAACCGCCTGCTCATGGAGTCGCATGGGGTGCGTGTGTCATTCCAAGATAAAACTCTGTTCCATACTCAAAACCTAATGTTTGACATGGATTCTGACGCTCAGAAGAGCGGTAATGGGCTGGAGACGCCCACCGCCCGGTCGGAGACGACAGAAAGCGCTGAATCTTCGCCAAACGCGACGGTATCCCAGGTCTATTGCGTTTTTCATTGCTCAAACACAATTGTTTCTAATTGTTTCTGTGCAGACTGCAGTCATTGACCTTACAAGCCCCAGTGCTGCAGTGAATTCTGCGAGAAGGAGCACTAATGGCTCGCAGGACAGCGTGTCTACAGGGCTGCACACTCCCCAGCCGGAGTTCATGAGAGACGACATTTGTGCTGAAAGCCCCAGCTCGTCACTGGGCTCTCCTAGGTTGTCCACTAGAGATTCTCACACTAGTGAAGATCAAGAGGTGAAGGAGGGGGAAGGAGAGAGCTGGCGACGCACTGACGGACTGTATTCCGATCCTGCCTCAAGACGCCGCAGGCATTTGAATTTCCTTCTTCCTTCGGGTCTCACGGGGTCGCGCCGTGCGTTTTCAAGTCCTCCACGACGACTCCAGCAGCATGGATTGGAGTCGGACCAATCGACAAGTTCGCACAGTTCCCCGCAGTCAGCACATTCCATGACTACACACAGTGGGCAACCCCGTACACGAACCAGACCGCGACTCCAACTGCACCACCACTCACCCGAGCGAACTGCTGCGCGAGCTTATGGATATGAACTCGAGCAGGAACTTGAGCCTCGAGCACATCAGCATGACCGATATCGTTGGGCATCGGACCTGTCCCCGGAGCCTTCCACGCCATCACCGGCGGTATCGTCACCATTAGTACCCACAAACCCATCGCCGCTACCTTCGGTATCCCGCTCGCCGTTGGTGCGAGCTGTTCCTTCACCAGTAGCACGCCCCCGAGCCGAAAGTGATGAGGAAGCATCGTTGGCTTTAGCACACTACCTGCAGCAGCAAGAGGTAAGTTGTGTTGTGAAGTGCATTACTCGCGAGTGGCTCTTAATTGAGATATGTTGCTGTCTTGCAGAATATTGCCGCGTATGCAGAGTATGAGGCACGGCTAATTCACGAAACTGCTCAACAGGAGTACAACCAGCAGTCGTCTCTTTCCACGAGCTCACTTCTCTCAGGCTTGGTTCATCAGCAGCGGAATATCGACCCAGACAACATGACTTATGAAGAACTCCTGAGGCTGGGAGAGGAAGCCGGAGATGTGAAGAAAGAGCGATGGCGTCGAATGGCTGTGCAGGTCCTGTCGAGTCTACCAACGCATCGCTGGACTCGCGACCATGGTGAAGATATCTCGTACGTACTGGTTCGTGCGCAATACTGTTTGAAAACACTGCTCACTTGTTGTTGTCTTCAGCTGTATTATTTGCCAGTATAATTTTGTGCCGAATGATCGAGCGATGACGCTTCCGTGTGCTCACGTGTTTCATGAGGGTGAGTGGCGCAACATATTTTCGGAAGGCGTTCATTTAACTGACCTGTTCTTTTCTGCGGTAGATTGCGTCGGTGGTTGGATCCGTGAAAATAATAGTTGCCCTCTATGCAAAGGGGAAATCGCTCCCATGTAGGAATGTAAATGCTCTTTTGGAGTGAGAGAAAATATATTGGGCAAGTACAGACATCTTACTGCACATGAAGTTTCAATGTTGGAACCGGAACCGATCAAATGATGCAATTGGCAACGGTGCTAACGTGGCAGGGATGGGCGTGAGGGCTTGAACATCTTGGACAGTACTCGATTCAATGCCACCTAGCGACGGTTTAGAAATGCTGGTGGCTTTGTCGAAAACCATATCACCACCACCTTCCGGTTTTGAAGTTGATACACTGTCTTCTGGGTCCTCAAGGTTTTCCGATGTGCTTTCAGCGTCAGTCGACAGTTCAATCGACGAGTTTGAGTTGGTATTGCTAGAATCTTCCGTTTTCGCGTTCGCTGTGAACGCAAACCGTTCGATTCGGCTGGAGAGAGGAGTTTGACGTGCCGAACGCAAGTTTAGACTGCGAAGTCCTGGTCCTGATGCCTTTCGCTTCTTTAGCATGTGTTGCTGCAGCATCGAGCCGGCACGCATCATTCTTGAAAATGCAGTTTCTTTTACAGGTGGCACAGTG
This sequence comes from Phytophthora sansomeana, assembly GCA_032158285.1. Lineage (NCBI taxonomy): Eukaryota > Oomycota > Peronosporomycetes > Peronosporales > Peronosporaceae > Phytophthora > Phytophthora sansomeana. The sequence continues at coordinate 539,215 of JAPDHH010000193.1, forward strand.
CTCTGAGATGATTCCTGAGAATTGGGAGCTTGGTTTTCCTTGGAGACAGAATTTAATTGCGTAGTAAGTCGCGTTCTGATCTTGCCAGCGCTCTGCGGTTCGAACGATATATTCCTTGCCACATCAACGCCACGCGGCTCCTGACTTTGATATGTTGATAAAGTATCCTGAGATCGAGGACCACTTTTCTTCGCGCACTCATCGGGCGGAGACATCTTCTTTGACTTGCCACTGAAAAATCGACTTTGCAAAAGAGGGCTCTCTGTAGCGGGCTCCACGGCAGAATCCGTGGTGGTGCTCTGTGTTGTCTTCTCCTTCAGTGAGCCTGCATCAGACGCCCATCGGTCCAAAAAGGATACAGGAAGCTTTCTCTTCTGAGGGCTTGGGCTTGATCGTGGGGCGTTAAACGCTGCAGCCGCTGCAGATTCTCGTGCGTGGAAGAATGAAGTAATCGCTTCTGTTTTAAGCCCGGGTGGAGGGACAGCAAGCTTTCGAGTCGCTTGCATCCTGGGCTTGGTGACTCTCGGCTTGATTGAACTATGGCCTTGAAAGGTTGTTTGGGTGGGGAATCGCTTCATAGAAATCGGATCCATATCTCCATCAGCAATTGCTACTGCAACATCACCGGACAGCATGGGGCCTACAAAATCCATCGAGGAGTCATTCTCAAGCAAGTTTGCAGGGATTGGCGTGAGCGGGACCAGTTCCTGTATTAAAAAGCGCACAGTACAAATAATATTGAAATGAGCTGTCGAACAATTATCGTGAACAAATTGACAGTCCACCTTACCTTTTTCAGGGGGCAATAAACGCGCTGGTGGCGAAAAGTCAAGACTGCCTTGCGAAAATCGTCTTCATACGTCTCAGGAACTCGTGTCTTTCCTTCTAAACGCAATGCTCGAATGATCTAAGAAAGTCAACACCCCACATAAAATTCAGTGAAAGAACCTTACGTTACGAAATTTGAGATCGCGGAAGCCTACCTTCGTAAACGAGCCGTGCTGCTTCATTGCAGCATAAGCTTTCTTCAGCCCAAAACCAGGAATGCTCGGTAGATAATCGCACCCCGAAAAGATACACATCTCGAGAAACTGTCCACAGCCAGGATGCACGATGTCAGTAGTGTTCTCTCATACCGACTTACACCTGCAAAGCATTCCAAACATACCATTTGCTCTGTGAACATGTGAAATACGAGTCCCTTGTTCTTCTTGAGGTTGGTGGTTTGAATCTCCTGTGCAACGTTATCGCGGTCCATTTTAAAGAGCACTGTTTGACATCCAAAAGGAATGCAGTCCGAATCCTCAGTGATCACACCGTCTGCAAGTCCATTCTTCACGAGGTAAGCCAGCTGCGCGTCAGCTTCGTACGGCGCTACAACGTACAGCACGTTCCGCGCCTTCAGTTGCTAAAAAATACAGAAGAAAACACGCTTCCCCATTAGAATTTCTGTCCTGATATCGTCAACGGGACGCAGCATTTTACCTGGATGATTCGATGCGCCATATAGGGCGACACATCAGCAGCTCGGATGAAATACTTGCGCGCTTCATTGATACGTTTGTTCTGGTAGTGCTGGATGCCGAGCTCTCGGTTCTTCTGTCTCGCCTTGCGTCGTTCTTCCTCTGTTCCCCTTTTCATAGGAAGAGGGCCTCCGTCGAACACAACGTAAGGGGTGACGCCATTGTGCAGCAACGTCGAGATCCGGTCCATGAAGTACGTTACATATCTACAAAGAAAAGAAAGCAGTAAAATGCGTCAAAAGAAATAATCTCATTGCGCTTCACAAGCCGTAGAAGTCCACGCACTTGTCGGTCTCTTGGCCCAGACAAATCTCTTGACTGCACGAGTAAATGGCGCGGTGGAGCCTGTCGTGGAGCAGAAATTGAGTCAGCAGGTCGCTTCTTTTCCCACTAAAGAGTTAGTGTGTCATATTATTATTTTCTATGCACGAACGAACCAGCAGTAGCCGTCGATGGCGAGAGTGCGGCCTCTGTACTGCTCGATGGACTTGGTCTCGGTGATGCTCTTGAGCACCGGCAGTAGCCCCGAGATCCCCATGACGAGCGATCGGTCGTCCCGTCCCTCTTCGCTGCTGGACGGGCGACGATGAAATGGCGCGCGATTGTTGCTTTCAAAACGTAAATAACCAACGTTGGATTGCATTTTAATCCGACGTTGGTTTGATTGGACGTTGGATGGAGCATTTCGCTGGTCGTAACATTCGTCTGCAGCATGAAGATCAGTGGCGACCTGCCGCCATTCTTCGGCGTCAACGCGGCTCTGGCGTCGACTTTGTACCTCGTGGACGTGGGACTCAACTCGTCCATTGAGTATGGAGACTTGCCTGGCCAAGACGCGACGGACAACAGCAGCGACTCAATTGTTTCCTTGTGAGTTGGGCAGGAACGTCCATGCTACTGTAGCCATTCGTCTTACTATTGCTCCATTGCTGCAGTGTGCAGGTGCTACTGCAGATTGCAGCTCTAGTCAACCTGTTTGTGTTGTTGGGAGGGACCTTTCTGTTCCGCAGTGGACTCTTTGGCATGCTGTACTCCCAGTTCCGTCTCGTGCTGCTTGTCCACCCGACGTATATCTGCCTCACCATCATCTTGGGCATTGCTCGAGTGGTACGTTGTGTGCATTTGCAGTGCTGTTGTCTGCATTATCTAACGTCATGGTGGAGTAGAATTTGCTCTCCGTGGGTATCGCTCACGTCGATGTTTGGGACGCTCAAGGATACGCAGCGCTTTCCGGTATTCACAAATTCGGTACGTCCGAAAAAGATCGTACTCTGCTGCCTATGGGATTAACGCTGTATTGCTGGTCAGGAGCACTTTGCTACTATGCATGCAGCATTTATACGGTGGAGCAGCTTCGCAATCGCAAGTTTTACAGTCACGAGTATTGGATGCGTCGATGAAATTCATTCCCATTTGAGCACTAGCCTATCTGCACTTTCACTTTGCCTCAATTAAACTTGCATCGCCCTAGGACACACAACCTCTGATTTACTCGCGGTGCGACTTGGCGAAATCCCATTCCATTACCGGTTCATTTTCACGCGCAGTCAGGATCTCATAACCTGTCTCCGTCACAAGGAACGTGTGCTCAAACTGAGCCGAGCGCAGTCCGTCCTGGGTCACTGACGTCCATTGGTCCGGCCAGGTCTTGTCACGCCAGATACCGACATTGATCATAGGCTCAATGGTGAAGACCATGCCGGGCTTCAAGATACCAACTGCCTTGTTCTTTGCGTAGTGAGGAATATCGGGGACAGCGTGCATATGCATGCCAACACCGTGTCCACAATACGACTTCACTACCGAGAATCCCTCTCTATTCGCCACCGCGGAAATGTGCTTGCCGAACTCGCGGAACATAGTTCCAGGGCGAATGATCTTGGCCGCCGCCGCCAGACTCTCAAAAGTCGTCTTCACAAGATGGACGCCTTCCTCGTCCACATTACCGACCAGGAACGTTTCGTTCAGGTCACCATGGTAGCCGTTCTTGTACACGGTCACATCAAGATTGACAATGTCTCCGTCTTCAAACGGACGAGAGTCAGGGATGCCGTGGCAAATCACCTCGTTCACTGAGATGCAAACCGACTTGGGGAAGTGGTAGTAGTTGAGTGGGGAAGGGTAACATTCGCGCTCCATGCAGGCTTGGTGCACGATCTTGTCGATCTCGTCGCCAGTGATGCCAGGGCGCAGCGCTTTGCCTGCGATGTCCAGCACCTCACGCCCAAGACGACAGGCCTCCCGGATACCCTTGATCTGCTCAGGTGTGTACACTGGAATGCTCTTGCTCTCGCGTCTCGCACGCTGCTCGGACTCTGGGATGCCGGTCTCTGCGTAGTCTGGGTGGTCGATGCTCTCGGGCACCACGACGGTCTCGGAGACCTTTCCTGGACGCATTTTGCCTGTGAACTCGAAACCGTCGAAGGGCGACGCGTGCTCAGCACGAGCCTGTTCCTCCACGATGGCCTGCGTGAACATCTTGTGCAGCGCCTTGTGGGTGCCCCAGTAGCCCTTGAAGCACTCTTGCGAGCAGAAGGTGCTCATGGCGGGCGGGATGCCCAGCTTCTTGCATGTGGGGCACACGAGCGATCCGCTCTTGCCACACGTTGGAGTCACGCACGCCTCCGCTCCAGTCATCGTCGTCTGCAGCGCCAATCGCCGAATGATACATGATCAATACCTTTGCGACGAGGATATGTGACGTGTGGGAACTTCACTCACGTGTAGCTATTCTTCCATTAAATCCGATTCCCCAAAACCTACTTCGCAGTCAGCAGCACAGCCGCAACCAGCATCAACGGCAACGTCTTGGGAAAAATTGGGTTCCCGAATTTGGTTTGCTTGAGTTCGGCTTGCTGTCTCTGGAGCGATGTCTATGTGTATTATTAATAATGCAGAATGCAGATTGCTCTGCAATTTAGTGTTCGTCTCTACAAAGTTTTGATGTAAATAGTGTTGCAACTGACGGGCTCTGTTGTAGCTCCAACCGAGAGATCCTTACCAACGCTGTCAGGCGTAGCAGCGATACCGTGACTACAGGGACATGATTTCTTGAGAAGGCAGGAAACGGCATGGAGCTGCTGCTGGCAGCCTGCTGCCAACATTGGAAGAGAGCAGAGCCCGACAAGCTAAATCCGAGCGCTCGCTTTAGGAAGAAAGGCTGCTGATGAAGCTCTACCCTCGATCGTCCCGGATCTGAACGGAGGCCATAGAGGACGCCTAAGAATGTTGGCACTGGGATATGGCTCGCGGCTAATGCAGCTAAGATCTATGGTCGAAAACCGTCAAAAGAATGGCAATGCAGGTCAAAATTGCTTGAAAGTTTGCAAAGGTCTCAAATCCGAGCCACCGAGGGCGGAATGTCGACGAAAATAAGTCGCGTTGCTGCGATTTCCCATGGGCGGCTGTTTCCTTGCAGATAGGCTTGATTCCCGCTCTTGCAACACCTACGGAAAGCTTTTACATATTTAAGACGAGGTGAGAGCAAAACTTCCAAGCCAACGCTTGAGCGGAAAAGCAAAAGTAGTGTAGTCGTTGAGTGCTGCTCGCTATTGTCGGTTCAATTCATGCAGCCAAGTGCGTTTCAATCTGAATCCCAGATTATAATAGTACAGTATCTAGAAATTCATCATGACTACCTGGTGGTATTGTTGGTGTCGAAGCAAATTATGCCGGTTACGTTTTAAACAAGAAAGTGACAGCCGTCCCCGACCAGGATCAGAAAAGAGCCATATTGGTGCTTTTATTCAAGGCCTGCCACTTAGCTTCTAGCGACCCTTCTGCAGCTCCAGGGCATTGATCGAGGACACTAGTGATGAGGCTACCCAGATCTCCAAACTGCAGCATTGCGGAGGCAGGAATAGCATTGCTGTATTTTTGAGGCGGCGTTACGTAAGAAAACAGTCTTTATTAGGCCCTTATTAAGGATCTCTATACAGCTATTAAGGACCTCAAATGGCCTCCCAGTCGGGACAGCATCACGTGCCTTTAAATAGTAGCTCGCCGCAAGCGCGCGAGGTCTTTCAGCTTGGCCGAGATGGTGAGTACTTTTCATAATGGTACTGTATACTTAGTGGTACACTTCAACTTCGTTGAAGAAATACACTTCAACTTCGTTGAAGTGTATTTCTATGTGCGGCCCCTTGGCGAAGCCAAGGTTCTTCTTTTGTTCCCTTTCAAAGCGCTTTCCAAACCCCACCGCGCATAACGGGAGGGACGTATGTACCGGTGAGCGAGATCATAAAGAGTGATCCGAGAATGACAGAGCGAAACGAAGATGCTGTTGCATAGTTTTATAGTTTAGAGTACTTCAAAAATTCTAAGCTACTACCGGGTAGCAATTTCATTTCTAACAAACAAACGCTCGAATTTTCCCAGAACCGGTCTGTTCGAAAACGAAGGGACTGGGGTTTACGGACATGACCGAGTCTGCAACTTTTGTTTCATCGGCTGTTTGTAAGAGGAACACGAACAGTAAATATATCTCGGCATTAAAGCCAGGCATTGAAGAGTCCAGTTTCTGATTCGAATTTCGGCTCGCTCTTCTTTTTTTGTTCTCTATTATTTTCATGCCAAGTTTCTCTCCGACTGGACACTGCAAAATCCTTATTCCCGAGTTATGCAGCAGGCGCCGCACCGGTACGTCTTCACCACGTGCCACCTTGTTGCTCTGTGTGTACGCAGCCTCCCTCACCCTTCGTGCATGTCTGTGAATGTCCCATAGCAGCAGTGCGGAGCGCTATGAGCGTGGACCCGATCCAGGAGACGACAGAGACGCCCCGCGGATACCTCAGCTGCTGCCCAGTCGCGCCATGTTCACGACCACTGCCAACGAACGCGCAGCCGACGGACTTCTAGGACTTCTCGCCACCCACGCGGACAAGCAGCTTCCTCTACTGGACCAGCGAGAGCTGCAGCGACGTCGACAGCAGCTGCCTGGAAACCCGCGACCCGTCATGTCGCTCGAAGCCGCTGCTAGCGCCATGCACCCAACGCACTATCAGGAACAGCATCAGGAACGGGAACAGGCGCGGCCCAGAGCGAACAGCAGCGGAGGATTCGTAGAGGACAAGACCGCGCTGGCGTCGCCGCTACTTGTGTTCCTCGGCCGGTCAAACAAGTGCGGGTCGCCCCGCCTCCCAGTGAACGTGACCTCGCCTCTCTCCGTGTGGGAGGAGAACTCCCCCAACGAGCGGCTGGACCCTACGGCGAGTCCTAGACATACCATCGCCTCCACCAGTCGCCTCGTCCCGACACCACCGACGACATCGTCGTGGCGTATACACACTCTCCTCTCGCACCCCACAGCAACCAATATCAACCCAACTACCTCCCACAAGCGCCGAACGCCTCCTTCCTCGCCGCCTCAAGAGCAGGAAGGGGTCGCTACGAAGCGACCTCGACTTGTACGTCGCGTCTCGTCACAGTGGCGTCAAGAACTCTCGCCGCGGGATCGTGCCAAAACACGCGAGCGAATCATGCGCACCCTGCACATGCACTGTCAAGGAGACTACGAGAAGCTCGTGCTGCTGCTCTCGTCCATGGAGGAGGAGCTCTTGCATATAAAGACCACGTCCAGTGAGCTCTACACGCAGCAGGCTTTCGATCTCAGTGACCTGATCGAGCACGCCACGCTCGAGCGCTAGAACTTCGATGAATGTCAAGGTGTGATCCGCGTCGGGGGGCATTTTAGACCCAGACAACGATCAGTTTACGACGGAGACGATGGTGTCGTAGGAAGCGCCACGGGACGAAAAATCGCACGGACAAAGCGGGTCCCTGCAGCGCGTATGAAGGACATTGCGTGCAGCTGCCAGCCACACAGCAGTCAAGAATCAATCAATGAATTAGCACTGGAAATAAACAAGCTGTGAACATGTGATCCTGGTGTTTCAGGTGTCCGTGGTGTTTTCTGCAGGTGAAGCAACGGACTCGTGAAGTATTTTTCGCGATGGCGCCTGTTCACACGGCTATTCGGCGGAGCGAGATCATTGTGATGGCGAGCATGCAGCTTCGGGATATCCGCGAAATGGGCGAGGCCATGACTTGCGCGAGGGAGCTGTGTCTGGAGGCGCAGTACGACAAGGGCTTGGCGCTTTACCAGACGACGTTGAGGACGCTGAGCCAATTCATCCGTCGAATGACCAAGATGGCCGAGCGTCAACCATGGCTGCAGGTATCTTATAAGAAGTTGGTGGTATTGGTGCTTGTGATACCGCTAAACTATTTTCCTTGCAGATGCAGATCGAATTGGAGAACGAGTTGAACCTCATTACGGACTATGTCGAGCTCACGCAGTCGTTCAAAGCCCCGCCTGGAGCAGCTATGGCTCGAATTCATCCACAAGCTCCAAGACAAGAAGTCGCAGCTTCTCCACGATGGGAGATTTGTGCACCACCCGAACCAAGACGCCATGACCCCAGTGTAAATGCCTTGTGTGTGTTTGCATCGCTGTTGTCTTCCTAAGCCAGATAATTGCTTGAATAGGCCGACAACGCTAGAGATCCTGATGTGTGGGCACCGCTGTCACCCGAAAAGGCCCCAAATCGATTCCGTGGAGCTGCGGGTGCCCGTTCTCCGCCATCGTGGGCTGACGACAACAACAACAACAACAACAACAACAATAACAACAATCAGCGCAACAAGTACGTCGCTTATGCTCAGTTTCGAAACATGTCAACACCACGCTAACTATTCCGATATTATGGCTTGTTCGTGTGTAGTCGCATGGCTCGGAAACCTCCTGGGGGCTCGGCAGGAGTTCGAGGAAGAGGTGGAGGAGGTGCAGCAGCACCTTCTGGACGACGAACTCCAGGAGATGACCAGCGACGACAGGCCCCTCGCCGAGGTGGTTCAAAAGCACCAACTGCATCTCCAGCTAGGCAAAGCAAGGATGGAGGACTGAAAGCTGCTAGAAAAGACAACGAGCGGGCTCTAGAACGTGGTGGAGGTGGAGGCGAGAAACCAAAGTATTCGGAAATGGCCAAAGAAGAAGGTTGGGTAGACCTCGAGCTAATTGAGATGATCGAGCGCGATATCGTCGATTCTGCAGCGGCAGTCAGCTTTGAGCAGATCGCTGGACTTGAGCACACGAAGCAATTGCTGCAAGAAGCAGTCATGCTGCCACAGATCGCACCCCACCTTTTCAAAGATGGTTTGCTCAAGCCGTGCAACGGAGTACTGATGTTCGGCCCACCGGGTACAGGAAAGACGTTGCTGGCTAAAGCCGTGGCAAACGTGTGCAAGTCCACGTTTTTCAACGTGTCAGCTTCGACACTTGCATCAAAGTATCGCGGTGAGTCGGAACGCATGGTACGGATTCTCTTTGATATGGCGCGATATTATTCCCCGTCGATCATTTTCATGGACGAGATTGATGCCATTGCGGGGGCCCGCGGCGGTGCCCAAGAGCACGAGTCTAGCCGTCGGTACGTTGTCCGAATTGTGCCTGTGCCGTTTGCAGAAAAGTAGATTCACTGAAATATTTTGATGCTGTAGAGTGAAAACCGAGTTGCTGGTTCAAATCAATGGCGTGTCCTCGGGAGACCCTGCAGACCCGGGAAATCGTGTGATGGTACTAGCGGCGACAAACTTGCCCTGGGAACTTGACGAAGCAATGCGCCGTCGTTTGACAAAGCGAGTGTGTACGTGTATTGTGGTTCTGTAACGTGGAGTCTTGTTAGATTCTAGCAGATACGTAGGTCAGTTCCAAAATGCTGACTGTTTTCTTGTAAAATGCAGACATCCCACTACCCGAAGCCCCAGGGCGTCACCAACTCTTCAAGATTAACCTGGAGAAAGTGGACGTAGCAGCCGATGTGGATTTTGACAACCTTGTTACTGCAACTGAGGTGTGTAGCACAGACTCGCATTTGATTTTGACGAGTGTATGCGCATCAACTTACTCTTTGGTTCCGTTGTCCAGGGTTACAGTGGTGATGATATTTGCGGACTTTGTGACACAGCCAAAATGATGCCGGTCAAACGACTGTATACGCCCGAGGTCTTGAAGGAGCTGCATCGCAAGCAGCAGGAAGGCGCCTCCGATGAGGAGCTACAAGCCCATGAAAAAAATGCATTGGAAGTTACGTGGACAGACTTTCAGACAGCACTTGAAAACGTGTCAAAGTCTGTTGGTCAAGACCAGTTGGAGCGCTTTGTCAAATGGGAAGAGGAATTCGGATCCAAATGAACAAGTGCATTGGCATGGATTAGCGACCACGCGCCACGGTGTAGGACTCTAAACACCACAAACTCATGCGAACGACTTATTTCGTCAGGGTGGTTGCTACTTTGCCTTACAACTTGCGTTTGAGCAAACCCGTCAGGAAGTCGAACGAGTTTCCATCCGGGTAGAGTTCTAGGCGCGATCCATCGTCACCCTGTGCCAGGAGGCATCCCGTGCTAGTTAGCCCCTTGATCACAGCGGGCACCTTCTTACCACCCGCATCTTCAGCGCTCGCCACCTGCACCACTTGGTCCGTGTGCAACCACCGCGCTAGGTAGTCGCCCATAAACGGCTCAAAGCCCTTCTCCAGGAATTCCTTTTCCATAGGCTCGTACACATTGCAGAACGCTGCCAAGAATTCCTCCCTATGCATTAAACAGCATACCGTAAATGTCAATACCTGACAATAAAACTACAGGGAGACTGACACATTTACGCACTTTGTGACGGTGCAAGGGTGCTGCTCTTCCGTGCTCAAGATGTCCTGCAGACAGATCGTCGGCGACCGGTTCGAGATGTTGATGCCAACACCTAGCACCACCAACACAGAACAACCAACTTATCAGCCTTTTGACACCCCTTCCAACAACTTGCACTCTGTACGCACCGGTCGTGACGCTGAATTTGCCGTCGCGGTACTCGGATTGACACAGGATCCCTCCGATCTTGACCTGGTTGGCGTAAATGTCATTGGGCCACTTGATCCTCACGGGTCCAGCGCTCCCCGGCACAGTAGTGTGCACTGCCTCCACCGCCTTGACGATTGCCAGAGACACGAGGTACTGCACGAACGGCAACGTGGCGCCGTCCACGAAGGCGCTCTGGAACGAGAAGGTGAGGCAGCCCTCCGGCGACGACCACGTGTTGGTCCCGCGGCCTTTGCCGTTGGACTGCAGCTCCGTGTAGCACAAAAGGCCCGCGGGTGCCGACGGCTTGAGCGTCTCGCGTAGCAGCGTCTGCGTTGAGCTCAGCGTGGGACTGAAGAGCACGACGCCGCCCAGTTCCTGCGTCTTGAGAAGCGGCAGGAGCTTGCTCTGCACCACGTCCGAGCCGCTGGACGCCACTGCCGCAGGGTACGAGGGCTTGGACCCCTCTAGCCACGTCTGCAGCGCCTGCAGGTGGCGCTCCGAGCGCGCATAGTAGCGAAGTTCCTCCGTCATTTGCTTCCCGAGCATTGATCACATAAGATCGTATAGGTCACAAAAACGGGGGTATGGACTATTTCGCAATTATTTGGGTATGTACTATTTTTTGGGCTGTGCATTTTTGCATTACTCGTGCATTATTCAGCCAAAATGCTAGTGACGTTCGTGCTGGACACGAGCGCGTCCATGAACCAGAGCACGAGCTCTGGCATGACGCTGCTGGACTACGCCAAGTCGGCGGTGGAGCGCTTCGTCAAGCGCGTGCGGGACCCGAGCCGGCGCTACCAGCACCACTTCATGCTGCTGTCGTGCGGACGCGAAGGCCGTTTGAAAAGTGGGAAAAATGCAGACGCCGCGCCGTACAACGGCCGCGTGCGCGTGGGCTGGGACCAATCCACCAACAAAGAAGCTTTCCTTCGAGAACTCAAGAACCTGCGAGCCACGGACCTCAGCGATGTGGGCGCGGCGCTGCGTCAGGCCTTCGAGCTCATGAACCAGATCCGTCTCCAGTTTAATTGGGACAGTTACGCACTGGGTCGCTCCCCGTGGAACACCAACGTGTCCGTGTGTGTACTTTTGACAGATGCTACTACACTGTCCAGTGTGGACGGACTCATCCAGGACGCGCTGACTATTGCGCCGTCCAATGCCGTGGGGGCCGACCTCACGTACGAGCCGTACAGGTGGGACCAGAGACTCTTTACAGTGGCCTTGAAGCTTTCCGCTACCATGAACGGAGTCAAAGGGCAACCCACAGTGCCAGCAGATTTGATGGCGCTCAGTGAAGCTACAGGAGGGATGCTGTACATGCCCACGTCCAAGCCGGCGGTGGAACAGAGCATTGATCAGATCATTTTGAAGCTCAAGGCAGGAGCGGTCGTGAAATTCAAGTGTGAGGCTGCGGAGGGAGAAGCAGAATTCCCAGTGACGAGAAACATTGTGGCGCCCATTATGAGCGGCAAAGAGTACTGCTGGCCCGTGGCGGAGGCGTTCTGGCTGGATAGGAACACTGTGGCACTGCCAACTCGAGAGGCGCATCCGACGTTGGTGTATTCCAGGACCGTGGAGAATGCCATTGAGGCTGCCACGAGTCATATGCTACTGGACACACTTAAGTTTCCAGCGGATAATTATGTGTTGGAGACGCCAATCAACCCCACACCGAGCCGCGGTCAACGCTGGTTGGTTTACGTGCAGGGAAGTAAGGGAGACGGACGACTGGGAGACCCGATTGGAATGTTACGTGCACCGACATCGGGTCCTGGTGTATCCTCTTCGAACGCTATGCTGGTGCTACTCCCGTATAACTTCCCTAAGCTCTTCTCACTGTTGGTGGAGGTAGCTCGAGTGTACCAAGCAAGTGGACAGAATATCAATTCTGCGTCAGGATCCTGGATGTTTCAAGCCAAAGCGATGCCGTCTTCATGGCGAGAATCGTTTTCGTCATACCTGAGTGGTTGCCCGATTTATTACTACGCGCCGTTGAAAAAGGCACTGCGCAAGTATAATTTGCACGACATGGTTCCTGAGGTGCAGGACTCGGGTCGCAGCTATCAGATTTCGAACTTTTTGAACCGGCTGCGCGAACAAGCTATTGCAGAGAGCGACAGCAACAACAAGTTGTTTTCTCGTGTGAGTCGAGCTGAAACCACCAACTCTGCATCGGGTTTGCGAAGCAGCGGTGTCCCCGATTCATCTCCGTCCGCATCGCCCATCTCAACCAGAGATGTAACAGGAACGAACGCTACAGATGCAACTTTGGACTCGATTGCGAGCATGTCCCTTCAGGATCTTCGTGCGGCACACCAGAAGAGCAAAGCTCTTTTCTTTGAGAAGTCATCAAGGCACCAGCTGCAAATTGCCCTTCCGCGCGTGACGGCAACAAATGACGAGTCGGTGCCCTTAAAGCTGGCACCTAGTTGGCGTGCTGTGGAGGAAGACGAGAAACATCGCCAGCCAATTGACGTCATGAGTGATTATGAATCTAGGCTGGTCAAGAAGGAGGCGCTTCGTAACCCTCTTGCTGAAGCTGAGCCCGACGAGGATACGCCATCCGGGCTGCGGCGACGCCAGTTATGTTTTAACTTGGGCAATCCGTACAAGAAGAGTTCGTCCAAGGCAAGCAATGTCTATCAAGGAGAAGCTGCAGATGAAGCAGCTGCACTGGGAGGCCAGTCTCCGAAGCGTCAACGTACGCGCAAGCGTTCCTCTCAACTGAAGAGGGATAAAAAGCACTCAAAACGCTCGCACAGAATGCACGGATCGCCGTCCTTTAAGTCGTCGCCGGGTTCTCCATCACACTCACCGAGCTCTCCTGTTTCGAGTACTTCGTCCACAATTTCATCTCCGGGTCGAAGCGAGAGTGGTGACTCGGTCATGACGGATAGCTCGGTGGGGTCCAACTACTCTGTTAAGGCTGAAACTGCGCAGATGCTTGGGATCCCTCTTCACGACGGTGATTTCGTGGAGGATGAAAAGAGTAGCAGTTTTGTGCGGCTGGTGTATGGTGTCCTGGCAGAGAACTGGGAATCATGGAGCACTATTATCCGCCTGATCAAGGCGCGGACTACGACACATCAGGTAAGGAGTATTTCATTCACTCGATATCTTCTGTTTTTCTGTGTGCATTTACCAAACACTTCATGGTTTGATGTTGATCAGGAGAAGGAGTTTGTTGTGAGTGGTCTTCGGTCAATGAAAGGTGGCCCGACAGCCGTGAAGACGTACATCGAGCAAGCCATTCAGTACTCACAGCAATTTCGACAAAAGGCCTTGGAGCAGCAGCTGAAGCAATTGCTGAATGAAGTCACGTTCGCAGCGAAGGACAAGCCTGATGGACTGGTAGGCAATGGTCTCAAAGAAGAAGCGGCGACCTAACTTTCGTTTGGAGGAGGATTGCCCTCGGTATCTGATCGATAACTTTTTCAATGTTGGTGTTGACTTTGGTGTTCCTTGCCAGTATGATTACCAGCAACTTGCTGATGATCAGTTTGTGTAAATAAGTCAACTTTATCCAGTTCCATAAGCCATTGGCTTCGGATAGGGCTAGCCCACCACAACTCTCGAAACGAGACGCTAGACCTTCACCTCAAAATTGAATGCCAGTGACTTAGGAACAGTGAACGTCTTCATTACAGCCACATCCTGTTGCTGCTGCTCAATCTATGAGCGATAGCACTATCTCTTCTAAAAGCAGGACGGGGCTATCTTCTGCTCAGTCGAAGCGCATGAAGTACGTCGAGGCCGGATCCAGGTACTTAATGTCCAAATTGTAGCTACGGCCCATCGAGGAGCTCAGGTGAGCAGCCTACAGAGGATAAAAGCAGGTTAGGCGTCCGTGCTACCAGCTACCGAAATGGAATCAACAAGCGATCTTACCTTAATGTACTTGCCCTTGGCACCCTCTGGCTTCGCATCACTGAGCGCGACCATGAAAGCCCGCACGTTTTCCAGCAGCGCCTCCTCCGAGAAGCTCATCTTGCCCACACCAGCGTGGATAATACCCTTCTTCTCCGCACGGAACTCAACCTGTCCACCGCGTGCCGCAGCGATAGCGTCTCCGACTTCCTGCGTAACCGTACCCAGCTTCGGGTTGGGCATGAGGCCGCGCGGACCGAGGATCCGGGCCACGCGACCCACCAGCGGCATCACGTCCGGCGTGGCAATACAGCGGTCGAACTCGATCTTGCCGCTCTGCACCTGTTCCACAAGGTCCTCGGCGCCCACGATCGTGGCGCCAGCTGCCTTGGCTTCTTCGGCCTTAGGGCCACGGGCGAACACGGCGATGCGCACCTGCTTGCCCGTGCCGTTGGGCAGACTCACGACGCCACGCACACTCTGGTTGGGCTTACGCGGGTCCACGCCCAGCTGGATGGCGAGGTCAATGGTCTGCAAGAGCGTCCACCACACAACAATTAGTCGTCCATCCGTCCGTCTATTGATACTGCTCCCCTGTATCTGCTCACCTCGTCGAATTTACGCGGAGTCTGATCCTTGCACTTGGCCACAGCGGTCTGCACATCAATGGCAGGCTGAAGATACAGTAGCAAGCATAATACGTGTCAATATAAAGCGATTGCAATTGAATCTGCAGATAATTAAGCTCCAAGGACGCACCTCCGGGAGGTTCGAGCGACTGGGCACGAGACCCAGCGCCGTGGGCGAGCGCGTGGAGGCGGCGCTGGGGGTCTCCAGCGTCGACGAGGCGCGCACCCAGCATGAGGAGGCACGCGCGACGCTCGTCTTGGCGGTGGACAGCAGCACGCGCATGGTCGTGGTCGGATGCTTGGCTTGCGGAGCGTGCGGCTACGATTGATGGTCTCGGCGACACAGCTGTGAGGTTACACGAACGATGTACACCAACTACACCTCAATTAGGTTACGCCAATGTCGCTTGAACGAATTGCAAACGCGTTCACTTTCGATACTCGGCGGCTGATAATGAAGTGCTCGGCGTCGGTCCTCGCAGCGGCCTGCGCTCTTGTTTCGGCCGCTGCTCAGAGCGTGGCGACGTGTAGCAGTCTCAATGGACCTTTTTGTTCTGGTGTGGGCGCTGGATTTGCTTTGGCGCCGACACACGCCGCTACTAACCTCGATGTCGAGGAAGAGGGTGAGACTGTGGAACTTGCTACTAAAACTCTGTTGCGTTCGCTGTTTGTAGAGCGTTCGAGGGTGGACGAATTGGAGTTATGCAATTGCAGTGCTGAATGTTATTGTTTCCATTGTCTGTAGGAGGTGGCGGCGGCGGAGACGGCCAAAAGTCTCAAGGTCGAGACGATTCTCAAGCAATACGAACTGCAAGCTGCGATGGAAGTCGATACACTGGAGGAGGATATTATCCTGGACATTGAGATGCTGCTGGACGAGAGCATGGCGCTATTGAGCGAGCTCGAGGAGGACGACGACAAGAGTCCGATGGTTGGCACCTTCGCGTTCAGTAGTGCGAACGGCGCCTTCGAGGTCTTGGAAAGGATGGACGGCGATGAGTTGAAGGTGCGTGTGGCTGTCCAGTTGGAGACCAAGAGAACCTGCTGATGGTGATTGTTTGTATGCTCAGGAGTTCTTCGAGACGGCGCTGGACGAAGTGCTGCTGTCCGTGGAGGCGGCGCTACAGGAAATGTCGCCTGGCGCCGCCGAAGGTGTGCGCACGTCGTCGCGCCAGCTCAAGGCCATGAAGGACTACTCGAACTACGACTTCCAGAGGCTAGACGAGTCGCAGCTCTCAAGGATCCGACACAAGTTCACTAACCACCGCCTCGTGGAGCTGCAGCAGACTTTCGAGCGGCTTGTGATCGCCCAGACGGCGCAGGAGAGGCAACTGGCGTTCGAGACTTCAGTTTTCCTGTTTCAACTTGCTCAAGAAGAAGCCACCGCTGCAAAGGACTCGAAATCGGAGCCAGACACCTCCACCGCCACCGTGAGCGACGCAGCAGAGTAAAGTACGGAGGCGTTGTAAACTGAATCAAGTTTTGGAATCAGATCTGAGGCGCGCATCCTCTTGGAGGTCAATTGAATTCATGATGGCAGGTCGCGGAGGACGCGGCGGCTTCCAGCTCTCGGACGGAGACTGGGCGTGTCCCAACCCTGGGTGGATCCTACGTACTCTTCGCCCACGTCCTGCTCTCTTGTCACTCACTTTTGTCGCCTTTTCTCGTTCCCTGTAGCTGCTCCAATGTCAATTTTGCACGTCGCAGCTCGTGCAATCGCTGCCAGACGCCTCGCCCCGAAGGATCGGGAGGGGAGAAGCCCAATCCCAAGGCCGCCGACTCCCGAGGACCACCGGGGCTTTTCCAGCCTGGAGATTGGACGTGCAACACGTAAGAAGTCGTTGTAAATGAACTTGGAGCTGGGCGGAGGAGCCGATGGTTTTCGTGTCTGGATACTGTACGGCAGGTGTGGGAACGTCAACTGGGAACGACGTAATGAGTGCAATATGTGCAAGAGCGCCAAGCCAGGGATGCCTGGAGTGGTAGGCGAATTGTGTTGTAATTGGGAGAGGGTGGGGGGCTGAAGGAATGGGTCTTCGTGTTGATGTTTCATGTAGGACGAGAAGCGTGACGGTGCAGGGGGAGGTTTCAATGAGAGACAAGAGCGGTATGTTGGTTCGATTGGAGGCTTTTGGTTGTTTTGTGGAGACTTACTGATCTGGGCTGTTGATGGTTGTGGACGTGAAGTGTTGCTTCAGCCAAGACGGAGGTGGGCGATGACGGCTACGATGACTTTGGTATGAGGAAAAAGGTGCGAACCACTAGATGACAAGAGCTATTGTGTGGTCACATGTTTGGTTCACCATGTTGTGTTGTCTGACGCAGCGAGTGAAAGCATCAAAGGCTGAACGCGAGGCTGCAGCTCTCGCTCGTCTACAACAGTCGTACAGGTGGGTAGAAATTGTTTCAGGATGTTGTCATGGTGACGTTACTTCTTGACTGACTTTGGTTTGTTGATTTCAGCGCGATTTACCAACCTCCCCAAAGTGCCACCGAGTCTTCAGCTCGCCCAGTGCCTGCATCAGAGAAGGTAACCGATGAAGTCGCAGTGACGGATAGTAACGCTACTTCGCGGGATGAGAGCGAGAATCAACGGCGCAGTCGACCATCGAAAGCTACGTCAGAGCAGCATGAGTCATCCAGCAGACGTGGCCGTAGTCGTAGTCGCAGCCGTGAACGACGCCGTCGAAGCCCAAGCCCCGAAAGAGGCCGACGCAAGCGTAGTCCTACGAGGAGGCGCCGAGATGGCGATCGGCGCCAGCGCAGTCGAAGTCGTAGCAACAGCCGAGACCGTGACCGTGGTCGTGACAGACGCCACCGATAGGTACTCTGCTACCGGTACGTGTACTGGCAGATCGTCCCCATCAAGGCGAGCATTTTGAGAAATAAACTGCAGACCACCTTAAATCAATGTCTCTGCTTGTTACTCTTATCCGCCCATGCTTCGTGGTGTTCAGTGGGCGAAAGACATGCATTGAACTCAACGTACATACTTTCCTCCTAGGTGTGAACTGTTTGCCTTCTTAATGTGTAGACTCCCGTCGCACTTAGCTCTGGGGAAGCGTACTGCGCGCGCGGTCCACGATGCCCTTCACGAACACCGGTGAGACCTCAAACAAATTCTTCAGGATAATGTCCGGGATGTTAAAGCTCTTGGCACGCTCATCCGGATCCTTGTCTAGCTCGACCTTCACGGACCATAGTAGCAGACAGCCCTGACCGGTGGAGTCATTGAAGTTTTTCAATGACACACTGAGACAACGAAACAAGACAACTCACGTTAGACCTCAGCCGAAAAACAAAGAAAAACAAAAGCTAGGAACGTACGCAGTTGTGGCATTGCGGCGCAAGTGCTCGCCAGATTTGGGGTGGCTTGGGTCGTCCAACACAGACCGCGAGATCATTGTTGAGCTTCCGTCAGGGTTCTCGCGCTTCTGGTTCACAGTCAAGCTTTCCTCCTTCATCACGCCCCCGCCCACCGCAGCGTCATTGGACATTGTAAGGTTCACCACTCGGCGAATGTACTTGGTGTTGGGGTCAATCTCCTCCAGAATTTCAGCCGTCTCAGTGAACGCAAAGCCCTTCTCGAACGTAATGTCACCAATGACTGCCCACAAGTCGTTCATCACTACTCCGGCGTTGCAGCCGTATAGGTGGTGTCGGAAGAAAATGCCCATCTCGTTCTTGCCCATCTCGTACTGGACCTGAAGACCAAAGTAAGTCATCGTAGACGTCTTCGGGTTGCGGAACGCTGTCTCGCAGGCCGTTAGCTGTTTATCCGCTGCAGCCATGGACTCGGTCGCAAGATCAATAAGGCGATCACGGAATGAACCGGACTGCAGCTGCAACACCGATGGCGCAGCGGAAATCGTGTTCGACAGAGCAGCTGGCGTAGTAGACGCCGACGACGAAGAGTTGAGAATCATGTCCAGCGACGGCATGTTGAGCAAAGGCTGCTTGGTAAAGTAGTCCTGCAGACGCTGGATGAACTTCATCTGTTCCATAAGCGTCTTACGCAAGAACTCGTTCTCCTGGTCCACGCGCGCACGGATCTCGGCGTGCTGCTCGGCCTCCTGCTTCCAGCCCAGCTCCGTGTTGTGCTCAGACGGCTCGGACGACTGTAGCACTTCGATTTGCTCCTTGAGGTCCTTCACCTTGGCACGGAGAGCAATCAGCTCGTCCTTTTGGCGCTGTCTGTGTTTACGAGCGGCCTTGGCGATCTGCGCACGTCGCTTGGCCTTGGGGTCCTCGTACTCCTCCGGCTGCTTGCGTCCGTCCTCTCCAGACTCTGCGTCGGCGTTCGAGCTGGGGGCCTTGCGCTTCTTGGTTGCCGTCTTCTTCTCCTTGGCAGCAGGGACAGACGCCGCAGCAGTCGTGGGTGCAGCGGCCACTGGAGCCGCCATCATCGCGGAAGCGCCCGGTGCTCCGCCGAGACTAGGGAACATGGACGAATTGGCGGCCATGAGCGGGTTCATGCGGCCGCCGTGGATGGGCGCGAGGCCGTTGGCGGCGCCGGGCTGCAGACCGGACATGGATAGCGGCATGCTCATGCCCATGGGCAGTCCCATGGCGTTGCTGACGGCACCTCCGAGCTGGGGCGGCGTCATGCCCATCGAGTGACCTCCGCCGGCGTTCTGCAGCGCCTGCGTGAGGCTTCCTGGGGTCGGCATGGGCGAGGAGCCGGCGGCGGCGTTGCGCGGGTTCGTGGCCTCGCGCAGCAGGTTGTGGAAGGCGTCCATGGTGCTCGGGATCACTTGGCAGCACTTGGCGGCTTGCTTGACGGGCGGTGATTACGAGCCGAGCGCAACGGGCGACGGAGCGTTTACGTAAGCGCGGATTCTCGACTGAAGGCGGCGAGCCAGTAGTCTTCCTCGCTGGGAGAGAGGGGCGCCTATACCAGTCGCCATTATCGACCAATCGCGACGCTTCCCGCCTCTGATGCGACGCTGATTGGTCAGCGTGAGTCAGAGCGCATCCCCCTCGTCCCGGCGCTGCGCAAATAGCACCTGCGATCGGCCAATCAGGGCGCGAGAACCGAGGCAAAGTGATACAGCGCGGGTACGTGATTGCGACATCTTCCCAAGTGTTGCGGCTCCTGTGTGCCACACGAGTCGGTTGCGATAGGGTGCGTCAGAGGTGCGTGAACAGTGTTTGAGCGCACTGTTTGCAATGTGCCTATCGTTCATACGTGTGTATAGCGCAGAACAACTAAGACCGTTATTGCGGTAGCGGATCGCTGTAATAACCCACCCTACATATCTATTTGCTGCATACCGAAAATTATTTTTAAACTAAAAATCCAGTGCTGTGGATGTTTTCAAGTGCGCTGCAGTAACAACCTAAAACTCAACACAAAAAATGGCGGTAATAATCAACAACATGGTTACGATTCCCGAAGGCTAACTTGCACTTGTTCAAACAGAATTTCAGCTGAAGGCAGCGGAATACAGTAGATGTGTACATGATGCACATGTATCTGTTCACCTGCACGTACGAAAGTGTGGTCTCAATAATTTTTTGTGCAAGTCAAATTAATATGGTTCCAGCATACCAGATTCGTCGATCGAACCTAACTGAGGAGCTTTTAGCGTACGTGTGCATGGACTCAGGACGAAAAAGAACATCGATAATGAGAAATAACCCGACGAATGCGGAAGTTGGCGGTCAACTTGACCTAAACTTACGGTGGCATGATGGCTCGCGAAAAGAGGGCACAATACGCAAGTTACAGAATACCAATGGCGTTATAATACGCAACAGAACTCCAACAACTCGCTTAAAGTAAATGGCGGTGTCATCATGGCACCAAGTGCTATCCGGATAATAGGCTCCCATAGAAACCAAGACGCGAGCCGAGTGCATGCCGAACAGCTTCGACATAGGTCGTTTTATGCACACCCTTTGGCCGATTGGCTGTAAAGCAGACCACTCACAAGAATGGCGTCGCCTGGGTCGGAGACCAGTGCCGCCGCCAGTGCCGCCGCCGCGAGCCCGCCACGCTTCTCAGGCCACGCCACGGAATCTGCAGTGAGCCAGTCATGCTGCCAGTCTAGTGGAGATGGCGGCTGTCAGAGCAATGGGTGAGTTATGCAACGTCCTCGCTTTCCTTGTCAAGTATATAACTCAAATGTGTCAATTGCAGATGCAGCTCGCAGCTCGTGACGCAGAAGCCCAAGACGAAGCGTAAACCGTCGGCTGCAGCTCTCAAGCGACGCATGGCGAACCAGATCCCGGACGAGATCATGAAGGACCCGGAGCTGACCAAGTCTATCGAACAGGTTCGGTTGGCTGGTTGGCTGCACAGTGCTTTCTGTCGGTCGCTAACAATCTATGAACTACTCGCAATTATTTTGCATAGCTGCCGTGGAACTACAACTTCGAGATCCGCAAGACTGTGTGGCGTATTCGCCAGGCAGGAGCCAAGTGCGTGGCGCTGCAGTTCCCTGAAGGACTGCTGCTCTACGCCTGTGTCATCTCTGACATCATTGAGCGCTTTACAGGCGCCGACAGCATCATCCTTGGCGATGTACGTTTGTGTAGCTGTGACTTTGTGATGAGACGACGCACGAGTTGAGGATAGTTTCTGCTCTACAGGTTACCTATGGCGCTTGCTGCGTGGATGACCTGAGTGCACTCGCTCTTGGAGCCGACTTTATGGTGCACTACGGTCACAGCTGTCTGGTGCCCATTGATGTCACTTCGATCAAGATGTTGTACGTCTTCGTGGACATCGCGATCGACGTCGAACATGTATGTAGTGCAAGATACCCGACTAAGTGCCATAGCGGGTACTCACCAATTGTCGTTATCGCATTTGTTACAGCTTATCGATTGCATGAAGCTGACGTTTGCGCCGGATACCAAGGTTTGTGGTAACAACAGTGCCTTGCTTGGCGCACCCGTATCTCACTCTGTAGATGGACACTTTCATTCGTACAGCTTGCATTGATGGGGACAATCCAGTTTAGCAGCTCCATCCACCTCGTATCTTCAAGACTAAAGGAGTATTTTACCAGTATGGTCGTGCCGCAGATCAAGCCGCTGTCTCCGGGAGAAGTGCTGGGCTGTACCTCGCCCATCATTGAAGGAGTTGACGCTCTCGTGTTCATCGCCGATGGTCGCTTCCACCTCGAGGTTCCGCTTATCGTGACTGATGGTCATTTTGGTTCTCAATACTGACTTAATTGGTTTGTCTGCTCAGTCGGCTATGATCATGAACCCGAACCTGAAAGCGTACCGCTACGATCCATACCCAAAGATGCTCACGATTGAGAAGTACGACTTACCGCAAATGATGGAGATCCGTCGTGCTGCGATCGATCAGGCTAAGGGGGCGAAGAAGTTTGGCGTGGTGCTTGGAACGCTTGGCCACCAGGGGAACCCGCTGATCCTCGATCACGTGAAGCAGTTGCTTGAGCAGAGTGGCAAGGAGTATTTTGTGCTTCTGCTTTCAGAACTTTTCCCAGACAAGGTAAAAAGGCTTCATGGTGGTTAGTCTAAACATTTCATGACATCGACTCACAATGCATTACCTGCCACAACTAGCTTGCACGTTTCAAGGATGTCGACGCATGGATCCAGATTGCGTGTCCGCGACTATCGATCGACTGGGGCTACGCGTTCCCAAAGGTGAGTAAATATTCCAGCAACGGGTACTGTGTTGTGTGCGTATTGACAACGATGACGTACATTACTGATTGTTGTAGCCTTTGCTCACGGCGTATGAGGCAGAAGTGTGCTTGGAGAAAACACAGTGGAAGGAGGGGTCGTATCCTATGGACTTCTACGCCAAGGGAAGTGGTCCTTGGACGAACTATCATGATCGCAAGAAGAGTCAAACGGCTGCATGAGGGCTCAGGATTCGATGCATACAAGTGGCAGTACACGGATATAGGGATTCAGCTTGTTTTTTCGATCAATTGCATGTTTCTCTTTCTTCCGAGTTTTGTTTTGCTGTGCTATGATAATTGTCGAAGCCGTCATTAAGCCCATTGATGATCAGTTCTGGACGTGAGAGCGAGTTGTGCTAATGAGGGGTTCATCACAGCACAGTCAGGTACAGGAATTATTGTATACACACGGGGTGCGAACTACATTCATAACTCACCTGGGGCTGAGCACTTGCTCTGTCGGGGGACTGCTTAGGCCAGTAGAGGGCGATTTTATGGGGCTGCGTGGTGCATCTGGGTGGATTTTAAGGATCTCCCTGCTCAAGAAAAATCACACAAATGTTACATGGTGATCTCAGGAAATGACAGACGCCGAACTTACTCAAAGATCAGCTCCTTCAGTCGAGCCTCTGTGAGGTCCTCTTTTTCAAAGTCGAAGCTGAAAGAGTTGTCTGCAACAGGTTCGTCCTCCAAATTGTGCAATGACGCCAAATACGGGTGTTCCAGTGCTTCCTCAACGGAAACGCGTTTTTCTGGGTCAAACACTAGCATGCGCTGCAACAAGTCGACAGCTTCAGGCGTAGCTTTCGGGAACAATTTAGCAAACGGCACCCCAGGTCGCATGGGCTGGTTCTTCATGAATCGTTTCGCTCTCTCGCTGACAACAAAATGCAAGTCCTCTTCACAAGGAGTTCCAATCTTGTCACAGATGATCTGGAGTTGATGAATGTAATCGTCTCCTGGGAAAAGTGGAGTTCGACCGAGTAGTTCCGCAAAAATGCACCCTGTCGACCAGATATCAATCGCCTTGGTGTACTCTCTGGATGATAGCATGATTTCCGGAGCACGGTACCAGCGCGTGACAACGTACTCTGTGAGCTCCATGTTGTCTTCCTCGGGTGCAACGCCTCGCGACAGCCCGAAGTCGCACACTTTCAAGTCGCAATTCGAATTCAGCAACAGGTTGGAAGGCTTTAAATCTCGGTGAAGTACATTTGCCGAGTGGATATACTTGAGCGCTCTCAAAATCTGGTACAGGAAATACTGCACGTGGTCGTCCGTAAGAGGCTGCCTCGAGTAGATGATTCGGTGCAGATCAGTCTCCATAAGGTCTGCAATGATGTACACGTCTTCAAACTGAGCCAAGGATGGTGGTGGCAACAAGTCCACAATGGCGATCACATTTTCGTGATCAAAGTGTTGTAAGAGCTTAATCTCACGCAAGATGCGCTTGGCATCCACCAGGTCCTCGAAAGCCCTCGAGATTTTCTTAACGGCTACTTTCTCGCTTGTCTCGGCATTTTCTGCCGAACTACATGAAAATCACGGCGACAAAGGTCAGACAATTAGCGAAGAGCATTTTGGAGATCTGCATGATAGCTTACATGACCACGCCATAGGCACCACGACCAATGACCTTGATAAATTTGTACTTTTCGTCGATCTGGAAGTTCGTTCCTGCTACAACAAACGAGTACGTGCCCGGTCGAGAGGGGGCTGCAGCGACTGTTGTGGTTGAACTAGCCTTACGAGTAGAGCTCACTGCATCACTCGCACCAACTGGGGCCGACGTTTCAGAAGGACCGCTGCAATGCTTGTCGCTCGACGGTCCTTTCGCCGACAGGCTTGCTGAGGCTGATGGAGGCGGCGATCCGACCGATTTCAACGGAGAAGAGGAAGCAGGTCCACTTGGCGTATAGCTGGCCATGCTGGCTCACCTCTTCCAGTTCTCTTGTGCGAGCTACAGAGTTACAAACAGAAAACACGACTAAATATAAGCAACGAACACGTCGCCTCACCCATCGAGTTCGTAGTTGCCAAGACAGGATACGACCTCACCTTGTTCGCAGTGCGGCGTGACTTCGCACCGATGTTGTTCGCAAACTCCGTCTGGGGCTGTCAAACGCAGCGGCAGTGATCTCGTTGCGCTGCGATGACTTTCGTGGCTGTGGCTCCACACACGCGAGGGACGAAGGATCAGTGCCTTTCTCCCAGGCAACTCGTTGCGCTCAGAAGGAAACTCCAAACGGCCCTCGAAAGTCCATTGCGAAGAGCCTGCTGAAGCCAAAAGCAGCGCCCTCGCCTATTAATAACGGGCGAGTGCAGCAACGGACACGACCTCCCACCTCAAGGGTAAGCCTGTCACAGTGGGAAGGGCGGCTGCTGTCCGTTGGTGGTGGAGATCGATAAGAGCCCGACTAAGTCTAAGGACGGACTGGTTCATCCCTGCAAAGACCCGGGCTGAGCGCTACGATAGAGCCTTTTACTATGGGACCCAATGTCAGAGTGATGGTCACTTCAACTTGGAAGTTGCCTTTTCTTTTCCGCCAATCCGCGTTGTGGACGTAGAAGATTGGTTAAAAAAAGCATATACTTTCAACCAATCCCAAGGTCGCATTCGAGGGGGAGATCTTTCGGCGCACTGAGCCAAACGGTGGAGAAGGCGAAGAAGCATGGGCCAGGGCCAGAGCGGACTGCCGCGCCAGACGCGCGAGGAGGCCGCCAAGAAGAAGGAGGACGCGGCCAAGCAGAAGAAGAAGAAGTTCGAGCCGCGCGGAGGCGCCATGACGCGTAAGCGCCGCAAGAAAAAGGCCCCGCCGCCGCTGTGCGCATCCCGACCGTGTACCCGACGGCCAAGTGCAAGCTGCGCCTGCTCAAGATGGAGCGCATCAAGGACTTTCTGCTCATGGAGCAGGAGTTTATCCAGAACCAGGAGGTCATGAAGCCCAAGCAGGAGAAGGACGAGGAGGAGCGCTCCAAGGTGGACGATCTGCGTGGCACCCCCATGGGCGTCGGCACGCTCGAAGAGATGATCGACGACAATCACGCCATTGTGTCGTCCTCAGTGGGTCCCGAGTACTACGTGGGCGTCATGTCTTTTGTGAACCAGGATATGCTGGAGCCTGGCTGTTCCGTGCTGCTGCACAATAAGGTCATGTCGGTCGTGGGCATTCTGGCCGATGACACAGACCCCATGGTGAGTGTCATGAAGGTGGACAAGGCGCCGCTCGAGTCGTACGCTGATATCGGAGGGCTCGAGTCCCAGATTCAGGAGATCAAGGAGGCGGTGGAGCTGCCTCTCACGCACCCGGAGCTGTACGAGGGCATCGGTATCCGTCCGCCGAAGGGAGTCATCCTATACGGTGAACCCGGTACGGGCAAGACACTGCTGGCCAAGGCGGTGGCGAACCAGACGTCGGCTACGTTCCTGCGTATTGTCGGCTCGGAACTGATTCAGAAGTACTTGGGTGACGGCCCCAAGCTCGTGCGTGAGATGTTCCGCGTGGCTGATGACCACGCGCCGTCTATTGTCTTTATCGATGAAATTGATGCTGTCGGTAGCAAGCGTTACGACTCGAGCAGTGGCGGCACCCGTGAAATTCAGCGTACGATGCTGGAGCTGCTGAACCAGCTCGATGGTTTCGACGAACGCGGCGACGTGAAGGTGATCATGGCTACCAACGCCATTGAGAGTCTCGATCCTGCACTTATCCGTCCTGGCCGTATTGACAGAAAGGTTTGTGGCGCCAGACAACTCTCTTGACATGTTTGCTTGATGCTAAATATTGTTTTTGCATTTGAATACAGATTGAGTTCCCGCTGCCGGACATCAAGACAAAGCGCCGTATCTTCGGTATCCACACGGGTCGCATGAGCCTGGCAGACGACGTGGATTTGGAAGAGTTTGTGATGTCCAAGGATGAGCTTTCTGGTGCTGATATTAAGGCTGTGTGCACGGAGGCCGGCTTGCTCGCACTTCGCGAGCGCCGGATGCGCGTGACACAGACAGACTTCCGAAAGGCGAAGGAGAAAGCGCTTTACAAGAAGAAGGCCAACATCCCTGAAGGACTCTATCTATAATCGCGTAGAGAGTCGAACGACGGCTGAAGCGCCCCAGAACACCATGTTTCGGTATGATGGGGCTGCTCGAGAGGCAACCGGGATCGTTATCTTGTTGTTGCCGTTCGATAGGGTCTCAAGGAAATACCACATTGCAAGCTTTGTTTCTTCAACCGGTGTGAATTATTGGCACTAACACATTACTTTAGGATTTACTGCTACAACAGACAGAAGCGCTGTTCATCGGCCCGGCAGACTCGGTCGCAGCGACGAAATCCGTCCAGGAAGCCACGAAATAACTGCGAAACTGGATCTGGAGGATTTTATCGCGGCGGGGTCCTTGTGTGCCGCCGGTATGCGGAATGAGGAGCCTCGGAACAGCCCCCGCGACTTTTTTGCGGTGTTCGAGGATGCGCTGACAAGCTTGACGTCGAATCGGTTGGCCAAGTTCACGAGGTTGGCTCGCTGACTTTCCAGCAGCACGGCGCGGCATTTGCCGTCCGATGTCTCCATGGCCTTGCTGGTGATCGCGTCGTGGACGGAAAGCGCGCAGCTGGTCGGGTCGTCGAAGGCGTGGCGTCGCCAATTGTGGATGGCGTTGGCCCATTTGATCATGGTCTTGGAGGTGGCGGCGGCGAAGCAGTACATCTTTTCGCGCTTGCCGGTCGACACGAATGCGCCTGCCTGGTCGTTGCGCTTCACCTCGAGTGCATGCACTGCGAAGCGGTTTGGACAGAGGCCGGCATTGTCGCTGACGAGAGGCTGCACGCGGATGCGGTGCCTTGTGAGGCCAACGGACTCGCGTAGTACGCCGCCCGGCTGGTCGAAGCAGCGCAGCATGCCGTGCTCCAGCACGCAGTACTGCACCTGCGCGCTGCGGTCCTTGGAGAAGACGAGCAGGAAGCCTTCCATCTCACAAGTGAGCTCGTGCGATGACAGGCACAGGAGCGGCGGTTACCACGATGGAGACAGCCTTCTGAAGACAGGCAAAGCCCGAATGGCGCTTTCGATGCGGCGATGCTTGCGCCGCTCCGGCTGGCGCTGTTGCCCTCACACAACCTCGCTGCTGCGGTCTCTGTTGACACACCTCCGCATCTTTACATGGCTCTCTCTTTCCCAGCTGTCGCTGCATCGTCGCCTTGCGCGAGTCGCACGTTGCAGCGAGTCTGATTAGCGCAGCAGTACAGTGTAGGATAACATTGCAACGTTACACGCTAAAAAGCTGCTTGGACTCCGTGCATCAAGCGGAACCCACCACCTGACGAACAGAGAATCAGCGTCTCCACTACGGAAGCAACACAAATGCAGACCAACCAGCCTCGGACGGCATAAATACTGTGTTTTATCAGCGAGCGAAGCTTGCGGTGCGAACTAAACTATCATACTCCATCCTTCTCAACAGGCACCCCAGCTCGTAAAGCACTCCGTCCTGCTCCACCTTGCCCAAAGCCGTTCCTGTACAGTAGCTAGTCGACTCGATCACTGGTTCGACATCTGGTTGCGTAAATTGGCCTGCACCACAGCACAAGAACAGAATGCCAGCGTTAGTGTCTTGCAATCCGTCATCGCTCTTCAGGCGCACTACAGAACCAAACAGGGACCAGTGCGCTTCAACAGCTCAGACGAAGAGCAAGCTTGAGTCTGTTTGGCTAGACCAGGCACGTAACGTACGTACCGTGACCTTTTCAATTGGCGTCGAGGTGTTCGGACGGTCCGACGAGCGCGAGTGATAATTGTTGTAACCGTATGGCCTGTTTCCAGGCGGTGGCTGGGCTTCACCGTAGCCGCCATTGTACTGCTGAGGGTAAACCCCGGGGAAATTAGGATGAGGCGCTGGGTGGTTGACAGTGGGGTAGCCGCCCCATGCATTCCCGCCAACGTTGCTATTGTTGTAGTACTGACCGCCACCGTAGGCTCCTTGCGCGTTCATGGCCGGCGTGGTGGTATACTCCACCACACGCTCGGGGCCAGCACTGTCCGTTCCGACCTCACCTTGCTGCATGTCTCCACTCCACGGGCCTGGTAAATGCTGCATTGGCTGCTGGTTGAATCCACCCCAGTTAGAAGGCACATTTGCCCGTTCATATTCGCGATAGCCTCCACCAACGTCAAATTCCTGATTGGGGGGAGTTCGGCGACCTCGTCGCATCCGGTTAGGTACCGAAGAACGCTGCTGCCGAGGGTCCGCATTACCCCTTGCACCTCGCGCTGGGTCATTGCGTAGTGGCGTTGCTGGCCCATACGTAGAAGACTCGGCAATTATCGGCTGGCCCTTTAAAGAGCTGTTGTACATTTCCGCGACTTCGTAATACTGCCGGGCTGTGCGCTCGTGCAGCATAGCTAGCAATTGCTGAGCTCCTAGCTGTTTGGCGATTTTCTTGGTCGAAGCAACACCCTGCAGAAAAGGACCTGTTAATACAGCTCGATCACAAAGATTCACACTTCCCTCCTACCTCTGCAACCGTGCTACCGGCAGTCACGATCGTCTTGAAGAGCTTCACGCCTTCGCCTTCTACTGGCACCGTATTGTAGTTAATGGACACGCCGCGATTCCGGTTCTGATACTCTTGAAGAACTTGGGCAGGTGTCTTGATCGAGAGTTCCATGCATGCCTACACAGAACTCATCGGTGTTATGGCACTGTTTTTATGTAATCCACCAAAGATACGTTCGTGCATGCACGAGCGCCTGCCTGCCTACCTGGAGAACACGTGGATCTCCGATGGAGAGCGTCTTGAATTCGTCCAAGCTCTAAGTAAAACAAAAATACATGTACAGGAGATTCAGTCTTTAGTCTCGGCAATAGCATCTCAAGTAGATAAGAGCAGCAACATGAAGTACCCACCATCGACTGCTGTTTCCCACTTGCCGATCCCTTGTCTTGGGTCACTCGTTGCTCCTTGATCACGTTGTCCAGCTTGCGCTTCTTGGCTTGAGCCTGCCACCATAGAAGCAGAAACACCTCGCTCAGTCTCACCGCCAAACCTACAGACCCAACAGAGGAGCTGCCTCCCTGTTCGAAAGCACTAACACCCTTCCTTACGCTACTCGGTTCTTGGCAAGTCAGCGCCGGCGACGCTATTCCTGCCACCTCCGCTGCACCCAAACTCTCCTTCCGCCTCCGTGCAGCAGCGTCCGAAGTCGGTGCGAAAATGCTCAGCGGCGGTACGTGCTGCTTGACAAGGCGGTGCAGTTCAGGCTGCGACAGCGCGCCATCTCCGCCCACGTCCAGCGGATACGGTCTCGTCCAGCAGACAACGCCCAGTCCGTCGTGTACGTAGCATGGCAGGCCAGAGCCGTGGATAATTCGCTGCCAGCCTGGAGGCAGTGACGCATCCGCGGACGAGGATACGCCGCCGCTGTTGTTATTGTTGTTATTGCTGCTTCTGTTGCTGTTGTTCCCGTCGGTGGCATCCGCTACCACTGCCGCCGAGCTGAGCTGCATGAGGCCGGCAGCAGACGCGAAGCTGTCCAGGTGCTCGGCGCTTGGGCCCCCCATGACGCGCGAGACAACCGCCACCTTGGACGTCCCCGCCATTTCTCTTGTGTTTAGTGCGGTTGCCGCCAGCAATGAAAGCACCGTTTTGAAATGCTCTAACCCCGCTTTTTAACCAATCCTAAAGCGAAGATTTGGGTTTTAACCAATTGAATGGCTCGTTGAAGCGAATTTTGGCGAATCGCAGCCTGCCAAGCACTCATACTAAACCACATAAACATGAAAAATAAATAGCTTTTCTATTGCTTGAGCCCGCGTGAGCAATCCAAACTTCAGCTTCAGCACCAAGCAGAAGCCTAGTTTGACGGATGATGACATCGATCACCGAGTGCTTGCTGTTGCTACCAGCGGCGGCTCCAATTCATCACTCGAACTCTCGCTACTATCGCTGCCGTCGGGGAGTTCCTGCCGTGCTAAACACAGTCGCTCGAGACGCTGCTCCAAAGCCGTTCGGCTTCGCCCCAAGCGGCGAAGGACCTCCTCGCTGGTGCGTTCGCAGCAAGGTTCGTCGCTCTCCTCCCGCAGCGTATCGTCATCCGTCGCAGGGTCCAGTGTGTCGCGAGATGCCTCGGCACCCTCGCCCTCCAGAACGGAGCAGCCATTCTTCTCGCAGACGAGTTTCGCTGCCTGTTTGGCGATTCTCACGTTCAATGCGCGATTCTTGCGGCGCAACTCCTGGTTGTCCTTCTTGACCTGCTCTAGGTACTTGATCTTGCGCTGCGGGTTACTGCTGCAGGCTAGCTTTACATTTTCGGCATCCGCTCGCTCCGCATCGGCGATAGCTTCGTCGCGCTGGATTTTCATGGTGTCTCGTTCAATCTCATAAGTTTCTACGAGCGTCCTGAGGGTTCGGATACTATCCCATAGCTCATGCAACTTGTGCTGACACCGCTCGTGGTTCTTCAGGACCGCCAGGTCCTCCTTCATCATCAGTTGAAACGCTGACGGCTCTCCAAATATCGCAGTAGTCAAGCGGGAAATGCCTTCATCGACAGTCTCATTGCTCTCGTCAGCTTTCGATGTATGATCAGGCCTTAATTCCATCGCCCCACTATCGCCACCACACTGAAGCAGAGTGCCCTCCGCTGAGTTGAACACTGCCTGGGCCTGAAGGCGCGCGTTTTCCACTTCTAACCTGCGCACGGTATCCTGAAGGTGTTGATTTTCAACTTTAGCATATTCCAGCTGCTCTTCCAGCGACTTCACGTGTGCGAGCAGCGTGACCATCGATATGGGGCCGACATCCTCGCTTGAACTCGCAATTTCCACCTTCTGACCATTCGTATCATCCGCAGCTTCGCAAATCAGCATCTCACCGCTGCCCCGTGAGTCCGAACCCCGATTACTCTTATGAGGTGCTGGTGCCCGTCCGTCTCCTTCCGTGACTTCTGTCTCATGATTCAGTTTCTGAACTCGAAGTCTTCGGTCCTCCTGTGGTGCTGCTTCCTGCACCAGTCGCTGCAGTCCTTGCAGACGCTGCTGCATGCTGCGCACGAGCGTCTGCATCTGTAGCGACTGTACGGCCGTCTTCGAGCTGTTCTCGACTATAATTGATCCCTCCGGCTCCTCATCGTCTTCTTGGTCTTCAGCGACTTCCACGTCGTCCTCCCACTGCGTCTCGCTGGCCACTGAGCTGTCAAAAGAACTTGCGAAGCTGGCCGTCCGTTCCCACGACTTGCGCTGTTTGACGACGTCACTGGCGCAGCTCTCGGCGGGGGACGCAGTGGCACTGCTACTGGGCGTGTCCACGTACTCCTCGGGGACGATCTTGAGCGCCGAGGGCGGCACGTTGGACGGCGACTCGGGCCTCGGCGTCTCCATCGCTTCAAGCGTTCTTTGTATGTCTGGACTGGCTCGAGATTTTTATGCTCGTGTTTACGGCTAAAGTTGTAATTCGGGGTCTAAAAACGAGGCGAGGCAACTTCAACGTGTCCGACAAGATGCCTGCATATCCGCATCGCTGGAAATGGCGCCACGTTCCGAGCTATATGCATGCCTCAGCAGCGCGAACTCCTCGGATGAAATCGTTACCTTGATTGGCAGAGGTAAGTTGGTACCGTGGCTGCACGAAAGCGTGAATGCGAGCTTCGCAGCGAAGCGCAGTAGAGAGATCGGTTGGACGTGCGGACGCTGAAAGTGTAGCAAGGACGAGATCTCCACCTTGGCCGGCGTTGCATGCTACGCGCGATTCGTTGCCTGCTCGCACTGGTCCATATTCGAAGAAGGCTGCGGAGGTCACCAGTCGCTTAAATAGTAGCGAGTCGCTGCAAATAAGGTGGTAAATGGCGGCCCGCCACCGAACGGTAGGGACTCCCTACTAGGGAGGTGTACCCGTCCGTTTGCAGAGACTGAGCCGAAATCGAAGCGCGTCGCATTGAAGATTTGTGTCAAACCGGATGCCACTCACTGCTGGCGATGTCGGAGTCATTGCTGCTGGGCGTTGGCAAGCCTGCCCCAAGCACCGCACTCGCGTCGAGCTTCGAGTGGAGGTGTCGCTGCGAGAGAGGCACGACGTCGGCCGTTTGTCGGCCGCGCGCATTTCTGGCATCGACGCCCTAGCCCCAGCCATCGTGTGGCCGCCCGAGTTCTTCTCCACGTGCGCGCGAAGGCGCCGGCGAGCTCTTCCTTGGTCGGCCGCATTGGATAGCAGTCTGCCGGCAGCGCCATCGCGCTGATCGCGGGCGTGATGGGCGCTGTGGTTGGCGCGTGACCGACCAGCGCGCTTGAACTTGCCGACATACATTGGCCAAATGGATTTTGGTCGCTTCGAGCTTTTAGCTGGCTGGTGGGGCAAAAACTGTACTCCATACAAAGGCCAAGTGCCGCTCCGGAACCCTACATTGCCCAAGAGAAACTGCAGGGCCGCGATTGAGCGCAGCCGTAGGTCGAGCGAGCGCACTTCGCAATCGTTACGATCGAGGAACGCCCTGCAGCTCTTTCCAGCCAGCCAGCCCGTAGCCACCGCAATCCCGCCGCCATGATCGAGTCCGAAGTGGCCGAGACGCTCATGAGCCTGTCGGCGCCCGACGACCGCAAGTTCGCCGACAATCCGCTGTACGCGTCCGAGCCGCCCTCGTCCTGGCAGGCCGGCAAGAAGCGCGCCTTCGCGGCCTTCGACGCCGGCGCACCCAGCTCGCTGCCCTCGTCCAGCTTCCTGCAGCCGCGCGCCGAGTCCTACAGCTCGCCGCTCTCTCTGCTGCAGCACAAGTTCCAGGGCCGCCCGCTCACGTCCATGATCCCCGGCCGCGAGGACGCCGACAGCAGCAGCAGCGACGTGGATATGGACTCGAGCGAGGCTAGCGACGAGGCCCCCGAGCGCCACGCCTGGTCCGCCTACCGCTCGCCCTTTGACGGGCTCGTTGCTGCAGCGACTTCCAACCAGGACGACAACGACAGCTACGCGTCGTCTTCTTCCAACAGCAGACCCATCTCGATCCCCATGCGCGGGGGAAACCACAGCAGCAACAGCAGTTCGATGCGATATCGCGAGCCGTCGTCTTCGTTTGACCGCACGTACTCCTCATCGTACGGCAAGAAGCACAAGGGCAGCAGCCTGTCGCGCGTGCAGGAGGATGAGTCGTTCCTCGGCCGGGACTGCAGCCCCACGGGCGTCGAGGACGATGGCACGTGGTATGACAGCGACTACAAGCAGCGCGTGCGTCTGGCGTCCGTGTGCTCGTCCGAAGGGAGCGAGTACGGCGGACTGGGCCGCCAGCACCTGGAGGAGTTCATCCGCATGGAGATCTCAGCAGCCAACGAGAGCGAGCAGCACCGAGAAGGCTCCTCGCCAGCGTCCGAAGGCAGGTACATTGGCAGCTACTCCCCGGAGGCCCGGAGAAAACGCATCGAGCGCTTCCTCGAGAAGCGCAAGCGCCGCGTCTGGGCCAAGAAGGTGGACTACGACGTGCGCAAGAACTTTGCCAACTCGCGCTTGCGCGTCAAGGGCCGCTTCGTCAAGAAGGAGGACGAGGAGCTGCTGTGCCAGCTCCTGAGCTACACGTGAGGACGAGGCCAGGCCTCTGTGTGGCGTACTGTTCTTCGTTGCTTTGCTTTCCCGCCCGTTTAAAGTGTAGTTGTATAGAGGAGGCATTGGGACCGACCCAACTGCATGTACGTAGCTCGATGCGAGCACTAACCACCTTAGCATTAGCATTAGCATTATCAATCGACAAAAAAGAATTCCCCTTCCGGCGTCACCTTCCTACTGTCGGGCCTCTGCGAGCCAGCAGATCCTGGGTGATGGGCGGACCGGCACGTGGCCGACGCGGTCCATTGCGGATACCAAGCCCCGAGGAATCCTTGCAAGGACCATTGGTCGTGGGCATTTACATGTATGGCTGGGCAACGCCATGGCAGCGGCATCGCGCTCGACGTCGCATGAGGTGCGCTCTCCCCTGCCCTAGTTGAAGCCTAAACATGTAGCGCCTTGGCGTTGCAGGCTGGAAGCAATCCACCAGCAAGCGCTGGTAGAGAATGCATTGCCATTGTTTCCATGACGGCAGAGCGCACTACCGTCGGAAATCACGGCTTGTATATACCGGTACTCTAACTTCGCGCAATGCTCGCTCGACTCACGTCTCGCTGTCTTTTGAAAGGGTTCACCAAAAACCTTGCAGCAACTTCCCGCTTATGTTGCGCTACCACAATCAACGAGCTAACTCGAGCCAAGATGGCGCCGCTCGTCGCGCTGCTGCTGTGCCTTCTCTCGCTGCTGCGCGGCGGCCTCGCCGTCTTCACGGAGCGACTGACGCTGCGTCCGCTGCCAGCCATCAACCAGGTGCTCGGCCGCTTCGAGTTCTCCGTTGACGAGGACGCGCGCGCCGAGGTCTTCCCCAACGTCCTGCGCCAGATCCTCGAGAAACACGACGCCGAGTCGCTGCATCTCACCTTCTCCGTGGGTCGGTACGCCGACTGGCGCTACGGACCTGCACAGAGCTTTAACGGGTCCGGGATCGCCCACGCGCCCTTCGGGACGAGGCTTCAGGTGGCGCTACGAGGCGACGAAGACGCCCAGCAGCGCTGGCGAGGCATCACGGCCGAGCTGGGCGGCATCTTCTCGGCGTCGCTGAACCAGATGGACGAGACGGTCGTGACGGGACTGATGCCGACGTCCACGCCGCAGGAGCTAGGTGCCTTCCCGACGACGAACGTTAACCCCACTCTCGTGTTCCTACACGGATCGTTAGCGCGCGAGGAGCTCTGCACGGAGAATTTGACGCCCTGGCTTAAGATGCTACCGTGTCGAGCTGTTGCAGGGCTTGGTGCTCTCATTGACCCCATCAACGCGTTGTCGGGAGAGTATTTGTCGCTTTCGCTTTTTGCTGGAAGGTCGTCCGACGGCCATTGGACTCTTCGGCAACACTTGACGACGGTGCAGAGTCCTAGCAAGCACAATAATGCGCGCTGGAGTTTGGGCTCACTATTTTTCGTGAACGACCAGCCGAGCGATATTGCAGCGTGTCCGCTAGCCACAGAGAGCGTTATTTACACCGAGGAGAAGAAGTTGGGAACGGTGGTCAGCGATCTTCGCGAAAAACTCGTGGCCCTTGCAACCCCGTGGTTTCAAGATTGGAAAACGGCGGCCGAAGAAGCTTCCACGGCAGTCAGCTACAAGGCGCAGGAGGATATGGTGTCAGCACATCGTTTTGTCACTGGATACGGCCAAGTAAGGGGCGGCATTGCATTTCAGCTCAAGAACAATCACCCGACGTGCGGCATGCATGTGACTTATCACGATGTCATCCCGTGGTATCTTCGTGTGTATTTCCACACCTTTCGAGCTGCAGTCGGCGGCAGCGAGCCGAAAGCGCGCGAGTTGATTCAAGCATTTAGTTTTGTGCCGGCGGAACTGCGTGGGCGACCTAACCAGTTACGCCTTGAGGCTTTTCTGCCTGCAAACACAACGCTGGTCTTCTCACTTCAGATGGAAAAAGCGTTCTTGCGTTTGTCGGAACACCCTCCTGATGCAAACCGAGGGTTTGATATTGCCTCGGGTGTAGCAACATTCGCCGTACTGGATAACGCTCGGGAAGCGTCGACCTGTGGTAAGGATTCCGTGGCTCGATCGTTTACAACAACATTGTTCACGGAGCCACTACTCGTGCCGCTGCCAACCCCTGACTTCAGCATGCCGTACAATGTGATCACAATGACCTCAACAGTTGTCGCCTTTTTCGTAGGCACAATGCTGAATGCACTCCTTCGCAAGGCACCTCGCTTAAAGCAAATGATCACGAGCACTCCAGACGCAGCTAAGTAAAAACAAACACGCGATTTACGATCTTAAATATACGCGATGTCGCTCACGTATGTTATCTATCTTCTTGACGATCGGATCTATCAGCATTGTTCGTGCTGGTCCATTTGTATGAGCACAACAACTTACACGACGCTCTTGAATACTGGCTTGTGTGAGGCTGCCGCGGTCGTTTGTTGTTTGCCGTTGCTGGCGTTGCGCCAGTTGGAATGGGCTGTGATGGTTGCCGCGTAGTTTCGACCAGACTCAAAAGCTCCGCATGTGAGGCAGAAGAAAGCCCAAACACTCCACAGCAGCACGATTCGAAATCCAATGCGGTAGGTGCAAGCAGCATTGCAGGACCCAACACTTCCAACGCCACTCGCGTCTGCATCCGCTTCTGCGCTGGGGTCAATGATGAAGTTCATGATCAGGCCAGGAACGTAGTTCGAAGCCGCATACCCGAACAGGTTGTAGCTGGCGTAGGCTACCGACGAGGCCAGCGGCCGTAGTCGCGGTGGTGCTGCTGAGATGACGATACCTGAGCAGGCTGGGAGAATGCTACCTCCGCAGAACAGCATGAGCCAGAGGAAGACCGCGATGTAGAATGTGTTGTGCACGTAGGACACAGGGATGGCCGCCAAGCAGGCGGCACCACCGAGAACCACGCAAACACGGAGCGCTTGCATTTGGTGATACGGGCCAGAGTAGCCGCCGAACTGATCAATTAGCCAGCCGCCGAAAAACACGCCCATTATTGGTCCTGTGCCACTCACAAGTAGATACGAGAGATGGATCTCGTACATCGAGTCCTTCGTGTTGGTCTCCAAGTACAGTGTCGTCCAGAACTGGACACCCGCGACGACGAAGAATAATCCGGAGAGCCCCATGACAATAAAGACGTACACCTTGTGGTGTAGCAATAGCCACAGGTTGCTCCACCTCGAATCATGTTCCTCCTGTTCGTGTGACTCCAATGTTC
This sequence comes from Phytophthora sansomeana, assembly GCA_032158285.1. Taxonomy (NCBI): domain Eukaryota; phylum Oomycota; class Peronosporomycetes; order Peronosporales; family Peronosporaceae; genus Phytophthora; species Phytophthora sansomeana. Next base: position 576,538 of record JAPDHH010000193.1, read on the forward strand.
GAAGGCCGTAGCCGTCAGATCCGTTGCTGTCTCCCGGGTGGCTCATAAGCACGCATTCGTCGTCATACGTCGAAGGCATGCTTTGCTCGACACTAGTATCCTCATCCTCGTCAGCGTCCACGATAACGATGGAGCGGCGACGAGTCGAGCGGAGTCGAATGTGTTCCCGCGGCACGAAAAATATCAAGATAGACAGCGGAAGAATGAGCACGAACTGGGTCAAGAACGGCCATCGCCAGCAGTAGATCCCGTGGCATAGCCTCATGGAGGCGTCGTCCGCGTCGGCTACGAGGTCGGTGTTCGCATTAATCCCCAACAATGCAGTGTGTAATGACGTCGCAACTTCCTCTGGCCCTTGTGATGCTAACCAGATAGTGACCGATCCAGCAAAGTAGCCCAGCGTGGTACCGACAGGCACAGCACCTTGCAGGTAGCTCATCCAGGTGCCGCGCTTGGCCTTGGGGGCGTAGTCGTGTACCCACAGGGGCGAATACACGCAGCTGAAAGCTTGGGTAAGTCCGACGAATCCGCGCAGTGCAATAAGCAACGACTTGGAGTACCAGTCCGAAGTGGGCGCGCATGCAAGGCCCAGTACCGCGATGTTGTTGACCACGAGCGAGACCCCGAGCAGCTGACGCGGATCGAAGCGGCGGAAGAGCGTGCTGCACCAGGGCGAGGCCAACGAGATGGAGATGTACACGATGGCGCCTAGCAGTCCCTGCTCCTGTGGGCTGAGCCGGAACGTGAGCGTGAATTGCTGCAGCAGCGACGGCACGGCGCCGGCCTCGAGGTACATGAACACTTGAGTCAGTACGAGGAATTTGAAGAGGTACTCGGACGAGTCTCGGCGTGGCGGAGGCAGCAGAGGCGACGTAGGTGGAGAGTCCATGGCCCCGTAGCCGGCAGAGCTCGAGTGGACGCGAGACAAGGCGGTGGCGGCCATGGCGACGGCGCTGGAAGGGAGAGTCCCGAATGGAGGTCTCAACAGTATCTGATACTACTGACACGGCCCCGAGCCAATCAAGAGCTGCTTCAGTTTTTGGCATTCTTCCTAACGTTTTTTTACAGTACGGTGTAGCCATCTGGTTCGTCGACTTGCATTAGTTTTGCTGCATTCGCTTGCTGTTCCTTCTCGCTGTAACTGGAGGACTACTACTGGTAACCTTAGCCTACGATTGCCTTGGCGCAACTCTGTTAGGCGGGACCACGCTCAACGAGCCGCCTCACTTGTGGTGAGGACACACGAAGACGTCTTATTTGTGCAGCAACACGTGCAGGAGCGTTTCGCTTGCTTTACTGCTGGTCCACTGAGTCAACGCTCCTTCAGTCTGCAATTTCGGTCGAGTATTCACTGTCCGCCAGGAAAGCACCAGGTCTTCAATGCATCAACTCAAGTGTTATGGCTGGAGTCGTGTGTTACTGCACCACTCCGTCGACGCGACCAGGGCGTTTCCACAGTCATAGTCGGGGGCTTTGCAGCACAACCTCGCGTGGATGCAGCCAGCGAGCAGGATAGGCGCCACCTTTCTTGCTGCTATTCAGCGTCGCATGCAGATCCCGCACCTTTCAGCATGCACACAGTTGTGCCAACCCTACCTTGTTGAACAAGGGGTTCATTGGTCGAGTCAACCAGAACGGCACAACTCCCTCCCTTGTCGTTCACATGAAGCGCCAACGCCAGCGTTGTTGTTGTTGGCGAGAGGAAGCAGCCCTGTCGACAAGAAGCGACTTCATGTAGCTTAGCAAGGTGAAGACCAACAGTGCGGCGCACGACCAGAGTCCCATTTATCTATTATTCTACTCTACAGCTCATGAAACATTACGCATGGGGCGATGGCGGTTTGCGTCGGCAGGTCTCGAGTCGCTTTGCAGTCGGTTAGTCGCTGGTCAATCAGTGCTTGGCGGAGCGCATGACGCGGGCCTCGCGCTGACACGCATTGGCTAGACGCGCCTGTGCGCGTTGGCGCTGGAAGAGGATCCAGTCCTGAGTCTCCAGCTCGTCCTCCGTGTCTTCGTCGTCGCTGCCGGCGTCGTTCTCGTCCACGAGTCCGCAGGCGTAGAAGTCCCAGAGCCGGTTGGCGGGCGTCGCGCCCTGGCCGGCGGTGGCGGTGGTCGCCGCCACCTGCTGCTGCAGCGCGCCCAGTCCTTTGGTCGACATGCAAAAGTCGCTGGGAGGGAGGTGTCGACCGCAGCCGCTCGAGCCTGGCGCGCGCGGAGTCGATGCGGCACCACGAGGAGAAATCTGAAACTGGCGGCGTCGGCGCGAGATCAAGTTGGCGTCCGTTTGAGAGTCGAACCGCATGTATAAGTGGGCCCATCTCTCCGAGCCATTCGTGCCCTGTGACAAACTGTCTTTCGGCGACGCGAAACGCGGCAACCTGCACCACCGCCGCCAAGTCTCACCAAGATGCTGTAGTTATACTTTTGCTGCGGGCGTCGTCTGCTTGGTCCAGCGCTCGTGTGATGCGGACGAAAGTTTGGTGCATCGCGGGGAAAATTCGGCTCGCGGGGCGACAACAATGTGAATTATTTAGAGCCCGCATCTAGACGAAGAGCAGGTTGTACGAGTCGTCCACGACCACGAGCGCCTCGCGGATGCCGCCAGTGGCCGGCGGCGTCTCCGTTTGCTGGCCCTTGCCGCGCTTGCCCTTGCTCATCTTGCGCTGGACGCTGTCGACGAGCTCGCGGGCGTCCTTGGCGAGCTGCTGATTGCGCGTGATCTTGACGTCCACGAACTGCCTGCTGTCCAGGTCCAGCGCCATCGAGATAGGGCGCCTCGCGCTGCTGCTGTCGGTGCTGCTCTCGCGCTGTCCCAGCGGCTCCTCGTCGTAGAAATACTGCTCAGCGTCCAGCACGCGGGTGCGCTCGGCGCCCGTCTCGTCGAGCTGAACCAGCTCCTCCATGTGCTGTTGCGCGGCGGGGTCTGCTGTCGCTGCGTCGACCTCGTAGCGCAGCTCGCTATCGCAGAAGACGCAGCAGCGCGCGCCGTTGTACTCGATCCTGCCGCACCGCAGACAGTTGATGACGAGCGCGTTATTCAGCAGCGCCGCCGTCGACGCGCCCTTCTTGCTCTTCTTGCTCGGTTTGAGACGCGAATTCACTGCTGAGGGTCGAGGCACCAGCCCCACTTTCTCTCTTGCTGCTGCTTGTTCCGTCGAAGCCTTGGGCGAGAACAGCCGCGTGCCAATGTGCTCCGCCCGGGCGGCCGGGATGCCCAGCAGCTCAATGAGGTAGCTGGACACCTCCTGCTTGGAGTGGAACGTGCTGGTGATGTAGGCGACAATCTCGCCCACCTCCGCGAAGCCCAGGGCGCTCACCAGTTCGCTCTTGAGCCACGTCGTCGTCTCGGCGTCAATCATCCTTGGCTACAATGTACATGTATTTGTGTGTGCATGTGTATCCCGGTGCACTAAACTGAGCACATACGGTACGCCTCACGCTAGACATGGCTACAAATCGGCAGTGACAGCGTCCGCCATGTCGTTCCTGCTGGGTGACGACTACGCGAGCAGCAGCGAGAGCGAGAGCGATGAAGAGGACGTCGTGACAACGCAAGTAGCCAAAGAGAAGGCGGAAGATGATGAGGAGGAGCTCCCCGCGCAGCTCCTGCCGTCGGCCGACAGCGTCTTGTCCAGCGTATCGGCGTCCACCGCCTCGTTCCTCGCGCCCAGAACTGGGAGATCGAAGCAGCAGAGCGAAGTCGCGTCTTTCGACCTGCTGAAGGAACAGGAGACGCAGTGTCGTGAGCAGGAGCAGGAGGAGGAGCGAAAGGATACCGACGATGTTGCACAAACGCCCAAAAGCGACCGGAAGCGACCTCCACCGCCGATACGGGAGCAGGCCGCCAAGCGCGACAAGAAAGACGCCAAAGAGAAGGTCAAGAACCAACGAGTGAAGGGCCAAGCAGGCATCGGCTCGGACTTTCGCGGCTGGAAGTCCGAGACGGAGATGGCCCTACGACAACAGTTCGACTAGATGCAGCAGACCGCCGCCATATACACAGCTTTTGGGTCCTGCTCAACACAGATACATATACGCACAGCTTCTTGTCCTTGGTGCTGCTGCGCTAGCTAATTGATCGCTGTGAACCGTCGCGCGATCTTTTCCAGCGAATCCGACCGCGACGCTTTGACATTCATTTCGGATTCGCATCAAGCCATGGAGTTCTTCGCGCGGCTGGGCAGTCTCGTGCTCGGAGAGCCTGAGGAGGAGACGGAGGAGGAGCAACAATTGCGCCGCCGCAATCGTGCCAAGCGCCAACTGCAGGCCAAGAGCCAACGCGGCATCATTCTCGAAGATCTCGAGAGCGCTGTGCGTGGTCTTCAGCTCTTCATGGAAGCCAAGAGAGGTGGCAGCAACAATGGCCCCACAATTCGTTGCAGTAGCTCCATAGACGAGGCCAGCGATGCTTCGACGCCCACCAGTGACAACAACGACAGCCCCAAGGCAGCTATGATGGAGAGCACGGACGACGCTCGAGAGCTGCTACTGAACGACGAGCAGGCGGTAGTCAACTTGCTCTGCACGCAGCTAGATCGCTGTATCTGTCATGGGCTTCGTCTACTAGAGGCGGACGACTCGGGCACCGGAGCTACTGTCAAATTCTTTGGTGTTGTCAAGTGGACGTGCACTCGCATGGAAGCGATCCGCCAGAAGCAAATGGTGGAGGCCATGCACCGCGCTGCTACAAAAGGAGCAGCATCTTCTTCCAACAACAAGGTCTGTGAGGTTGTGACTTCCAGTGTTGAGGCGGATCTACCTCGACATGTACGTGGGCTAGTGGGCGCTGTGCGCTCCTCTAATGGGCTTACGAATGTGCACACCGATGAAGGCAAAGCAAGAGCATTCATTCGCCAAGCACTCAACACACACGTGCTGCAATCCAGCCTTAGTATGGTGTTATCCGAGACCAATCTTGACCTGCTGGCTTCGTACTACACCGAGTTCGCCCTTTTCCGCCAGCGTGACGAAGTGAAGATGTTCCTGAATCTTCTGTCGGGGCTGGACAACCTCCCCTTTGCGTTCCTCATCGACGACCCGCGTCTAGATCTGGCCCCGGAGACGCTGCCATTTTCTCGTCCTCTACCTCGGCCAAAGGCACGCAAAATTAAGAAGAACGCACCCAAACTCATCGATCCAGAAGATATGGTGAGTGGCCGTGTTCGTCTTTGCCAAGCAGACGACGAGACGGAGTTGCTCGCAGAGAAGCTTGTGTCACACCATGAGTTACGATTGGCGTTCAATACCCGCAAAGGTGGCAACCCGCTGTCCGAGACACTGAGGCAAGCTGCGTCCTCACAGAAGATGGAAGATGCAGCTACTGCAGTCCTCCGTCTCTTGGAACTCGGTTACCCTGAGTACGATGTTTTCGGCAGCGAGTTGCTTGACGTGCTGTGCAACCCATTCCTGAGCGGCATGGCGCGTTTTGAGACGGCGTTGGGACTTCCTGATGTGGCAGAAGCCTGCTTTTGCTACCTGTACGAACACGTGGATTCGCCGGGTCTCTTTCAAGCACATTTGCAAGCGGACCATGTTATGGAGCTGCGCGATACAATTGAAGAACTTGGCGGGTTTCACCGTAAGATGGCGGTGGATCCTCATGAAGTTGTGGCTATTCTGCTTCAATACCTTTGGGAACTGCCTGATCCTATTCTGACGGAAGAGCGCTTGGACAGACTTTTAGTTTGCGCTGGTCGACCTGGAAGCGGGATGACCGACGAAGAGTGTAAGGCGCTTCTTGTTGTACTCGTGAACGATCTCCCGTGGTACTGTAAGCCTATACTCGAGAGGTTATGTCATTGGGTGTCAGTGGCATTGCAACCCCGGCATGCTGAGAAGAATGGTCTAACAGTTTATGCGATAGCAAACTGTTTAGCTCCACTTCTCCTCCGCGGAAGGCACGGGGAGCGCTTTCATGAGTTTGAAGACTCAAGGTATCGCAAGTACCCGGTTGGATACCAGCACAGGACTTCCGTCCGCTCGCGCTTGATGCCCGATGAAGACGATTACTTGACGACATTTCCGGGCAATAGCATGAGTGAAGCTCGGGAAGTTCGCCACAAAACTCGTGACGCTGAAGAGGCTGTTCAAGTGATGGCAATGCTTTTGAAAGAGCAAGAGTACGTCCTCCATGACTTCCGAGCGGAGCTGTGCTCACGCCGGTCCAAGTTGCGTGATAAGGTGACACGCTTGGAAACTCTTCGCTTCCGAATGGAGGAGCCACTGGACATGACGAATGCCGTGCACGTCGCCCTTCTCAAGCGACTCTGGGATGCGCTTTTGGTCCCTGAAGACTCGATGATGGACGAAAGTGATTCTGTTCTGTCAGCTTCCAGTAACAGCGAAAGTGAAATTGGCGGCGTTGATGTGAATGCGATGCTTGCGTCGCCACGCTGGAAGTGCAGTGGATTCCATACTGAGAACCCGCTTGGTGGCTTCCGAGGTGGAGGTGTGCTCGCGCTTGAGTGCTTGGTTTTCTTTGTGGAAGAGTATCCGGAGAAAGCGCGTGCAATGATGGAACGGAATGCGGTTGCTGGTGGCAATCGTTACCCGTTCCCGGTGGCAAGCATTAATGTCATGCGCATGATGATGCACTTGTTGATGTTGGACGAGGCCCCGGATGTGTGCACGAAGCTGGTTCTACACTCTGTCGAGACTGACGGCGACACATCTCCGGCTATCGTTATGAAGCTGCGCGTAGCTGAGCGCGTAAGCCGCACGCCTTTTTGGCGCGTGTTCGATGACCCTAAGGCATTCTTCAAGTTGCACGCGATGGCTTTCATGCTGTTAGACCTGCATTGGGTGCATTCCGGAGCCACGCAAATGGGATTCCAGCCTGTGTTGGATGCTACGAGACGCCAAATGGGTTGGCTACTCGAGCAGGCTCCAATCTCTGTTGAAGAGATGTGGACGACATGGATGAAGGTGCGTGAGCTGGACGCGTCTAAGTTTGCTGGGTCTGCAGGCTTTGATTCCAGCAGCGTAGCGTCGCCAACCTCCTCATCGACATCATCTGCACTGGAGAACGAGCAAGTGGCTCAGCAAATGGCTCACACCATGAAAGCGAAGCTGGAGGACGAAGCGGAGCAACCGCAGGACGAGATGAAGGCTCCTACACCTGCGGCTGGATAGTGAACTCGCACAGTTCTCGCGTACTTGGAGCTTGACAAAGACAAAATGCATCTATTTTTTTCTCGTGTTAGCTACAGTTAGTGTACTCGGGTGTACGGGTGAACGTTCCTACAGACCCGTGGCAGGTGTGTCGTATTTCATAAAGATGGACTTGCCGTCTCGCGAGATGGACTTGCCTCCAGGGTGGCGGTCGCACCAACCCCCACCATTGCGTGCCTTCCAAAAGCAAATGTACGAGTAAAGATTGAACTTGGTGGGCACATGGTCCACGACGTAGCGGAAGGCGTCATCCCCGTCGCCTTGCTGGAACGGATAGTCGATCCAGTTAAACTTGCTGAGTCGCGGGTTGTTGTCCTTCTCCCCGATCATGTGGTTGCAAGTGTTGAGCCAGACATAGGGGCGGTGCGTCTGAGGGTGCAGTTCCCAGTCTGCGTACGGGATCTCCGCGTGATAGTGGTGCATGAGCGAGAACCAGTTGCCGAGGTTCTTCTTCTCGCCCTGCGCCCACTGCTGCTTGCCTCCGTGATCCTGCGAGTAGATGGTAGCCCACGGGACGGCAGCGTTCGGGTCCAGATCCACATTCCTGCACGGTACAAGAGCGAGAGAGGGGCTTAGCATAACTACATCATAGCTTGGTATAAGTGATGGCAGCAGCCGCACCGGAACTCCATGTAGTTGATGTCAGCTGTGCGCTTGTACGTCCGCCGGTTAAACGTGCGGTAGCAGAGCGTGGCCAGCGTGTTCTCGACCTGCTCCTGCACGCGGTTGTAGCTGGACTCGCCCGCGAACACGACGCAGAGCTTGCACAGCAGCTGCCCGGACTGGTCGTCGCGCTCGAAGCGGAAGAAGATCTTGACGAGGTCATTGCGGTTCTTGATGTCCACGTCCGGCTGCACGAAGATGGGCAGGCAGCGCCGCAGCCACGCGACCTCCGCGTCCGACGCGTTGGACTCGAGGCGCACGGAGCTGGCGCTGGCGACGCCCTCGCTGGCGGTGGACACGGGGGCGTCCGGCGTCGGGCTCATGGCAGGCGAGTGGCGGAGGTCGCAGCTTTCGTCGCAACGTGGCGAGTGTCGAAATGACAGAAAATACACACCGGCTCATTTTCACTGAAGGGGTAGGGCATGTATCTATAGTGAAGCCAAGAGTGGGGACTGGATTCCTTACCACCATACTTGTATGTAGACGACTCTACTTTTTGTAGATACAAAAGTGATGCCTTCGTTCATCGGAAAAAGTTAGTGGCCTCCTCCTGGAATCAAATTCTCTCCTGGTTCGACGACGGCGCCCTCTGCAGCGGTTGAAAGCTGCATCTCCTCGGTCAAATGACTCGTGTGGAAACTCAGGATCATGAACACCCAGAAATGGATCAGCACCACGTAGCACAACATCCCCAGACGTGCGAACGGAGCCTGCAAAAACACTCGCCCAAGGAACAGCAGCCAGCGATCCAATACGTCCAAAGCCGTCACAACGCGGTGACTGCGCTCGACCACGGGAGCCACGCGCGAGATCACGTGGGCCATGCGGTTCGGCCGCGACCGCATCCCGCCCGTTCCGGGTTTCCCGACAGGAGTCGCCATTTCCATGTCATCAACGCCGCCGTTCTGCTCCATCCGAGCTAGCTTCTCCTCGGCACGCTGCGCCCGCAATTGCATATCCTGAAGACGAACGTCCATTGTTGTCACACGACTTCGCAGCGCGTCGATTGTCTCCTGCTTTTCGATCAATCTGTTTGTCAGGCGCTGGATACGCAGCTCACCATTGGCAGCCGCAGTAGCACTGGTGTGGGCATTTAGCTGCTTTACTTGGCTCTTCAAACTTTCATTCTCTTGAGATGTGGCTTCGAGCTGCTTCGCGAAAGAGTGCTGTGCAGACTCCAGCGCTTGCTTGAGTCGACGCACCTCCTCGGTCAACGCAATATTCTCCTGCTTCTGGATCTCATTTTTTCTTGACTCCTCGTGCAACGACTTTTTTGTAAGCACTAGCGTCTGCTGCACCCTCCGGTAGTCATCATTCATCAATGCCGTACTGGTGTTTAAGCCGAATTGAGCTGATCCCGCGGTGACACTCGCATTTGCTGCACCAGCCCCGTTAGTTTGGGACCCAGCAGCAATAGCTTCCTTCGCCTTTGACAGTTCGCGCTCAAGATTAGCCACAGTGTTAACAAGGTCGGTGTTGGTGCTTTCCAACTGCGACTGGCGTGAGAACATGGCGTTTTTCGATTCGGCATATTCGCGCTTCAAGTTGTTCATAGTCGTTAGCGTTTCCTGTAACTCTGCCCGAAGCGACTCGATTAATTGCTCCGACTCGTTATTCGCCGATGCAGCGGAAGTCCACAGTGTGTCTTTTGACGCTACAGCCTTTGCCAATTCCGCCTTCAGTGAGGCGATCTCTGCCGAATAGAGATCCTTGGCTTCGACTAACGCGTCCAAATCGGCTTTCATGGCTCGTGCCTGGGTGTCCTTCATCTCCAACGCCTGAATGAAATTTTTCTCGTTCGAGTTCTTGTCCTGCTGAATAACTGACATCTGACAACATGAACACGGACAAAATGAGTTCATCAATCGTGAAAACGCAACAATTAAAATACTACTCACCTCATGCTGCACTTGTGCGATCTTATCTTTGCATTCCTGTTCCAGAGCGACCAGCTCTTCTTCGCAGATCTGCATGCTTTTCTGCGTGCTGGTAAGCTGTTTCTCCTTCAGCCGCAACTCGTTCTTCAGGCGACTTAACTCCTTGTTCAACCGAGCACATTCTTCAACTGTCGGGCCCGCGTGAGACCCTCCATTGCTCGGAGGAGCATCCCCTCCTCTCCCAGACGACACGTTCTCCAGTTGCGTAGAGATGGCACTCACAAAACCGGCAAGTTTGTTCCCCGAGCCCGAGTGGGGTGGAGTGTTTTTCATATGAGCAACAGTAGTTGTCTTCGTCTGACTGGAGCTGCTACTCGATGCACTTGTCTGCGAATCCCAAAGTATCATTAAAAGAATGGAGGATCATACCGTTAAGATACCAGGAGTTCAACGAGTAACCATGTGAATACAAGCCCACCGTTGACACCGGCGCGTCCTCAGTGACTGAATCTTCTGGCTCCTCGTGCTCCACCACGCTAGACGCGTTCCCTTCGGACGTTTGGCTCGTTCGCGTTGCCGACACAAGTTCCACGTCATTTTCTACCCCCTCTGTACCTATTGGCAGCAACAAAAGACGCGTAAGCAAACGCACAACCGGTAGAATCAGCAGCAAGGAACCTGGACCACGTACCGGCAAGCGTTAGCGCAGCCTGCTGATCCACAGACTCGAGCAGCGAGCCTGCAAGCTCCAGCGACGAACTCACCCAGTTCATCTCGAGGTTCTCAGCTATGTATCCCAATAATTGTATCCATTTCCAATTTTTCCGAATTACCGGTATCGAAATGGTCGCCACCGATTTTTGGCTCATCTTTCGGGACGAACCGTCTGGGGAAGAGAGAGGTCGAGGTAAGCTCTTGGTACTCGCGTCGTGTGGCCCAGCGCACGCACTCGCAGCCCACAGGCATCTCTGCTGCTTCGCTTGCTTTTTACAGTGCTCCTCATCCAACTTTCATGGGCTAAGTCGCTCTGGATCTGCTGCAATGTGGTGTTCTGTGTAGCCCATGCCGAGTCCTCCAAGCTCCGTGATTGTCCTGGACGACTCAAGCGACGAAGACGCAGCCGCCAGCGGCCGACGTAGCGCCCCACTGCTCGTGAGTTCTTCTTCCGATGAGTCGGACGGAGGACGCCCCAGCCAGGACAAGAAGCCGCCGACGTTCTCGTTCACTGCGGCGACCTCTGACCGCAAGGGGCTGAGTAACGGTAGTGACTCTGAGAAGGAGGAAGAGCCTTCTGATGCGGAGAGTGATACTAGTGAACAGTCTGTGCCTCGTGGCAAGAAGAAGGCTACGAAGAAGAAGAAAGGGAGCGTCGTTGGCGCATACAGTGCCACGTCCGACTCGGATGAAGTTTCGCTGAAGGAGACGAACCAACTTCGATTCGCGGACGGTGACGGCCGTATGTTCTCGGACGTCATGTCTTTCAGTGAACTACAAGCCCAGCAGCGAGAGTTTGAGAGGCTGCGGGCCAAAGCGCATCGCGCGACCAAGACGGCGCCTCACAACGCTGCGCGTCGAACTCCTGCCACAGGGACAAAGCGTAAAGCGAGCGAAGCGGTGGCAACTTCGTACGGCTCCCCACACTCGAAGAAAAAGGGCTCGTTTATGAAGAAGACGACGTCACCCTCCCCGTTCGACTTTGACTTCCCTGGTTCTAGTGACGATTCGTCATCGTCGTCAAGTCCGGATGAGAACCGTGCAGCTGTGCTGGGAGGTGCTCGAGCCAAACCAATGTCGCTAAAGGATGTTGTAGCTCAAGAACGTGAGCTTGCGCGCCTCCGAAACCCACCTACCAAGAAGAACACGGCCACTCTCTCAAAGACGAAAAAGAAGAAAGCAGAGCCGAAACAACCTCAGTTCTCGTTTGGCGCACGAAATGGTGATAACGTTATTGACGGAACTGAATGGTCTTCGTGCGAATTAACTGATGAAGGTGATAATGACAACGTTGAAAAGTACAAGCCAGAAGAATCGTACGAGCCTGAACCGCGCTTGAATGGGTCAAGCTCAGAATCTGATGCTGAGAAGATAAGTGATGAAGAGTATATGCCTAGCAAGCCAAAGCAGCATGCAAAATCCTCTGCGCTGCCCGCCTTCGCAAGCCATCAGAAGACCAAACCCGAAAACGCAAGCAAGGGCAAAAAGGCCGTCCAGTCGAATAAATCATCGTCCAAGAGGAAAAAAGGCAAGAATAAATCGCGATCATCCTCGGCGAAATCCCTAGCACACACCACAACGCCTGCGCAGGTTCAAGTAGTCTCGGACACGCTGAATCATCGGAGAAATGCTACAGATTCAGTGATGCATGCTACTGTGTGGCGAAACGTGTACTTTGACGCGGCTCCCCTCAACCTTCTACCGCTGGAGTCGAAAACTGCGCTACCGTTTGCCTCGGAATTCGACCGATCGTTGCTGACATATGGTACGTGATTTCTATCGCTAATTCTTTATCTCAAATGTGCTGCTCACGTCCGTCAAAATACGTTTGCAGATGTGGACGGTGACTTAAGAAGCAAATGTAAACTTGTGCCGCAGTTTGGAAAGTCTACGCAATTTACTCTCGACAATACCGAATCGGAGCAAGGCTTTACGCAAGAAGCGATGGATTCCCGCGTGACAGAAGTTATCCAGCGTGAACTGCCCAGAATTCGTGCTTGTCACCAACGCAAAACTAGTGCAATTATTGCAGAAGCCCGAACCAAGGTCAAAATGTATCTCGGAGCCCATGAAACACATCAGAAGCAAGCACATCATTCCCAAGGTAATACTTGTGGTATCCTCCAGAAACGTTGATGATGACTAAAGCATTCACTTTTTGTTTCTGTTCTTGTTTCTCATTCAGTGGAAGCTAAGCGGTTGGGCGATGTCCCAGCATTGGATAAATCTCTACTGAACCAGATGAAACAGGAGAAGTTGACGCAAGCGCTGTCGTTGGGATATAGCAACGTTTGGGGAGAAACGATTTCCGTCGAGGAACGGCTTTTTCCTCAAGACGTTAATCAGCTTCCGTACATACGTCCAATGAGCAGATCCACTGCCTATGTTGGTGTGAAAGCAAATGTCCGCGTGGAGGACGATCCAATTTTGCGATACAAGCCCTACTTTGGAGATAACGACGACGGTGCTGATATTGATGTAGCGTGGTATGATGCTGTTGAGTCCAAGGATACCACCAACATATCAAGTGGCTTGGATGGCGAAGTGAACGAGTTCTTACTGCGCCTGGTTGTTCGTGAATGTGGTACCTCCGACAAAGTGTTTAGTGCTTTGAAAAAGGTGCCTGGATTTGCTCAGGCGTACTCGGACTACAGTGAAATCAAGAAGGTGGATGATTCTGTGAGACTAGCTGCACGACGCCTTAAGGAAGCGAAAGAGCTGATCTCTACGAATACCGCAGAATTTCCGCTGGCGAAGGTAGCTACCCTAGAACCTGCGCTAAATAACCTTGAGGATTCTCAGAAGACCCTAGAGGAACGATTTGCTCCACCTCCGACATACTTTGACTCCAACCTTGCCAGGGGTCATACTAGCCGGGGGTATGGTTTGGGGCTGCGATCAACGGATGATTACACCGAACTGCTGGTTACGTATCGTGACATGTTTTGCCGAATATGCTACGTGTACCATTGCGTCGAGCACGGTATCGAACACCCTCTTCCTACTCATCGAGTGGATCCGATAAACCCACCGCTTTTCTTGTCGCCTGTCGCATTTGAAGCAAATGCCAAACGAGAACATGCTGAAAGTCTGGATTCATTAAATCAGACCCCCGAGAGTAGCGTTTCCACTGTGAGTCCCCCTGCTAGTGCCGACTGTACTGATGAAAATATGAAGCAAGGGGATTCTCACAGCCCAAACGAGGATGTGCGCACCGATGAAGATGTTGCCATGGAGAATGGATCCAGCGAGACGTGCTACGAAACCGCCACCGATGAGGAAGTTGCAACTTCTGGAGATTTACACGAAACTCGCCGATCATCACGCTCATTGACAAGAATCAGCTCATTGGCGAGTAGGAGCTTAACGAAGCAAGCGTCAAGGCCATCAAGAAGGAAAGCATCTCAACCTCACCGAGTTCAATTGTACCCACAGATTCCAGATGAGTCAGAACATCTAGATGATTCTCATTACGACATGGTGACGGCTATCGTGAAGAAGTCGCTTCAGGGAAATACAAAATGCTCAGTCGAGTGCTGGAAGACCGAAAACCCATCTGCGGTAGCAGATGATGCCATCGCCGAAATGAAGAGTGACTTGTTAAGCGACACCGAGCTAGTCTTATTACGAAAGCTCCGGGCCATAATTGGCGACAACCCGTGCATCATCTCTTCGATGATCAAGTCAACAACGTGCAAGGAGGTGGGGGCGTTTTTGGAATCGGAGCGGCAAAGCAAGCCTGTTCGCACGAGCTCGATGGATGAGATGCCACTTTCCCCTGATGCTCGCTTGAATCACAACGGCCGAAAAAGAGGAAGAGCGCGAAACTCGCGAAGCAGCAACAATCGTATTCTCCTCAACAGAACCCGAAACAATCGCCTCAAGGACAAAGGAGCAAACCATGAATACGAACCGTGCAATCATGAGGGGGCATGTGATACGAACGATTGCTCTTGCATGACGCGCGATCATACGTGCGACAAGGCGTGCTCATGCTCGCGGGACTGCCCCAATCGGTTTGTTTTTGTTTGTCATCTCGGATTCTTGCAACTAGGCTAACTTTGTTTTTTATCGTGCTTACAGGTTCCCAGGATGCAAATGTAGTCTCGGAAATTGCCGAACCAAGGCGTGCCCGTGCTTCGTTGCTGCACGCGAGTGCAACCCTGACTTGTGCTTTACCTGTGGAGCTAGTGAAGTGCCAGCACTGATTTTCGATGAGGAACGCAGGAACATGTCCGCGCTGGACTTAGGTATCTGTTGTAACGTGAATATCTTGCGTGGCCTGCACAAGAAAATTGGTGTCGCGTACTCTACTACACATGGTTGGGGAGCCTTCGCAATGGAACCTATCAAGCGTGGAGAGTTCATCTACGAGTATCACGGAGCGCTCCTTTCCCAAGACGAAGCTGAACGACGTGGCAGCATTTACGATAAAATGACGATCAGCTTTTTGTTTGACGTGGATGACGACTCGGTAGTCGATGCAATTCGAAAAGGCAACAAAAGCAAGTTTGCAAACCACTCGGCAGCGAATCAGAAGTGCAAGGGCAAGGTGCTGACTGTGGCGGGTGGCGAGCACCGAATTTCTATTTGGGCTCAGCAAGACATTGCCAAGGGCGAGGAGCTGTTTTTCGACTACGGCTACCACGGCGAAACAGCGCCGGATTGGAGTCAACTCCGCATTAAGGGATCCGCGCGTCATGGACCCAAGAAAAAATCTGAAGGAGGTGACACGAAGGAAGATCATCAAGGGTAAAGCTGTATCCAAAAATTCACTCGATTTAAGTGCAAACAACTTTGGTGATGACGGGGGTCGCAGTCTTAATTTCGCTGATGAAGATTGGAGTGCAGAGTTCTACATTTTCGTGGCGAATATGCAGCAATATTGTTCATCATGTGATTTTTGTTCTCGTTCATCGTACATGGGGAATGAAATGCAGCAGAATTCCGGTGTAGGACGTCACAACATTTTTTCATGGATATGGAGGGGATAAAAAGGAGCAACACATTTTCCACGGCAACTGGTACTGCAGCAAAGTGTGCAACGCAATCGCATCAGCAACTGGCATATTCATTTTTTTCAAAGTACACGTAGCACCTGAATCATTTTTTTCAAGATAAAATGACGACACCATTTTCCACGACAGCCTCAATTGCATTCATTTGTTGGATCAGATCATTTTCCGATCATTTCTGCCGCTAGTACATCACGTCAGAAAAGGACATTCCGAGCATTTTTCGATGGAAATGAATTTGCACCATCGGCTACCTGCATCGTTGTTACCAATTCTTTCGCGAGTACTGCTTGTGCAGACATTGTAAACATAGGACAACGTGCATGTTGCAGAAATTTGCTGATTCAGGAGTTACAAGGTGATTGGCGAGATTGGAGCGTGGCGGTTTGTTAGTACACTAGGGCATTAAATACGGTAGATGCGAATCCATAACTGGACGAGCCTCTATCCACAATGTACCGTGTCACAAATGCTTTCGTTTGTACGAAACAGGAGGAATATGAAGCAATGAAACGTGGGGTGTATTCATCGGAAACATTTGTAATCAACTCTGGAGTTGATATAATGATGCACTGCCGCCGATTGCCGGAGCGAAGCTAAGCAATCTGCGACCGCATACTTTGAAACTTTGCTTTTAAGGTATTTGATGAACCACGGTTATGGACCTCAAACCAACAGCGCTACTATTTAGAAAATAATGTAGAAACGCCTATGCATACAGCTACTTCCGTACCAAATGAAAATATTGTTCAAACAAGAAGCTTGCGCAATAACCGTTCGTAGGCAGTAAACCATACAGCAAAGTAACGCTGATTGGAATTTCGTTTAGCTTGCTGCTCTTTGGCCTGACCGATTCGAGAAAAATACAGCTCCAAGAAAAAATAGAGATGTAAGTCGTACATGCATGTAGCCCCACGTTGAAGATCATTTCGGCTTCATGCAACTCCATAATCCTAGACTTACTTATTAAATACGCCAATGTTGTGGGGCGGCTCAGAATCCAAAGACAAACCTTAAACTCCGATCGCACAGCTCAAACTGGACCTTCCGATTCTCATCTCATTCCGTCTGAGACCGTCTTGTTCCGATTTTGGGCTGAGCGAGTCGTGTGTAACCTCACTTGCAATCCCTTGGCAGTTATTCCTAGAGCTCCGTTTTGGGTCCAGACGTATGTCGATTGCAGCAACTGCGCTCCACTTCAGTAGTCTCCATGTGTCTCCAGACGAAACTTGTTCTCCACTCAAAAAATTCCGCCTCGCACGTACCCTCCGAATCCAAATGCCCCGTTTTTTTTTAAATGCAGACGTGTCTCCACACACACTTGTCCTCTTTGTCTTCACCGGCCTTGGACTAGGTCCATACAGCTTGTCCACGTTCCTTCTTCCAACTCCAGCTTGCGGTCTTGTTTTTATCTGCGCATTCACCGCACACAAGATTTTAACTAGCTCAGCCACTAATTGATCAAGTCTTGGGTTTTACTTGATTGCACCACCCGAGATTACTCTGAAGATTCCGCTTTTAGCGACCGTTCAGCAGCGACCCTCAACATGAAACCACCGTGACTCTTCACTATCCCAAATGATCTTAGCTGCACTCCGACTCTGATGCTCTAAGCTTCAGGAGTCTTAGCCAGACCTTTTCCAAGCTCGGAATGAACTTGACTCTGCTTCTACACTACAACATCGAAAGGCCGTACAGCACCTGCTGAAGTTTGCATAACCTCTTGGTTTAGATCAACAAACTTTTCGCTCAGCTCCTTCAGCTCAAGTCAACCTCAGCTGAGACTCCACATCTGAGACCACCCCTACTCAGCTTTTAACCAACATTGTTCATCCAGAAACTGGCCAGCACTTGAAGTTCCGCTGGACTCCACTAAAAGCAACCAAGTATCTGAAACGAGAGTCAATCTCAGTCAACCAGTTGACAGGTTCGCTAGAAAAATTGAGCGGATTTCGTCACATATTAGTTAATGAGCTTGTGTACGGTATGTTGGTACAGGTTACGTGAATTTGCTATCCCAGCCTCCGCATGCATGTAGTCCTGGGATATCTATATCGTACTCCCCTGTCAGAAGTGTCACTCGATATGCACATGGGCTAGGGTTAGTTACACCAGCGTAATGCATGTACTTAGTGAGAAAATCATAAGGTTACCAACCGCCAGCCCTCTTACGACTCTGGAATTTGACTCTCGTTCTTACGGTTGCATGGACTAGCGGTCGCCTCAGTTTGAGCGATATAGCTGTCATATTGGCTTGCCAGTCGATACCTCTAAACTGAGCCGTCTTATAAATACGTGAAAGTCATATGAGTTTTTCGCTATTATGATTGGTTGAAACGAATGGATTTTTATATATCTAAGTGACGCTTCTGACATGCGGAATACGGTTATTCATACAATGACATTTACACGCACTTAAGTACGATGGTACATCGATCATCAATTATTGTTATCCATCACTTTGCGTTGCTCGCTGAAAGTGATGGCGGCGTCTCCATCGTTATCGGTGGCCAAGCTGGCCGAGGACCAGCGCCACATGGACGAGCTCTCGGGCGCCACACACAAGACCAAGAAGCTGCTGGCGGGCGCACTCTCCGGCATGATCTCGGCGCTGGCCTTCCAGCCTCTGGACGTGCTGCGTACTCACCAACAAGGGGCTTTCACCGCCCAGACGGAGCCTCCACAACCTTCTCCTGCCTCCTCCCGCCTGTCGTTGCCAGAGACGATCAAGAAGTCGCGTCCGGCCAATGATCCGGTAGCGAGGCTGCGCTCCATGTGGCGGGGCACGTCCCCCACGCTCGTGCGCGTGGCTGGCGGCGCGGGTCTCTACTTCGCCACACTCGACCACTGCCTGCACTTGTTCCCTCACACGGCAGTCAACACGTTCCTGGCTGGAGCTTTTGCACGCACCTTTGCAGGAGGTGTCATGTCGCCCTTTACTATTGTGAAGGCGAGGATGGAGTTCCTACCTCCTGGCACCTTCGACAGCAATCTGCAGGTGGTGCGGCACGTCGTGCACCACGAAGGCGTACGCGGACTCTACCGAGGCATGGTCCCCACGCTCATCAGAGATGTGCCATTCTCCGGACTTTATGTGCTGATTTACACGCGGCTGCGGGACTCGTGGACGCAAAAGTTTTCGCATCTACCGGTGTACGGCGTGCACTTTAGCAGTGGAGTAGTTGCTGGTGTGCTGGCCACATCCATTGTGCACCCTGCAGACGTGGTCAAAACGCGCATGCAGCTAGCTATTATGGTGAACGGAGATGGTGGAGCAGCGTCCGTGCAGAACTCGCTGACATTGCGGCAGACTGTGGCCAAGATTTACCTCCACGAGGGTCTGCGCGGCTTCGCTAAGGGGATTATTCCGCGTGTGATCAAGCGCACGCTATCCACCGCCGTCACGTGGACGATCTACGAGCAGTTGTCGTTGAGGTAGCTCGGTGAAAGGCCCGCGACAACCTAGACAGGAGCGATTAGAAGTTGATAGTAACTTTTGTATTAGGAAAACAATCCGCATTTTTGCGAAAAACTAACGGAGAGCAAGCGCTAGAGCGCGATGTACGGCAGGCTATCAATTGTCGCAGCGCCTAGGCTCGCGTGTTAATTGCCCAGCAATTACCGTGAGATAATGGGCGTGAAGGCAGCAAAAGGCTCACCCCCGCCTGCGCCAGCTCGTGGATCGTTGCCATTTTGGCTGCTGCGTGGTGAGTCGGATCGAAAGTGACTGGAGCTTCCGTTGAGACCATAGCTACTGCCGTTCGAGTCGTCATCACTTGGTTCGTCACCGTTTAACCTTGGTAATGAGCTCCCGTTGACCTTGAAACTATGACTACCGCTGTATCCGTTGAATCCATTGGTATGCTTGTGACCGTTTAACGAGGCTGAAGCGGGTGCTGCCACATACTGAAATTCGTGCGAGGGATGCTCCTCCTCGTGCTCCATTTCAGGAAGAGTGTCTGAAATTGCTTCAGGCTGAATACGTCCCTGCGCACGATGACTGCTTTGAACTCGGCGCCGCTGAGCAAGCTCCATCTCGGCTTCAAGATCAACAGCTGCAACGCCTTCACTCATGCCTTCCGTGCCGACCTCGCGCAGCGAAGCAGCATCTGCGTCAAATTTCAACGGGATTGATCCCAACGTGCCATCAAAACGGTTCTTGCGGATGTCCAACTTCGACTCCCCTCGTGTACGCTGCAGAATGAGTACATTATCAGCCTCCTGTGTGGCCTTTGCCGTGCCGAACACCGACGACAAGGTAAGATCCTGGTCCTCTTGTTCCTTACGCGGATGAATAACAAGCGTCAGGTGCACGTTCTTAGCCGATGCAAACTTGCGGAATTTATCCAGTGCAGCGTCCTGACGCTCAAACTTGTCAAACCCGCGCCCCTGACCAGCCATCATGAACTGCACGTTGTCCAAGAGAATATGCTGCACATCGTACGAATACACAGCGTACTCCATGGCGTCCAATACCTCATCCACGTCGGTACTACCGAAAAAGCGCAAGAAATACATGGGAAGAGCCTCGAACCGATCAGCTGCTGCTTCGAAGGCATTCACATCCCCCGACAGATTGCGCTGAGCAAGTTGTGTGAGCATCTTGTGCATCAGACGCGTATTCTTGACCTCGAATGAGCCCCATAGAGTACTCACGCCCTGACCACACAAATCCAGCGATAATTGACTGAGTAGCGTTGTTTTGCCACAACCTGTAGGCCCTGTGAGCACTGTTACCTCGCCCATGCGGTGGCCCTTCATCAACCTGTTAAGTGATGGGAAAGCTCGCGATTGCACACCGCATGCACGCAAGGGGTTGATAATCTCCTCGTATACATCGCGGCGAAGCTCTTCAAACGTTGTAATCTGGCTGTGCGGCATACGTTCCGCAGCGTTCACAATAGCCGCGAGATCGAAACCCGCTCGAAGCGCATCGTTGGCATCCTTCACAGGCGAAGACGCTGCATTCGCAGGCATGCGCACGACATAGCAGCGTGTCATTCCCAGTTTTGAAGCAAACTTTTCAACATTAGACTGGCCGGAGGCATCGTTGTCCATCCACAAGTATATGCGCTTGAACCGCTCCAGTAGGGGCAGCACGCTGGGCGGAAGGGATTGGCAGCCATTGGGCAGCGACACCGCAGCCATGCCTGTAGCTTGGTGCACAGCCATAGCGTCAAATTCGCCTTCCGTAAGGACCAGTTCATCAGCTGCCGTGGGGACCGTGTTCCAGCCGAACAGTCCCCAACTGCCACCCTTGGGTACGAGCTGCTGCTTGGCCTTATCCTCCACTGCGCGAATCTTGAGGCGCACGACATCGTACAAGTTTTTGTCTTCCGTTTCCTGCTTCTGTTCGTCAAGACGCACCACACCCATGGCATCCATATCCATCTGCCGCGCCATCCATGGGAAGCTGATGCACTTGGCGTTCACACGCTCCCCGGACGCATGGTCCCAGAAGGGCTGTTCAATAGCTCCCACACAGTATTTCTGCAGCACTTCCAGCGTGAGACCGCGAACGTCCGTCAGGTACTTGAGCACTGGCTCATACTCCGGGTCGTCTAGCAAGTTCTTCTGGATCGCCACGGCCTTCTCGTTGTCCAGTGCTTGAATGACTTTGACTTCCACAGGAGCTCCCGGTGCTCCAGCGCTGCTCCCTCCATACAGTGCACCCCCAGCGGAGGCCACGCCCACGCTTCCCTGCAGCTTGCGCTTGAAGTCGAACCAACTGCCGGCCGCGCCGCAGCGATGACACTTGTACACTCCTTGCGTCTTGTGCACGTACATCTTGAAGAGGTTGTCGGCCTTGCCGTGCGTGGCATGGCAGAAGGGGCAGTCGCGCACCACGAAGTGCGAGTCCGTCTCGCGGCAGGCCAAGCTCTTGCGGCGCAGGAAGTCGCCCACGTCGCGCGGGTCCTGCATCTGGTAGTGGCGCGACACGAAGGCGTCGGTGGCCAGGCCGCGGCGGGCGTTGAGTGAGGACACGAGCGCAGGTGCGAACGCCCTCGACACACCACGGCGCGACGCCAAGCGGCCGCGCGCAGCCACGAGCCGAGCGAAGACGCGCATGTCTTGGTCGGAGATCGGAGCAATAAATGAGCAGCTCACCAATCCAATGCGCGTCGGGGATTGGCAGGAATTCTAAAATACGGCTCGGTGATTGGTCTAAATTCGGCTGGTGGAGGCGCGCCTGGTCCTTGGGCTCAATTACGTCAATCACAGGTCAAGTGGAAGCATGAGTGGCGTGTCCGTGGTGCCCTACACGCTGGCGCCGGCCGCGGAATCTGGCACGAAGCCGCCCAAGAAGCGTAAGAAACGCTCGAAATCGAATGCGTCCGATGCGAGCGCATCCATGATGGACGGCGGCTGGGCCAAGGTGGACATTGAGGACATGCAGCTGGACGGATTCCAGGACGGCTGTGCGTTTGAGCTGGAGGAGCTTACGGACTACCGCGTGGAGGCTGGAGAAGACGGCAGTAAAATGCTGGTTGGAGACGCCAAGAAGATGAAGGAGACGAACGGTGGGAAAAAGAAGAAACGCAGGAAAACGAAGGCCAAGAAGGAGCAGAAGGATGCTGAGGCCGATGATGTCAAGGAAGAGAAAGAGGCGATTGAGCAAGAGAAACAGGAGGGCGGGGAAGATGCTCCCAAGCAGACCAAGAAGAAGACCAAGCGTGGTGGTAAGGCTGCCAGAAAGAAAAAGGAAGAGGTGGTGGAGACGGTGGACCTTAAGGATGTGCATCTGCCCAAGTGGAACAAGTACAAGCTGCACCCGCTGCTGATGCAGTCACTGCAAACGTGCGGCTTCTCGGCGCCAACGCGTATTCAGCAACGCACGTTGCTGCCAGCGCTTGTGGACAACCGCGATGTCGTGGGTGCGGCCCCGACGGGCTCCGGTAAGACGCTGGCATTTGGACTCCCAATTTTGAGCCAACTACTTTACGAACGCGAACAGCCAGGATACACGAAGGACTGTAAGGCGTTAATTCTGACGCCGACGCGCGAGCTTGCAATTCAGATTCAACAGCACCTGGAAAAGATGGTGCGTCACCGCGAAATCGGCGTGGTCACGTTGGTCGGTGGTATGGCAGTGCAGAAGCAGAAACGTATACTTACCTACAATCCCGAAATTGTGATTGGTACTCCCGGTCGTCTTTGGGATATTATCGAGGCGAACCATCAACACATGAAGGATCTGGCCAACACACTGCGCTTTCTGGTGGTCGATGAGGCTGACCGTATGCTGCAGCCTGGATCGTACCCGGAGCTAGAGAAGATCTTCGACACACTCCGCCGGAAAAATAAGAGTGCGGCTTCAGAACTTTCTAATCTCTCAGACGAAGAGGATGAAGAGGACGAAGAAAGCGAAGATGAAAACGACGAAAGCGAAGTAGAAGATGATGGTGAGGATATTGATATGTCCAAATTCGCTAGCGGATCGAAGGTGATGATGCTGGATGATGTTCTGAAGATGCAGAAGAAGCAGCAAGAGAAGCAAAAGAAGAGTGCTGCTATTAAAGAAGAAAAGAAGGCCGCCTCGCCTAAGGTCAAAGAGGTTGCTGCACCGCGCCACACTCGCCAGACGTTCCTGTTTTCTGCTACTTTGACGATCCCTGAGGGTGGTCGTTTCCAGAAGGGGAAGACCAAGAAACACCGCAATGCGTTGACTGTTCTGGAGCGGGTCATGAAGCGTGTGGGGCTCCGCGGAAAGCCTGCTGTCGTGGATTTGAGCATTGCCGAGCCCAGCGACATGGGCATCCCTGGTGCCAAGGCCATCGTATCAGAAGAAGAGCAGCGCAAGATGAAGAAGCAACAAGAGAATGTGGCACTCTCACTACCTAGAGGCTTGGAGCTGTGTCAACACGAGGTGACAGAGTCTACCCGCGACAGCTTCCTGTACTACTTCCTCACGCAATACCCGGGTCGAACGATCATCTTTTTGAACGCAATTCAACAGGTGCGAAAGCTCGCCGGTCTGTTGAGTCTGCTAAACCTTCCAGTGTTTGCTTTGCATGCTGAGATGC